>OU026145.1:52349932-53549932 GCA_907269125.1 Eristalis pertinax
ATATGACGTACCTACGACTTCTATACACCTCTGGTGATGTTTTCGTAAGTCTATTAATAGAATCAGATACTCTGGAGTGCATTTGACGACATCGAGATTTTCAGCCAAAATCGCATAGCCGGCATCGTCAAATTTCAGTTTTTCCAAGTTCATCTTCCAACTGCCACACTGGCCCTATATGACCTACCTACGACTTCTGTACACCTCTGGTGATGTTTTCGTACGTGTATTAATCGAATCAGATACTCTGGGGTGCATTTGACGACATCGAGATTTTCAGCCAAAATCGCATAGCCGGCATCGTCAAATTTCAGCTTTTTCCAAGTTCATCTTCCAACTGCCACAGCGGCCCTATATGACGTACCTACGAGTTCTATACACTTCTGGTGATGTTTTCGTACGTCTATTAATAGAATCAGATACTCTGGAGTGCATTTGACGACATCGAGATTTTCAGCCAAAATCGCATAGCCGGCATCGTCAAATTTCAGCTTTTGCCAAGTTCATCTTCCAACTGCCACAGTGGCCCTATATGACGTACCTACGACTTCTATACACCTCTGGTGATGTTTTCGTACGTCTATTAATAGAATCAGATACTCTGGAGTGCATTTGACCACATCGAGATTTTCAGCCAAAATCGCATAGCCGGCATCGTCAAATTTCAGCTTTTGCCAAGTTCATCTTCCAACTGCCACAGTGGCCCTATATGACGTACCTACGACTTCTATACACCTCTGGTGATGTTTTCGTACGTCTATTAATAGAATCAGATACTCTGGAGTGCATTTGACGACATCGAGATTTTCAGCCAAAATCGCATAGCCGGCATAGTCCAATTTCAGCTTTTGCCAAGTTCATCTTCCAAGTGCCACAGTGGCCCTATATGACGTACCTACGACTTCTATACACCTCTGGTGATGTTTTCGTACGTCTATTAATAGAATCAGATACTCTGGAGTGCATTTGACGACATCGAGATTTTCAGCCAAAATCGCATAGCCGGCATCGTCAAATTTCAGTTTTTCCAAGTTCATCTTCCAACTGCCACACTGGCCCTATATGACCTACCTACGACTTCTATACACCTCTGGTGATGTTTTCGTACGTGTATTAATCGAATCAGATACTCTGGGGTGCATTTGACTACATCGAGATTTTCAGCCAAAATCGCATAGCCGGCATCGTCAAATTTCAGCTTTTTCCAAGTTCATCTTCCAACTGCCACAGTGGCCCTATATGACGTACCTACGAGTTCTATACACTTCTGGTGATGTTTTCGTACGTCTATTAATAGAATCAGATACTCTGGAGTGCATTTGACCACATCGAGATTTTCAGCCAAAATCGCATAGCCGGCATCGTCAAATTTCAGCTTTTGCCAAGTTCATCTTCCAACTGCCACAGTGGCCCTATATGACGTACCTACGGCTTCTATACACCTCTGGTGATGTTTTCGTACGTCTATTAATAGAATGAGATACTCTGGAGTGCATTTGACGACATCGAGATTTTCAGCCAAAATCGCATAGCCGGCATCGTCAAATTTCAGCTTTTGCCAAGTTCATCTTCCAACTGCCACAGTGGCCCTATATGACGTACCTACGACTTCTATACACCTCTGGTGATGTTTTCGTACGTGTATTAATCGAATCAGATACTCTGGAGTGCATTTGACGACATCGAGATTTTCAGCCAAAATCGCATAGCCGGCATCGTCAAATTTCAGTTTTTCCAAGTTCATCTTCCAACTGCCACACTGGCCCTATATGACCTACCTACGATTTCTATACACCTCTGGTGATGTTTTCGTACGTCTATTAATAGAATCAGATACTCTGGAGTGCATTTGACGATATCGAGATTTTCAGCCAAAATCGCATAGCCGGCATCGTCAAATTTTAGCTTTTTTCCAAGGTCATCTTCCAACTGTCACAGTGGCCCTATATGACCTACCTACGACTGCTATACACCTCTGGTGATGTTTTCGTACGTGTATTAATCGAATCAGATACTCTGGAGTGCATTTGACGACATCGAGATTTTCAGCCAAAATCGCATAGCCGGCATAGTCAAATTTCAGTTTTTTCCAAGTTCATCTTCCAACTGCCACAGTGGCCCTATATGACGTACCTACGACTTCTATACACCTCTGGTGATGTTTTCGTACGTCTATTAATAGAATCAGATACTCTGGAGTGCATTTGACCACATCGAGATTTTCAGCCAAAATCGCATAGCCGGCATCGTCAAATTTCAGCTTTTGCCAAGTTCATCTTCCAACTGCCACAGTGGCCCTATATGACGTACCTACGACTTCTATACACCTCTGGTGATGTTTTCGTACGTGTATTAATCGAATCAGATACTCTGGAGTGCATTTGACGACATCGAGATTTTCAGCCAAAATCGCATAGCCGGCATCGTCAAATTTCAGTTTTTCCAAGTTCATCTTCCAACTGCCACACTGGCCCTATATGACCTACCTACGATTTCTATACACCTCTGGTGATGTTTTCGTACGTCTATTAATAGAATCAGATACTCTGGAGTGCATTTGACGATATCGAGATTTTCAGCCAAAATCGCATAGCCGGCATCGTCAAATTTTAGCTTTTTTCCAAGGTCATCTTCCAACTGTCACAGTGGCCCTATATGACCTACCTACGACTGCTATACACCTCTGGTGATGTTTTCGTACGTGTATTAATCGAATCAGATACTCTGGTGTGCATTTGACGACATCGAGATTTTCAGCCAAAATCGCATAGCCGGCATCGTCAAATTTCACAGTGGCCCTATATGATGTACCTACGACTTCTATACACCTCTGGTGATGTTTTCGTACGTCTATTAATAGAATCAGATACTCTGGAGTGCATTTGACGACATCGAGATTTTCAGCCAAAATCGCATAGCCGGCATCGTCAAATTTCAGCTTTTGCCAAGTTCATCTTCCAACTGCCACAGTGGCCCTATATGACGTACCTACGACTTCTATACACCTCTGGTGATGTTTTCGTACGTCTATTAATAGAATCAGATACTCTGGAGTGCATTTGACGACATCGAGATTTTCAGCCAAAATCGCATAGCCGGCATCGTCAAATTTCAGCTTTTGCCAAGTTCATCTTCCAACTGCCACAGTGGCCCTATATGACGTACCTACGACTTCTATACACCTCTGGTGATGTTTTCGTACGTCTATTAATAGAATCAGATACTCTGGAGTGCATTTGACCACATCGAGATTTTCAGCCAAAATCGCATAGCCGGCATCGTCAAATTTCAGCTTTTGCCAAGTTCATCTTCCAACTGCCACAGTGGCCCTATATGACGTACCTACGACTTCTATACACCTCTGGTGATGTTTTGGTACGTCTATTAATATAATCAGATACTCTGGAGTGCATTTGACGACATCGAGATTTTCAGCCAAAATCGCATAGCCGGCATCGTCAAATTTTAGCTTTTTTCCAAGTTCATCTTCCAACTGCCACAGTGGCCCTATATTCCTATATTACGTACCTACGACTTCTATACACCTCTGGTGATGTTTTCGTACGTCTATTAATAGAATCAGATACTCTGGAGTGCATTTGACCACATCGAGATTTTCAGCCAAAATCGCATAGCCGGCATCGTCAAATTTCAGCTTTTGCCAAGTTCATCTTCCAACTGCCACAGTGGCCCTATATGACGTACCTACGACTTCTATACACCTCTGGTGATGTTTTGGTACGTCTATTAATATAATCAGATACTCTGGAGTGCATTTGACGACATCGAGATTTTCAGCCAAAATCGCATAGCCGGCATAGTCAAATTTCAGATTTTTTGCCAAGTTCATCTTCCAACTGCCACAGTGGCCCTATATGACGTACCTACGACTTCTATACACCTCTGGTGATGTTTTTGTACGTCTATTAATAGAATCAGATACTCTGGAGTGCATTTGACGACATCGAGATTTTCAGCCAAAATCGCATAGCCGGCATCGTCAAATTTCAGTTTTTCCAAGTTCATCTTCCAACTGCCACACTGGCCCTATATGACCTACCTACGACTTCTATACACCTCTGGTGATGTTTTCGTAGGTCTATTAATAGAATCAGATACTCTGGAGTGCATTTGACGACATCGAGATTTTCAGCCAAAATCGCATAGCCGGCATCGTCAAATTCCAGCTTTTTCCAAGAACATCTTCTAACTGCCACAGTGGCCCTATATGACGTACCTACGACTTCTATATCAAAATCAGATACTCTGGAGTGCATTTGACGACATCGAGATTTTCAGCCAAAATCGCCGGCATCGTCAAATTTCAGCTTTTTCCAAGTTCATCTTCCAACTGCCACACTGGCCCTATATGACCTACCTACGACTTCTATACACCTCTGGTGATGTTTTCGTACGTCTATTAATAGAATCAGATACTCTGGAGTGCATTTGACGACATCCAGATTTTCAGCCAAAATCGCATAGCCAGCATCGTCAAATTTTAGCTTTTTTCCAAGGTCATCTTCCAACTGTCACAGTGGCCCTATATGACCTACCTACGACTGCTATACACCTCTGGTGATGTTTTCGTACGTCTATTAATAGAATCAGATACTCTGGAGTGCATTTGACGACATCGAGATTTTCAGCCAAAATCGCATAGCCGGCATCGTCAAATTTCAGTTTTTCCAAGTTCATCTTCCAACTGCCACACTGGCCCTATATGACCTACCTACGACTTCTATACACCTCTGGTGATGTTTTCGTACGTCTATTAATAGAATCAGATACTCAGGAGTGCATTTGACGACATCGAGATTTTCAGCCAAAATCGCATAGCCGGCATCGTCAAATTTTAGCTTTTGTCCAAGGTCATCTTCCAACTGTCACAGTGGCCCTATATGACCTACCTACGACTTCTATACACCTCTGGTGATGTTTTCGTACGTCTATTGATAGAATCAGATACTCTGGAGTGCATTTGACGACATCGAGATTTTCAGCCAAAATCGCATAGCCGGCTTAGTCAAATTTCAGCTTTTTCCAAGTTCATCTTCCAACTGCCACAGTGGCCCTATATGACGTACCTACGACTTCTATACACCTCTGGTGATGTTTTCGTACGTCTATTAATAGAATCAGATACTCTGGAGTGCATTTGACGACATCGAGATTTTCAGCCAAAATCGCATAGCCGGCATCGTCAAATTTTAGCTTTTGTCCAAGGTCATCTTCCAACTGTCACAGTGGCCCTATATGACCTACCTACGACTTCTATACACCTCTTATGATGTTTTCGTACGTCTATTAATAGAATCAGATACTCTGGAGTGCATTTGACGACATCGAGATTTTCAGCCAAAATCGCATAGCCGGCATAGTCAAATTTCAGCTTTTGCCAAGTTCATCTTCCAACTGCCACAGTGGCCCTATATGACGTACCTACGACTTCTATACACCTCTGGTGATGTTTTCGTACGTCTATTAATAGAATCAGATACTCTGGAGTGCATTTGACGACATCGAGATTTTCAGCCAAAATCGCATAGCCGGCATCGTCAAATTTTAGCTTTTTTCCAAGGTCATCTTCCAACTGTCACAGTGGCCCTATATGACCTACCTACGACTTCTATACACCTCTGGTGATTTTTTCGTACGTCTATTAATAGAATCAGATACTCTGGAGTGCATTTGACGACATCGAGATTTTCAGCCAAAATCGCATAGCCGGCATCGTCAAATTTTAGCTTTTTTCCAAGGTCATCTTCCAACTGTCACAGTGGCCCTATATGACCTACCTACGACTGCTATACACCTCTGGTGATGTTTTCGTACGTGTATTAATCGAATCAGATACTCTGGAGTGCATTTGACGACATCGAGATTTTCAGCCAAAATCGCATAGCCATCGTCAAATTTCAGCTTTTTCCAAGGTCATCTTCTAACTGCCACAGTGGCCCTATATGACCTACCTACGACTTCTACACACCTCTGGTGATGTTTTCGTACGTCTATTAATAGAATCAGATACTCTGGAGTGCATTTGACGACATCGAGATTTTCAGTCAAAATCGCATAGCCGGCATCGTCAAATTTCAGCTTTTGCCAAGTTCATCTTCCAACTGCCACAGTGGCCCTATATGACGTACCTACGACTTCTATACACCTCTGGTGATGTTTTCGTACGTCTATTAATAGAATCAGATACTCTGGAGTGCATTTGACGACATCCAGATTTTCAGCCAAAATCGCATAGCCAGCATCGTCAAATTTTAGCTTTTTTCCAAGGTCATCTTCCAACTGTCACAGTGGCCCTATATGACCTACCTACGACTGCTATACACCTCTGGTGATGTTTTCGTACGTGTATTAATCGAATCAGATACTCTGGAGTGCATTTGACAACATCGAGATTTTCAGCCAAAATCGCATAGCCGGCATCGTCAAATTTCAGTTTTTCCAAGTTCATCTTCCAACTGCCACACTGGCCCTATATGACCTACCTACGACTTCTATACACCTCTGGTGATGTTTTCGTACGTCTATTAATAGAATCAGATACTCAGGAGTGCATTTGACGACATCGAGATTTTCAGCCAAAATCGCATAGCCGGCATCGTCAAATTTTAGCTTTTGTCCAAGGTCATCTTCCAACTGTCACAGTGGCCCTATATGACCTACCTACGACTTCTATACACCTCTGGTGATGTTTTCGTACATGTATTAATCGAATCAGATACTCTGGGGTGCATTTGACGACATCGAGATTTTCAGCCAAAATCGCATAGCCGGCATCGTCAAATTTCAGCTTTTGCCAAGTTCATCTTCCAACTGCCACAGTGGCCCTATATGACGTACCTACGACTTCTATACACCTCTGGTGATGTTTTCGTACGTCTATTAATAGAATCAGATACTCTGGAGTGCATTTGACGACATCGAGATTTTCAGCCAAAATCGCATAGCCGGCATAGTCAAATTTCAGCTTTTGCCAAGTTCATCTTCCAACTGCCACAGTGGCCCTATATGACGTACCTACGACTTCTATACACCTCTGGTGATGTTTTCGTACGTCTATTAATAGAATCAGATACTCTGGAGTGCATTTGACGACATCGAGATTTTCAGCCAAAATCGCATAGCCGGCATCGTCAAATTTTAGCTTTTTTCCAAGGTCATCCAACTGTCACAGTGGCCCTATATGACCTACCTACGACTTCTATACACCTCTGGTGATGTTTTCGTACGTGTATTAATCGAATCAGATACTCTGGAGTGCATTTGACGACATCGAGATTTTCAGCCAAAATCGCATAGCCGGCATCGTCAAATTTCAGTTTTTCCAAGTTCATCTTCCAACTGCCACACTGGCCCTATATGACCTACCTACGATTTCTATACACCTCTGGTGATGTTTTCGTACTCGTCTATTAATAGAATCAGATACTCTGGAGTGCATTTGACGACATCGAGATTTTCAGCCAAAATCGCATAGCCGGCATCGTCAAATTTTAGCTTTTTTCCAAGGTCATCTTCCAACTGTCACAGTGGCCCTATATGACCTACCTACGACTGCTATACACCTCTGGTGATGTTTTCGTACGTGTATTAATCGAATCAGATACTCTGGAGTGCATTTGACGACATCGAGATTTTCAGCCAAAATCGCATAGCCGGCATAGTCAAATTTCAGCTTTTTCCAAGTTCATCTTCCAACTGCCACAGTGGCCCTATATGACGTACCTACGACTTCTATACACCTCTGGTGATGTTTTCGTACGTCTATTAATAGAATCAGATACTCTGGAGTGCATTTGACGACATCGAGATTTTCGGCCAAAATCGCATAGCCGGCATCGTCAAATTTCAGTTTTTCCAAGTTCATCTTCCAACTGCCACACTGGCCCTATATGACCTACCTACGACTTCTATACACCTCTGGTGATGTTTTCGTACGTCTATTAATAGAATCAGATACTCAGGAGTGCATTTGACGACAACGAGATTTTCAGCCAAAATCGCATAGCCGGCATCGTCAAATTTTAGCTTTTGTCCAAGGTCATCTTCCAACTGTCACAGTGGCCCTATATGACCTACCTACGACTTCTATACACCTCTGGTGATGTTTTCGTACGTGTATTAATCGAATCAGATACTCTGGAGTGCATTTGACGACATCGAGATTTTCAGCCAAAATCGCATAGCCGGCATCGTCAAATTTCAGTTTTTCCAAGTTCATCTTCCAACTGGAACACTGGCCCTATATGACCTACCTACGATTTCTATACACCTCTGGTGATGTTTTCGTACGTCTATTAATCGAATCAGATACTCTGGAGTGCATTTGACGACATCGAATTTTCAGCCAAAATCGCATAGCCGGCATAGTCAAATTTCAGCTTTTTCCAAGTTCATCTTCCAACTGCCACAGTGGCCCTATATGACGTACCTACGACTTCTATACACCTCTGGTGATGTTTTCGTACGTCTATTAATAGAATCAGATACTCTGGAGTGCATTTGACGACATCGAGATTTTCAGCCAAAATCGCATAGCCGGCATCGTCAAATTTCAGTTTTTCCAAGTTCATCTTCCAACTGCCACACTGGCCCTATATGACCTACCTACGACTTCTATACACCTCTGGTGATGTTTTCGTACGTCTATTAATAGAATCAGATACTCAGGAGTGCATTTGACGACATCGAGATTTTCAGCCAAAATCGCATAGCCGGCATCGTCAAATTTTAGCTTTTTTCCAAGGTCATCTTCCAACTGTCACAGTGGCCCTATATGACCTACCTACGACTGCTATACACCTCTGGTGATGTTTTCGTACGTGTATAAATCGAATCAGATACTCTGGGGTGCATTTGACGACATCGAGATTTTCAGCCAAAATCGCATAGCCGGCATCGTCAAATTTCAGCTTTTTCCAAGTTCATCTTCCAACTGCCACAGTGGCCCTATATGACGTACCTACGACTTCTATACACCTCTGGTGATGTTTTCGTACGTCTATTAATAGAATCAGATACTCTGGAGTGCATTTGACGACATCGAGATTTTCAGCCAAAATCGCATAGCCGGCATCGTCAAATTTTAGCTTTTTTCCAAGGTCATCTTCCAACTGTCACAGTGGCCCTATATGACCTACCTACGACTGCTATACACCTCTGGTGATGTTTTCGTACGTGTATTAATCGAATCAGATACTCTGGGGTGCATTTGACGACATCGAGATTTTCAGCCAAAATCGCATAGCCGGCATCGTCAAATTTCAGCTTTTTCCAAGGTCATCTTCTAACTGCCACAGTGGCCCTATATGACGTACCTACGACTTCTATACACCTCTGGTGATGTTTTCGTACGTCTATTAATAGAATCAGATACTCTGGAGTGCATTTGACGACATCGAGATTTTCAGCCAAAATCGCATAGCCGGCATCGTCAAATTTTAGCTTTTGTCCAAGGTCATCTTCCAACTGTCACAGTGGCCCTATATGACCTACCTACGACTTCTATACACCTCTGGTTATGTTTTCGTACGTGTATTAATCGAATCAGATACTCTGGGGTGCATTTGACGACATCGAGATTTTCAGCCAAAATCGCATAGCCGGCATCGTCAAATTTCAGCTTTTTCCAAGGTCATCTTCTAACTGCCACAGTGGCCCTATATGACCTACCTACGACTTCTATACACCTCTTGTGATGTTTTCGTACGTATATAGATGTTTTCGTACATGTATTAATCGAATCAGATACTCTGGGGTGCATTTGACGACATCGAGATTTTCAGCCAAAATCGCATAGCCGGCATCGTCAAATTTCAGCTTTTTCCAAGTTCATCTTCCAACTGCCACAGTGGCCCTAAAAGACGTACCTACGACTTCTATACACCTCTGGTGATGTTTTCGTACGTCTATTAATAGAATCAGATACTCTGGAGTGCATTTGACGACATCGAGATTTTCAGCTTTTTCCAAGTTTATCTTCCAACTGCCACACTGGCCCTATATGACGTACCTACGACTTCTACACACCTCTGGTGATGTTTTCGTACGTCTATTAATAGAATCAGATACTCTGGAGTGCATTTGACGACATCGAGATTTTCAGCCAAAATCGCATAGCCGGCATCGTCAAATTTCAGCTTTTTCCAAGGTCATCTTCTAACTGCCACAGTTGCCCTATATGACCTACCTACGACTTCTATACACCTCTGGTGATGTTTTCGTACGTGTATTAATCGAATCAGATACTCTGGCGTGTATTTGACGACATCGAGATTTTCAGCCAAAATCGCATAGCCGGCATCGTCAAATTTCAGCTTTTTCCAAGGTCATCTTCTAACTGCCACAGTGGCCCTATATGACCTACCTACGACTTCTATACACCTCTGGTGATGTTTTCGTACATGTATTAATCGAATCAGATACTCTGGGGTGCATTTGACGACATCGAGATTTTCAGCCAAAATCGCATAGCCGGCATCGTCAAATTTCAGCTTTTTCCAAGTTCATCTTCCAACTGCCACAGTGGCCCTATAAGACGTACCTACGACTTCTATACACCTCTGGTGATGTTTTCGTACGTCTATTAATAGAATCAGATACTCTGGAGTGCATTTGACGACATCGAGATTTTCAGCCAAAATCGCATAGCCGGCATCGTCAAATTTCAGCTTTTTCCAAGGTCATCTTCTAACTGCCACAGTGACCCTATATGACCTACCTACGACGTCTATACACCTCTGGTGATGTTTTCGTACATGTATTAATCGAATCAGATACTCTGGAGTGCATTTGACGACATCGAGATTTTCAGCCAAAATCGCATAGCCGGCATCGTCAAATTTCAGCTTTTTCCAAGTTCATCTTCTAACTGCCACAGTGGCCCTATATGAAGTACATACGACTTCTATACACCTCTGGTGATGTTTTCGTACGTATATTAATAGAATCAGATACTCTGGAGTGCCTTTGACGACAGCGAGATTTTCAGCCAAAATCGCATAGCCGGCATCGTCAAATTTCAGCTTTTTCCAAGTTCATCTTCCAACTGCCACACTGGCCCTATATGACCTACCTACGACTTCTATACACCTGTGGTGATGTTTTCGTACGTCTATTAATAGAATCAGATACTCTGGAGTGCATTTGACGACATCGAGATTTTCAGCCAAAATCGCATAGCCGGCATCGTCAAATTTCAGCTTTTTCCAAGTTCATCTTCCAACTGCCACACTGGCCCTATATGACGTACCTACGACTTCTACACACCTCTGGTGATGTTTTCGTACGTCTATTAATAGAATCAGATACTCTGGAGTGCATTTGACGACATCGAGATTTTCAGCCAAAATCGGATAGCCGGCATCGTCAAATTTCAGCTTTTTCCAAGGTCATCTTCTAACTGCCACAGTGGCCCTATATGACCTACCTACGACTTCTATACACCTCTGGTGATGTTTTCGTACGTGTATTAATCGAATCAGATACTCTGGCGTGCATTTGACGACATCGAGATTTTCAGCCAAAATCGCATAGCCGGCATCGTCAAATTTCAGCTTTTTCCAAGTTCATCTTCCAACTGCCACAGTGGCCCTATATGACGTGCCTACGACTTCTATACACCTCTGGTGATGTTTTCGTACGTCTATTAATAGAATCAGATACTCTGGAGTGCATTTGACGACATCGAGATTTTCAGCCAAAATCGCATAGCCGGCATCGTCAAATTTCAGCTTTTTCCAAGTTCATCTTCTAACTGCCACAGTGGCCCTATATGACGTACCTACGACTTCTATACACCTCTGGTGATGTTTTCGTACGTATATTAATAGAATCAGATACTCTGGAGTGCCTTTGACGACAGCGAGATTTTCAGCCAAAATCGCATAGCCGGCATCGTCAAATTTCAGCTTTTTCCAAGTTCATCTTCCAACTGCCACACTGGCCCTATATGACGTACCTACGACTTCTATACACCTGTGGTGATGTTTTCGTACGTCTATTAATAGAATCAGATACTCTGGAGTGCATTTGACGACATCGAGATTTTCAGCCAAAATCGCATAGCCGGCATCGTCAAATTTCAGCTTTTTCCAAGTTCATCTTCCAACTGCCACACTGGCCCTATATTACGTACATACGACTTCTATACACCTCTGGTGATGTTTTCGTACGTATATTAATAGAATCAGATACTCTGGAGTGCATTTGACGACATCGAGATTTTCAGCCAAAATCGCATAGCCGGCATCGTCAAATTTCAGCTTTTTCCAAGAACATCTTCTAACTGCCACAGTGGCCCTATATGACGTACCTACGACTTCTATATCAGAATCAGATACTCTGGAGTGCATTTGACGACATCGAGATTTTCAGCCAAAATCGCATAGCCGGCATCGTCAAATTTCAGCTTTTTCCAAGTTCATCTTCCAACTGCCACACTGGCCCTATATGACCTACCTACGACTTCTATACACCTGTGGTGATGTTTTCGTACGTCTATTAATAGAATCAGATACTCTGGAGTGCATTTGACGAAATCGAGATTTTCAGCCAAAATCGCATAGCCGGCATCGTCAAATTTCAGCTTTTTCCAAGGTCATCTTCTAACTGCCACAGTGGCCCTATATGACGTACCTACGACTTCTATACACCTCTGGTGATGTTTTCGTACGTATATTAATAGAATCAGATACTCTGGAGTGCCTTTGACGACAGCGAGATTTTCAGCCAAAATCGCATAGCCGGCATCGTCAAATTTCAGCTTTTTCCAAGTTCATCTTCCAACTGCCACACTGGCCCTATATGACGTACCTACGACTTCTATACACCTGTGGTGATGTTTTCGTACGTCTATTAATAGAATCAGATACTCTGGAGTGCATTTGACGACATCGAGATTTTCAGCCAAAATCGCATAGCCGGCATCGTCAAATTTCAGCTTTTTCCAAGTTCATCTTCCAACTGCCACACTGGCCCTATATTACGTACATACGACTTCTATACACCTCTGGTGATGTTTTCGTACGTATATTAATAGAATCAGATACTCTGGAGTGCATTTGACGACATCGAGATTTTCAGCCAAAATCGCATAGCCGGCATCGTCAAATTTCAGCTTTTTCCAAGAACATCTTCTAACTGCCACAGTGGCCCTATATGACGTACCTACGACTTCTATATCAGAATCAGATACTCTGGAGTGCATTTGACGACATCGAGATTTTCAGCCAAAATCGCATAGCCGGCATCGTCAAATTTCAGCTTTTTCCAAGTTCATCTTCCAACTGCCACACTGGCCCTATATGACCTACCTACGACTTCTATACACCTGTGGTGATGTTTTCGTACGTCTATTAATAGAATCAGATACTCTGGAGTGCATTTGACGACATCGAGATTTTCAGCCAAAATCGCATAGCCGGCATCGTCAAATTTCAGCTTTTTCCAAGCTCATCTTCCAACTGCCACAGTGGCCCTATACGTACCTACGAATTCTATACACCTCTGGTGATGTTTTCGTACGTATATTAATAGAATCAGATACTCTGGAGTGCATTTGACGACATCGAGATTTTCAGCCAAAATCGCATAGCCGGCATAGTCAAATTTCAGCTTTTTCCAAGTTCATCTTCCAACTGCCACACTGGGCCTATATGACCTACCTACGACTTCTATACACCTCTGGTGATGTTTTCGTACATGTATTAATCGAATCAGATACTCTGGGGTGCATTGACGACATCGAGATTTTCAGCCAAAATCGCATAGCCGGCATCGTCAAATTTCAGCTTTTTCCAAGTACGTCTATTAATAGAATCAGATACTCTGGAGTGCATTTGACGACATCGAGATTTTCAGCCAAAATCGCATAGCCGGCATCGTCAAATTTCAGCTTTTTCCAAGGTCATCTTCTAACTGCCACAGTGGCCCTATATGACCTACCTACGACTTCTATACACCTCTGGTGATGTTTTCGTACATGTATTAATCGAATCAGATACTCTGGCGTGCATTTGACGACATCGAGATTTTCAGCCAAAATCGCATAGCCGGCATCGTCAAATTTCAGCTTTTTCCAAGTTCATCTTCCAACTGCCACAGTGGCCCTATATGACGTGCCTACGACTTCTATACACCTCTGGTGATGTTTTCGTACGTCTATTAATAGAATCAGATACTCTGGAGTGCATTTGACGACAGCGAGATTTTCAGCCAAAATCGCATAGCCGGCATCGTCAAATTTCAGCTTCTTCCAAGTTCATCTTCCAACTGCCACACTGGCCCTATATGACCTACCTACGACTTCTATACACCTGTGGTGATGTTTTCGTACGTCTATTAATAGAATCAGATACTCTGGAGTGCATTTGACGACATCGAGATTTTCAGCCAAAATCGCATAGCCGGCATCGTCAAATTTCAGCGTTTTCCAAGTTCATCTTCCAACTGCCACACTGGCCCTATATGACCTACCTACGACTTCTATAGACCTGTGGTGATGTTTTCGTACGTCTATAAATAGAATCAGATACTCTGGAGTGCATTTGACGACATCGAGATTTTCAGCCAAAATCGCATAGCCGGCATCGTCAAATTTCAGCTTTTTCCAAGGTCATCTTCTAACTGCCACAGTGGCCCTATATGACCTACCTACGACTTCTATACACCTCTGGTGAAGTTTTCGTACGTGTATTAATCGAATCAGATACTCTGGAGTGCATTTGACGACATCGAGATTTTCAGCCAAAATCGCAAAGCCGGCATCGTCAAATTTCAGCTTTTTCCAAGTTCATCTTCCAACTGCCACAGTGGCCCTATACGTACCTACGACTTCTATACACCTCTGGTGCTGTTTTCGTACGTATATTAATAGAATCAGATACTCTGGAGTGCATTTGACGACATCGAGATTTTCAGCCAAAATCGCATAGCCGGCATCGTCAAATTTCAGCTTTTTCCAAGTTCATCTTCCAACTGCCACACTGGCCCTATATGACCTACCTACGACTTCTATACACCTGTGGTGATGTTTTCGTACGTCTATTAATAGAATCAGATACTCTGGAGTGCATTTGACGACATCGAGATTTTCAGCCAAAATCGCATAGCCGGCATCGTCAAATTTCAGCTTTTTCCAAGGTCATCTTCTAACTGCCACAGTGGCCCTATATGACCTACCTACGACTTCTTTACACCTCTGGTGATGTTTTCGTACGTGTATTAATCGAATCAGATACTCTGGCGTGCATTTGACGACATCGAGATTTTCAGCCAAAATCGCATAGCCGGCATCGTCAAATTTCAGCTTTTTCCAAGTTCATCTTCCAACTGCCACAGTGGCCCTATATGACGTGCCTACGACTTCTATACACCTCTGGTGATGTTTTCGTACGTACATTAATAGAATCAGATACTCTGGAGTGCATTTGACGACATCGAGATTTTCAGCCAAAATCGCATAGCCGGCATCGTCAAATTTCAGCTTTTTCCAAGTTCATCTTCTAACTGCCACAGTGGCCCTATATGACGGACCTACGACTTCTATACACCTCTGGTGATGTTTTCGTACGTATATTAATAGAATCAGATACTCTGGAGTGCCTTTGACGACAGCGAGATTTTCAGCCAAAATCGCATAGCCAGCATCGTCAAATTTCAGCTTTTTCCAAGTTCATCTTCCAACTGCCACACTGGCCCTATATGACCTACCTACGACTTCTATACACCTGTGGCGATGTTTTCGTACGTCTATTAATAGAATCAGATACTCTGGAGTGCATTTGACGACATCGAGATTTTCAGCCAAAATCGCATAGCCGGCATCGTCAAATTTCAGCTTTATCCAAGTTCATCTTCCAACTGCCACACTGGCCCTATATGACGTACCTACGACTTCTATACACCTCTGGTGATGTTTTCGTACGTCTATTAATAGAATCCGATACTCTGGAGTGCATTTGACGACATCGAGATTTTCAGATTTTCAAGAACATCTTCTAACTGCCACAGTGGCCCTATATGACGTACCTACGACTTCTATATCAGAATCAGATACTCTGGCGTGCATTTGACGACATCGAGATTTTCAGCCAAAATCGCATAGCCGGCATCGTCAAATTTCAGCTTTTTCCAAGTTCATCTTCTAACTGCCACAGTGGCCCTATATGACGTACCTACGACTTCTATACACCTCTGCTGATGTTTTCGTACGTATATTAATAGAATCAGATACTCTGGAGTGCCTTTGACGACAGCGAGATTTTCAGCCAAAATCGCATAGCCGGCATGGTCAAATTTCAGCTTTTTCCAAGTTCATCTTCCAACTGCCACACTGGCCCTATATGACGTACCTACGACTTCTATACACCTCTGGTGATGTTTTCGGACGTATATTAATAGAATCAGATACTCTGGAGTGCATTTGACGACATCGAGATTTTCAGCCAAAATCGCATACCGGCATCGTCAAATTTCAGCTTTTTCCAAGAACATCTTCTAACTGCCACAGTGGCCCTATAGGACGTACCTACGACTTCTATATCAGAATCAGATACTCTGGAGTGCATTTGACGACATCGAGATTTTCAGCCAAAATCGCATAGCCGGCATCGTCAAATTTCAGCTTTTTCCAAGAACATCTTCTAACTGCCACAGTGGACCTATATGACGTACCTACGACTTCTATATCAGAATCAGATACTCTGGAGTGCATTTGACGACATCGAGATTTTCAGCCAAATTCGCATAGCCGGCATCGTCAAATTTCAGCTTTTTCCAAGAACATCTTCTAACTGCCACAGTGGCCCTATAGGACGTACCTACGACTTCTATATCAGAATCAGATACTCTGGAGTGCATTTGACCACATCGAGATTTTCAGCCAAAATCGCATAGCCGGCATCGTCAAATTTCAGCTTTTTCCAAGAACATCTTCTAACTGCCACAATGGCCCTATATGACGTACCTACGACTTCTATATCAGAATCAGATACTCTGGAGTGCATTTGACCACATCGAGATTTTCAGCCAAAATCGCATAGCCGGCATCGTCAAATTTCAGCTTTTTCCAAGAACATCTTCTAACTGCCACAGTGGCCCTATATGATGTACCTACGACTTCTATACACGATTCTATTAATATTCGTACGTATATTAATAGAATCAGATACTCTGGAGTGCATTTGACGACATCGAGATTTTCAACCAAAATCGCAAAGCCGGCATCGTCAAACTTCAGATTTTTCCAAGTTCATCTTCCAACTGTCACAGTGGCCATATATGACCTACCTACGACTTCTATACACCTCTGGTGATGTTTTCGTACGTGTATTAATCGAATCAGATACTCTGAAGTGCATTTGACGACATCGAGATTTTCAGCCAAAATCGCATAGCCGGCATCGTCAAATTTCAGCTTTTTCCAAGTTCATCTTCCAACTGCCACACTGGCCCTATATGACCTACCTACGACTTCTATACACCTCTGGTGATGTTTTCGTACGTGTATTAATCGAATCAGATACTCTGGAGTGCATTTGACGACATCGAGATTTTCAGCCAAAATCGCAAAGCCGGCATCGTCAAATTTCAGTTTTTTCCAAGTTCATCTTCCAACTGCCACAGTGGCCCTATATGACGTACCTACGACTTCTATACACCTCTGGTGATGTTTTCGTACGTCTATTAATAGAATCAGATACTCTGGAGTGCATTTGACGACATCGAGATTTTCAGCCAAAATCGCAAAGCCGGCATCGTCAAACTTCAGCTTTTGCCAAGTTCATCTTCCAACTGTCACAGTGGCCCTATATGACCTACCTACGACTTCTATACACCTCTGGTGATGTTTTCGTACGTGTATTAATCGAATCAGATACTCTGGAGTGCATTTGACGACATCGAGATTTTCAGCCAAAATCGCATAGCCGGCATCGTCAAATTTCAGCTTTTTCCAAGTTTATCTTCCAACTGCCACAGTGGCCCTATATGACGTACCTACGACTTCTATACACCTCTGGTGATGTTTTCGTACGTCTATTAATAGAATCAGATACTCTGGAGTGCATTTGACGACATCGAGATTTTCAGAAAAAATCGCATAGCCGGCATCGTCAAATTTCAGCTTTTTTAAAGTTCATCTTCTAACTGCCACAGTGGCCCTATATGACGTACCTACGACTTCTATATCAGAATCAGATACTCTGGAGTGCATTTGACGACATCGAGACTTTCAGCCAAAATCGCATAGCCGGCATCGTCAAATTTCAGATTTTTCCAAGTTCATCTTCCAACTGTCACAGTGGCCCTATATGACCTACCTACGACTTCTATACACCTCTGGTGATGTTTTCGTACGTGTATTAATCGAATCAGATACTCTGAAGTGCATTTGACGACATCGAGATTTTCAGCCAAAATCGCATAGCCGGCATCGTCAAATTTCAGCTTTTTCCAAGTTCATCTTCCAACTGCCGCACTGGCCCTATATGACCTACCTACGACTTCTATACACCTCTGGTGATGTTTTCGTACGTGTATTAATCGAATCAGATACTCTGGAGTGCATTTAACGACATCGAGATTTTCAGCCAAAATCGCAAAGCCGGCATCGTCATGACGTACCTACGACTTCTATACACCTCTGGTGATGTTTTCGTACGTCTATTAATAGAATCAGATCGTCAAATTTCAGCTTTTTCCAAGTTTATCTTCCAACTGCCACAGTGGCCCTATATGACGTACCTACGACTTCTATACACCTCTGGTGATGTTTTCGTACGTCTATTAATAGAATCAGATACTCTGGAGTGCATTTGACGACATCGAGACTTTCAGCCAAAATCGCATAGCCGGCATCGTCAAATTTCAGCTTTTTCCAAGTTCATCTTCCAACTGCCACACTGGCCCTATATGACCTACCTACGACTTCTATACACCTCTGGTGATGTTTTCGTACGTCTATTAATAGAATCAGATACTCTGGAGTGCATTTGACGACATCGAGATTTTCAGCCAAAATCGCATTTTCGTCAAGATCGTCAAATTTCAGCTTTTTCCAAGTTCATCTTCTAACTGCCACAGTGGCCCTATATGACGGACCTACGACTTCTATACACCTCTGGTGATGTTTTCGTACGTATATTAATAGAATCAGATACTCTGGAGTGCATTTGACGACATCGAGATTTTCAGCCAAAATCGCAAAGCCAACTGTCACAGTGGCCCTATATGACCTACCTACGACTTCTATACACCTCTGGTGATGTTTTCGTACGTGTATTAATAGAATCAGATACTCTGGAGTGCATTTGACGACATCGAGACTTTCAGCCAAAATCGCATAGCCGGCATCGTCAAATTTCAGCTTTTTCCAAGTTCATCTTCCAACTGCCACACTGGCCCTATATGACCTACCTACGACTTCTATACACCTCTGGTGATGTTTTCGTACGTGTATTAATCGAATCAGATACTCTGAAGTGCATTTGACGACATCGAGATTTTCAGCCAAAATCGCAAAGCCGGCATCGTCAAACTTCAGCTTTTGCCAAGTTCATCTTCCAACTGTCACAGTGGCCCTATATGACCTACCTACGACTTCTATACACCTCTGGTGATGTTTTCGTACGTGTATTAATCGAATCAGATACTCTGGAGTGCATTTGACGACATCGAGATTTTCAGCCAAAATCGCATAGCCGGCATCGTCAAATTTCAGCTTTTTCCAAGTTTATCTTCCAACTGCCACAGTGGCCCTATATGACGTACCTACGACTTCTATACACCTCTGGTGATGTTTTCGTACGTCTATTAATATAATCAGATACTCTGGAGTGCATTTGACGACATCGAGATTTTCAGAAAAAATCGCATAGCCGGCATCGTCAAATTTCAGCTTTTTTAAAGTTCATCTTCTAACTGCCACAGTGGCCCTATATGACGTACCTACGACTTCTATATCAGAATCAGATACTCTGGAGTGCATTTGACGACATCGAGACTTTCAGCCAAAATCGCATAGCCGGCATCGTCAAATTTCAGATTTTTCCAAGTTCATCTTCCAACTGTCACAGTGGCCCTATATGACCTACCTACGACTTCTATACACCTCTGGTGATGTTTTCGTACGTGTATTAATCGAATCAGATACTCTGAAGTGCATTTGACGACATCGAGATTTTCAGCCAAAATCGCATAGCCGGCATCGTCAAATTTCAGCTTTTTCCAAGTTCATCTTCCAACTGCCGCACTGGCCCTATATGACCTACCTACGACTTCTATACACCTCTGGTGATGTTTTCGTACGTGTATTAATCGAATCAGATACTCTGGAGTGCATTTAACGACATCGAGATTTTCAGCCAAAATCGCAAAGCCGGCATCGTCATGACGTACCTACGACTTCTATACACCTCTGGTGATGTTTTCGTACGTCTATTAATAGAATCAGATCGTCAAATTTCAGCTTTTTCCAAGTTTATCTTCCAACTGCCACAGTGGCCCTATATGACGTACCTACGACTTCTATACACCTCTGGTGATGTTTTCGTACGTCTATTAATAGAATCAGATACTCTGGAGTGCATTTGACGACATCGAGACTTTCAGCCAAAATCGCATAGCCGGCATCGTCAAATTTCAGCTTTTTCCAAGTTCATCTTCCAACTGCCACACTGGCCCTATATGACCTACCTACGACTTCTATACACCTCTGGTGATGTTTTCGTACGTCTATTAATAGAATCAGATACTCTGGAGTGCATTTGACGACATCGAGATTTTCAGCCAAAATCGCATTTTCGTCAAGATCGTCAAATTTCAGCTTTTTCCAAGTTCATCTTCTAACTGCCACAGTGGCCCTATATGACGGACCTACGACTTCTATACACCTCTGGTGATGTTTTCGTACGTATATTAATAGAATCAGATACTCTGGAGTGCATTTGACGACATCGAGATTTTCAGCCAAAATCGCAAAGCCAACTGTCACAGTGGCCCTATATGACCTACCTACGACTTCTATACACCTCTGGTGATGTTTTCGTACGTGTATTAATAGAATCAGATACTCTGGAGTGCATTTGACGACATCGAGACTTTCAGCCAAAATCGCATAGCCGGCATCGTCAAATTTCAGCTTTTTCCAAGTTCATCTTCTAACTGCCACAGTGGCCCTATATGATGTTCCTACGACTTCTATACACCTCTGGTGATGTTTTCGTACGTATATTAATAGAATCAGATACTCTGGAGTGCATTTGACGACATCGAGATTTTCAGCCAAAATCGCAAAGCCAACTGTCACAGTGGCCCTATATGACCTACCTACGACTTCTATACACCTCTGGTGATGTTTTCGTACGTGTATTAATAGAATCAGATACTCTGGAGTGCATTTGACGACATCGAGACTTTCAGCCAAAATCGCATAGCCGGCATCGTCAAATTTCAGCTTTTTCCAAGTTCATCTTCCAACTGCCACACTGGCCCTATATGACCTACCTACGACTTCTATACACCTCTGGTGAAGTTTTCGTACGTGTATTAATCGAATCAGATACTCTGGAGTGCATTTGACGACATCGAGATTTTCAGCCAAAATCGCAAAGCCGGCATCGTCAAATTTCAGCTTTTTCCAAGTTCATCTTCCAACTGCCACAGTGGCTATATATGACGTACCTACGACTTCTATACACCTCTCGTGATGTTTTCGTACGTCTATTAATAGAATCAGATCGTCAAATTTCAGCTTTTTCCAAGTTCATCTTCTAACTGCCACAGTGGCCCTATATGACGTACCTACGACTTCTATACACCTCTGGTGATGTTTTCGTACGTATATTAATAGAATCAGATACTCTGGAGTGCATTTGACGACATCGAGATTTTCAGCCAAAATCGCAAAGCCAACTGTCACAGTGGCCCTATATGACCTACCTACGACTTCTATACACCTCTGGTGATGTTTTCGTACGTGTATTAATAGAATCAGATACTCTGGAGTGCATTTGACGACATCGAGATTTTCAGCCAAAATTGCATAGCCGGCATCGTCAAATTTCAGCTTTTTCCAAGTTCATCTTCCAACTGTCACAGTGGCCCTATATGACCTACCTACGACTTCTATACACATCTGGTGATGTTTTCGTACGTCTATTAATAGAATCTGAAATTTGACGATGCCGGCTATCCGATTTTGGCTGAAAATCTCGATGTCGTCAAATGCACTCCAGAGTATCTGATTCTATTAATACACGTACGAAAACATCACCAGAGGTGTATAGAAGTCGTAGGTAGGTCATATAGGGCCACTGTGACAGTTGGCTTTGCGATTTTGGCTGAAAATCTCGATGTCGTCAAATGCACTCCAGAGTATCTGATTCGATTAATATACGTACGAAAACATCACCAGAGGTGTATAGAAGTCGTAGGTATGTCATATAGGGTCACTGTGGCAGTTGGACGATGAACTTGGAAAAAGCTGAAATTTGACGATGCCGGCTATGCAATTTTGGCTGAAAATCTCGATGTCGTCTAATGCACTCCAGAGTATCTGATTCGATTAATATACGTGCGAAAACATCACCAGAGGTGTATAGAAGTCGTAGGTACGTCATATAGGGCCACTGTGGCAGTTGGAAGATGAACTTGGAAAAAGCTGAAATTTGACGATGCCGGCTATGCAATTTTGGCTGAAAATCTCGATGTCGTCAAATGCACTCCAGAGTATCTGATTCGATTAATATACGTGCGAAAACTTCACCAGAGGTGTATAGAAGGCGTAGGTATTTGACGACATCGAGATTTTCAGCCAAAATCGCATAGCCGGCATCGTCAAATTTCAGCTTTTTCCAAGTTCATCTTCCAACTGTCACAGTGGCCCTATATGACCTACCTACGACTTCTATACACCTCTGGTGATGTTTTCGTACGTGTATTAATCGAATCAGATACTCTGAAGTGCATTTGACGACATCGAGATTTTCAGCCAAAATCGCAAAGCCGGCATCGTCATGACGTACCTACGACTTCTATACACCTCTGGTGATGTTTTCGTACGTCTATTAATAGAATCAGATCGTCAAATTTCAGCTTTTTCCAAGTTTATCTTCCAACTGCCACAGTGGCCCTATATGACGTACCTACGACTTCTATACACCTCTGGTGATGTTTTCGTACGTCTATTAATAGAATCAGATACTCTGGAGTGCATTTGACGACATCGAGACTTTCAGCCAAAATCGCATAGCCGGCATCGTCAAATTTCAGCTTTTTCCAAGTTCATCTTCCAACTGCCACACTGGCCCTATATGACCTACCTACGACTTCTATACACCTCTGGTGATGTTTTCGTACGTCTATTAATAGAATCAGATACTCTGGAGTGCATTTGACGACATCGAGATTTTCAGCCAAAATCGCATAGCCGGCATCGTCAAATTTCAGCTTTTTCCAAGTTCATCTTCCAACTGCCACACTGGCCCTATATGACCTACCTACGACTTCTATACACCTCTGGTGAAGTTTTCGTACGTGTATTAATCGAATCAGATACTCTGGAGTGCATTTGACGACATCGAGATTTTCAGCCAAAATTGCATAGCCGGCATCGTCAAATTTCAGCTTTTTCCAAGTTCATCTTCCAACTGCCACAGTGGCCCTATATGACGTACCTACGACTTCTATACACCTCTGGTGATGTTTTCGTACGTCTATTAATAGAATCAGATCGTCAAATTTCAGCTTTTTCCAAGTTCATCTTCTAACTGCCACAGTGGCCCTATATGACGGACCTACGACTTCTATACACCTCTGGTGATGTTTTCGTACGTATATTAATAGAATCAGATACTCTGGAGTGCATTTGACGTCATCGAGATTTTCAGCCAAAATCGCATAGCCGGCATCGTCAAATTTCAGCTTTTTCCAAGTTCATCTTCTAACTGCCACAGTGGCCCTATATGATGTTCCTACGACTTCTATACACCTCTGGTGATGTTTTCGTACGTATATTAATAGAATCAGATACTCTGGAGTGCATTTGACGACATCGAGATTTTCAGCCAAAATCGCAAAGCCAACTGTCACAGTGGCCCTATATGACCTACCTACGACTTCTATACACCTCTGGTGATGTTTTCGTACGTGTATTAATAGAATCAGATACTCTGGAGTGCATTTGACGACATCGAGACTTTCAGCCAAAATCGCATAGCCGGCATCGTCAAATTTCAGCTTTTTCCAAGTTCATCTTCCAACTGCCACAGTGGCCCTATATGACGTACCTACGACTTCTATACACCTCTCGTGATGTTTTCGTACGTCTATTAATAGAATCAGATCGTCAAATTTCAGCTTTTTCCAAGTTCATCTTCTAACTGCCACAGTGGCCCTATATGACGTACCTACGACTTCTATACACCTCTGGTGATGTTTTCGTACGTATATTAATAGAATCAGATACTCTGGAGTGCATTTGACGACATCGAGATTTTCAGCCAAAATCGCAAAGCCAACTGTCACAGTGGCCCTATATGACCTACCTACGACTTCTATACACCTCTGGTGATGTTTTCGTACGTGTATTAATAGAATCAGATACTCTGGAGTGCATTTGACGACATCGAGATTTTCAGCCAAAATTGCATAGCCGGCATCGTCAAATTTCAGCTTTTTCCAAGTTCATCTTCCAACTGTCACAGTGGCCCTATATGACCTACCTACGACTTCTATACACATCTGGTGATGTTTTCGTACGTCTATTAATAGAATCTGAAATTTGACGATGCCGGCTATCCGATTTTGGCTGAAAATCTCGATGTCGTCAAATGCACTCCAGAGTATCTGATTCTATTAATACACGTACGAAAACATCACCAGAGGTGTATAGAAGTCGTAGGTAGGTCATATAGGGCCACTGTGACAGTTGGCTTTGCGATTTTGGCTGAAAATCTCGATGTCGTCAAATGCACTCCAGAGTATCTGATTCGATTAATATACGTACGAAAACATCACCAGAGGTGTATAGAAGTCGTAGGTATGTCATATAGGGTCACTGTGGCAGTTGGACGATGAACTTGGAAAAAGCTGAAATTTGACGATGCCGGCTATGCAATTTTGGCTGAAAATCTCGATGTCGTCTAATGCACTCCAGAGTATCTGATTCGATTAATATACGTGCGAAAACTTCACCAGAGGTGTATAGAAGGCGTAGGTATTTGACGACATCGAGATTTTCAGCCAAAATCGCATAGCCGGCATCGTCAAATTTCAGCTTTTTCCAAGTTCATCTTCCAACTGCCACAGTGGCCCTATATGACGTACCTACGACTTCTATACACCTCTGGTGATGTTTTCGTACGTCTATTGATAGAATCAGATCGTCAAATTTCAGCTTTTTCCAAGTTCATCTTCTAACTGCCACAGTGGCCCTATATGACCTACCTACGACTTCTATACACCTCTGGTGATGTTTTCGTACGTGTATTAATAGAATCAGATACTCTGGAGTGCATTTGACGACATCGAGACTTTCAGCCAAAATCGCATAGCCGGCATCGTCAAATTTCAGCTTTTTCCAAGTTCATCTTCCAACTGCCACACTGGCTCTATATGACCTACCTACGACTTCTATACACCTCTGGTGAAGTTTTCGTACGTGTATTAATCGAATCAGATACTCTGGAGTGCATTTGACGACATCGAGATTTTCAGCCAAAATCGCAAAGCCAACTGTCACAGTGGCCCTATATGACCTACCTACGACTTATATACACATCTGGTGATGTTTTCGTACGTCTATTAATAGAATCTGAAATTTGACGATGCCGGCTATGCGATTTTGGCTGAAAATCTCGATGTCGTCAAATGCACTCCAGAGTATCTGATTCTATTAATACACGTACGAAAACATCACCAGAGGTGTATAGAAGTCGTAGGTACGTCATATAGGGTCACTGTGGCAGTTGGACGATGAACTTGGAAAAAGCTGAAATTTGACGATGCCGGCTATGCAATTTTGGCTGAAAATCTCGATGTCGTCAAATGCACTCCAGAGTATCTGATTCGATTAATATACGTACGAAAACATCACCAGAGGTGTGTAGAAGGCGTAGGTAGGTCATATGGGGCCACTGTGGCAGTTGGACGATGAACTTGGAAAAAGCTGAAATTTGACGATGCCGGCTATGCAATTTTGGCTGAAAATCTCGATGTCGTCAAATGCACTCCAGAGTATCTGATTCGATTAATATACGTGCGAAAACATCACCAGAGGTGTATAGAAGTCGTAGGTACGTCATATAGGGCCACTGTGGCAGTTGGAAGATGAACTTGGAAAAAGCTGAAATTTGACGATGCCGGCTATGCAATTTTGGCTGAAAATCTCGATGTCGTCAAATGCACTCCAGAGTATCTGATTCGATTAATATACGTACGAAAACATCACCAGAGGTGTGTAGAAGGCGTAGGTAGGTCATATGGGGCCACTGTGGCAGTTGGACGATGAACTTGGAAAAAGCTGAAATTTGACGATGCCGGCTATGCAATTTTGGCTGAAAATCTCGATGTCGTCAAATGCACTCCAGAGTATCTGATTCGATTAATATACGTGCGAAAACATCACCAGAGGTGTATAGAAGTCGTAGGTACGTCATATAGGGCCACTGTGGCAGTTGGAAGATGAACTTGGAAAAAGCTGAAATTTGACGATGCCGGCTATGCAATTTTGGCTGAAAATCTCGATGTCGTCGAATGCACTCCAGAGTATCTGATTCGATTAATATACGTGCGAAAACTTCACCAGAGGTGTATAGAAGGCGTAGGTAGGTCATATGGGGCCACTGTGGCAGTTGGAAGATGAACTTGGCAAAAGCTGAAATTTTACGATGCCGGCTATGCAATTTTGGCTGAAAATCTCGATGTCGTCAAATGCACTCCAGAGTATCTGATTCGATTAATATACGTGCGAAAACTTCATCAGAGGTGTATAGAAGGCGTAGGTAGGTCATATGGGGCCACTGTGGCAGTTGGAAGATGAACTTGGCAAAAGCTGAAATTTTACGATGCCGGCTATGCGATTTTGGCTGAAAATCTCGATGTCGTCAAATGCACTCCAGAGTATCTGATTCGATTAATATACGTGCGAAAACATCACCAGAGGTGTATAGAAGTCGTAGGTACGTCATATAGGGCCACTGTGGCAGTTGGAAGATGAACTTGGAAAAAGCTGAAATTTGACGATGCCGGCCATGCAATTTTGGCTGAAAATCTCGATGTCGTCAAATGCACTCCAGAGTATCTGATTCGATTAATATACGTACGAAAACTTCACCAGAGGTGTATAGAAGGCGTAGGTAGGTCATATGGGGCCACTGTGGCAGTTGGAAGTTGAACTTGGAAAAGCTGAAATTTGACGATGCCGACTATGCGGATTTTGGCTGAAAATCTCGATGTCGTCAAATGCACTCCAGAGTATCTGATTCGATTAATATACGTGCGAAAACATCACCAGAGGTGTATAGAAGTCGTAGGTACGTCATATAGGGCCACTGTGGCAGTTGGAAGATGAACTTGGAAAAAGCTGAAATTTGACGATGCCGGCTATGCAATTTTGGCTGAAAATCTCGATGTCGTCGAATGCACTCCAGAGTATCTGATTCGATTAATATACGTGCGAAAACTTCACCAGAGGTGTATAGAAGGCGTAGGTAGGTCATATGGGGCCACTGTGGCAGTTGGAAGATGAACTTGGCAAAAGCTGAAATTTTACGATGCCGGCTATGCAATTTTGGCTGAAAATCTCGATGTCGTCAAATGCACTCCAGAGTATCTGATTCGATTAATATACGTGCGAAAACTTCATCAGAGGTGTATAGAAGGCGTAGGTAGGTCATATGGGGCCACTGTGGCAGTTGGAAGATGAACTTGGCAAAAGCTGAAATTTTACGATGCCGGCTATGCGATTTTGGCTGAAAATCTCGATGTCGTCAAATGCACTCCAGAGTATCTGATTCGATTAATATACGTGCGAAAACATCACCAGAGGTGTATAGAAGTCGTAGGTACGTCATATAGGGCCACTGTGGCAGTTGGAAGATGAACTTGGAAAAAGCTGAAATTTGACGATGCCGGCCATGCAATTTTGGCTGAAAATCTCGATGTCGTCAAATGCACTCCAGAGTATCTGATTCGATTAATATACGTACGAAAACTTCACCAGAGGTGTATAGAAGGCGTAGGTAGGTCATATGGGGCCACTGTGGCAGTTGGACGATGAACTTGGAAAAAGCTGAAATTTGACGATGCCGACTATGCGGATTTTGGCTGAAAATCTCGATGTCGTCAAATGCACTCCAGAGTATCTGATTCGATTAATATACGTGCGAAAACATCACCAGAGGTGTATAGAAGTCTTAGGTACGTCATATAGGGCCACTGTGGCAGTTGGAAGATGAACTTGGAAAAAGCTGAAATTTGACGATGCCGGCTATGCGATTTTGGCTGAAAAGCTCGATGTCGTCAAATGCATTGCAGAGTATCTGATTCTATTAATATACGTACGAAAACATCACCAGAGGTGAATAGAAGGCGTAGGTAGGTCATATGGGGCCACTGTGGCAGTTGGAAGATGAACTTGGAAAAAGCTGAAATTTGACGATGCCGGCTATGCAATTTTGGCTGAAAATCTCGATGTCGTCAAATGCACTCCAGAGTATCTGATTCGATTAATATACGTGCGAAAACTTCATCAGAGGTGTATAGAAGGCGTAGGTAGGTCATATGGGGCCACTGTGGCAGTTGGAAGATGAACTTGGCAAAAGCTGAAATTTTACGATGCCGGCTATGCGATTTTGGCTGAAAATCTCGATGTCGTCAAATGCACTCCAGAGTATCTGATTCGATTAATATACGTGCGAAAACATCACCAGAGGTGTATAGAAGTCGTAGGTACGTCATATAGGGCCACTGTGGCAGTTGGAAGATGAACTTGGAAAAAGCTGAAATTTGACGATGCCGGCCATGCAATTTTGGCTGAAAATCTCGATGTCGTCAAATGCACTCCAGAGTATCTGATTCGATTAATATACGTACGAAAACATCACCAGAGGTGTATAGAAGTCGTAGGTACGTCATATGGGGCCACTGTGGCAGTTGGACGATGAACTTGGAAAAAGCTGAAATTTGACGATGCCGACTATGCGGATTTTGGCTGAAAATCTCGATGTCGTCAAATGCACTCCAGAGTATCTGATTCGATTAATATACGTGCGAAAACATCACCAGAGGTGTATAGAAGTCTTAGGTACGTCATATAGGGCCACTGTGGCAGTTGGAAGATGAACTTGGAAAAAGCTGAAATTTGACGATGCCGGCTATGCGATTTTGGCTGAAAAGCTCGATGTCGTCAAATGCATTGCAGAGTATCTGATTCTATTAATATACGTACGAAAACATCACCAGAGGTGAATAGAAGGCGTAGGTAGGTCATATGGGGCCACTGTGGCAGTTGGAAGATGAACTTGGAAAAAGCTGAAATTTGACGATGCCGGCTATGCAATTTTGGCTGAAAATCTCGATGTCGTCAAATGCACTCCAGAGTATCTGATTCGATTAATATACGTGCGAAAACATCACCAGAGGTGTGTAGAAGGCGTAGGTAGGTCATATGGGGCCACTGTGGCAGTTGGACGATGAACTTGGAAAAAGCTGAAATTTGACGATGCCGACTATGCGGATTTTGGCTGAAAATCTCGATGTCGTCAAATGCACTCCAGAGTATCTGATTCGATTAATATACGTGCGAAAACATCACCAGAGGTGTATAGAAGTCGTAGGTACGTCATATAGGGCCACTGTGGCAGTTGGAAGATGAACTTGGAAAAAGCTGAAATTTGACGATGCCGGCTATGCGATTTTGGCTGAAAAGCTCGATGTCGTCAAATGCATTGCAGAGTATCTGGTTCTATTAATATACGTACGAAAACATCACCAGAGGTGAATAGAAGGCGTAGGTAGGTCATATGGGGCCACTGTGGCAGTTGGAAGATGAACTTGGAAAAAGCTGAAATTTGACGATGCCGGCTATGCAATTTTGGCTGAAAATCTCGATGTCGTCAAATGCACTCCAGAGTATCTGATTCGATTAATATACGTACGAAAACTTCACCAGAGGTGTATAGAAGGCGTAGGTAGGTCATATGGGGCCACTGTGGCAGTTGGAAGATGAACTTGGAAAAAGCTGAAATTTGACGATGCCGGCTATGCGATTTTGGCTGAAAATCTCGCTGTCGTCAAAGGCACTCCAGAGTATCTGACACGATTAATATACGTACGAAAACATCACCAGAGGTGTATAGAAGTCGTAGGTACGTCATATAGGGCCACTGTGGCAGTTGGAAGATGAACTTGGAAAAAGCTGAAATTTGACGACTATGACGGCTATGCGATTTTGGCTGAAAATCTCGATGTCGTCAAATGCACTCCAGAGTAATTGATTCGATTAATATACGTGCGAAAACATCACCAGAGGTGTATAGAAGTCGTAGGTACGTCATATAGGGCCACTGTGGCAGTTGGAAGATGAACTTGGAAAAAGCTGAAATTTGACGATGCCGGCTATGCGATTTTGGCTGAAAATCTCGATGTCGTCAAATGCACTCCAGAGTATCTGATTCTATTAATATACGCACGAAAACATCACCAGAGGTGTATAGACGGCGTAGGTAGGTCATATGGGGCCACTGTGGCAGTTGGAAGATGAACTTGGAAAAAGCTGAAATTTGACGATGCCGGCTATGCGATTTTGGCTGAAAATCTCGCTGTCGTCAAAGGCACTCCAGAGTATCTGATTCGATTAATATACGTACGAAAACATCACCAGAGGTGTATAGAAGTCGTAGGTACGTCATATAGGGCCACTGTGGCAGTTGGAAGATGAACTTGGCAAAAGCTGAAATTTTACGATGCCGGCTATGCGGATTTTGGCTGAAAATCTCGATGTCGTCAAATGCACTCCAGAGTATCTGATTCGATTAATATACGTGCGAAAACATCACCAGAGGTGTATAGAAGTCTTAGGTACGTCATATAGGGCCACTGTGGCAGTTGGAAGATGAACTTGGAAAAAGCTGAAATTTGACGATGCCGGCTATGCGATTTTGGCTGAAAAGCTCGATGTCGTCAAATGCATTGCAGAGTATCTGATTCTATTAATATACGTACGAAAACATCACCAGAGGTGAATAGAAGGCGTAGGTAGGTCATATGGGGCCACTGTGGCAGTTGGAAGATGAACTTGGAAAAAAGCTGAAATTTGACGATGCCGGCTATGCAATTTTGGCTGAAAATCTCGATGTCGTCAAATGCACTCCAGAGTATCTGATTCGATTAATATACGTGCGAAAACATCACCAGAGGTGTGTAGAAGGCGTAGGTAGGTCATATGGGGCCACTGTGGCAGTTGGACGATGAACTTGGAAAAAGCTGAAATTTGACGATGCCGACTATGCGGATTTTGGCTGAAAATCTCGATGTCGTCAAATGCACTCCAGAGTATCTGATTCGATTAATATACGTGCGAAAACATCACCAGAGGTGTATAGAAGTCGTAGGTACGTCATATAGGGCCACTGTGGCAGTTGGAAGATGAACTTGGAAAAAGCTGAAATTTGACGATGCCGGCTATGCGATTTTGGCTGAAAAGCTCGATGTCGTCAAATGCATTGCAGAGTATCTGGTTCTATTAATATACGTACGAAAACATCACCAGAGGTGAATAGAAGGCGTAGGTAGGTCATATGGGGCCACTGTGGCAGTTGGAAGATGAACTTGGAAAAAGCTGAAATTTTGACGATGCCGGCTATGCAATTTTGGCTGAAAATCTCGATGTCGTCAAATGCACTCCAGAGTATCTGATTCGATTAATATACGTACGAAAACTTCACCAGAGGTGTATAGAAGGCGTAGGTAGGTCATATGGGGCCACTGTGGCAGTTGGAAGATGAACTTGGCAAAAGCTGAAATTTGACGATGCCGGCTATGCGATTTTGGCTGAAAATCTCGATGTCGTCAAAGGCACTCCAGAGTATCTGATTCGATTAATATACGTACGAAAACATCACCAGAGGTGTATAGAAGTCGTAGGTACGTCATATAGGGTCACTGTGGGAAGATGAACTTGGAAAAAGCTGAAATTTGACGATGCCGGCTATGCAATTTTGGCTGAAAATCTCGATGTCGTCAAATGCACTCCAGAGTATCTGATTCGATTAATATACGTACGAAAACTTCACCAGAGGTGTATAGAAGGCGTAGGTAGGTCATATGGGGCCACTGTGGCAGTTGGAAGATGAACTTGGCAAAAGCTGAAATTTTACGATGCCGGCTATGCGATTTTGGCTGAAAATCTCGATGTCGTCAAAGGCACTCCAGAGTATCTGATTCGATTAATATACGTACGAAAACATCACCAGAGGTGTATAGAAGTCGTAGGTACGTCATATAGGGTCACTGTGGCAGTTGGGCGATGAACTTGGAAAAAGCTGAAATTTGACGATGCCGGCTATACAATTTTGGCTGAAAATCTCGATGTCGTCAAATGCACTCCAGAGTATCTGATTCGATTAATATACGTACGAAAACATCACCAGAGGTGTGTAGAAGGCGTAGGTAGGTTATATGGGGCCACTGTGGCAGTTGGAAGATGAACTTGGAAAAAGCTGAAATTTGACGATGCCGGCTATGCGATTTTGGCTGAAAATCTCGCTGTCGTCAAAGGCACTCCAGAGTATCTGACACGATTAATATACGTACGAAAACATCACCAGAGGTGTATAGAAGTCGTAGGTACGTCATATAGGGCCACTGTGGCAGTTGGAAGATGAACTTGGAAAAAGCTGAAATTTGACGATGCCGGCTATGCGATTTTGGCTGAAAATCTCGATGTCGTCAAATGCACTCCAGAGTAATTGATTCGATTAATATACGTGCGAAAACATCACCAGAGGTGTATAGAAGTCGTAGGTACGTCATATAGGGCCACTGTGGCAGTTGGAAGATGAACTTGGAAAAAGCTGAAATTTGACGATGCCGGCTATGCGATTTTGGCTGAAAATCTCGATGTCGTCAAATGCACTCCAGAGTATCTGATTCTATTAATATACGCACGAAAACATCACCAGAGGTGTATAGACGGCGTAGGTAGGTCATATGGGGCCACTGTGGCAGTTGGAAGATGAACTTGGAAAAAGCTGAAATTTGACGATGCCGGCTATGCGATTTTGGCTGAAAATCTCGCTGTCGTCAAAGGCACTCCAGAGTATCTGATTCGATTAATATACGTACGAAAACATCACCAGAGGTGTATAGAAGTCGTTGGTATGTCATATAGGGTCACTGTGGCAATTGGACGATGAACTTGGAAAAAGCTGAAATTTGACGATGCCGGCTATGCGGATTTTGGCTGAAATCTCGTTGTCGTCAAATGCACTCCAGAGTATCTGATTCTATTAATATACGTACGAAAACATCACCAGAGGTGTATAGAAGGCGTAGGTAGGTCATATGGGGCCACTGTGGCAGTTGGAAGATGAACTTGGAAAAAGCTGAAATTTGACGATGCCGGCTATGCAATTTTGGCTGAAAATCTCGATGTCGTCAAATGCACTCCAGAGTATCTGATTCGATTAATATACGTACGAAAACTTCATCAGAGGTGTATAGAAGGCGTAGGTAGGTCATATGGGGCCACTGTGGCAGTTGGAAGATGAACTTGGAAAAAGCTGAAATTTGACGATGCCGACTATGCGGATTTTGGCTGAAAATCTCGATGTCGTCAAATGCACTCCAGAGTATCTGATTCGATTAATATACGTGCGAAAACATCACCAGAGGTGTATAGAAGTCGTAGGTACGTCATATAGGGCCACTGTGGCAGTTGGAAGATGAACTTGGAAAAAGCTGAAATTTGACGATGCCGGCTATGCGATTTTGGCTGAAAATCTCGATGTCGTCAAATGCACTCCAGAGTAATTGATTCGATTAATATACGTGCGAAAACATCACCAGAGGTGTATAGAAGTCGTAGGTACGTCATATAGGGCCACTGTGGCAGTTGGAAGATGAACTTGGAAAAAGCTGAAATTTGACGATGCCGACTATGCGGATTTTGGCTGAAAATCTCGATGTCGTCAAATGCACTCCAGAGTATCTGATTCGATTAATATACGTGCGAAAACATCACCAGAGGTGTACAGAAGTCGTAGGTAAGTCATATAGGGCCACTGTGACAGTTGGAAGATGAACTTGAAGCTGAAATTTGACGATGTCGTCAAATGCACTCCAGACTATCTGATTCGATTAATATACGTACGAAAACATCACCAGAGGTGTATAGAAGTCGTAGGTAGGTCATATAGGGCCACTGTGGCAGTTGGAAGATGAACTTGGAAAAAGCTGAAATTTGACTATGCCGGCTATGCGGATTTTGGCTGAAATCTCGATGTCGTCAAATGCACTCCAGAGTATCTGATTCGGTTAATATACGTACGAAAACATAACCAGAGGTGTATAGAAGTCGTAGGCAGGTCATATAGGGCCACTGTGGCAGTTGGAAGATGAACTTGGAAAAAGCTGAAATTTGACGATATCGGCTATGCGATTTTGGCTGAAAATCTCGATGTCGTCAAATGCACTCCAGAGTATCTGATTCTATTAATAGACGTACGAAAACATCACCAGAGGTGTATAGAAGTCGTAGGTACGTCATATAGGGCCACTGTGGCAGTTGGAAGATGAACTTGGAAAAAGCTGAAATTTGACTATGCCGGCTATGCGGATTTTGGCTGAAATCTCGATGTCGTCAAATGCACTCCAGAGTATCTGATTCGATTAATATACGTACGAAAACATCACCAGAGGTGTATAGAAGTCGTAGGTATGTCATATAGGGTCACTGTGGCAGTTGGACGATGAACTTGGAAAAAGCTGAAATTTGACGATGCCGGCTATGTGGATTTTGGCTGAAATCTCGATGTCGTCAAATGCACTCCAGAGCATCTGATTCTATTAATATACGTACGAAAACATCACCAGAGGTGTATAGAAGGCGTAGGTAGGTCATATGGGGCCACTGTGGCAGTTGGACGATGAACTTGGAAAAAGCTGAAATTTGACGATGCCGGCTATGCAATTTTGGCTGAAAATCTCGATGTCGTCAAATGCACTCCAGAGTATCTGATTCGATTAATATACGTACGAAAACATCACCAGAGGTGTATAGAAGTCGTAGGTACGTCATATAGGGTCACTGTGGCAGTTGGACGATGAACTTGGAAAAAGCTGAAATTTGACGATGCCGGCTATGCAATTTTGGCTGAAAATCTCGATGTCGTCAAATGCACTCCAGAGTATCTGATTCGATTAATATACGTACGAAAACATCACCAGAGGTGTGTAGAAGGCGTAGGTAGGTCATATGGGGCCACTGTGGCAGTTGGAAGATGAACTTGGAAAAAGCTGAAATTTGACGATACCGGCTATGCGATTTTGGCTGAAAATCTCGATGTCGTCAAGTGCTGATTCGATTAATATACGTACGGAAACATCACCAGAGGTGTATAGAAGTCGTAGGTAGGTCATATAGGGCCACTGTTGCAGTTGGAAGATGAACTTGGAAGAAGCTGATATTTGACGATGCCGTCTAGTTTTGATTTTGGCTGAAAATCTCGATGTCGTCAAGTGCTGATTCGATTAATATACGTACGGAAACATCACCAGAGGTGTATAGAAAGAAGTCTTAGGTAGGTCATATAGGGCCACTGTGGCAGTTGGATGATGAACTTGGAAAAATCTCAATGTCGTTCGAAAACATCACCAGAAGTGTATAAAAGTCGTAAGGAGGTCATACAGGGCCACTGTGGCAGTTGGAAGATGAACTTGGAAGAAGCTGAAATTTGACTCCAGTGTATCTGATTCGATTAATATACGTACGCAAACATCACCAAAGGTGTATAGCCGTCGTAGATAGGTCATATGGGGCCACTGTGGCAGTTGGAAGATGAACTTGAAAAAGCTGAAATTTGACGATGCCGGCTATGCGATTTTTACTGAAAATCTCGATGTCGTCAAATGCAGTCCAGAGTGTCTGATTCGATTAATATACGTACGAAAACATCAACAGAGGTGTATAGAAGTCATATATGACCACTGTGGCAGTTGCAAGATGAACTTAGAAAAAGCTGAAATTTGACGATGCGGGTACGCGATTTTGCTGAAAATCTCGATATCGTCAAATGCACTCCAGAGTATCTGATTCGATTAATATACGTACGAAAACATCACCAGAGGTGTATAGAAGTCGTAGGTAGGTCATATAGGGCCACTGTGACAGTTGGAAGATCAACTTGGAAAAATCTGAAATTTGACGATGCCGGCTATGCGATTTTGGTTGAAAATCTCGGTGTCGTCAAATGCACTCCAGAGTGTCTGATTCGATTAATACACGTACGCAAACATAACCAGAGGTGTACACAAGTCGTAGGTAGGTCATATAGAGCCACTGCGGCACACATCTTAACACATAACCACAGGTGTACACACAATCCAAAGGTCTAGTTGGGCCGCTGTGGCAGTTGGAAGATGACCCATGAAAAGGCTCCAAAATCCATTCTGTCAATTTTTGTAGGTGAAAAATTCGATGTCGTCGGATCCACTCCACTCTTTGGATTTCGATAATACACATCTAAACACATAACAACATGTGTACACAGGTCGTAGGTACGCCTAGTTCACCCGCTGTGGCAGTTGGAAGATGAGCGATGAAAAGGCTCCAAAATCCTTACTATACGCTGTCACTTTTTATAGGCGAAAAATTCGATGTCGTCGGTTCCACTCCAGTCTTTGGATTTCGATAATACACATCTAAACACATAACCACAGATGTACACAGGTCGTAGGTACGCCTAGTTGGGCCGCTGTGACTGTTGGAGAATGAGCCATGAAAAGGCTCCAAAATCCGTAGTATACACTGTCAATTTTGTTAAGTGAAAAAATCGATGTCGTCGGATCCACTCCAGTCCTTGGATTTCGATAATACACATCTAAACACATAACAACATGTGTACACAGGTCGTAGGTACGCCTAGTTCACCCGCTGTGGCAGTTGAAAGATGACCCATGAAAAGGCTCCAAAATCCATACACTGTAAATTTTTTTAGGTGAAAAATTCGATGTCGTCGGATCCACTCCAGTCTTTGGATTTCGATAATACACATCTAAACACATAACAACATGTGTACACAGGTCGTAGGTACGCCTAGTTGGGCCGCTGTGACAGTTGGAGAATGAGCCATGAAAAGGCTCCAAAATCCGTACTATACACTGTACATTTTTTTAGGTGAAAAATTCGATGTCGTCGGATCCACTCCAGTCTTTGGATTTCGATAATACACATCTAAACACATAACCACGGCTGTACACAGGTCGTAGGTACGCCTAGTTGGGCCGCTGTAGCAGTTGGAAGATGACCCATGAAAAGGCTCCAAAATCCGTACTATACACTGTACATTTTTTTAGGTGAAAAATTCGATGTCGTCGGATCCACTCCAGTCTTTGGATTTCGATAATACACATCTAAACACATAACCACGGCTGTACACAGGTCGTAGGTACGCCTAGTTGGGCCGCTGTGGCAGTTGGAAAATGACCCATGAAAAGGCTCCAAAATCCATACACTGTAAATTTTTTTAGGTGAAAAATTCGATGTCGTCGGAACCCTCCAGTTTTTGGATTTCGATAATACACATCTAAACACATAACCACAGGTGCACACAGGTGGTAGGTTAGCCTAGTTGGGCCGCTGTGGCAGTTGGAAGATGACCCATGAAAAGGCTCCAAAATCCACACTATACACTGTCAATTTTTTTAGGTGAAAAATTCGATGTCGTCGGATCCACTCCAGTCTTTGGATTTCGATAATACACATCTAAACACATAACCACAGGTGCAGCAGTTGGAAGACGACCCATGAAAAGGCTCCAAAATCCATACCCACTGTCAATTTTTTTAGGTGAAAAATTCGATGTCGTCGGATCCACTCCAGTCTTTGGATTTCGATAATACACATCTAAACACATAACCACGGGTGTACACAGGTCGTAGGTTAGCCTAGTTTGGCCGTTGTAGCAGTTGGAAGATGACCCATGAAAAGGCTCCAAAATCCATACTTATACACTGTCAATTTTTTTAGGTGAAAAATTCGATGTCGTCGTATCCACTCCAGTCTTTGGATTTCGATAATACACATCTAAACACATAACCACAGGTGTGCACAGGTCGTAGGTACGCCTAGTTCGGCCGATGTCGTCGTATCCACTCCAGTCTTTGGATTTCGATAATACACATCTAAACACATAACCACAGGTGTACACACAATCCAAAGGCCTATTTGGGCCGCTGTGGCAGTTGGAAGATGACCCATGAAAAGGCTCCAAAATCCACACTATACACTGTCAATTTTTTTAGGTGAAAAATTCGATGTCGTCGGATCCACTCCAGTCATTAGATTTCGATAATACACATCTAAACACATAACCTCAGGTGTACACAGGTCGTAGGTTAGCCTACTTGGGCCGCTGTGGCAGTTGGAAGATGAACCATGATAAGGCTCCAAAATCTATACTGTCAATTTTTGTAGGTGAAAAATTCGATGTCGTCGGATCCACTCCAGTCCTCATATTTTGATAATACACATCTAGACACATAACCACAGGTGTACACAGGTCGTAGGTACGCCTAGTTTAGCCGCTGTGGCAGTTGGAAGATGAGGCATGAAAAGTCTCCAAAATCTATACTATACACTGTCAATTTTTTTAGGTGAAAAATTCGATGTCGTCGTATCCACTCCAGTCTTTGGATTTCGATAATACACATCTAAACACATAACCACAGGTGTACACACAATCCAAAGGCCTAGTTGGGCCGCTGTGGCAGTTGGAAGATGACCCATGAAAAGGCTGCAAAATCCGTACTATACACTGTCAATTTTTGTAGGTGAAAAATTCGATGTCGTCGGATCCACTCCAGTCACATTCACGTCGGATTTTGATAATACACATCTAAACACATAACCACAGGTGTACACAGGTCGTAGGTGCGCCTAGTTCGGCCGCTGTGGCAGTTGGAAGATGACCCATGAAAAGGCTCCAAAATCCGTACTATACACTGTCAATTTTTGTAGGTGAAAAATTCGATGTCGTCGGATGCACTCCAGTCTTTGGATTTCGATAATACACATCTAAACACATAACCACAGGTGTACACAGGTCGTAGGTTAGCCTAGTTGGGCCGCTGTGGCAGTTGGAAGACGACCCATGAAAAGGCTACAAAATCCGTACTATACACTCTCAATTTTTTTATGTGAAAAATTCGATGTCGTCGGATCCACTCCAGTTTTTGGATTTCGATAATACACATCTAAACACATAACCACAGGTGTACACAGGTCGTAGGTACGCCTAGTTGGGCCGCTGTGGCAGTTGGAAGATTACCCATGAAAAGGCTCCAAAATCCATACACTGTCAATTTTTGTAGGTGAAAAATTCGATGTCGTCGGATCCACTTCAGTCTTTGGATTTCGATAATACACATCTAAACACATAACCACAGGTGTACACACAATCCAAAGGCCTAGTTGGGCCGCTGTGGCAGTTGGAAGATAGCCCATGAAAAGGCTCCAAAATCCATACACTGTCAATTTTTGCAGGTGAAAAATTCGATGTTGTCGGATCCACTCCAGTCTTCGGATTTCGATAATCCACATCTAAACACATAACCACAGGTGAACACAGGTCGTAGGTACGCCTAGTTGGGCCGCTGTAGCAGTTGGGACATGACCCATGAAAAGGCTCCAAAATCCATACTATACACTGTCTATTTTTTTAGGTGAAAAATTCGATGTCGTCGGATCCACTCCAGTCTTTGGATTTCGATAATACACATCTAAACACATAAGCACAGGTCGTAGGTTAGCCTAGTTGGGCCGCTGTGCCAGTTTGAAGATGACCCATGAAAAGGCTCCAAAATCCATACTATACACTGTCAATTTTTTTAGGTGAAAAATTCGATGTCGTCGGATCCGCTTCAGTCTTTGGATTTCGATAATACACATCTAAACACATGACCACAGGTGTACACACAATCCAAAGGCCTAGTTGGGCCGCTTTGGCAGTTGGAAGATAACCCATGAAAAGGCTCCAAAATCCATACTATACACTGTCAATTTTTGTAGGTGAAAAACTCGATGTCGTCGGATCCACTCCAGTCTTTGGATTTCGATAATACACATCTAAACACATAACCACAGGTGTACACAGGTCGTAAGTACGCCTAGTTGGGCCGCTGTGGCAGTTGGAAGATTACCCATGAAAAGGCTCCAAAATCCATACTATATATGTCAATTTTTGTAGGTGAAAAGTTCGATGTCGTCGGATCCACTCCAGTCTTTGGATTTCGATAATACACATCTAAACACATGACCACAGGTGTACACAGGTCGTAGGTGCGCCTAGTTCGCCCGCTGTGGCAGTTGGAAGATGACCCATGAAAAGGCTCCAAGATCCGTACTATACACTGACAATTTTTTTAGGTGAAAAATTCTATGTCGTCGGGTCCACTCCAGTCTTTGGATTTCGATAATACACATCTAAACATATAACCACAGGTGTACACAGGTCGTAGGTTAGCCTAGTTTGGCCGCTGTGGCAGTTGGAAGATGACCCATGAAAAGGCTCCAAAATCCATACTATACACTGTCAATTTTTTTAGATGAAAAATTCGATGTCGTCGGATCCCTCCAGTCTTTGGATTTCGATAATACACATCTAAACACATAATCACAGGTGCACACAGGTCGTAGGTACACCTAGTTGGGCCGCTGCAGCAGTTGGAAGACGACCCATTAAAAGGCTCCAAAATCCATACTACACACTGTCAATTTTTTTAGGTGAAAAATTTGGTGTCGTCGGATTTACTATATTCTTTGGATTTCGATAATACACGTCTAAACACATAACCACAGGTGTACGCAGGTCGTAGGTACGCCTAGTTCGGCTGCTGTGGCAGTTGGAAGATGAGCCATGAAAAGGCTGCAAAATCCATACTATACACTGTCAATTTTTTTAGGTGAAAAATTCGATGTCGTCGGATCCGCTTCAGTCTTTGGATTTCGATAATACACATCTAAACACATGACCACACGTGTACACACAATCCAAAGGCCTAGTTGGGCCGCTTTGGCAGTTGGAAGATAACCCATGAAAAGGCTCCAAAATCCATACTATACACTGTCAATTATTTTAAGTGAAAAAATCGATGTCGTCGGATCCACTCCAGTCTTTGGATTTCGATAATACACATCTAAACACATGACCACAGGTGTACACAAGTCGTAGGTACGCCTAGTTCGGCCGCTGTGGCAGTTGGAAGATGAGCCATGAAAACACTGTCAATTTTTGTAGGTGAAAAATTCGATGTCGTCAGATCCACTCCAGTCTTAGGATTTCGATAATACACATCTAAACACATAACAACATGTGTACACAGGTCGTAGGTACGCCTAGTTCACCCGCTGTGGCAGTTGAAAGATGACCCATGAAAAGGCTCCAAAATCCATACACTGTAAATTTTTTTAGGTGAAAAATTCGATGTCGTCGGATCCCTCCAGTCTTTGGATTTCGATAATACACATCTAAACACATAACCACAGGTGCACACAGGTCGTAGGTTAGCCTAGTTGGGCCACTGTGGCAGTTGGAAGATGACCCATGAAAAGGCTCCAAAATGCATACTGTCAATCCACTATCAATTTTTGTAGGTGAAAAATTCGATGTCGTCGGATCCACTCCAGTCTTTGGATTTCGATAATACACATCTAAACACATAACCTAACATAAGGTCGTAGGTTTGCCTAGTTGGGCCGCTGTGGCAGTTGGAAAATTACCCATGAAAAGGCTCCAAAATCCATACACTGTCAATTTTTTTAGGTGAAAAATTCGATGTCGTCGGATCCACTCCAGTCTTTGGATTTCGATAATACACATCTAAACACATAACCACAGGTGTACACAGGTCGTAGGTACGCCTAGTTGGGCCGCTGTGGCAGTTGGAAGATTACCCATGAAAAGGCTCCAAAATCCATACACTGTCAATTTTTGTAGGTGAAAAATTCGATGTCGTCGGATCCACTTCAGTCTTTGGATTTCGATAATACACATCTAAACACATAACCACAGGTGTACACACAATCCAAAGGCCTAGTTGGGCCGCTGTGGCAGTTGGAAGATAGCCCATGAAAAGGCTCCAAAATCCATACACTGTCAATTTTTGCAGGTGAAAAATTCGATGTTGTCGGATCCACTCCAGTCTTCGGATTTCGATAATCCACATCTAAACACATAACCACAGGTGAACACAGGTCGTAGGTACGCCTAGTTGGGCCGCTGTAGCAGTTGGGACATGACCCATGAAAAGGCTCCAAAATCCATACTATATATGTCAATTTTTGTAGGTGAAAAGTTCGATGTCGTCGGATCCACTCCAGTCTTTGGATTTCGATAATACACATCTAAACACATGACCACAGGTGTACACAGGTCGTAGGTGCGCCTAGTTCGCCCGCTGTGGCAGTTGGAAGATGACCCATGAAAAGGCTCCAAGATCCGTACTATACACTGACAATTTTTTTAGGTGAAAAATTCTATGTCGTCGGGTCCACTCCAGTCTTTGGATTTCGATAATACACATCTAAACATATAACCACAGGTGTACACAGGTCGTAGGTTAGCCTAGTTTGGCCGCTGTGGCAGTTGGAAGATGACCCATGAAAAGGCTCCAAAATCCATACTATACACTGTCAATTTTTTTAGATGAAAAATTCGATGTCGTCGGATCCCTCCAGTCTTTGGATTTCGATAATACACATCTAAACACATAATCACAGGTGCACACAGGTCGTAGGTACACCTAGTTGGGCCGCTGCAGCAGTTGGAAGACGACCCATTAAAAGGCTCCAAAATCCATACTATACACTGTCAATTTTTTTAGGTGAAAAATTTGGTGTCGTCGGATTTACTATATTCTTTGGATTTCGATAATACATGTCTAAACACATAACCACAGGTGTACGCAGGTCGTAGGTACGCCTAGTTCGGCTGCTGTGGCAGTTGGAAGATGAGCCATGAAAAGGCTGCAAAATCCATACTATACACTGTCAATTTTTTTAGGTGAAAAATTCGATGTCGTCGGATCCGCTTCAGTCTTTGGATTTCGATAATACACATCTAAACACATGACCACACGTGTACACACAATCCAAAGGCCTAGTTGGGCCGCTTTGGCAGTTGGAAGATAACCCATGAAAAGGCTCCAAAATCCATACTATACACTGTCAATTATTTTAAGTGAAAAAATCGATGTCGTCGGATCCACTCCAGTCTTTGGATTTCGATAATACACATCTAAACACATGACCACAGGTGTACACAAGTCGTAGGTACGCCTAGTTCGGCCGCTGTGGCAGTTGGAAGATGAGCCATGAAAACACTGTCAATTTTTGTAGGTGAAAAATTCGATGTCGTCAGATCCACTCCAGTCTTAGGATTTCGATAATACACATCTAAACACATAACAACATGTGTACACAGGTCGTAGGTACGCCTAGTTCACCCGCTGTGGCAGTTGAAAGATGACCCATGAAAAGGCTCCAAAATCCATACACTGTAAATTTTTTTAGGTGAAAAATTCGATGTCGTCGGATCCCTCCAGTCTTTGGATTTCGATAATACACATCTAAACACATAACCACAGGTGCACACAGGTCGTAGGTTAGCCTAGTTGGGCCACTGTGGCAGTTGGAAGATGACCCATGAAAAGGCTCCAAAATGCATACTGTCAATCCACTATCAATTTTTGTAGGTGAAAAATTCGATGTCGTCGGATCCACTCCAGTCTTTGGATTTCGATAATACACATCTAAACACATAACCTAACATAAGGTCGTAGGTTTGCCTAGTTGGGCCGCTGTGGCAGTTGGAAAATTACCCATGAAAAGGCTCCAAAATCCATACACTGTCAATTTTTTTAGGTGAAAAATTCGATGTCGTCGGATCCACTCCAGTCTTTGGATTTCGATAATACACATCTAAACACATAACCACAGGTGTACACAGGTCGTAGGTACGCCTAGTTGGGCCGCTGTGGCAGTTGGAAGATTACCCATGAAAAGGCTCCAAAATCCATACACTGTCAATTTTTGTAGGTGAAAAATTCGATGTCGTCGGATCCACTTCAGTCTTTGGATTTCGATAATACACATCTAAACACATAACCACAGGTGTACACACAATCCAAAGGCCTAGTTGGGCCGCTGTGGCAGTTGGAAGATAGCCCATGAAAAGGCTCCAAAATCCATACACTGTCAATTTTTGCAGGTGAAAAATTCGATGTTGTCGGATCCACTCCAGTCTTCGGATTTCGATAATCCACATCTAAACACATAACCACAGGTGAACACAGGTCGTAGGTACGCCTAGTTGGGCCGCTGTAGCAGTTGGGACATGACCCATGAAAAGGCTCCAAAATCCATACTATATATGTCAATTTTTGTAGGTGAAAAGTTCGATGTCGTCGGATCCACTCCAGTCTTTGGATTTCGATAATACACATCTAAACACATGACCACAGGTGTACACAGGTCGTAGGTGCGCCTAGTTCGCCCGCTGTGGCAGTTGGAAGATGACCCATGAAAAGGCTCCAAGATCCGTACTATACACTGACAATTTTTTTAGGTGAAAAATTCTATGTCGTCGGGTCCACTCCAGTCTTTGGATTTCGATAATACACATCTAAACATATAACCACAGGTGTACACAGGTCGTAGGTTAGCCTAGTTTGGCCGCTGTGGCAGTTGGAAGATGACCCATGAAAAGGCTCCAAAATCCATACTATACACTGTCAATTTTTTTAGATGAAAAATTCGATGTCGTCGGATCCCTCCAGTCTTTGGATTTCGATAATACACATCTAAACACATAATCACAGGTGCACACAGGTCGTAGGTACACCTAGTTGGGCCGCTGCAGCAGTTGGAAGACGACCCATTAAAAGGCTCCAAAATCCATACTATACACTGTCAATTTTTTTAGGTGAAAAATTTGGTGTCGTCGGATTTACTATATTCTTTGGATTTCGATAATACATGTCTAAACACATAACCACAGGTGTACGCAGGTCGTAGGTACGCCTAGTTCGGCTGCTGTGGCAGTTGGAAGATGAGCCATGAAAAGGCTGCAAAATCCATACTATACACTGTCAATTTTTTTAGGTGAAAAATTCGATGTCGTCGGATCCACTTCAGTCTTTGGATTTCGATAATACACATCTAAACACATGACCACAGGTGTACACACAATCCAAAGGCCTAGTTGGGCCGCTTTGGCAGTTGGAAGATAACCCATGAAAAGGCTCCAAAATCCATACTATACACTGTCAATTATTTTAAGTGAAAAAATCGATGTCGTCGGATCCACTCCAGTCTTTGGATTTCGATAATACACATCTAAACACATGACCACAGGTGTACACAAGTCGTAGGTACGCCTAGTTCGGCCGCTGTGGCAGTTGGAAGATGAGCCATGAAAACACTGTCAATTTTTGTAGGTGAAAAATTCGATGTCGTCAGATCCACTCCAGTCTTAGGATTTCGATAATACACATCTAAACACATAACAACATGTGTACACAGGTCGTAGGTACGCCTAGTTCACCCGCTGTGGCAGTTGAAAGATGACCCATGAAAAGGCTCCAAAATCCATACACTGTAAATTTTTTTAGGTGAAAAATTCGATGTCGTCGGATCCCTCCAGTCTTTGGATTTCGATAATACACATCTAAACACATAACCACAGGTGCACACAGGTCGTAGGTTAGCCTAGTTGGGCCGCTGTGGCAGTTGGAAGATGAACCATGAAAAGGCTCCAAAATCCGTATTATACACTGACAATTTTTGTAGGTGAAAAATTCGATGTCGTCGGATCCACTCCAGTCTTTGGATTTCGATAATACACATCTAAACACATAACCTAACATAAGGTCGTAGGTTTGCCTAGTTGGGCCGCTGTGGCAGTTGGAAAATTACCCATGAAAAGGCTCCAAAATCCATACACTGTCAATTTTTTTAGGTGAAAAATTCGATGTCGTCGGATCCACTCCAGTCTTTGGATTTCGATAATACACATCTAAACACATAACCACAGGTGTACACAGGCCGTAGGTACACCTAGTTGGGCCGCTGCTGCAGTTGGAAGACGACCCATGAAAAGGCTCCAAAATCCATACCCACTGTCAATTTTTGTTAGTGAAAAATTCAATGTCGTCGGATCCACTCCAGTCTTTGGATTTCGATAATACACATCTAAACACATAACCACGGCTGTACACAGGTCGTAGGTACGCCTAGTTGGGCCGCTGTGGCAGTTGGAAGATGACCCATGAAAAGGCTCCAAAATCCGTACTATACACTGTCAATTTTTGTAGGCGAAAAATTCAACGCTGTCGGATCCACTCCATTTTTTGGATTTCGATAATACACATCTAAACACATAACCACGGCTGTACACAGGTCGTAGGTTAGCCTAGTTTGGCCGTTGTGGCAGTTGGAAGATGACCCATGCAAAGGCTCCAAAATCCATACTATACACTGTAAATTTTTTTAGGTGAAAAATTCGATGTCGTCGGATCCACTCCAGTCCTCATATTTTGATAATACACATCTAGACACATAACCACAGGTGTACACAGGTCCTAGGTACGCCTAGTTGGGCCGCTGTGGCAGTTGGAAGATGAGGCATGAAAAGGCTCCAAAATCTATACTATACACTGTCAATTTTTTTAGGTGAAAAATTCGATGTCGTCGGATCCACTCCATACACATCTAAACACATAACCACAGGTGTACACAGGTCGTAGGTTGGCCTAGTTGGGCCGCTGTGGCAATTGGAAGATGAACCATGAAAAGGCTCCAAAATCTATACTGTCAATTTTTGTAGGTGAAAAATTCGATGTCGTCGGATCCACTCCAGTCCTCATATTTTGATAATACACATCTAGACACATAACCACAGGTGTACACAGGTCGTACGTACGCCTAGTTGGGCCGCTGTGGCAGTTGAAAGATGAGGCATGAAAAGGCTCCAAAATCTATACTATACACTGTCAATTTTTTTAGGTGAAAAATTCGATGTCGTCGTATCCACTCCAGTCTTTGGATTTCGATAATACACATCTAAACACATAACCACAGGTGTACACACAATCCAAAGGCCTAGTTGGGCCGCTGTGGCAGTTGGAAGATGAGGCATGAAAAGGCTCCAAAATCTATACTATACACTGTCAATTTTTTTAGGTGAAAAATTCGATGTCGTCGGATCCACTCCATACACATCTAAACACATAACCACAGGTGTACACAGGTCGTAGGTTGGCCTAGTTGGGCCGCTGTGGCAGTTGGAAGATGAACCATGAAAAGGCTCCAAAATCTATACTGTCAATTTTTGTAGGTGAAACATTCGATGTCGTCGGATCCACTCCAGTCCTCATATTTTGATAATACACATCTAGACACATAACCACAGGTGTACACAGGTCGTAGGTACGCCTAGTTGGGCCGCTGTGGCAGTTGGAAGATGAGCCATTAAAAAGTCTAAAAAATCCATACTATACACTGTCAATTTTTGTAGGTGAAAATTTTGATGTCGTCGGATCCACTCCAGTTTTTGGATTTCGATAATACACATCTAAACACATAAACACAGGTGTACACAGGTCGTATGTTAGCCTAGTTGGGCCGCTGTGGCAGTTGGAAGATGAGGCATGAAAAGGCTCCAAAATCTATACTATACACTGTCAATTTTTTTAGGTGAAAAATTCGATGTCGTGGGTCCACTCCAGTCTTTGGATTTCGATAATACACATCTAAACACATAACCACAGGTGTACACACAATCCAAAGGCCTATTTGGGCCGCTGTGGCAGTTGGAAGATGACCCATGAAAAAGGCTCCAAAATCCACACTATACACTGTCAATTTTTTTAGGTGAAAAATTCGATGTCGTCGGATCCACTCCAGTCCTCATATTTTGATAATACACATCTAGACACATAACCACAGGTGTACACAGGTCGTAGGTACGCCTAATTGGGCCGCTGTGGCAGTTAAAATATGAGGCATGAAAAGGCTCCAAAATCTATACTATACACTGTCAATTTTTTTAGGTGAACAATTCGATGTCGTCGTATCCACTCCAGTCTTTGGATTTCGATAATACACATCTAAACACATAACCACAGGTGTACACACAATCCAAAGGCCTAGTTGGGCCGTTGTGGCAGTTGGAAGATGACCCATGAAAAGGCTCCAAAATCCGTACTATACACTGTCAATTTTTGTAGGTGAAAAATTCGATGTCGTCGGATCCACTCCAGTCTTTGGATTTCGATAATACACATCTAAACACATAACCACAGGGGAACACAGGTCGTAGGTTAGCCTAGTTGGGCCGCTGTGGCAGTTGGAAGATGACCCATGAAAAGGCTACAAAATCCGTACTATGTCGTCGGATCCACTCCAGTCTTTGGATTTCGATAATACACATCTAAACACATAACCACAGGTGTGCACAGGTCGTAGGTAGGCCTAGTTCGGCCGATGTCGTCGTATCCACTCCAGTCTTTGGATTTCGATAATACACATCTTAACACATAACCACAGGTGTACACACAATCCAAAGGAATATTTGGGCCGCTGCGGCAGTTGGAAGATGACCCATGAAAAGGCTCCAAAATCCACACTATACACTGTCAATTTTTTTAGGTGAAAAATTCGATGTCGTCGGATCCACTCCAGTCATTAGATTTCGATAATACACATCTAAACACATAACCTCAGGTGTACACAGGTCGTAGGTTAGCCTACTTGGGCCGATGTCGTCGTATCCACTCCAGTCTTTGGATTTCGATAATACACATCTAAACTCATAACCACAGGTGTACACACAATCCAAAGGCCTATTTTGGCCGCTGTGGCAGTTATAAGATGACCCATGAAAAGGCTCCAAAATCCGCACTATACACTGTCAATTTTTGTAGGTGAAAAATTCGATGTCGTGGGTCCGCTCCAGTCATTAGATTTCGATAATACACATCTAAACACATAACCACAGGTGTGCACAGGTCGTAGGTACGCCTAATTCGGCCAATGTCGTCGTATCCACTCCAGTCTTTGGATTTCGATAATCCACATCTAAACACATAACCACAGGTGAACACAGGTCGTAGGTACGCCTAGTTGGGCCGCTGTGGCAGTTTGAAGATGACCCATGAAAAGGCTCCAAAATCCATACTATACACTGTGAATTTTTTTATCAATCCAAAGGCCTAGTTGGGCCGCTGTGGCAGTTGGAAGATGAGGCATGAAAAGGCTCCAAAATCCATACTATACACTGTAAATTTTTTTAGGTGGAAAATTCAACGTCGTCGGATCCACTCCATTTTTTGGATTTCGATAATGCACATCTAAACACATAACCACAGATGTACACAGGTCGTAGGTACGCCTAGTTCGGCCGCTGTGGCAGTTGGAAGATGACCCATGAAAAGGCTCCAAAATCTATACTATATATGTCAATTTTTGTAGGTGAAAAATTCGATGTCGTGGGTCCGCTCCAGTCTTTGGATTTCGATAATACACATCTAAACACATAACCACTGGTGTGCACAGGTCGTAGGTACGCCTAGTTCGGCCGATGTCGTCGTATCCACTCCAGTCTTTGGATTTCGATAATACACATCTAAACACATAACCACAGGTGTACACAGGTCGTAGGTACGCCTAGTTCGGCCGCTGTGGCAGTTGGAAGATTACCCATGAAAAGGCTCCAAAATCCATACTATACACTGTCAATTTTTGTAGGTGAAAAATTCGATGTCGTCGGATCCACTTCAGTCTTTGGATTTCGATAATACACATCTAAACACATAACCACAGGTGTACACAGGTCGTAGGTACGCCTAGTTCGGCCGCTGTGGCAGTTGGAAGATTACCCATGAAAATACTCCAAAATCCATACTATACACTGTCAATTTTTGTAGGTGAAAAATTCGATGTCGTCGGATCCACTTCAGTCTTTGGATTTCGATAATACACATCTAAACACATAACCACAGGTGTACACAGGTCGTAGGTGCGCCTAGTTCGGCCGCTGTGGCAGTTGGAAGATGACCCATGAAAAGGCTCCAAGATCCGTACTGTCCACACTGGCAATTTTTTTAGGTGAAAAATTTGGTGTCGTCGGATTTACTCCATTCTTTGGATTTCTATAATACACGTCTAAACACATAACCACAGGTGTACGCAGGTCGTAGGTACGCCTAGTTGGGCCGCTGTGGCAGTTTGAAGATGACCCATGAAAAGGCTCCAAAATCCATACTATACACTGTCAATTTTTGTAGGTGAAAAATTCGATGTCGTCGGATCCACTTCAGTCTTTGGATTTCGATAATACACATCTAAACACATAACCACAGGTGTACACAGGTCGTAGGTACGCCTAGTTCGGCCGCTGTGGCAGTTGGAAGATTACCCATGAAAATACTCCAAAATCCATACTATACACTGTCAATTTTTGTAGGTGAAAAATTCGATGTCGTCGGATCCACTTCAGTCTTTGGATTTCGATAATACACATCTAAACACATAACCACAGGTGTACACAGGTCGTAGGTGCGCCTAGTTCGGCCGCTGTGGCAGTTGGAAGATGACCCATGAAAAGGCTCCAAGATCCGTACTGTCCACACTGGCAATTTTTTTAGGTGAAAAATTTGGTGTCGTCGGATTTACTCCATTCTTTGGATTTCTATAATACACGTCTAAACACATAACCACAGGTGCGCACAGGTCGTAGGTACGCCTAGTTGGGCCGCTGTGGCAGTTGGAAAATGACCCATGAAAAGGCTCCAAGATCTGTCAATTTTTGTAGGTGAAAAATTCGATGTCGTCGGATCCACTCCAGTCTTTGGATTTCGTTAATACACATCTCAACACATAACCACAGGTGCGCACAGGTCGTAGGTACGCCTAGTTGGGCCGCTGTGGCAGTTGGAAGATGAGCCATGGAAAGGCTCCAAAATCCTTACTATAAACTGTACATTTTTTTAGGTGAAAAATTCGATGTCGTCGGATCCACTCCAGTCTTTGGATTTCGTTAATACACATCTCAACACATAACCACAGGTGTACACAGGTCGTAGGTACGCCTAGTTGGGCCGCTGTGGCAGTTGGAAGATAACCCATGAAAAGGCTCCAAAATCCATACTATACACTGTCAATTTTTTTAGGTGAAAAATTCGATGTCGTCGGATCCACTCCAGTCTTTGGATTTCGTTAATACACATCTCAACACATAACCACAGGTGCGCACAGGTCGTAGGTACGCCTAGTTGGGCCGCTGTGGCAGTTGGAAGATGAGCCATGGAAAGGCTCCAAAATCCTTACTATATGCACTGTGCATTTTTTTAGGTGAAAAATTCGATGTCGTCGAATCCACTCCAGTCTTTGGATTTCGTTAATACACATCTCAACACATAACCACAGGTGCGCACAGGTCGTAGGTACGCCTAGTTGGGCCGCTGTGGCAGTTGGAAGATGAGCCATGGAAAGGCTCCAAAATCCTTACTATAAACTGTACATTTTTTTAGGTGAAAAATTCGATGTCGTCGGATCCACTCCAGTCTTTGGATTTCGTTAATACACATCTCAACACATAACTACAGGTGTACACAGGCCGTAGGTACGCCTAGTTGGGCCGCTGTGGCAGTTGGAAGATAACCCATGAAAAGGCTCCAAAATCCACACTATACACTGTCAATTTTTTTAGGTGAAAAATTCGATGTCGTCGGATCCACTCCAGTCTTTAGATTTCGATAATACACATCTAAACACATAACCACAGGTGTACACAGGTCGTAGGTTGGCCTAGTTGGGCCGCTGTGGCAGTTGGAATATGAGCCATGAAAAGGCTCCAAAACCCGTACTATACACTGTCAATTTTTGTAGGCGAAAAATTCAACGCTGTCGGATCCACTCCATTTTTTGGATTTCGATAATGCACATCTAAACACATAATCACAGATGTACACAGGTCGTAGGTACGATTAGTTCGGCCGCTATGGCAGTTGGAAGATGAGCCATGAAAAGGCTCCAAAATCCATACACTGTCAATTTTTGTAGGTGAAAAATTCGATGTCGTCGGATCCACTCCAGTCCTCATATTTTGATAATACACATCTAGACACATAACCACAGGTATACACAGGTCGTAGGTACGCCTAGTTCGGCCGCTGTGGCAGTTGGAAGATGAGCCATGAAAAGGCTTCAAAATCCGTACTATACACTGTCAATTTTTTGAAAAATTCGATGTCGTGGGTCCACTCCAGTCTTTGGATTTCGATAATACACATCTAAACAAATAACCACTGGTGTGCACAGGTCGTAGGTACGTCTAGTTCGGCCGCTGTGGCAGTTGGAAAATGAGCCATGAAAAGGCTCCAAAATCCATACACTGTCAATTTTTGCAGGTGAAAAATTCGATGTCGTCGGATCCACTCCTGTCTTTAGATTTCGATAATACACATCTAAACACATAACCACAGGTGTGCACAGGTCGTAGGTACGCCTGGTTCGGCCGATGTCGTCGTATCCACTCCAGTCTTTGGATTTCGATAATACACATCTAAACACATAACCACAGGTGTACACACAATCCAAAGGCCTAGTTGGGCCGCTGTGGCAGTTGGAACATAACCCATGAAAAGGCTCCAAAATCCATACTATACACTGTCAATTTTTTTAATTGAAAAATTCGATGTCGTGGGTCCACTCCAGTCTTTGGATTTCGATAATACACATCTAAACACATAACCACAGGTGTGCACAGGTCGTAGGTACGCCTAGTTGGGCCGCTGTGGCAGTTGGAAGATGAGCCATGAAAAGGCTCCAAAATCCGTACTTTACACTGTCAATTTTTTTAGGTGAAAAATTCGATGTCGTCGGATCCACTCCATTCTTTGGATTTCGATAATACACATCTAAACACATAACCATAGGTGTACACAGGTCGTAGGTACACCTAGTTGGGCCGCTGCAGCAGTTGGGTACGCCTAGTTCACCCGCTGTGGCAGTTGCAAGATGAGCGAGGAAAAGGCTCCAAAAACCTTACTATACGCTGTCACTTTTTATAGGCGAAAAATTCGATGTCGTCGGTTCCACTCCAGTCCTTGGATTTCGATAATACACATCTAAACACATAACCACAGGTGAACACAGGTCGTAGGTACGGCTAGTTGGGCCGCTGTAGCAGTTGGAAGATGACCCATGAAAAGCCTCCAAAATCCATACTATATACTGTCAATTTTTTTAGGTGAAAAATTCGATGTCGTGGGTCCACTCCAGTCTTTGGATTTCGATAATACACATCTAAACACATAATCACAGGTGTGCACAGGTCGTAGGTACGCCTAGTTCGGCCGATGTCGTCGTATCCACTCCAGTCTTTGGATTTCGATAATACACATCTAAACACATAACCACAGTCGACACACAATCCAAAGGCCTAGTTGGGCCGCTGTGGCAGTTGGAACATAACCCATGAAAAGGCTCCAAAATCCATACTATACACTGTCAATTTTTTTAATTGAAAAATTCGATGTCGTGGGTCCACTCCAGTCTTTGGATTTCGATAATACACATCTAAACACATAACCACAGGTGTGCACAGGTCGTAGGTACGCCTAGTTGGGCCGCTGTGGCAGTTAGAAGATGACCCATGAAAAGGCTCCAAAATCCGTACTATACACTGTCAATTTTTAGATGAAAAATTCGATGTCGTCGGATCCACTCTAGTCTTTGGATTTCGATAATACACATCTAAACACATAACCAAAGGTGTACACAGGTCGTAGGTACGCCTAGTTGGGCCGCTGTGGCAGTTGGAAGATGAGCGATGAAAAGGCTCCTAAATCCTATACACTGTAAATTATTTTAAGTGAAAAATTCGATGTCGTCGGATCCACTCCAGTCTTTGGATTTCGATAATACACACTTAAACACATAACCACAGGTGTACACACAATCCGAAGGCCTAGTTGGGCCGCTGTGGCAGTTGGAAGATGAGCCATGAAAAGGCTCCAAAATCCATACTATACACTGCCAATTTTTGCAGCTGAAAAATGCGATGTCGTCGGATCCAATCCAGTCTTTGGATTTCGATAATACACATCTAAACACATAACCACAGGTGTACACAGGTCGTAGGTTAGCCTAGTTGGGCCGCTGTGGCAGTTGGAAGATGAACCATGAATAGGCTCCAAAATCCGTATTATACACTGTCAATTTTTTTAGATGAAAAATTCGATGTCGTCGGATAGCTCCAGTCTTTGGATTTCGATAATACACATCTAAACACATAACCACAGGTGCACACAGGTCGTAGGTACGCCTAGTTGGGTCGCTGTGGCAGTTGGAAGATGACCCATGAAAAGGCTCCAAAATCCATACTATACACTGTCAATTTTTGTAGGTGAAAAATTCGATGTCGTCGGATCCACTCCAGTCTTTGGATTTCGATAATCATCTAAACACATAACAACAGGTGTACACAGGTCGTAGGTACGCCTAGTTGGGCCGCTGTGGCAGTTGGAAGATGAGCTAGGAAAGGCATCCAGCAATCCGACTATCAATTAGCCCAATAGACGGGAGATCTATTGTTTTATACATAGACAGTCAGGCGGCCATAAAAGCACTGGACACACTATCAATACAATCCAAGATGGCCAGACTCCGTCTGTCGTCTGTCTCTGAGAAGATATCTCCGGGCATAAGGGTTTTCCGGGCAATGAAAGATCTGATGAACTAGTAAGAAAGGTGATCAGGAGATATCCCACCCCCACTGAAAACAATAAAATCGCGATTGTTGATAATTGCGAAAACGATAGTAACCGCAAATGGGCTGAACTGGACACTTGCAGGATATTGAAAGCGATCTGGCCTATGCTAAATCAAGGAAGGACTATTTACCCCCGAAAACTAGGCAGGAAGTTTATGAGTAGAGTGATAGGGGTGCTAACTTATAGACAGCCATGCCAGAAGACTTGGGGCACCTTATAACGACTTTTACAGAAGCTGTATGTATGAAGAAGAAGAGGAAACAATATTACACTACCTCGGAATATGTCTTGCGCTTGCGAAAACAAGAAGCAGACTACTAGGCGAGTACTACTTCAACAACCTTGAGGATCTGAGTAACATTGACCCAAAGGACTTACCACAATTTCTTAAAGCATCTAAATGGCTATAAAAGAGGTCAGAAGAAATCACACATGGCCCACAAATCCAAAAGGAATAAAATCCCAAGAGGGAAGAACTACAAGGTCAAAGGGTAAATGGGTTTTGGACACAAAGCCGAACGTGACAGCACAATGAACCGGACGCCTCTCGAATGATCAGATTGACTTTATATAAGACACTGATCAACCCAGTCCTGCTGTTTGACGCAGAAGTGATGAAGAAGACTTTGGTCTCTTGGAGAGAATAGTTGGGCCAGGCACGTAAAACGTATGCACAACTCAGCTCATGCCCGAAGAGTCTTCGACTCCCAACCTGTGGGACATCGCGGCAGAAGGCGCCCACAGCTAAGGTGGCGTACCCAAGTGGAGACCTCAAGCAATTTGGCGTGCGAAATTGGAGTCGTGCTAGTTGGTTGAGGACCAGCTCTACCCCATACTGTTGTGACAAACGACGAAGACGATACGTGCTTAACGCAGAAAGTATGATTCCATAAATGTCTGTAGGTCAGTCGGCCGTTCAAGTCGACGAATTCTTAAGTTGAGTCGATTGAGTGCTTGAACATCAGTGTGACGAGGAGTGGTGGAAGCAATATGTCAATGGTTCTTGCAATTCCAATTATGAGAGCTGCCATTTATGAGAGCTGTTTAGCACACTAATGAATAGGTCACAATTATTACATCGCTGACCTTTTTGATCTGTGAGTGCAACAAAATTAGATGAAAGATATAACCAAAACATTGTTGTGTGAATTTTGAGTACTACACTATGTGTTGTTTAAATTGAAAGCTTGGTAGAATTTTGCTATCGCCAATGGTGAGTTAACTGCCACCAGCCACCAGCCTAGACTCAACGGGAAGAGAATAGCGACGCTAAGGCAGCGTTGGTTGTATTGTTTTGTATTGTATTGTTGAAGATTGGTGTTGCAGATTTAATGCAGGTTATTCTACATGACTTCAGATGGACTACAACGCAATCATGAGCACGCAGAGGCAGATGCTGAGCGATTGACACATCTGGCACACGCTGTCTGAGCAACGGTGTTAATAGAAAACCAACTAATGACAGAAACTGACCAATATCATTCAAATATCGAGATAACTAGGCACGCATATTCGAACACCAGAGTAGCACTCTTGCACTCTTTGCCATCATAACTTCTGTGACAACACCAGTGATCTGTTTGTTAGATGTCAGTAAACGGAACACCATTGGTGAACACAAGAGTTATGGAGTTCCATCGGTGGAACAACAACGAAGAACGCAAGTGCGAAAGTAAAAACTACTTTCGTGATTCAATTAAGAAACTAATGACTGTAATACAAGCAGTTATCAACGTAGAAGGGCAACAAATGACATAATTCCTTATTCATAATCATAGGATACCACGCAATGTGCAGATCCAGATAAAGACGTAAAGACAGCAAGAAAAGTACAATCAAAATGCGAAATTATCACATTTCATTCGATTCCTTGGCTTCCACGCAAGGCTCAAAAAGCTTTTAATATCTCATCGTTGCACTGCTAGAAGTATGAAACGCAAAATTCAAATACCGTTGCATGCACAAATTGAGAAAAAAGAAAACGAACAACAGAAATTTCCATCGCCTTTCAAATTAAAAAAAAAAACCTTCACGAAACGAATCACAACTGACTTGTCACTGGACTCGAGACCACGAGAAGTTTCTTGTTACAGGAACTTTTTAATTAAATAAATTTCCCTCAGAGACTCCGATTGTTTCAATTAACTTTCCACTCCCAATGGTTGTAAGAAACTACTCTCGACACTCCCTGCACACAGTGAATATCACATTACTAGCATCTTGACTCCTGGCGCTTCTTGACATGGCAAGGAATAAACGAACATGGACATAGCCCCATTGACCCGTCCGCTCCTTGTGATTTGATATTCAAATCACAATTCCAAGTCCGAACTGTGCCCCAAATCACGCCTTGTGTATGCAGTATGCAACGTACGAGTGTATGCATTCACACGCTAACACCAGAATGTCGAAAACTAACTCTTGATGGTACGTGATGTGAAATACTAAAAAGTTTCGATTAATTTCCAACGAGAATTTGATTTATGATCCAACCCTTTGCAGTCCCCTCCACCTTGATGAGGCTTAAAGTTGAGCAACAACGATGCCGAAAGAAAAACCAACAAAAACTCTTGTTGCTCACATCGCAGATCCTTGAGGTCTGGATGAGCGCACATGAGTCCTTTCTCGGGCTACCGTCATATCCACCGGCACTGTCGAGTGTATTGTCGAAAGATTAATTGCTTTCCAATTGCTTCAGTCGCACATATGTACCCACACGGCGGCGACCATGCCCTGCCGCCACTACGGCCTCACCCGTCCTCGTCACGAATCCTAGACCCAGCCATCAACTCCAGCCATGAATCATTTCCAATCAGACTGTAATTAATTTTACTTTCAAACAATTTACGGAAACTTTTATATTTGTGCATGTATCGGAGTCGGTGCAGGAACTGAAGTGTGTTGCTGTGCTTCAGATTGTGATGACCCTTGTGTGGAATTCATCGGGAATGACTTCTAACTCCTAATTCAGAGACTTGCAGCATGCCTGTGTGCAGATGGTGGTTCGTGTGCGTGCAAATAGGTCGAGTATTTGGGTAGGGTTCGGTTAGGAGCACCCTTCTGCAACATGACATGGAACGTTGTACGCGCGTCAGCATGCCGAATGAGGTCGGCGAGGATTCTTTTCGTGCAGATAGGAGTAGTTAAGTAGCAGCACTCTCATTACGGATCAGAAATTATGTCAAAATCCAGTGCTGAAACAGCTGTCAACCAAATTAGCGTCGCGTGTGCAATTGGAGCGTTAAGTTCATCATTCACAACTGTGTTGTTGAACTAGAAAAAATAAGAGGCGTTGAGAATGAGTTTTTCACAAACAATTGTTACCAGTAGAGTCTTGTATTTCATAGAAGTTCGATTCATGTAGACTGCGAAGCTTTACTATGTCGGTAGTTTTAAATAGCTTGAAGGACATTTAAGTGGAATGAGATGCATTGAGCATGAATATCGTCCAGAATCAACACATTTCGTTTACAGGTTTATTTTCCGCTTTTGGTAAGAAAATGTAGATTTTTGGTTGGACGCGTTGCTATAACTGAGAGGAAAGGGACTAGAATGGATGAGGGAGGATGTGAGCGGCACAGATCTGCAGCGATATGCCGCAATATACGCATATACTACATAACATATAACTACATAACACACACGTATGGTGTTGCATTCATGCAGTCATATTAATTGAAGCTCTATGCGATGTGTGATCATTTTTTCTCAGAACCTAGCGATTAGTGAGAAAAAAGCGGTGCGAGTTTAAACCTCCACCGCAATTGCTGCGATAGTTTTGTATATGGATTTGTAGTAAACCCGAGTGTTACGCATCGTGCACCACCGCATGTTCATATTTACTTAGCCGAAGCGTTGGTATGTGTGACCGCTTATGAATAACAAAAACACCGCATACAACGCAACTACTCTCATTTATTGACCCAACATTTTATTTTATTTTTTTGTCTTTTATTTAAAGTTAAATAAAGATACAAAATTAAATAGGTTTTCGATTAACAGTAATAATTGAAAATTTCAACAACTAGGCGTACCTACGACCTGTGCGCACCTGTGGTTATGTGTTGAGATGTGTATTAACGAAATCCAAAGACTGGAGTGGATCCGACGACATCGAATTTTTCACCTAAAAAAATGTACAGTGTATAGTAAGGATTTTGGAGCATTTCCATGGCTCGTCTTCCAACTGCCACAGCGGCCCAACTAGGCGTACCTACGACCTGTGCGCACCTGTGGTTATGTGTTGAAATGTGTATTAACGAAATCCAAAGACTGGAGTGCATCAGACGACATCGAATTTTTCACCTAAAAACATGTACAGGATTTTGGAGCCTTTCCATGGCTCATCTTCCAACTGCCACAGCGGCCCAACTAGGCGTACCTACGACCTGTGCGCACCTGTGGTTATGTGTTGAGATGTGTATTAACGAAATTCAAAGACTGGAGTGGATCCGACGACATCGAATTTTTCACCTAAAAAAATGTACAGTGTATAGTAAGGATTTTGGAGCCTTTCCATGGCTCATCTTCCAACTGCCACAGCGGCCCAACTAGGCGTACCTACGACCTGTGCGCACCTGTGGTTATGTGTTGAGATGTGTATTAACGAAATCCAAAGACTGGAGTGGATCCGACGACATCGAATTTTTCACCTAAAAAAATGTACAGTGTATAGTAAGGATTTTGGAGCATTTCCATGGCTCGTCTTCCAACTGCCACAGCGGCCCAACTAGGCGTACCTACGACCTGTGCGCACCTGTGGTTATGTGTTGAAATGTGTATTAACGAAATCCAAAGACTGGAGTGCATCAGACGACATCGAATTTTTCACCTAAAAAAATGTACAGGATTTTGAGAGGCGTCCGGTTCATTGTGCTGTCACGTTCGGCTTTGTGTCCAAAACCCATTTACCCTTTGACCTTGTAGTTCTTCCCTCTTGGGATTTTATTCCTTTTGGATTTGTGGGCCATGTGTGATTTCTTCTGACCTCTTTTATAGCCATTTAGATGCTTTAAGAAATTGTGGTAAGTCCTTTGGGTCAATGTTACTCAGATCCTCAAGGTTGTTGAAGTAGTACTCGCCTAGTAGTCTGCTTCTTGTTTTCGCAAGCGCAAGACATATTCCGAGGTAGTGTAATATTGTTTCCTCTTCTTCTTCATACATACAGCTTCTGTAAAAGTCGTTATAAGGTGCCGCAAGTCTTCTGGCATGGCTGTCTATAAGTTAGCACCCCTATCACTCTACTCATAAACTTCCTGCCTAGTTTTCGGGGGTAAATAGTCCTTCCTTGATTTAGCATAGGCCAGATCGCTTTCAATATCCTGCAAGTGTCCAGTTCAGCCCATTTGCGGTTACTATCGTTTTCGCAATTATCAACAATCGCGATTTTATTGTTTTCAGTGGGGGTGGGATATCTCCTGATCACCTTTCTTACTAGTTCATCAGATCTTTCATTGCCCGGAAAACCCTTATGCCCGGAGATATCTTCTCAGAGACAGACGACAGACGGAGTCTGGCCATCTTGGATTGTATTGATAGTGTGTCCAGTGCTTTTATGGCCGCCTGACTGTCTATGTATAAAACAATAGATCTCCCGTCTATTGGGCTCATTGATAGTCGGATTGCTGGATGCCTTTCCTAGCTCATCTTCCAACTGCCACAGCGGCCCAACTAGGCGTACCTACGACCTGTGTACACCTGTTGTTATGTGTTTAGATGATTATCGAAATCCAAAGACTGGAGTGGATCCGACGACATCGAATTTTTCACCTACAAAAATTGACAGTGTATAGTATGGATTTTGGAGCCTTTCCATGGCTCATCTTCCAACTGCCACAGCGGCCCAACTAGGCGTACCTACGACCTGTGCGCACCTGTGGTTATGTGTTGAGATGTGTATTAACGAAATCCAAAGACTGGAGTGGATCCGACGACATCGAATTTTTCACCTAAAAAAATGTACAGTGTATAGTAAGGATTTTGGAGCCTTTCCATGGCTCATCTTCCAACTGCCACAGCGGCCCAACTAGGCGTACCTACGACCTGTGCGCACCTGTGGTTATGTGTTGAGATGTGTATTAACGAAATCCAAAGACTGGAGTGGATCCGACGACATCGAATTTTTCACCTAAAAAAATGTACAGTGTATAGTAAGGATTTTGGAGCATTTCCATGGCTCGTCTTCCAACTGCCACAGCGGCCCAACTAGGCGTACCTACGACCTGTGCGCACCTGTGGTTATGTGTTGAAATGTGTATTAACGAAATCCAAAGACTGGAGTGCATCAGACGACATCGAATTTTTCACCTAAAAAAATGTACAGGATTTTGGAGCCTTTCCATGGCTCATCTTCCAACTGCCACAGCGGCCCAACTAGGCGTACCTACGACCTGTGCGCACCTGTGGTTATGTGTTGAGATGTGTATTAACGAAATCCAAAGACTGGAGTGGATCCGACGACATCGAATTTTTCACCTAAAAAAATGTACAGTGTATAGTAAGGATTTTAGAGCCTTTCCATGGCTCATCTTCCAACTGCCACAGCGGCCCAACTAGGCGTACCTACGACCTGTGCGCACCTGTGGTTATGTGTTGAGATGTGTATTAACGAAATCCAAAGACTGGAGTGGATCCAACGACATCGAATTTTTCACCTAAAAAAATGTACAGTGTATAGTAAGGATTTTGGAGCCTTTCCATGGCTCATCTTCCAACTGCCACAGCGGCCCAACTAGGCGTACCTACGACCTGTGCGCACCTGTGGTTATGTGTTGAGATGTGTATTAACGAAATCCAAAGAGTGGAGTGGATCCGACGACATCGAATTTTTCACCTAAAAAAATGTACAGTGTATAGTAAGGATTTTGGAGCCTTTCCATGGCTCATCTTCCAACTGCCACAGCGGCCCAACTAGGCGTACCTACGACCTGTGCGCATCTGTGGTTATGTGTTGAGATGTGTATTAACGAAATCCAAAGACTGGAGTGGATCCGACGACATCGAATTTTTCACCTAAAAAAATGTACAGTGTATAGTAAGGATTTTGGAGCCTTTCCATGGCTCATCTTCCAACTGCCACAGCGGCCCAACTGGCGTACCTACGACCTGTGCGCACCTGTGGTTATGTGTTGAGATGTGTATTAACGAAATCCAAAGACTGGAGTGGATCCGACGACATCGAATTTTTCACCTAAAAAAATGTACAGTGTATAGTAAGGATTTTGGAGCCTTTCCATGGCTCATCTTCCAACTGCCACAGCGGCCCAACTAGGCGTACCTACGACCTGTGCGCACCTGTGGTTATGTGTTGAGATGTGTATTAACGAAATCCAAAGACTGGAGTGAATCCGACGACATCGAATTTTTCACCTAAAAAAATGTACAGTGTATAGTAAGGATTTTGGAGCCTTTCCATGGCTCATCTTCCAACTGCCACAGCGGCCCAACTAGGCGTACCTACGACCTGTGCGCATCTGTGGTTATGTGTTGAGATGTGTATTAACGAAATCCAAAGACTGGAGTGGATCCGACGACATCGAATTTTTCACCTAAAAAAATGTACAGTGTATAGTAACGATTTTGGAGCCTTTCCATGGCTCATCTTACAACTGCCACAGCGGCCCAACTAGGCGTACCTACGACCTGTGCGCACCTGTGGTTATGTGTTGAGATGTTTATTAACGAAATCCAAAGACTGGGGTGGATCCGACGATATCGAATTTTTCACCTAAAAAAATGTACAGTGTATAGTAAGGATTTTGGAGCCTTTCCATGGCTCATATTCCAACTGCCACAGCGGCCCAACTAGGCGTACCTACGACCTGTGCGCACCTGTGGTTATGTGTTGAGATGTGTATTAACGAAATCCAAAGACTGGAGTGGATCCGACGACATCGAATTTTTCACCTAAAAAAATGACAGAGTATAGGAAGGATTTTGGAGCCTTTCCATGGCTCATCTTCCAACTGCCACAGCGGCCCAACTAGGCGTACCTACGACCTGTGCGCACCTGTGGTTATGTGTTGAGATGTGTATTAACGAAATCCAAAGACTGGAGTGGATCCGACGACATCGAATTTTTCACCTAAAAAAATGTACAGTGTATAGTAAGGATTTTGGAGCCTTTCCATGGCTCATCTTCCAACTGCCACAGCAGCCCAACTAGGCGTACCTACGACCTGTGCGCACCTTTGGTTATGTGTGGAGATGTGTATTAACGAAATCCAAAGACTGGAGTGGATCCGACGACATCGAATTTTTCACCTAAAAAAATGTACAGTGTATAGTAAGGATTTTGGAGCCTTTCTATGGCTCATCTTCCAACTGCCACAGCGACCCAACTAGGCGTACCTACGACCTGTGCGCACCTGTGGTTATGTGTTGAGATGTGTATTAACAAAATCCAAAGACTGGAGTGCATCCGACGACATCGAATTTTTCACCTAAAAAAATGTACAGGATTTTGGAGCCTTTCCATGGCTCATCTTCCAACTGCCACAGCGGCCCAACTAGGCGTACCTACGACTTGTGCGCACCTGTGGTTATGTGTTGAGATGTGTATTAACGAAATCCAAAGACTGGAGTGGATCCGACGACATCGAATTTTTCACCTAAAAAAATGTACAGTGTATAGTAAGGATTTTGGAGCCTTTCCATGGCTCATCTTCCAACTGCCACAGCGGCCCAACTAGGCGTACCTACGACCTGTGCGCATCTGTGGTTATGTGTTGAGATGTGTATTAACGAAATCCAAAGACTGGAGTGGATCCGACGACATCGAATTTTTCACCTAAAAAAATGTACAGTGTATAGTAAGGATTTTGGAGCCTTTCCATGGCTCATCTTACAACTGCCACAGCGGCCCAACTAGGCGTACCTACGACCTGTGCGCACCTGTGGTTATGTGTTGAGATGTTTATTAACGAAATCCAAAGACTGGGGTGGATCCGACGACATCGAATTTTTCACCTAAAAAAATGTACAGTGTATAGTAAGTATTTTGGAGCCTTTCCATGGCTCATATTCCAACTGCCACAGCGGCCCAACTAGGCGTACCTACGACCTGTGCGCACCTGTGGTTATGTGTTGAGATGTGTATTAACGAAATCCAAAGACTGGAGTGGATCCGACGACATCGAATTTTTCACCTAAAAAAATGACAGAGTATAGGAAGGATTTTCGAGCCTTTCCATGGCTCATCTTCCAACTGCCACAGCGGCCCAACTAGGCGTACCTACGACCTGTGCGCACCTGTGGTTATGTGTTGAAATGTGTATTAACGAAATCCAAAGACTGGAGTGGATCCGACGACATCGAATTTTTCACCTAAAAAAATGTACAGTGTATAGTAAGGATTTTGGAGCCTTTCTATGGCTCATCTTCCAACTGCCACAGCGACCCAACTAGGCGTACCTACGACCTGTGCGCACCTGTGGTTATGTGTTGAGATGTGTATTAACGAAATCCAAAGACTGGAGTGCATCCGACGACATCGAATTTTTCACCTAAAAAAATGTACAGGATTTTGGAGCCTTTCCATGGCTCATCTTCCAACTGCCACAGCGGCCCAACTAGGCGTACCTACGACCTGTGCGCACCTGTGGTTATGTGTTGAGATGTGTATTAACGAAATCCAAAGACTGGAGTGGATCCGACGACATCGAATTTATCACCTAAAAAAATGTACAGTGTATAGTAAGGATTTTGGAGCCTTTCCATGGCTCATCTTACAACTGCCACAGCGGCCCAACTAGGCGTACCTACGACCTGTGCGCACCTGTGGTTATGTGTTGAAATGTGTATTAACGAAATCCAAAGACTGGAGTGGATCCGACGACATCGAATTTTTCACCTAAAAAAATGTACAGTGTATAGTAAGGATTTTGGAGCATTTCCATGGCTCATCTTCCAACTGCCACAGCGGCCCAACTAGGCGTACCTACGACCTGTGCGCACCTGTGGTTATGTGTTGAGATGTGTATTAATGAAATCCAAAGACTGGAGTGCATCCGACGACATCGAATTTTTCACCTAAAAAAATTTACAGGATTTTGGAGCCTTTCCATGGCTCATCTTCCAACTGCCACAGCGGCCCAACTAGGCGTACCTACGACCTGTGCGCACCTGTGGTTATGTGTTGAGATGTGTATTAATGAAATCCAAAGACTGGAGTGCATCCGACGACATCGAATTTTTCACCTAAAAAAATGTACAGGATTTTGGAGCCTTTCCATGGCTCATCTTCCAACTGCCACAGCGGCCCAACTAGGCGTACCTACGACCTGTGCGCACCTGTGGTTATGTGTTGAGATGTGTATTAACGAAATCCAAAGACTGGAGTGGATCCGACGACATCGAATTTTTCACCTAAAAAAATGTACAGTGTATAGTAAGGATTTTGGAGCCTTTCCATGGCTCATCTTCCAACTGCCACAGCGGCCCAACTAGGCGTACCTACGACCTGTGCGCACCTGTGGTTATGTGTTGAGATGTGTATTAACGAAATCCAAAGACTGGAGTGGATCCGACGACATCGAATTTTTCACCTAAAAAAATGTACAGTGTATAGTAAGGATTTTGGAGCCTTTCCATGGCTCATCTTACAACTGCCACAGCGGCCCAACTAGGCGTACCTACGACCTGTGCGCACCTGTGGTTATGTGTTGAGATGTGTATTAACGAAATCCAAAGACTGGAGTGGATCCGACGACATCGAATTTTTCACCTAAAAAAATGTACAGTGTATAGTAAGGATTTTGGAGCCTTTCCATGGCTCATCTTACAACTGCCACAGCGGCCCAACTAGGCGTACCTACGACCTGTGCGCACCTGTGGTTATGTGTTGAGATGTGTATTAACGAAATCCATAGACTGGAGTGGATCCGACGACATCGAATTTTTCACCTAAAAAAATGTACAGTGTATAGTAAGGATTTTGGAGCCTTTCCATGGCTCATCTTACAACTGCCACAGCGGCCCAACTAGGCGTACCTACGACCTGTGCACACCTGTGGTTATGTGTTGAGATGTGTATTAACGAAATCCAAAGACTGGAGTGGATCCGACGACATCGAATTTTTCACCTAAAAAAATGTACAGTGTATAGTAAGGATTTTGGAGCCTTTCCATGGCTCATCTTCCAACTGCCACAGCGGCCCAACTAGGCGTACCTACGACCTGTGCGCACCTGTGGTTATGTGTTGAGATGTGTATTAACGAAATCCAAAGACTGGAGTGGATCCGACGACATCGAATTTTTCACCTAAAAAAATGTACAGTGTATAGTAAGGATTTTGGAGCCTTTCCATGGCTCATCTTACAACTGCCACAGCGGCCCAACTAGGCGTACCTACGACCTGTGCGCACCTGTGGTTATGTGTTGAGATGTGTATTAACGAAATCCATAGACTGGAGTGGATCCGACGACATCGAATTTTTCACCTAAAAAAATGTACTGTGTATAGTAAGGATTTTGGAGCCTTTCCATGGCTCATCTTCCAACTGCCACAGCGGCCCAACTAGGCGTACCTACGACCTGTGTGCACCTGTGGTTATGTGTTGAGATGTGTATTAACGAAATCCATAGACTGGAGTGGATCCGACGACATCGAATTTTTCACCTAAAAAAATGTACAGTGTATAGTAAGGATTTTGGAGCCTTTCCATGGCTCATCTTCCAACTGCCACAGCGGCCCAACTAGGCGTACCTACGACCTGTGCGCACCTGTGGTTATGTGTTGAGATGTGTATTAACGAAATCCAAAGACTGGAGTGGATCCGACGACATCGAATTTTTCACCTAAAAAAATGTACAGTGTATAGTAAGGATTTTGGAGCCTTTCCATGGCTCATCTTCCAACTGCCACAGCAGCCCAACTAGGCGTACCTACGACCTGTGCGCACCTGGGGTTATGTGTTGAGATGTGTATTAACGAAATCCAAAGACTGGACTGGATCCGACGACATCGAATTTTTCACCTAAAAAAATGTACAGGATTTTGGAGCCTTTCCATGGCTCATCTTCCAACTGCCACAGCGGTCCAACTAGGCGTACCTACGACCTGTGCGCACCTGTCGTTATGTGTTGAGATGTGTATTAACGAAATCCAAAGACTGGAGTGGATCCGACGACATCGAATTTTTCACCTAAAAAAATGTACAGTGTATAGTAAGGATTTTGGAGCCTTTCCATGGCTCATCTTCCAACTGCCACAGCAGCCCAACTAGGCGTACCTACGACCTGTGCGCACCTGTGGTTATGTGTTGAGATGTGTATTAACGAAATCCAAAGACTGGAGTGGATCCGACGACATCGAATTTTTCACCTAAAAAAATGTACAGTGTATAGTAAGGATTTTGGAGCCTTTCCATGGCTCATCTTCCAACTGCCACAGCAGCCCAACTAGGCGTACCTACGACCTGTGCGCACCTGGGGTTATGTGTTGAGATGTGTATTAACGAAATCCAAAGACTGGAGTGGATCCGACGACATCGAATTTTTCACCTAAAAAAATGTACAGTGTATAGTAAGGATTTTGGAGCCTTTCCATGGCTCATCTTACAACTGCCACAGCGGCCCAACTAGGCGTACCTACGACCTGTGCGCACCTGTGGTTATGTGTTGAGATGTGTATTAACGAAATCCATAGACTGGAGTGGATCCGACGACATCGAATTTTTCACCTAAAAAAATGTACAGTGTATAGTAAGGATTTTGGAGCCTTTCCATGGCTCATCTTACAACTGCCACAGCGGCCCAACTAGGCGTACCTACGACCTGTGCACACCTGTGGTTATGTGTTGAGATGTGTATTAACGAAATCCAAAGACTGGAGTGGATCCGACGACATCGAATTTTTCACCTAAAAAAATGTACAGTGTATAGTAAGGATTTTGGAGCCTTTCCATGGCTCATCTTCCAACTGCCACAGCGGCCCAACTAGGCGTACCTACGACCTGTGCGCACCTGTGGTTATGTGTTGAGATGTGTATTAACGAAATCCAAAGACTGGAGTGGATCCGACGACATCGAATTTTTCACCTAAAAAAATGTACAGTGTATAGTAAGGATTTTGGAGCCTTTCCATGGCTCATCTTCCAACTGCCACAGCAGCCCAACTAGGCGTACCTACGACCTGTGCGCACCTGTGGTTATGTGTTGAGATGTGTATTAACGAAATCCATAGACTGGAGTGGATCCTACGACATCGAATTTTTCACCTAAAAAAATGTACAGTGTATAGTAAGGATTTTGGAGCCTTTCCATGGCTCATCTTCCAACTGCCACAGCGGCCCAACTAGGCGTACCTACGACCTGTGTGCACCTGTGGTTATGTGTTGAGATGTGTATTAACGAAATCCATAGACTGGAGTGGATCCGACGACATCGAATTTTTCACCTAAAAAAATGTACAGTGTATAGTAAGGATTTTGGAGCCTTTCCATGGCTCATCTTCCAACTGCCACAGCGGCCCAACTAGGCGTACCTACGACCTGTGCGCAGCTCCATCCAAAGACTGGAGTGGATCCGACGACATCGAATATTTCACCTAAAAAAATTTACAGTGTATAGTAAGGATTTTGGAGCCTTTCCATGGCTCATCTTCCAACTGCCACAGCGGCCCAACTAGGCGTACCTACGACCTGTGCGCACCTGGGGTTATGTGTTGAGATGTGTATTAACGAAATCCAAAGACTGGACTGGATCCGACGACATCGAAGTTTTCACCTAAAAAAATGTACAGTGTATAGTAAGGATTTTGGAGCCTTTCCATGGCTCATCTTCCAACTGCCACAGCGGCCCAACTAGGCGTGCCTACGACCTGTGCGCACCTGTGGTTATGTGTTGAGATGTGTATTAACGAAATCCAAAGACTGGAGTGGATCCGACGACATCGAATTTTTCACCTAAAAAAATGTACAGTGTATAGTAAGGATTTTGGAGCCTTTCCATGGCTCATCTTCCAACTGCCACAGCGGCCCAACTAGGCGTACCTACGACCTGTGCGCACCTGTGGTTATGTGTTGAGATGTGTATTAACGAAATCCAAAGACTGGAGTGGATCCGACGACATCGAATTTTTCACCTAAAAAAATGTACAGTGTATAGTAAGGATTTTGGAGACTTTCCATGGCTCATCTTCCAACTGCCACAGCGGCCCAACTAGGCGTACCTACGACCTGTGCGCACCTGTAGTTATGTGTTGAGATGTGTATTAACGAAATCCAAAGACTGGAGTGGATCCGACGACATCGAATTTTTCACCTAAAAAAATGTACAGTTTATAGTAAGGATTTTGGAGCCTTTCCATGGCTCATCTTCCAACTGCCACAGCGGCCCAACTAGGCGTACCTACGACCTGTGCGCACCTGTGGTTATGTGTTGAGATGTGTATTAACGAAATCCAAAGACTGGAGTGGATCCGACGACATCGAATTTTTCACCTAAAAAAATGTACAGTGTATAGTAAGGATTTTGGAGCCTTTCCATGGCTCATCTTCCAACTGCCACAGCGGCCCAACTAGGCGTACCTACGACCTGTGTGCACCTGTGGTTATGTGTTGAGATGTGTATTAACGAAATCCAAAGACTGGAGTGGATCCGACGACATCGAATTTTTCACCTAAAAAAATGTACAGTGTATAGTAAGGATTTTGGAGCCTTTCCATGGCTCATCTTCCAACTGCCACAGCGGCCCAACTAGGCGTACCTACGACCTGTGCGCATCTGTGGCTATGTGTTGAGATGTGTATTAACGAAACCCAAAGACTGGAGTGGATCCGACGACATCGAATTTTTCACCTAAAAAAATGTACAGTGTAGAGTAAGGATTTTGGAGCCTTTCCATGGCTCATCTTCCAACTGCCACAGCGGCCCAACTAGGCGTACCTACGACCTGTGCGCACCTGTGGTTATGTGTTGAGATGTGTATTAACGAAATCCAAAGACTGGAGTGGATCCGACGACATCGAATTTTTCACCTAAAAAAATGTACAGTGTATAGTAAGGATTTTGGAGCCTTTCCATGGCTCATCTTACAACTGCCACAGCGGCCCAACTAGGCGTACCTACGACCTGTGCGCACCTGTGGTTATGTGTTGAGATGTGTATTAACGAAATCCAAAGACTGGAGTGGATCCGACGACATCGAATTTTTCACCTAAAAAAATGTACAGTGTATAGTAAGGATTTTGGAGCCTTTCCATGGCTCATCTTACAACTGCCACAGCGGCCCAACTAGGCGTACCTACGACCTGTGCGCACCTGTGGTTATGTGTTGAGATGTGTATTAACGAAATCCATAGACTGGAGTGGATCCGACGACATCGAATTTTTCACCTAAAAAAATGTACAGTGTATAGTAAGGATTTTGGAGCCTTTCCATGGCTCATCTTACAACTGCCACAGCGGCCCAACTAGGCGTACCTACGACCTGTGCACACCTGTGGTTATGTGTTGAGATGTGTATTAACGAAATCCAAAGACTGGAGTGGATCCGACGACATCGAATTTTTCACCTAAAAAAATGTACAGTGTATAGTAAGGATTTTGGAGCCTTTCCATGGCTCATCTTCCAACTGCCACAGCGGCCCAACTAGGCGTACCTACGACCTGTGCGCACCTGTGGTTATGTGTTGAGATGTGTATTAACGAAATCCAAAGACTGGAGTGGATCCGACGACATCGAATTTTTCACCTAAAAAAATGTACAGTGTATAGTAAGGATTTTGGAGCCTTTCCATGGCTCATCTTACAACTGCCACAGCGGCCCAACTAGGCGTACCTACGACCTGTGCGCACCTGTGGTTATGTGTTGAGATGTGTATTAACGAAATCCATAGACTGGAGTGGATCCGACGACATCGAATTTTTCACCTAAAAAAATGTACTGTGTATAGTAAGGATTTTGGAGCCTTTCCATGGCTCATCTTCCAACTGCCACAGCGGCCCAACTAGGCGTACCTACGACCTGTGTGCACCTGTGGTTATGTGTTGAGATGTGTATTAACGAAATCCATAGACTGGAGTGGATCCGACGACATCGAATTTTTCACCTAAAAAAATGTACAGTGTATAGTAAGGATTTTGGAGCCTTTCCATGGCTCATCTTCCAACTGCCACAGCGGCCCAACTAGGCGTACCTACGACCTGTGCGCACCTGTGGTTATGTGTTGAGATGTGTATTAACGAAATCCAAAGACTGGAGTGGATCCGACGACATCGAATTTTTCACCTAAAAAAATGTACAGTGTATAGTAAGGATTTTGGAGCCTTTCCATGGCTCATCTTCCAACTGCCACAGCAGCCCAACTAGGCGTACCTACGACCTGTGCGCACCTGGGGTTATGTGTTGAGATGTGTATTAACGAAATCCAAAGACTGGACTGGATCCGACGACATCGAATTTTTCACCTAAAAAAATGTACAGGATTTTGGAGCCTTTCCATGGCTCATCTTCCAACTGCCACAGCGGTCCAACTAGGCGTACCTACGACCTGTGCGCACCTGTCGTTATGTGTTGAGATGTGTATTAACGAAATCCAAAGACTGGAGTGGATCCGACGACATCGAATTTTTCACCTAAAAAAATGTACAGTGTATAGTAAGGATTTTGGAGCCTTTCCATGGCTCATCTTCCAACTGCCACAGCAGCCCAACTAGGCGTACCTACGACCTGTGCGCACCTGTGGTTATGTGTTGAGATGTGTATTAACGAAATCCAAAGACTGGAGTGGATCCGACGACATCGAATTTTTCACCTAAAAAAATGTACAGTGTATAGTAAGGATTTTGGAGCCTTTCCATGGCTCATCTTCCAACTGCCACAGCAGCCCAACTAGGCGTACCTACGACCTGTGCGCACCTGGGGTTATGTGTTGAGATGTGTATTAACGAAATCCAAAGACTGGAGTGGATCCGACGACATCGAATTTTTCACCTAAAAAAATGTACAGTGTATAGTAAGGATTTTGGAGCCTTTCCATGGCTCATCTTACAACTGCCACAGCGGCCCAACTAGGCGTACCTACGACCTGTGCGCACCTGTGGTTATGTGTTGAGATGTGTATTAACGAAATCCATAGACTGGAGTGGATCCGACGACATCGAATTTTTCACCTAAAAAAATGTACAGTGTATAGTAAGGATTTTGGAGCCTTTCCATGGCTCATCTTACAACTGCCACAGCGGCCCAACTAGGCGTACCTACGACCTGTGCACACCTGTGGTTATGTGTTGAGATGTGTATTAACGAAATCCAAAGACTGGAGTGGATCCGACGACATCGAATTTTTCACCTAAAAAAATGTACAGTGTATAGTAAGGATTTTGGAGCCTTTCCATGGCTCATCTTCCAACTGCCACAGCGGCCCAACTAGGCGTACCTACGACCTGTGCGCACCTGTGGTTATGTGTTGAGATGTGTATTAACGAAATCCAAAGACTGGAGTGGATCCGACGACATCGAATTTTTCACCTAAAAAAATGTACAGTGTATAGTAAGGATTTTGGAGCCTTTCCATGGCTCATCTTCCAACTGCCACAGCAGCCCAACTAGGCGTACCTACGACCTGTGCGCACCTGTGGTTATGTGTTGAGATGTGTATTAACGAAATCCATAGACTGGAGTGGATCCTACGACATCGAATTTTTCACCTAAAAAAATGTACAGTGTATAGTAAGGATTTTGGAGCCTTTCCATGGCTCATCTTCCAACTGCCACAGCGGCCCAACTAGGCGTACCTACGACCTGTGTGCACCTGTGGTTATGTGTTGAGATGTGTATTAACGAAATCCATAGACTGGAGTGGATCCGACGACATCGAATTTTTCACCTAAAAAAATGTACAGTGTATAGTAAGGATTTTGGAGCCTTTCCATGGCTCATCTTCCAACTGCCACAGCGGCCCAACTAGGCGTACCTACGACCTGTGCGCAGCTCCATCCAAAGACTGGAGTGGATCCGACGACATCGAATATTTCACCTAAAAAAATTTACAGTGTATAGTAAGGATTTTGGAGCCTTTCCATGGCTCATCTTCCAACTGCCACAGCGGCCCAACTAGGCGTACCTACGACCTGTGCGCACCTGGGGTTATGTGTTGAGATGTGTATTAACGAAATCCAAAGACTGGACTGGATCCGACGACATCGAAGTTTTCACCTAAAAAAATGTACAGTGTATAGTAAGGATTTTGGAGCCTTTCCATGGCTCATCTTCCAACTGCCACAGCGGCCCAACTAGGCGTGCCTACGACCTGTGCGCACCTGTGGTTATGTGTTGAGATGTGTATTAACGAAATCCAAAGACTGGAGTGGATCCGACGACATCGAATTTTTCACCTAAAAAAATGTACAGTGTATAGTAAGGATTTTGGAGCCTTTCCATGGCTCATCTTCCAACTGCCACAGCGGCCCAACTAGGCGTACCTACGACCTGTGCGCACCTGTGGTTATGTGTTGAGATGTGTATTAACGAAATCCAAAGACTGGAGTGGATCCGACGACATCGAATTTTTCACCTAAAAAAATGTACAGTGTATAGTAAGGATTTTGGAGACTTTCCATGGCTCATCTTCCAACTGCCACAGCGGCCCAACTAGGCGTACCTACGACCTGTGCGCACCTGTAGTTATGTGTTGAGATGTGTATTAACGAAATCCAAAGACTGGAGTGGATCCGACGACATCGAATTTTTCACCTAAAAAAATGTACAGTTTATAGTAAGGATTTTGGAGCCTTTCCATGGCTCATCTTCCAACTGCCACAGCGGCCCAACTAGGCGTACCTACGACCTGTGCGCACCTGTGGTTATGTGTTGAGATGTGTATTAACGAAATCCAAAGACTGGAGTGGATCCGACGACATCGAATTTTTCACCTAAAAAAATGTACAGTGTATAGTAAGGATTTTGGAGCCTTTCCATGGCTCATCTTCCAACTGCCACAGCGGCCCAACTAGGCGTACCTACGACCTGTGTGCACCTGTGGTTATGTGTTGAGATGTGTATTAACGAAATCCAAAGACTGGAGTGGATCCGACGACATCGAATTTTTCACCTAAAAAAATGTACAGTGTATAGTAAGGATTTTGGAGCCTTTCCATGGCTCATCTTCCAACTGCCACAGCGGCCCAACTAGGCGTACCTACGACCTGTGCGCATCTGTGGCTATGTGTTGAGATGTGTATTAACGAAACCCAAAGACTGGAGTGGATCCGACGACATCGAATTTTTCACCTAAAAAAATGTACAGTGTATAGTAAGGATTTTGGAGCCTTTGCATGGCTCATCTTCCAACTGCCACAGCGGCCCAACTAGGCGTACCTACGACCTGTGCGCACCTCCATCCAAAGACTGGAGTGGATCCGACGACATCGAATTTTTCACCTAAAAAAATGTACAGTGTATAGTAAGGATTTTGGAGCCTTTCCATGGCTCATCTTCCAACTGCCACAGCGGCCCAACTAGGCGTACCTCCGACCTGTGCGCACCTGTGGTTATGTGTTGAGATGTGTATTAACGAAATCCAAAGACTGGAGTGGATCCGACGACATCGAATTTTTCACCTAAAAAAATGTACTGTGTTTAGTAAGGATTTTGGAGCCTTTCCATGGCTCATCTTCCAACTGCCACAGCGGCCCAACTAGGCGTACCTACGACCTGTGCGCACCTGTGGTTATGTGTTGAGATGTGTATTAACGAAATCCAAAGACTGGAGTGGATCCGACGACATCGAATTCTTCACCTAAAAAAATGTACAGTGTATAGTAAGGATTGTGGAGCCTTTCCATGGCTCATCTTCCAACTGCCACAGCGGCCCAACTAGGCGTACCTACTACCTGTGCGCACCTGTGGTTATGTGTTGAGATGTGTATTAACGAAATCCAAAGACTGGAGTGGATCCGACGACATCGAATTTTTCACCTAAAAAAATGTACAGTGTATAGTAAGGATTTTGGAGCCTTTCCATGGCTCATCTTCCAACTGCCACAGCAGCCCAACTAAGCGTACCTACGACCTGTGCGCACCTGGGGTTATGTGTTGAGATGTGTATTAACGAAATCCAAAGACTGGGGTGGATCCGACGACATCGAATTTTTCACCTAAAAAAATGTACAGTGTATAGTAAGGATTTTGGAGACTTTCCATGGCTCATCTTCCAACTGCCACAGCGGCCCAACTAGGCGTACCTACGACCTGTGCGCACCTGTGGTTATGTGTTGAGATGTGTATTAACGAAATCCAAAGACTGGAGTGGATCCGACGACATCGAATTTTTCACCTAAAAATATGTACAGTGTATAGTAAGGATTTTGGAGCCTTTCCATGGCTCATCTTCCAACTGCCACAGCGGCCCAACTAGGCGTACCTACGACCTGTGCGCACCTGGGGTTATGTGTTGAGATGTGTATTAACGAAATCCAAAGACTGGAGTGGATCCGACGACATCGAAGTTTTCACCTAAAAAAATGTACAGTGTATAGTAAGGATTTTGGAGCCTTTCCATGGCTCATCTTCCAACTGCCACAGCGGCCCAACTAGGCGTGCCTACGACCTGTGCGCACCTGTGGTTATGTGTTGAGATGTGTATTAACGAAATCCAAAGACTGGAGTGGATCCGACGACATCGAATTTTTCACCTAAAAAAATGTACAGTGTATAGTAAGGATTTTGGAGCCTTTCCATGGCTCATCTTCCAACTGCCACAGCGGCCCAACTAGGCGTACCTACGACCTGTGCGCACCTGTGGTTATGTGTTGAGATGTGTATTAACGAAATCCAAAGACTGGAGTGGATCCGACGACATCGAATTTTTCACCTAAAAAAATGTGCAGTGTATAGTAAGGATTTTGGAGACTTTCCATGGCTCATCTTCCAACTGCCACAGCGGCCCAACTAGGCGTACCTACGACCTGTGCGCACCTGTAGTTATGTGTTGAGATGTGTATTAACGAAATCCAAAGACTGGAGTGGATCCGACGACATCGAATTTTTCACCTAAAAAAATGTACAGTGTATAGTAAGGATTTTGGAGCCTTTCCATGGCTCATCTTCCAACTGCCACAGCGGCCCAACTAGGCGTACCTACGACCTGTGCGCATCTGTGGTTATGTGTTGAGATGTGTATTAACGAAATCCAAAGACTGGAGTGGATCCGACGACATCGAATTTTTCACCTAAAAAAATGTACAGTGTATAGTAAGGATTTTGGAGCCTTTCCATGGCTCATCTTCCAACTGCCACAGCGGCCCTACTAGGCGTACCTACGACCTGTGCGCACCTGTGGTTATGTGTTGAGATGTGCATTAACGAAATCCAAAGACTGTAGTGGATCCGACGACATCGAATTTTTCACCTAAAAAAATGTACAGTGTATAGTAAGGATTTTGGAGCCTTTCCATGGCTCATCTTCCAACTGCCACAGCGGCCCAACTAGGCGTACCTACGACCTGTGCGCACCTGGGGTTATGTGTTGAGATGTGTATTAACGAAATCCAAAGACTGGAGTGGATCCGACGACATCGAATTTTTCACCTAAAAAAATGTACAGTGTATAGTAAGGATTTTGGAGCCTTTCCATGGCTCATCTTCCAACTGCCACAGCAGCCCAACTAGGCGTACCTACGGCCTGTGCGGACCTGTGGTTATGTGTTGAGATGTGTATTAACGAAATCCAAAGACTGGAGTGGATCCGACGACATCGAACTTTTCACCTAAAAAAATGTACAGTGTATAGTAAGGATTTTGGAGCCTTTCCATTGCTCATCTTCCAACTGCCACAGCGGCCCAACTAGGCGAACCTACGACTTGTGCGCACCTGTGGTTATGTGTTGAGATGTGTATTAACGAAATCCAAAGACTGGAGTGGATCCGACGACATCGAATTTTTCACCTAAAAAAATGTACAGTGTATAGTAAGGATTTTGGAGCCTTTCCATGGCTCATCTTCTAACTGCCACAGTGGCCCAACTAGGCGTACCTACGACCTGTGCGCATCTGTGGTTATGTGTTGAGATGTGTATTAACGAAATCCAAAGACTGGAGTGCATCCGACGACATCGAATTTTTCACCTAAAAAATGTACAGGATTTTGGAGCCTTTCCATGGCTCATCTTCCAACTGCCACAGCAGCCCAACTAGGCGTACCTACGACCTGTGCGCACCTGTGGTTATGTGTTGAGATGTGTATTAACGAAATCCAAAGACTGGAGTGGATCCGACGACATCGAATTTTTCACCTAAAAAAATGTACAGAGTATAGTAAGGATTTTTTAGCCTTTCCATGGCTCATCTTCCAACTGCCACAGCAGCCCAACTAGGCGTACCTACGACCTGTGCGCACCTGGGGTTATGTGTTGAGATGTGTATTAACGAAATCCAAAGACTGGAGTGGATCCGACGACATGGAATTTTTCACCTAAAAAAATGTACAGTGTATAGTAAGGATTTTGGAGCCTTTCCATGGCTCATCTTCCAACTGCCACAGCGGCCCAACTAGGCGTACCTACGACCTGTGCGCATCTGTGGTTATGTGTTGAGATGTGTATTAACGAAATCCAAAGACTGGAGTGGATCCGACGACATCGAATTTTTCACCTAAAAAATGTACAGTGTATAGTAAGGATTTTGGAGCCTTTCCATGGCTCATCTTCCAACTGCCACAGCGGCCCAACTAGGCGTACCTACGACCTGTGCGCACCTGTGGTTATGTGTTGAGATGTGTATTAACGAAATCCAAAGACTGGAGTGGATCCGACGACATCGAATTTTTCACCTAAAAAAATGTACAGTGTATAGTAAGGATTTTGGAGCCTTTCCATGGCTCATCTTCCAACTGCCACAGCAGCCCAACTAGGCGTACCTACGACCTGTGCGGACCTGTGGTTATGTGTTGAGATGTGTATTAACGAAATCCAAAGACTGGAGTGGATCCGACGACATCGAATTTTTCACCTAAAAAAATGTACAGTGTATAGTAAGGATTTTGGAGCCTTTCCATGGCTCATCTTCCAACTGCCACAGCGGCTCAACTAGGCGTACCTACGACCTGTGCGCACCTGTGGTTATGTGTTGAGATGTGTATTTACGAAATCCAAAGACTGGAGTGGATCCGGCGACATCGAATTTTTCACCTAAAAAAATGTACAGTGTATAGTAAGGATTTTGGAGCCTTTCCATGGCTCATCTTCCAACTGCCACAGCGGCCCAACTAGGCGTACCTACGACCTGTGCGCACCTGTGGTTATGTGTTGAGATGTGTATTAACGAAATCCAAAGACTGGAGTGGATCCGACGACATCGAATTTTTCACCTAAAAAAATGTACAGTGTCTAGTAAGGATTTTGGAGCCTTTCCATGGCTCATCTTCCAACTGCCACAGCGGCCCAACTAGGCGTACCTACGACCTGTGCGCATCTGTGGTTATGTGTTGAGATGTGTATTAACGAAATCCAAAGACTGGAGTGGATCCGACGACATCGAATTTTTCACCAAAAAAAATGTACAGTGTATAGTAAGGATTTTGGAGCCTTTCCATGGCTCATCTTCCAACTGCCACAGCAGCCCAACTAGGCGTACCTACGACCTGTGCGGACCTGTGGTTATGTGTTGAGATGTGTATTAACGAAATCCAAAGACTGGAGTGGATCCGACGACATCGAATTTTTCACCTAAAAAAATGTACAGTGTATAGTAAGGATTTTGGAGCCTTTCCATGGCTCATCTTCCAACTGCCACAGCGGCTCAACTAGGCGTACCTACGACCTGTGCGCACCTGTGGTTATGTGTTGAGATGTGTATTTACGAAATCCAAAGACTGGAGTGGATCCGGCGACATCGAATTTTTCACCTAAAAAAATGTACAGTGTCTAGTAAGGATTTTGGAGCCTTTCCATGGCTCATCTTCCAACTGCCACAGCGGCCCAACTAGGCGTACCTACGACCTGTGCGCATCTGTGGTTATGTGTTGAGATGTGTATTAACGAAATCCAAAGACTGGAGTGGATCCGACGACATCGAATTTTTCACCTAAAAAAATGTACAGTGTATAGTAAGGATTTTGGAGCCTTTCCATGGCTCATCTTCCAACTGCCACAGCGGCCCAACTAGGCGTACCTACGACCTGTGCGCACCTGTGGTTATGTGTTGAGATGTGTATTAACGAAATCTAAAGGCTGGAGTGGATCCGACGACATCGAATTTTTCACCTAAAAAAATGTACAGTGTATAGTAAGGATTTTGGAGCCTTTCCATGGCTCATCTTCCAACTGCCACAGCAGCCCAACTAGGCGTACCTACGACCTGTGCGGACCTGTGGTTATGTGTTGAGATGTGTATTAACGAAATCCAAAGACTGGAGTGGATCCGACGACATCGAATTTTTCACCTAAAAAAATGTACAGTGTATAGTAAGGATTTTGGAACCTTTCCATGGCTCATCTTCCAACTGCCACAGCGGCTCAACTAGGCGTACCTACGGCCTGTGCGCACCTGTGGTTATGTGTTGAGATGTGTATTAACGAAATCCAAAGACTGGAGTGGATCCGACGACATCGAATTTTTCACCTAAAAAAATGTACAGTGTATAGTAAGGATTTTGGAGCCTTTCCATGGCTCATCTTCCAACTGCCACAGCAGCCCAACTAGGCGTACCTATGGCCTGTGCGCACTTGGGGTTATGTGTTCAGATGTGTATTAACGAAATCCAAAGACTGGAGTGGATCCGGCGACATCGAATTTTTAACCTAAAAAAATGTACAGTGTATAGTAAGGATTTTGGAGCCTTTCCATGGCTCATCTTCCAACTGCCACAGCGGCTCAACTAGGCGTACCTACGGCCTGTGCGCACCTGTGGTTATGTGTTGAGATGTGTATTAACGAAATCCAAAGACTGGAGTGGATCCGACGACATCGAATTTTTAACCTAAAAAAATGTACAGTGTATAGTAAGGATTTTGGAGCCTTTCCATGGCTCATCTTCCAACTGCCACAGCAGCCCAACTAGGCGTACCTATGGCCTGTGCGCACTTGGGGTTATGTGTTCAGATGTGTATTAACGAAATCCAAAGACTGGAGTGGATCCGGCGACATCGAATTTTTAACCTAAAAAAATGTACAGTGTATAGTAAGGATTTTGGAGCCTTTCCATGGCTCATCTTCCAACTGCCACAGCGGCCCAACTAGGCGTACCTACGACCTGTGCGCATCTGTGGTTATGTGTTGAGATGTGTATTAACGAAATCCAAAGACTGGAGTGGATCCGACGACATCGAATTTTTCACCTAAAAAAATGTACAGTGTATAGTAAGGATTTTGGAGCCTTTCCATGGCTCATCTTCCAACTGCCACAGCAGCCCAACTAGGCGTACCTATGGCCTGTGCGCACTTTGGGTTATGTGTTCAGATGTGTATTAACGAAATCCAAAGACTGGAGTGGATCCGGCGACATCGAATTTTTCACCTAAAAAAATGTACAGTGTATAGTAAGGATTTTGGAGCCTTTCCATGGCTCATCTTCCAACTGCCACAGCGGCTCAACTAGGCGTACCCACGACCTGTGCGCACCTGTGGTTATGTGGTGAGATGTGTATTAACGAAATCCAAAGACTGGAGTGGATCCGACGACATCGAATTTTTCACCTTAAAATATGTACAGTGTATAGTAAGGATTTTGGAGCCTTTCCATGGCTCATCTTCCAACTGCCACAGCAGCCCAACTAGGCGTACCTACGACCTGTGCGCACCTGTGGTTATGTGTTGAGATGTGTATTAACGAAATCCAAAGACTGGAGTGGATCCGACGACATCGAATTTTTCACCTAAAAAAAATGTACAGTGTATAGTAAGGATTTTGGAGCCTTTCCATGGCTCATCTTCCAACTGCCACAGCAGCCCAACTAGGCGTACCTACGGCCTGTGCGCACTTGGGGTTATGTGTTGAGATGTGTATTAACGAAATCCAAAGACTGGAGTGGATCCGGCGACATCGAATTTTTCACCTAAAAAAATGTACAGTGTATCGTAAGGATTTTGGAGCCTTTCCATGGCTCATCTTCCAACTGCCACAGCGGCCCAACTAGGCGTACCTACGACCTGTGCGCACCTGTGGTTATGTGTTGAGATGTGTATTAACGAAATCCAAAGACTGGAGTGGATCCGACGACATCGAATTTTTCACCTAAAAAAATGTACAGTGTATAGTAAGGATTTTGGAGCCTTTCCATGGCTCATCTTCTAACTGCCACAGCGGCCCAACTAGGCGTACCTACGACCTGTGCGCACCTGTGGTTATGTGTTGAGATGTCTATTAACGAAATCCAAAGACTGGAGTGGATCCGACGACATCGAATTTTTCACCTAAAAAAATGTACAGTGTATAGTAAGGATTTTGGAGCCTTTCCATGGCTCATCTTCCAACCGCCACAGCAGCCCAACTATTCGTACCTACGACCTGTGCGCAGCTGGGGTTATGTGTTGAGATGTGTATTAACGAAATCCAAAGACTGGAGTGGATCCGACGACATCGAATTTTTCACCTAAAAAAATGTACAGTGTATTGTAAGGATTTTGGAGCCTTTCAATGGTTTATCTTCCAACTGCCACAGCGGCCCAACTAGGCGTACCTACGACCTGTGCGCACCTGTGGTTATGTGTTGAGATGTGTATTAACGAAATCCAAAGACTGGAGTGGATCCGACGACATCGAATTTTTCACCTAAAAAAATGTACAGTGTATAGTAAGGATTTTGGAGCCTTTCCATGGCTCATCTTCTAACTGCCACAGCGGCCCAACTAGGCGTACCTACGACCTGTGCGCACTTGGGGTTATGTGTTGAGATGTGTATTAACGAAATCCAAAGACTGGAGTGGATCCGACGACATCGAATTTTTCACCTAAAAAAATGTACAGTGTATAGTAAGGATTTTGGAGCCTTTCCATGGCTCATCTTCCAACCGCCACAGCAGCCCAACTATTCGTACCTACGACCTGTGCGCAGCTGGGGTTATGTGTTGAGATGTGTATTAACGAAATCCAAAGACTGGAGTGGATCCGACGACATCGAATTTTTCACCTAAAAAAATGTACAGTGTATTGTAAGGATTTTGGAGCCTTTCAATGGCTTATCTTCCAACTGCCACAGCGGCCCAACTAGGCGTACCTACGACCTGTGCGCACCTGTGGTTATGTGTTGAGATGTGTATTAACGAAATCCAAAGACTGGAGTGGATCCGACGACATCGAATTTTTCACCTAAAAAAATGTACAGTGTATAGTAAGGATTTTGGAGCCTTTCCATGGCTCATCTTCTAACTGCCACAGCGGCCCAACTAGGCGTACCTACGACCTGTGCGCACTTGGGGTTATGTGTTGAGATGTGTATTAACGAAATCCAAAGACTGGAGTGGATCCGACTACATCGAATTTTTCACCTAAAAAAATGTACAGTGTATAGTAAGGATTTTGGAGCCTTTCCATGGCTCATCTTCCAACTGCCACAGCAGCCCAACTAGGAGTACCTACGACCTGTGCGCACCTGTGGTTATGTGTTGAGATGTGTATTAACGAAATCCAAAGACTGGAGTGGATCCGACGACATCGAATTTTTCACCTAAAAAAATGTACAGTGTATAGTAAGGATTTTGGAGCCTTTCCATGGCTCATCTTCCAACTGCCACAGCGGCCCAACTAGGCGTACCTACGACCTGTGCGCACCTGTGGTTATGTGTTGAGATGTGTATCAACGAAATCCAAAGACTGGAGTGGATCCGACGACATCGAATTTTTCACATAAAAAAATGTACAGTGTATAGTAGGGATTTTGGAGCCTTTCCATGGCTCATCTTCCAACTGCCACAGCGGCCCAACTAGGCGTACCTACGACCTGTGCGCATCTGTGGTTATGTGTTGAGATGTGTATTAACGAAATCCAAAGACTGGAGTGGATCCGACGACATCGAATTTTTCACCTAAAAAAATGTACAGTGTTAGTAAGGATTTTGGAGCCTTTCCATGGCTCATCTTCCAACTGCCACAGCGGCCTAACTAGGCATACCTACGACCTGTGCGCACCTGTGGTTATGTGTTGAGATGTGTATTAACGAAATCCAAAGACTGGAGTGGATCCGACGACATCGAATTTTTCACCTAAAAAAATGTACAGTGTATAGTAAGGATTTTGGAGCCTTTCCATGGCTCATCTTCCAACTGCCACAGCGGCCCAACTAGGCGTACCTACGACCTGTTCGCACCTGTGGTTATGTGTTGAGATGTGTATTAACGAAATCCAAAGACTGGAGTGGATGCGACGACATCGAATTTTTCACCTAAGAAAATGTACAGTGTATAGTAAGGATTTTGGAGCCTTTCCATGGCTCATCTTCCAACTGCCACAGCGGCCCAACTAGGCGTACCTACGACCTGTGCGCACCTGTGGTTATGTGTTGAGATGTGTATTAACGACATCCAAAGACTGGAGTGGATCCGACGACATCGAATTTTTCACCTAAAAAAATGTACAGTGTATAGTAAGGATTTTGGAGCCTTTCCATGGCTCATCTTCTAACTGCCACAGCGGCCCAACTATTCGTACCTACGACCTGTGCGCATCTGTGGTTATGTGTTGAGATGTGTATTAACGAAATCCAAAGACTGGAGTGGATCCGACGACATCGAATTTTTCACCTAAAAAAAGTGTACAGTGTATTGTAAGGATTTTGGAGCCTTTCAATGGCTTATCTTCCAACTTCCACAGCGGCCCAACTAGGCGTACCTACGACCTGTGCGCACCTGTGGTTATGTGTTGAGATGTGTATTAACGAAATCCAAAGACTGGAGTGGATCCGACGACATCGAATTTTTCACCTAAAAAAATGTACAGTGTATAGTAAGGATTTTGGAGCCTTTCCATGGCTCATCTTCTAACTGCCACAGCGGCCCAACTAGGCGTACCTACGACCTGTGCGCACTTGGGGTTATGTGTTGAGATGTGTATTAACGAAATCCAAAGACTGGAGTGGATCCGACTACATCGAATTTTTCACCTAAAAAAATGTACAGTGTATAGTAAGGATTTTGGAGCCTTTCCATGGCTCATCTTCCAACTGCCACAGCAGCCCAACTAGGAGTACCTACGACCTGTGCGCACCTGTGGTTATGTGTTGAGATGTGTATTAACGAAATCCAAAGACTGGAGTGGATCCGACGACATCGAATTTTTCACCTAAAAAAATGTACAGTGTATAGTAAGGATTTTGGAGCCTTTCCATGGCTCATCTTCCAACTGCCACAGCGGCCCAACTAGGCGTACCTACGACCTGTGCGCACCTGTGGTTATGTGTTGAGATGTGTATCAACGAAATCCAAAGACTGGAGTGGATCCGACGACATCGAATTTTTCACCTAAAAAAATGTACAGTGTATAGTAGGGATTTTGGAGCCTTTCCATGGCTCATCTTCTAACTGCCACAGTGGCCCAACTAGGCGTACCTACGACCTGTGCGCATCTGTGGTTATGTGTTGAGATGTGTATTAACGAAATCCAAAGACTGGAGTGCATCCGACGACATCGAATTTTTCACCTAAAAAATGTACAGTGTATAGTAAGGATTTTGGAGCCTTTCCATGGCTCATCTTCCAACTGCCACAGCGGCCCAACTAGGCGTACCTACGACCTGTGCGCACCTGTGGTTATGTGTTGAGATGTGTATTAACGAAATCCAAAGACTGGAGTGGATCCGACGACATCGAATTTTTCACCTAAAAAATGTACAGTGTATAGTAAGGATTTTGGAGCCTTTCCATGGCTCATCTTCCAACTGCCACAGCGGCCCAACTAGGCGTACCTACGACCTGTTCGCACCTGTGGTTATGTGTTGAGATGTGTATTAACGAAATCCAAAGACTGGAGTGGATGCGACGACATCGAATTTTTCACCTAAGAAAATGTACAGTGTATAGTAAGGATTTTGGAGCCTTTCCATGGCTCATCTTCCAACTGCCACAGCGGCCCAACTAGGCGTACCTACGACCTGTGCGCACCTGTGGTTATGTGTTGAGATGTGTATTAACGAAATCCAAAGACTGGAGTGGATCCGGCGACATCGAATTTTTAACCTAAAAAAATGTACAGTGTATAGTAAGGATTTTGGAGCCTTTCCATGGCTCATCTTCCAACTGCCACAGCGGCCCAACTAGGCGTACCTACGACCTGTGCGCACCTGTGGTTATGTGTTGAGATGTGTATTTACGAAATCCAAAGACTGGAGTGGATCCGACGACATCGAATTTTTCACCTAAAAAAATGTACAGTGTATAGTAAGGATTTTGGAGACTTTCCATGGCTCATCTTCCAACTGCCACAGCGGCCCAACGAGGCGTACCTACGACCTGTGCGCACCTGTGGTTATGTGTTGAGATGTGTATTAACGAAATCCAAAGACTGGAGTGGATCCGACGACATCGAATTTTTCACCTAAAAAAATGTACAGTGTATAGTAAGGATTTTGGAGCCTTTCCATGGCTCATCTTCCAACTGCCACAGCGGCCCAACTAGGCGTACCTACGACCTGTGCGCATCTGTGGTTATGTGTTGAGATGTGTATTAACGAAATCCAAAGACTGGAGTGGATCCGACGACATCGAATTTTTCACCTAAAAAAATTTACAGTGTATAGTAAGGATTTTGGAGCCTTTCCATGGCTCATCTTCCAACTGCCACAGCGGCCCAACTAGGCGTACCTACGACCTGTGCGCACCTGTGGTTATGTGTTGAGATGTGTATTAACGAAATCTAAAGGCTGGAGTGGATCCGACGACATCGAATTTTTCACCTAAAAAAATGTACAGTGTATAGTAAGGATTTTGGAGCCTTTCCATGGCTCATCTTCCAACTGCCACAGCGGCCCAACTAGGCGTACCTACGACCTGTGCGGACCTGTGGTTATGTGTTGAGATGTGTATTAACGAAATCCAAAGACTGGAGTGGATCCGACGACATCGAATTTTTCACCTAAAAAAATGTACAGTGTATAGTAAGGATTTTGGAACCTTTCCATGGCTCATCTTCCAACTGCCACAGCGGCTCAACTAGGCGTACCTACGGCCTGTGCGCACCTGTGGTTATGTGTTGAGATGTGTATTAACGAAATCCAAAGACTGGAGTGGATCCGACGACATCGAATTTTTAACCTAAAAAAATGTACAGTGTATAGTAAGGATTTTGGAGCCTTTCCATGGCTCATCTTCCAACTGCCACAGCAGCCCAACTAGGCGTACCTATGGCCTGTGCGCACTTGGGGTTATGTGTTCAGATGTGTATTAACGAAATCCAAAGACTGGAGTGGATCCGGCGACATCGAATTTTTAACCTAAAAAAATGTACAGTGTATAGTAAGGATTTTGGAGCCTTTCCATGGCTCATCTTCCAACTGCCACAGCGGCTCAACTAGGCGTACCTACGGCCTGTGCGCACCTGTGGTTATGTGTTGAGATGTGTATTAACGAAATCCAAAGACTGGAGTGGATCCGACGACATCGAATTTTTAACCTAAAAAAATGTACAGTGTATAGTAAGGATTTTGGAGCCTTTCCATGGCTCATCTTCCAACTGCCACAGCAGCCCAACTAGGCGTACCTATGGCCTGTGCGCACTTGGGGTTATGTGTTCAGATGTGTATTAACGAAATCCAAAGACTGGAGTGGATCCGGCGACATCGAATTTTTAACCTAAAAAAATGTACAGTGTATAGTAAGGATTTTGGAGCCTTTCCATGGCTCATCTTCCAACTGCCACAGCGGCCCAACTAGGCGTACCTACGACCTGTGCGCATCTGTGGTTATGTGTTGAGATGTGTATTAACGAAATCCAAAGACTGGAGTGGATCCGACGACATCGAATTTTTCACCTAAAAAAATGTACAGTGTATAGTAAGGATTTTGGAGCCTTTCCATGGCTCATCTTCCAACTGCCACAGCAGCCCAACTAGGCGTACCTATGGCCTGTGCGCACTTGGGGTTATGTGTTCAGATGTGTATTAACGAAATCCAAAGACTGGAGTGGATCCGGCGACATCGAATTTTTCACCTAAAAAAATGTACAGTGTATAGTAAGGATTTTGGAGCCTTTCCATGGCTCATCTTCCAACTGCCACAGCGGCTCAACTAGGCGTACCCACGACCTGTGCGCACCTGTGGTTATGTGGTGAGATGTGTATTAACGAAATCCAAAGACTGGAGTGGATCCGACGACATCGAATTTTTCACCTTAAAATATGTACAGTGTATAGTAAGGATTTTGGAGCCTTTCCATGGCTCATCTTCCAACTGCCACAGCAGCCCAACTAGGCGTACCTACGACCTGTGCGCACCTGTGGTTATGTGTTGAGATGTGTATTAACGAAATCCAAAGACTGGAGTGGATCCGACGACATCGAATTTTTCACCTAAAAAAAATGTACAGTGTATAGTAAGGATTTTGGAGCCTTTCCATGGCTCATCTTCCAACTGCCACAGCGGCCCAACTAGGCGTACCTACGACCTGTGCGCACCTGTGGTTATGTGTTGAGATGTGTATTAACGAAATCCAAAGACTGGAGTGGATCCGACGACATCGAATTTTTCACCTAAAAAAATGTACAGTGTATAGTAAGGATTTTGGAGCCTTTCCATGGCTCATCTTCTAACTGCCACAGCTGCCCAACTAGGCGTACCTACGACCTGTGCGCACCTGTGGTTATGTGTTGAGATGTCTATTAACGAAATCCAAAGACTGGAGTGGATCCGACGACATCGAATTTTTCACCTAAAAAAATGTACAGTGTATAGTAAGGATTTTGGAGCCTTTCCATGGCTCATCTTCCAACCGCCACAGCAGCCCAACTATTCGTACCTACGACCTGTGCGCAGCTGGGGTTATGTGTTGAGATGTGTATTAACGAAATCCAAAGACTGGAGTGGATCCGACGACATCGAATTTTTCACCTAAAAAAATGTACAGTGTATTGTAAGGATTTTGGAGCCTTTCAATGGCTTATCTTCCAACTGCCACAGCGGCCCAACTAGGCGTACCTACGACCTGTGCGCACCTGTGGTTATGTGTTGAGATGTGTATTAACGAAATCCAAAGACTGGAGTGGATCCGACGACATCGAATTTTTCACCTAAAAAAATGTACAGTGTATAGTAAGGATTTTGGAGCCTTTCCATGGCTCATCTTCTAACTGCCACAGCGGCCCAACTAGGCGTACCTACGACCTGTGCGCACTTGGGGTTATGTGTTGAGATGTGTATTAACGAAATCCAAAGACTGGAGTGGATCCGACTACATCGAATTTTTCACCTAAAAAATGTACAGTGTATAGTAAGGATTTTGGAGCCTTTCCATGGCTCATCTTCCAACTGCCACAGCAGCCCAACTAGGAGTACCTACGACCTGTGCGCACCTGTGGTTATGTGTTGAGATGTGTATTAACGAAATCCAAAGACTGGAGTGGATCCGACGACATCGAATTTTTCACCTAAAAAAATGTACAGTGTATAGTAAGGATTTTGGAGCCTTTCCATGGCTCATCTTCCAACTGCCACAGCGGCCCAACTAGGCGTACCTACGACCTGTGCGCACCTGTGGTTATGTGTTGAGATGTGTATCAACGAAATCCAAAGACTGGAGTGGATCCGACGAAATCGAATTTTTCACCTAAAAAAATGTACAGTGTATAGTAGGGATTTTGGAGCCTTTCCATGGCTCATCTTCCAACTGCCACAGCGGCCCAACTAGGCGTACCTACGACCTGTGCGCATCTGTGGTTATGTGTTGAGATGTGTATTAACGAAATCCAAAGACTGGAGTGGATCCGACGACATCGAATTTTTCACCTAAAAAAATGTACAGTGTTAGTAAGGATTTTGGAGCCTTTCCATGGCTCATCTTCCAACTGCCACAGCGGCCCAACTAGGCATACCTACGACCTGTGCGCACCTGTGGTTATGTGTTGAGATGTGTATTAACGAAATCCAAAGACTGGAGTGGATCCGACGACATCGAATTTTTCACCTAAAAAAATGTACAGTGTATAGTAAGGATTTTGGAGCCTTTCCATGGCTCATCTTCCAACTGCCACAGCGGCCCAACTAGGCGTACCTACGACCTGTTCGCACCTGTGGTTATGTGTTGAGATGTGTATTAACGAAATCCAAAGACTGGAGTGGATGCGACGACATCGAATTTTTCACCTAAGAAAATGTACAGTGTATAGTAAGGATTTTGGAGCCTTTCCATGGCTCATCTTCCAACTGCCACAGCGGCCCAACTAGGCGTACCTACGACCTGTGCGCACCTGTGGTTATGTGTTGAGATGTGTATTAACGACATCCAAAGACTGGAGTGGATCCGACGACATCGAATTTTTCACCTAAAAAAATGTACAGTGTATAGTAAGGATTTTGGAGCCTTTCCATGGCTCATCTTCTAACTGCCACAGCGGCCCAACTATTCGTACCTACGACCTGTGCGCATCTGTGGTTATGTGTTGAGATGTGTATTAACGAAATCCAAAGACTGGAGTGGATCCGACGACATCGAATTTTTCACCTAAAAAAATGTACAGTGTATTGTAAGGATTTTGGAGCCTTTCAATGGCTTATCTTCCAACTGCCACAGCGGCCCAACTAGGCGTACCTAAGACCTGTGCGCACCTGTGGTTATGTGTTGAGATGTGTATTAACGAAATCCAAAGACTGGAGTGGATCCGACGACATCGAATTTTTCACCTAAAAAAATGTACAGTGTATAGTAAGGATTTTGGAGCCTTTCCATGGCTCATCTTCTAACTGCCACAGCGGCCCAACTAGGCGTACCTACGACCTGTGCGCACTTGGGGTTATGTGTTGAGATGTGTATTAACGAAATCCAAAGACTGGAGTGGATCCGACTACATCGAATTTTTCACCTAAAAAAATGTACAGTGTATAGTAAGGATTTTGGAGCCTTTCCATGGCTCATCTTCCAACTGCCACAGCAGCCCAACTAGGAGTACCTACGACCTGTGCGCTCCTGTGGTTATGTGTTGAGATGTGTATCAACGAAATCCAAAGACTGGAGTGGATCCGACGACATCGAATTTTTCACCTAAAAAAATGTACAGTGTATAGTAGGGATTTTGGAGCCTTTCCATGGCTCATCTTCTAACTGCCACAGTGGCCCAACTAGGCGTACCTACGACCTGTGCGCATCTGTGGTTATGTGTTGAGATGTGTATTAACGAAATCCAAAGACTGGAGTGCATCCGACGACATCGAATTTTTCACCTAAAAAATGTACAGTGTATAGTAAGGATTTTGGAGCCTTTCCATGGCTCATCTTCCAACTGCCACAGCGGCCCAACTAGGCGTACCTACGACCTGTGCGCACCTGTGGTTATGTGTTGAGATGTGTATTAACGAAATCCAAAGACTGGAGTGGATCCGACGACATCGAATTTTTCACTTAAAAAATGTACAGTGTATAGTAAGGATTTTGGAGCCTTTCCATGGCTCATCTTCCAACTGCCACAGCGGCCCAACTAGGCGTACCTACGACCTGTTCGCACCTGTGGTTATGTGTTGAGATGTGTATTAACGAAATCCAAAGACTGGAGTGGATGCGACGACATCGAATTTTTCACCTAAGAAAATGTACAGTGTATAGTAAGGATTTTGGAGCCTTTCCATGGCTCATCTTCCAACTGCCACAGCGGCCCAACTAGGCGTACCTACGACCTGTGCGCACCTGTGGTTATGTGTTGAGATGTGTATTAACGAAATCCAAAGACTGGAGTGGATCCGACGACATCGAATTTTTCACCTAAAAAAATGTACAGTGTATTGTAAGGATTTTGGAGCCTTTCAATGGCTTATCTTCCAACTGCCACAGCGGCCCAACTAGGCGTACCTACGACCTGTGCGCACCTGTGGTTATGTGTTGAGATGTGTATTAACGAAATCCAAAGACTGGAGTGGATCCGACGACATCGAATTTTTCACCTAAAAAAATGTACAGTGTATAGTAAGGATTTTGGAGCCTTTCCATGGCTCATCTTCTAACTGCCACAGCGGCCCAACTAGGCGTACCTACGACCTGTGCGCACTTGGGGTTATGTGTTGAGATGTGTATTAACGAAATCCAAAGACTGGAGTGGATCCGACTACATCGAATTTTTCACCTAAAAAAATGTACAGTGTATAGTAAGGATTTTGGAGCCTTTCCATGGCTCATCTTCCAACTGCCACAGCAGCCCAACTAGGAGTACCTACGACCTGTGCGCACCTGTGGTTATGTGTTGAGATGTGTATTAACGAAATCCAAAGACTGGAGTGGATCCGACGACATCGAATTTTTCACCTAAAAAAATGTACAGTGTATAGTAAGGATTTTGGAGCCTTTCCATGGCTCATCTTCCAACTGCCACAGCGGCCCAACTAGGCGTACCTACGACCTGTGCGCACCTGTGGTTATGTGTTGAGATGTGTATTAACGAAATCCAAAGACTGGAGTGGATCCGACGACATCGAATTTTTCACCTAAAAAAATGTACAGTGTATAGTAAGGATTTTGGAGCCTTTCCATGGCTCATCTTCCAACTGCCACAGCAGCCCAACTAGGCGTACCTACGACCTGTTCGCACCTGTGGTTATGTGTTGAGATGTGTATTAACGAAATCCAAAGACTGGAGTGGATGCGACGACATCGAATTTTTCACCTAAGAAAATGTACAGTGTATAGTAAGGATTTTGGAGCCTTTCCATGGCTCATCTTCCAACTGCCACAGCGGCCCAACTAGGCGTACCTACGACCTGTGCGCACCTGTGGTTATGTGTTGAGATGTGTATTAACGACATCCAAAGACTGGAGTGGATCCGACGACATCGAATTTTTCACCTAAAAAAATGTACAGTGTATAGTAAGGATTTTGGAGCCTTTCCATGGCTCATCTTCTAACTGCCACAGCGGCCCAACTATTCGTACCTACGACCTGTGCGCATCTGTGGTTATGTGTTGAGATGTGTATTAACGAAATCCAAAGACTGGAGTGGATCCGACGACATCGAATTTTTCACCTAAAAAAATGTACAGTGTATTGTAAGGATTTTGGAGCCTTTCAATGGCTTATCTTCCAACTGCCACAGCGGCCCAACTAGGCGTACCTAAGACCTGTGCGCACCTGTGGTTATGTGTTGAGATGTGTATTAACGAAATCCAAAGACTGGAGTGGATCCGACGACATCGAATTTTTCACCTAAAAAAATGTACAGTGTATAGTAAGGATTTTGGAGCCTTTCCATGGCTCATCTTCTAACTGCCACAGCGGCCCAACTAGGCGTACCTACGACCTGTGCGCACTTGGGGTTATGTGTTGAGATGTGTATTAACGAAATCCAAAGACTGGAGTGGATCCGACTACATCGAATTTTTCACCTAAAAAAATGTACAGTGTATAGTAAGGATTTTGGAGCCTTTCCATGGCTCATCTTCCAACTGCCACAGCAGCCCAACTAGGAGTACCTACGACCTGTGCGCTCCTGTGGTTATGTGTTGAGATGTGTATCAACGAAATCCAAAGACTGGAGTGGATCCGACGACATCGAATTTTTCACCTAAAAAAATGTACAGTGTATAGTAGGGATTTTGGAGCCTTTCCATGGCTCATCTTCTAACTGCCACAGTGGCCCAACTAGGCGTACCTACGACCTGTGCGCATCTGTGGTTATGTGTTGAGATGTGTATTAACGAAATCCAAAGACTGGAGTGCATCCGACGACATCGAATTTTTCACCTAAAAAATGTACAGTGTATAGTAAGGATTTTGGAGCCTTTCCATGGCTCATCTTCCAACTGCCACAGCGGCCCAACTAGGCGTACCTACGACCTGTGCGCACCTGTGGTTATGTGTTGAGATGTGTATTAACGAAATCCAAAGACTGGAGTGGATCCGACGACATCGAATTTTTCACCTAAAAAATGTACAGTGTATAGTAAGGATTTTGGAGCCTTTCCATGGCTCATCTTCCAACTGCCACAGCGGCCCAACTAGGCGTACCTACGACCTGTTCGCACCTGTGGTTATGTGTTGAGATGTGTATTAACGAAATCCAAAGACTGGAGTGGATGCGACGACATCGAATTTTTCACCTAAGAAAATGTACAGTGTATAGTAAGGATTTTGGAGCCTTTCCATGGCTCATCTTCCAACTGCCACAGCGGCCCAACTAGGCGTACCTACGACCTGTGCGCACCTGTGGTTATGTGTTGAGATGTGTATTAACGAAATCCAAAGACTGGAGTGGATCCGACGACATCGAATTTTTCACCTAAAAAAATGTACAGTGTATAGTAAGGATTTTGGAGCCTTTCCATGGCTCATCTTCCAACTGCCACAGCAGCCCAACTAGGCGTACCTATGGCCTGTGCGCACTTTGGGTTATGTGTTCAGATGTGTATTAACGAAATCCAAAGACTGGAGTGGATCCGGCGACATCGAATTTTTCACCTAAAAAAATGTACAGTGTATAGTAGGGATTTTGGAGCCTTTCCATGGCTCATCTTCTAACTGCCACAGTGGCCCAACTAGGCGTACCTACGACCTGTGCGCATCTGTGGTTATGTGTTGAGATGTGTATTAACGAAATCCAAAGACTGGAGTGCATCCGACGACATCGAATTTTTCACCTAAAAAATGTACAGTGTATAGTAAGGATTTTGGAGCCTTTCCATGGCTCATCTTCCAACTGCCACAGCGGCCCAACTAGGCGTACCTACGACCTGTGCGCACCTGTGGTTATGTGTTGAGATGTGTATTAACGAAATCCAAAGACTGGAGTGGATCCGACGACATCGAATTTTTCACCTAAAAAATGTACAGTGTATAGTAAGGATTTTGGAGCCTTTCCATGGCTCATCTTCCAACTGCCACAGCGGCCCAACTAGGCGTACCTACGACCTGTTCGCACCTGTGGTTATGTGTTGAGATGTGTATTAACGAAATCCAAAGACTGGAGTGGATGCGACGACATCGAATTTTTCACCTAAGAAAATGTACAGTGTATAGTAAGGATTTTGGAGCCTTTCCATGGCTCATCTTCCAACTGCCACAGCGGCCCAACTAGGCGTACCTACGACCTGTGCGCACCTGTGGTTATGTGTTGAGATGTGTATTAACGAAATCCAAAGACTGGAGTGGATCCGACGACATCGAATTTTTCACCTAAAAAAATGCGGCCCAACTAGGCGTACCTACGACCTGTGCGCACCTGTGGTTATGTGTTGAGATGTGTATTAACGAAATCCAAAGACTGGAGTGGATCCGACGACATCGAATTTTTCACCTAAAAAAATGTACAGTGTATAGTAAGGATTTTGGAGCCTTTCCATGGCTCATCTTCTAACTGCCACAGCGGCCCAACTAGGCGTACCTACGACCTGTGCGCACTTGGGGTTATGTGTTGAGATGTGTATTAACGAAATCCAAAGACTGGAGTGGATGCGACGACATCGAATTTTTCACCTAAGAAAATGTACAGTGTATAGTAAGGATTTTGGAGCCTTTCCATGGCTCATCTTCCAACTGCCACAGCAGCCCAACTAGGAGTACCTACGACCTGTGCGCACCTGTGGTTATGTGTTGAGATGTGTATTAACGAAATCCAAAGACTGGAGTGGATCCGACGACATCGAATTTTTCACCTAAAAAAATGTACAGTGTATAGTAAGGATTTTGGAGCCTTTCCATGGCTCATCTTCCAACTGCCACAGCGGCCCAACTAGGCGTACCTACGACCTGTGCGCACCTGTGGTTATGTGTTGAGATGTGTATCAACGAAATCCAAAGACTGGAGTGGATCCGACGACATCGAATTTTTCACCTAAAAAAATGTACAGTGTATAGTAGGGATTTTGGAGCCTTTCCATGGCTCATCTTCCAACTGCCACAGCGGCACAACTAGGCGTACCTACGACCTGTGCGCACCTGTGGTTATGTGTTGAGATGTGTATTAACGAAATCCAAAGACTGGAGTGGATGCGACGACATCGAATTTTTCACCTAAGAAAATGTACAGTGTATAGTAAGGATTTTGGAGCCTTTCCATGGCTCATCTTCCAACTGCCACAGCGGCCCAACTAGGCGTACCTACGACCTGTGCGCACCTGTGGTTATGTGTTGAGATGTGTATTAACGAAATCCAAAGACTGGAGTGGATCCGACGACATCGAATTTTTCACCTAAAAAAATGTACAGTGTATAGTAAGGATTTTGGAGCCTTTCCATGGCTCATCTTCCAACTGCCACAGCAGCCCAACTAGGCGTACCTATGGCCTGTGCGCACTTTGGGTTATGTGTTCAGATGTGTATTAACGAAATCCAAAGACTGGAGTGGATCCGGCGACATCGAATTTTTCACCTAAAAAATGTACAGTGTATAGTAAGGATTTTGGAGCCTTTCCATGGCTCATCTTCCAACTGCCACAGCGGCCCAACTAGGCGTACCTACGACCTGTTCGCACCTGTGGTTATGTGTTGAGATGTGTATTAACGAAATCCAAAGACTGGAGTGGATGCGACGACATCGAATTTTTCACCTAAGAAAATGTACAGTGTATAGTAAGGATTTTGGAGCCTTTCCATGGCTCATCTTCCAACTGCCACAGCGGCCCAACTAGGCGTACCTACGACCTGTGCGCACCTGTGGTTATGTGTTGAGATGTGTATTAACGAAATCCAAAGACTGGAGTGGATCCGACGACATCGAATTTTTCACCTAAAAAAATGTAAAGTGTATTGTAAGGATTTTGGAGCCTGTCAATGGCTTATCTTCCAACTGCCACAGCGGCCCAACTAGGCGTACCTACGACCTGTGCGCACCTGTGGTTATGTGTTGAGATGTGTATTAACGAAATCCAAAGACTGGAGTGGATCCGACGACATCGAATTTTTCACCTAAAAAAATGTACAGTGTATAGTAAGGATTTTGGAGCCTTTCCATGGCTCATCTTCTAACTGCCACAGCGGCCCAACTAGGCGTACCTACGACCTGTGCGCACTTGGGGTTATGTGTTGAGATGTGTATTAACGAAATCCAAAGACTGGAGTGGATCCGACTACATCGAATTTTTCACCTAAAAAAATGTACAGTGTATAGTAAGGATTTTGGAGCCTTTCCATGGCTCATCTTCCAACTGCCACAGCAGCCCAACTAGGAGTACCTACGACCTGTGCGCACCTGTGGTTATGTGTTGAGATGTGTATTAACGAAATCCAAAGACTGGAGTGGATCCGACGACATCGAATTTTTCACCTAAAAAAATGTACAGTGTATAGTAAGGATTTTGGAGCCTTTCCATGGCTCATCTTCCAACTGCCACAGCGGCCCAACTAGGCGTACCTACGACCTGTGCGCACCTGTGGTTATGTGTTGAGATGTGTATCAACGAAATCCAAAGACTGGAGTGGATCCGACGACATCGAATTTTTCACCTAAAAACATGTACAGTGTATAGTAAGGATTTTGGAGCCTTTCCATGGCTCATCTTCTAACTGCCACAGCGGCCCAACTATTCGTACCTACGACTTGTGCGCATCTGTGGTTATGTGTTGGGATGTGTATTAACGAAATCCAAAGACTGGAGTGGATCCGACGACATCGAATTTTTCACCTAAAAAAATGTACAGTGTATAGTAAGGATTTTGGAGCCTTTCCATGGCTCATCTTCTAACTGCCACAGCGGCCCAACTAGGCGTACCTACGACCTGTGCGCACTTGGGGTTATGTGTTGAGATGTGTATTAACGAAATCCAAAGACTGGAGTGGAACCGACTACATCGAATTTTTCACCTAAAAAAATGTACAGTGTATAGTAAGGATTTTGGAGCCTTTCCATGGCTCATCTTCCAACTGCCACAGCAGCCCAACTAGGAGTACCTACGACCTGTGCGCACCTGTGGTTATGTGTTGAGATGTGTATTAACGAAATCCAAAGACTGGAGTGGATCCGACGACATCGAATTTTTCACCTAAAAAAATGTACAGTGTATAGTAAGGATTTTGGAGCCTTTCCATGGCTCATCTTCCAACTGCCACAGCGGCCCAACTAGGCGTACCTACGACCTGTGCGCACCTGTGGTTATGTGTTGAGATGTGTATCAACGAAATCCAAAGACTGGAGTGGATCCGACGACATCGAATTTTTCACCTAAAAAAATGTACAGTGTATAGTAGGGATTTTGGAGCCTTTCCATGGCTCATCTTCCAACTGCCACAGCGGCCCAACTAGGCGTACCTACGACTTGTGCGCACCTGTGGTTATGTGTTGAGATGTGTATTAACGAAATCCAAAGACTGGAGTGGATCCGACGACATCGAATTTTTCACCTAAAAAAATGTACAGTGTATAGTAAGGATTTTGGAGCCTTTCCATGGCTCATCTTCTAACTGCCACAGTGGCCCAACTAGGCGTACCTACGACCTGTGCGCATCTGTGGTTATGTGTTGAGATGTGTATTAACGAAATCCAAAGACTGGAGTGCATCCGACGACATCGAATTTTTCACCTAAAAAATGTACAGGATTTTGGAGCCTTTCCATGGCTCATCTTCCAACTGCCACAGCAGCCCAACTAGGCGTACCTACGACCTGTGCGTACCTGTGGTTATGTGTTGAGATGTGTATTAACGAAATCCAAAGACTGGAGTGGATCCGACGACATCGAATTTTTCACCTAAAAAAATGTACAGTGTATAGTAAGGATTTTGGAGCCTTTCCATGGCTCATCTTCCAACTGCCACAGCAGCCCAACTAGGCGTACCTACGACCTGTGCGCACCTGGGGTTATGTGTTGAGATGTGTATTAACGAAATCCAAAGACTGGAGTGGATCCGACGACATCGAATTTTTCACCTAAAAAAATGTACAGTGTATAGTAAGGATTTTGGAGCCTTTCCATGGCTCATCTTCCAACTGCCACAGCAGCCCAACTAGGCGTACCTATGGCCTGTGCGCACTTGGGGTTATGTGTTCAGATGTGTATTAACGAAATCCAAAGACTGGAGTGGATCCGGCGACATCGAATTTTTCAGCTAAAAAAATGTACAGTGTATAGTAAGGATTTTGGAGCCTTTCCATGGCTCATCTTCCAACTGCCACAGCGGCTCAACTAGGCGTACCCACGACCTGTGCGCACCTGTGGTTATGTGGTGAGATGTGTATTAACGAAATCCAAAGACTGGAGTGGATCCGACGACATCGAATTTTTCACCTTAAAATATGTACAGTGTATAGTAAGGATTTTGGAGCCTTTCCATGGCTCATCTTCCAACTGCCACAGCAGCCCAACTAGGCGTACCTACGACCTGTGCGCACCTGTGGTTATGTGTTGAGATGTGTATTAACGAAATCCAAAGACTGGAGTGGATCCGACGACATCGAATTTTTCACCTAAAAAAAATGTACAGTGTATAGTAAGGATTTTGGAGCCTTTCCATGGCTCATCTTCCAACTGCCACAGCAGCCCAACTAGGCGTACCTACGGCCTGTGCGCACTTGGGGTTATGTGTTGAGATGTGTATTAACGAAATCCAAAGACTGGAGTGGATCCGGCGACATCGAATTTTTCACCTAAAAAAATGTACAGTGTATCGTAAGGATTTTGGAGCCTTTCCATGGCTCATCTTCCAACTGCCACAGCGGCCCAACTAGGCGTACCTACGACCTGTGCGCACCTGTGGTTATGTGTTGAGATGTGTATTAACGAAATCCAAAGACTGGAGTGGATCCGACGACATCGAGTTTTTCACCTAAAAAAATGTACAGTGTATAGTAAGGATTTTGGAGCCTTTCCATGGCTCATCTTCTAACTGCCACAGCGGCCCAACTAGGCGTACCTACGACCTGTGCGCACTTGGGGTTATGTGTTGAGATGTGTATTAACGAAATCCAAAGACTGGAGTGGATCCGACTACATCGAAATTTTCACCTAAAAAAATGTACAGTGTATAGTAAGGATTTTGGAGCCTTTCCATGGCTCATCTTCCAACTGCCACAGCAGCCCAACTAGGAGTACCTACGACCTGTGCGCACCTGTGGTTATGTGTTGAGATGTGTATTAACGAAATCCAAAGACTGGAGTGGATCCGACGACATCGAATTTTTCACCTAAAAAAATGTACAGTGTATAGTAAGGATTTTGGAGCCTTTCCATGGCTCATCTTCCAACTGCCACAGCGGCCCAACTAGGCGTACCTACGACCTGTGCGCACCTGTGGTTATGTGTTGAGATGTGTATCAACGAAATCCAAAGACTGGAGTGGATCCGGCGACATCGAATTTTTCACCTAAAAAAATGTACAGTGTATAGTAGGGATTTTGGAGCCTTTCCATGGCTCATCTTCCAACTGCCACAGCGGCCCAACTAGGCGTACCTACGACCTGTGCGCACCTGTGGTTATGTGTTGAGATGTGTATTAACGAAACCTAAAGACAGGAGTGGATCCGACGACATCGAATTTTTCACCTAAAAAAATGTACAGTGTATAGTAAGGATTTTGGAGCCTTTCCATGGCTCATCTTCCAACTGCCACAGCGGCCCAACTAGGCGTACCTACGACCTGTGCGCACCTGGGGTTATGTGTTGAGATGTGTATTAACGAAATCCAAGGACTGGAGTGGATCCGACGACATCGAATTTTTCACCTAAAAAAATGTACAGTGTATAGTAGGGATTTTGGAGCCTTTCCATGGCTCATCTTCCAACTGCCACAGCGGCCCAACTAGGCGTACCTACGACTTGTGCGCACCTGTGGTTATGTGTTGAGATGTGTATTAACGAAATCCAAAGACTGGAGTGGATCCGACGACATCGAATTTTTCACCTAAAAAAATGTACAGTGTATAGTAAGGATTTTGGAGCCTTTCCATGGCTCATCTTCTAACTGCCACAGTGGCCCAACTAGGCGTACCTACGACCTGTGCGCATCTGTGGTTATGTGTTGAGATGTGTATTAACGAAATCCAAAGACTGGAGTGCATCCGACGACATCGAATTTTTCACCTAAAAAATGTACAGGATTTTGGAGCCTTTCCATGGCTCATCTTCCAACTGCCACAGCAGCCCAACTAGGCGTACCTACGACCTGTGCGCACCTGTGGTTATGTGTTGAGATGTGTATTAACGAAATCCAAAGACTGGAGTGGATCCGACGACATCGAATTTTTCACCTAAAAAAATGTACAGTGTATAGTAAGGATTTTGGAGCCTTTCCATGGCTCATCTTCCAACTGCCACAGCAGCCCAACTAGGCGTACCTACGACCTGTGCGCACCTGGGGTTATGTGTTGAGATGTGTATTAACGAAATCCAAAGACTGGAGTGGATCCGACGACATGGAATTTTTCACCTAAAAAAATGTACAGTGTATAGTAAGGATTTTGGAGCCTTTCCATGGCTCATCTTCCAACTGCCACAGCAGCCCAACTAGGCGTACCTACGACCTGTGCGCACCTGGGGTTATGTGTTGAGATGTGTATTAACGAAATCCAAAGACTGGAGTGGATCCGACGACATGGAATTTTTCACCTAAAAAAATGTACAGTGTATAGTAAGGATTTTGGAGCCTTTCCATGGCTCATCTTCCAACTGCCACAGCGGCCCAACTAGGCGTACCTACGACTTGTGCGCACCTGTGGTTATGTGTTGAGATGTGTATTAACGAAATCCAAAGACTGGAGTGGATCCGACGACATCGAATTTTTCACCTAAAAAAATGTACAGTGTATAGTAAGGATTTTGGAGCCTTTCCATGGCTCATCTTCTAACTGCCACAGTGGCCCAACTAGGCGTACCTACGACCTGTGCGCATCTGTGGTTATGTGTTGAGATGTGTATTAACGAAATCCAAAGACTGGAGTGCATCCGACGACATCGAATTTTTCACCTAAAAAATGTACAGGATTTTGGAGCCTTTCCATGGCTCATCTTCCAACTGCCACAGCAGCCCAACTAGGCGTACCTACGACCTGTGCACACCTGTGGTTATGTGTTGAGATGTGTATTAACGAAATCCAAAGACTGGAGTGGATCCGACGACATGGAATTTTTCACCTAAAAAAATGTACAGTGTATAGTAGGGATTTTGGAGCCTTTCCATGGCTCATCTTCCAACTGCCACAGCGGCCCAACTAGGCGTACCTACGACCTGTGCGCACCTGTGGTTATGTGTTGAGATGTGTATTAACGAAACCTAAAGACAGGAGTGGATCCGACGACATCGAATTTTTCACCTAAAAAAATGTACAGTGTATAGTAAGGATTTTGGAGCCTTTCCATGGCTCATCTTCCAACTGCCACAGCAGCCCAACTAGGCGTACCTACGACCTGTGCGCACCTGTGGTTATGTGTTGAGATGTGTATTAACGAAATCCAAAGACTGGAGTGGATCCGACGACATCGAATTTTTCACCTAAAAAAAATGTACAGTGTATAGTAAGGATTTTGGAGCCTTTCCATGGCTCATCTTCCAACTGCCACAGCAGCCCAACTAGGCGTACCTACGGCCTGTGCGCACTTGGGGTTATGTGTTGAGATGTGTATTAACGAAATCCAAAGACTGGAGTGGATCCGGCGACATCGAATTTTTCACCTAAAAAAATGTACAGTGTATCGTAAGGATTTTGGAGCCTTTCCATGGCTCATCTTCCAACTGCCACAGCGGCCCAACTAGGCGTACCTACGACCTGTGCGCACCTGTGGTTATGTGTTGAGATGTGTATTAACGAAATCCAAAGACTGGAGTGGATCCGACGACATCGAGTTTTTCACCTAAAAAAATGTACAGTGTATAGTAAGGATTTTGGAGCCTTTCCATGGCTCATCTTCTAACTGCCACAGCGGCCCAACTAGGCGTACCTACGACCTGTGCGCACCTGTGGTTATGTGTTGAGATGTCTATTAACGAAATCCAAAGACTGGAGTGGATCCGACGACATCGAATTTTTCACCTAAAAAAATGTACAGTGTATAGTAAGGATTTTGGAGCCTTTCCATGGCTCATCTTCCAACCGCCACAGCAGCCCAACTATTCGTACCTACGACCTGTGCGCAGCTGGGGTTATGTGTTGAGATGTGTATTAACGAAATCCAAAGACTGGAGTGGATCCGACGACATCGAATTTTTCACCTAAAAAAATGTACAGTGTATTGTAAGGATTTTGGAGCCTTTCAATGGCTTATCTTCCAACTGCCACAGCGGCCCAACTAGGCGTACCTACGACCTGTGCGCACCTGTGGTTATGTGTTGAGATGTGTATTAACGAAATCCAAAGACTGGAGTGGATCCGACGACATCGAGTTTTTCACCTAAAAAAATGTACAGTGTATAGTAAGGATTTTGGAGCCTTTCCATGGCTCATCTTCTAACTGCCACAGCGGCCCAACTAGGCGTACCTACGACCTGTGCGCACCTGTGGTTATGTGTTGAGATGTCTATTAACGAAATCCAAAGACTGGAGTGGATCCGACGACATCGAATTTTTCACCTAAAAAAATGTACAGTGTATAGTAAGGATTTTGGAGCCTTTCCATGGCTCATCTTCCAACCGCCACAGCAGCCCAACTATTCGTACCTACGACCTGTGCGCAGCTGGGGTTATGTGTTGAGATGTGTATTAACGAAATCCAAAGACTGGAGTGGATCCGACGACATCGAATTTTTCACCTAAAAAAATGTACAGTGTATAGTAAGGATTTTGGAGCCTTTCCATGGCTCATCTTCTAACTGCCACAGCGGCCCAACTAGGCGTACCTACGACCTGTGCGCACTTGGGGTTATGTGTTGAGATGTGTATTAACGAAATCCAAAGACTGGAGTGGATCCGACTACATCGAAATTTTCACCTAAAAAAATGTACAGTGTATAGTAAGGATTTTGGAGCCTTTCCATGGCTCATCTTCCAACTGCCACAGCAGCCCAACTAGGAGTACCTACGACCTGTGCGCACCTGTGGTTATGTGTTGAGATGTGTATTAACGAAATCCAAAGACTGGAGTGGATCCGACGACATCGAATTTTTCACCTAAAAAAATGTACAGTGTATAGTAAGGATTTTGGAGCCTTTCCATGGCTCATCTTCCAACTGCCACAGCGGCCCAACTAGGCGTACCTACGACCTGTGCGCACCTGTGGTTATGTGTTGAGATGTGTATCAACGAAATCCAAAGACTGGAGTGGATCCGACGACATCGAATTTTTCACCTAAAAAAATGTACAGTGTATAGTAGGGATTTTGGAGCCTTTCCATGGCTCATCTTCCAACTGCCACAGCGGCCCAACTAGGCGTACCTACGACCTGTGCGCACCTGTGGTTATGTGTTGAGATGTGTATTAACGAAACCTAAAGACAGGAGTGGATCCGACGACATCGAATTTTTCACCTAAAAAAATGTACAGTGTATAGTAAGGATTTTGGAGCCTTTCCATGGCTCATCTTCCAACTGCCACAGCGGCCCAACTAGGCGTACCTACGACCTGTGCGCACCTGTGGTTATGTGTTGAGATGTGTATTAACGAAATCCAAAGACTGGAGTGGATCCGACGACATCGAATTTTTCACCTAAAAAAATGTACAGTGTATAGTAAGGATTTTTGAGCCTTTCCATGGCTCATCTTCCAACTGCCACAGCGGCCCAACTAGGCGTACCTACGACCTGTGCGCATCTGTGGTTATGTGTTGAGATGTGTATTAACGAAATCCAAAGACTGGAGTGGATCCGACGACATCGAATTTTTCACCTAAAAAAATGTACAGCGTTAGTAAGGATTTTGGAGCCTTTCCATGGCTCATCTTCCAACTGCCACAGCGGCCCAACTAGGCATACCTACGACCTGTGCGCACCTGTGGTTATGTGTTGAGATGTGTATTAACGAAATCCAAAGACTGGAGTGGATCCGACGACATCGAATTTTTCACCTAAAAAAATGTACAGTGTATAGTAAGGATTTTGGAGCCTTTCCATGGCTCATCTTCCAACTGCCACAGCGGCCCAACTAGGCGTACCTACGACCTGTTCGCACCTGTGGTTATGTGTTGAGATGTGTATTAACGAAATCCAAAGACTGGAGTGGATGCGACGACATCGAATTTTTCACCTAAGAAAATGTACAGTGTATAGTAAGGATTTTGGAGCCTTTCCATGGCTCATCTTCTAACTGCCACAGCGGCCCAACTATTCGTACCTACGACCTGTGCGCATCTGTGGTTATGTGTTGAGATGTGTATTAACGAAATCCAAAGACTGGAGTGGATCCGACGACATCGAATTTTTCACCTAAAAAAATGTACAGTGTATTGTAAGGATTTTGGAGCCTTTCAATGGCTTATCTTCCAACTGCCACAGCGGCCCAACTAGGCGTACCTACGACCTGTGCGCACCTGTGGTTATGTGTTGAGATGTGTATTAACGAAATCCAAAGACTGGAGTGGATCCGACGACATCGAATTTTTCACCTAAAAAAATGTACAGTGTATAGTAAGGATTTTGGAGCCTTTCCATGGCTCATCTTCTAACTGCCACAGCGGCCCAACTAGGCGTACCTACGACCTGTGCGCACTTGGGGTTATGTGTTGAGATGTGTATTAACGAAATCCAAAGACTGGAGTGGATCCGACTACATCGAATTTTTCACCTAAAAAAATGTACAGTGTATAGTAAGGATTTTGGAGCCTTTCCATGGCTCATCTTCCAACTGCCACAGCAGCCCAACTAGGAGTACCTACGACCTGTGCGCACCTGTGGTTATGTGTTGAGATGTGTATTAACGAAATCCAAAGACTGGAGTGGATCCGACGACATCGAATTTTTCACCTAAAAAAATTTACAGTGTATAGTAGGGATTTTGGAGCCTTTCCATGGCTCATCTTCCAACTGCCACAGCGGCCCAACTAGGCGTACCTACGACTTGTGCGCACCTGTGGTTATGTGTTGAGATGTGTATAAACGAAATCCAAAGACTGGAGTGGATCCGACGACATCGAATTTTTCACCTAAAAAAATGTACAGTGTATAGTAAGGATTTTGGAGCCTTTCCATGGCTCATCTTCCAACTGCCACAGCGGCCCAACTAGGCGTACCTACGACCTGTGCGCACCTGTGGTTATGTGTTGAGATGTGTATCAACGAAATCCAAAGACTGGAGCGGATCCGACGACATCGAATTTTTCACCTAAAAAAATGTACAGTGTATAGTAAGGATTTTGGAGCCTTTCCATGGCTCATCTTCCAACTGCCACAGCAGCCCAACTAGGCGTACCTACGACCTGTGCGCACCTGGGGTTATGTGTTGAGATGTGTATTAACGAAATCCAAAGACTGGAGTGGATCCGACGACATCGAATTTTTCACCTAAAAAAATGTACAGTGTATAGTAAGGATTTTGGAGCCTTTCCATGGCTCATCTTCCAACTGCCACAGCGGCCCAACTAGGCGTACCTACGACCTGTGCGCACCTGTGGTTATGTGTTGAGATGTGTATTAACGAAATCCAAAGGCTGGAGTGGATCCGACGACATCGAATTTTTCACCTAAAAAAATGTACAGTGTATAGTAAGGATTTTGGAGCCTTTCCATGGCTCATCTTCCAACTGCCACAGCAGCCCAACTAGGCGTACCTACGACCTGTGTGGACCTGTGGTTATGTGTTGAGATGTGTATTAACGAAATCCAAAGACTGGAGTGGATCCGACGACATCGAATTTTTCACCTAAAAAAATGTACAGTGTATAGTAAGGATTTTGGAGCCTTTCCATGGCTCATCTTCCAACTGCCACAGCGGCTCAACTAGGCGTACCTACGACCTGTGCGCACCTGTGGTTATGTGTTGAGATGTGTATTAACGAAATCCAAAGACTGGAGTGGATCCGACGACATCGAATTTTTAACCTAAAAATATGTACAGTGTATAGTAAGGATTTTGGAGCCTTTCCATGGCTCATCTTCCAACTGCCACAGCAGCCCAACTAGGCGTACCTACGACCTGTGCGGACCTGTGGTTATGTGTTGAGATGTGTATTAACGAAATCCAAAGACTGGAGTGGATCCGACGACATCGAATTTTTCACCTAAAAAAATGTACAGTGTATAGTAAGGATTTTGGAGCCTTTCCATGGCTCATCTTCCAACTGCCACAGCGGCCCAACTAGGCGTACCTACGATCTGTGCGCACCTGTGGTTATGTGTTGAGATGTGTATTAACGAAATCCAAAGACTGGAGTGGATCCGGCGACATCGAATTTTTCACCTAAAAAAATGTACAGTGTGTAGTAAGGATTTTGGAGCCTTTCCATGGCTCATCTTCCAACTGCCACAGCGGCCCAACTAGGCGTACCTACGACCTGTGCGCACCTGTGGTTATGTGTTGAGATGTGTATTAACGAAATCCAAAGGCTGGAGTGGATCCGACGACATCGAATTTTTCACCTAAAAAAATGTACAGTGTATAGTAAGGATTTTGGAGCCTTTCCATGGCTCATCTTCCAACTGCCACAGCAGCCCAACTAGGCGTACCTACGACCTGTGCGGACCTGTGGTTATGTGTTGAGATGTGTATTAACGAAATCCAAAGACTGGAGTGGATCCGACGACATCGAATTTTTCACCTAAAAAAATGTACAGTGTATAGTAAGGATTTTGGAGCCTTTCCATGGCTCATCTTCCAACTGCCACAGCGGCTCAACTAGGCGTACCTACGACCTGTGCGCACCTGTGGTTATGTGTTGAGATGTGTATTAACGAAATCCAAAGACTGGAGTGGATCCGACGACATCGAATTTTTAACCTAAAAATATGTACAGTGTATAGTAAGGATTTTGGAGCCTTTCCATGGCTCATCTTCCAACTGCCACAGCAGCCCAACTAGGCGTACCTACGACCTGTGCGGACCTGTGGTTATGTGTTGAGATGTGTATTGACGAAATCCAAAGACTGGAGTGGATCCGACGACATCGAATTTTTCACCTAAAAAAATGTACAGTGTATAGTAAGGATTTTGGAGCCTTTCCATGGCTCATCTTCCAACTGCCACAGCGGCCCAACTAGGCGTACCTACGATCTGTGCGCACCTGTGGTTATGTGTTGAGATGTGTATTAACGAAATCCAAAGACTGGAGTGGATCCGGCGACATCGAATTTTTCACCTAAAAAAATGTACAGTGTGTAGTAAGGATTTTGGAGCCTTTCCATGGCTCATCTTCCAACTGCCACAGCGGCCCAACTAGGCGTACCTACGACCTGTGCGCACCTGTGGTTATGTGTTGAGATGTGTATTAACGAAATCCAAAGACTGGAGTGGATCCGACGACATCGAATTTTTCACCTAAAAAAATGTACAGTGTATAGTACATTTTGGAGCCTTTCCATGGCTCATCTTCCAACTGCCACAGCAGCCCAACTAGGCGTACCTACGACCTGTGCGCACCTGTGGTTATGTGTTGAGATGTGTATTAACGAAATCCAAAGACTGGAGTGGATCCGGCGACATCGAATTTTTCACCTAAAAAAATGTACAGTGTATAGTACATTTTGGAGCCTTTCCATGGCTCATCTTCCAACTGCCACAGCAGCCCAACTAGGCGTACCTACGACCTGTGCGCACCTGTGGTTATGTGTTGAGATGTGTATTAACGAAATCCAAAGACTGGAGTGGATCCGACGACATCGAATTTTTCACCTAAAAAAATGTACAGTGTATAGTAAGGATTTTGGAGCCTTTCCATGGCGCATCTTCCAACTGCCACAGCAGCCCAACTATTCGTACCTACGGCCTGTGCGCACTTTTGGTTATGTGTTGAGATGTGTATTAACGAAATCCAAAGACTGGAGTGGATCCGGCGACATCGAATTTTTCACCTAAAAAAATGTACAGTGTATAGTAAGGATTTTGGAGCCTTTCCATGGCTCATCTTCCAACTGCCACAGCGGCCCAACTAAGCGTACCTACGACCTGTGCGCACCTGTGGTTATGTGTTGAGATGTCTATTAACGAAATCCAAAGACTGGAGTAGATCCGACGACATCGAATTTTTCACCTAAAAAAATGTACAGTGTATCGTAAGGATTTTGGAGCCTTTCCATGGCTCATCTTCCAACTGCCACAGCGGCCCAACTAGGCGTACCTACGACCTGTGCGCACCTGTGGTTATGTGTTGAGATGTGTATTAACGAAATCCAAAGACTGGAGTGGATCCGGCGACATCGAATTTTTCACCTAAAAAAATGTACAGGATTTTGGAGCCTTTCCATGGCTCATCTTCCAACTGCCACAGCGGCCCAACTAGGCGTACCTACGACCTGTGCGCACCTGTGGTTATGTGTTGAGATGTGTATTTACGAAATCCAAAGACTGGAGTGGATCCGACGACATCGAATTTTTCACCTAAAAAAATGTACAGTGTATAGTAAGGATTTTGGAGACTTTCCATGGCTCATCTTCCAACTGCCACAGCGGCCCAACGAGGCGTACCTACGACCTGTGCGCACCTGTGGTTATGTGTTGAGATGTGTATCAACGAAATCCAAAGACTGGAGTGGATCCGACGACATCGAATTTTTCACCTAAAAAAATGTACAGTGTATAGTAGGGATTTTGGAGCCTTTCCATGGCTCATCTTCCAACTGCCACAGCGGCCCAACTAGGCGTACCTACGACTTGTGCGCACCTGTGGTTATGTGTTGAGATGTGTATTAACGAAATCCAAAGACTGGAGTGGATCCGACGACATCGAATTTTTCACCTAAAAAAATGTACAGTGTATAGTAAGGATTTTGGAGCCTTTCCATGGCTCATCTTCTAACTGCCACAGTGGCCCAACTAGGCGTACCTACGACCTGTGCGCATCTGTGGTTATGTGTTGAGATGTGTATTAACGAAATCCAAAGACTGGAGTGCATCCGACGACATCGAATTTTTCACCTAAAAAATGTACAGGATTTTGGAGCCTTTCCATGGCTCATCTTCCAACTGCCACAGCAGCCCAACTAGGCGTACCTACGACCTGTGCGCACCTGTGGTTATGTGTTGAGATGTGTATTAACGAAATCCAAAGACTGGAGTGGATCCGACGACATCGAATTTTTCACCTAAAAAAATGTACAGTGTATAGTAAGGATTTTGGAGCCTTTCCATGGCTCATCTTCCAACTGCCACAGCAGCCCAACTAGGCGTACCTACGACCTGTGCGCACCTGGGGTTATGTGTTGAGATGTGTATTAACGAAATCCAAAGACTGGAGTGGATCCGACGACATGGAATTTTTCACCTAAAAAAATGTACAGTGTATAGTAAGGATTTTGGAGCCTTTCCATGGCTCATCTTCCAACTGCCACAGCGGCCCAACTAGGCGTACCTACGACCTGTGCGCATCTGTGGTTATGTGTTGAGATGTGTATTAACGAAATCCAAAGACTGGAGTGGATCCGACGACATCGAATTTTTCACCTAAAAAAATGTACAGTGTATAGTAAGGATTTTGGAGCCTTTCCATGGCTCATCTTCCAACTGCCACAGCAGCCCAACTAGGCGTACCTACGACCTGTGCGGACCTGTGGTTATGTGTTGAGATGTGTATTAACGAAATCCAAAGACTGGAGTGGATCCGACGACATCGAATTTTTCACCTAAAAAAATGTACAGTGTATAGTAAGGATTTTGGAGCCTTTCCATGGCTCATCTTCCAACTGCCACAGCGGCTCAACTAGGCGTACCTACGACCTGTGCGCACCTGTGGTTATGTGTTGAGATGTGTATTAACGAAATCCAAAGACTGGAGTGGATCCGACGACATCGAATTTTTAACCTAAAAATATGTACAGTGTATAGTAAGGATTTTGGAGCCTTTCCATGGCTCATCTTCCAACTGCCACAGCAGCCCAACTAGGCGTACCTACGACCTGTGCGGACCTGTGGTTATGTGTTGAGATGTGTATTAACGAAATCCAAAGACTGGAGTGGATCCGACGACATCGAATTTTTCACCTAAAAAAATGTACAGTGTATAGTAAGGATTTTGGAGCCTTTCCATGGCTCATCTTCCAACTGCCACAGCGGCCCAACTAGGCGTACCTACGATCTGTGCGCACCTGTGGTTATGTGTTGAGATGTGTATTAACGAAATCCAAAGACTGGAGTGGATCCGGCGACATCGAATTTTTCACCTAAAAAAATGTACAGTGTATAGTACATTTTGGAGCCTTTCCATGGCTCATCTTCCAACTGCCACAGCAGCCCAACTAGGCGTACCTACGACCTGTGCGCACCTGTGGTTATGTGTTGAGATGTGTATTAACGAAATCCAAAGACTGGAGTGGATCCGACGACATCGAATTTTTCACCTAAAAAAATGTACAGTGTATAGTAAGGATTTTGGAGCCTTTCCATGGCGCATCTTCCAACTGCCACAGCAGCCCAACTATTCGTACCTACGGCCTGTGCGCACTTTTGGTTATGTGTTGAGATGTGTAATAACGAAATCCAAAGACTGGAGTGGATCCGGCGACATCGAATTTTTCACCTAAAAAAATGTACAGTGTATAGTAAGGATTTTGGAGCCTTTCCATGGCTCATCTTCCAACTGCCACAGCGGCCCAACTAAGCGTACCTACGACCTGTGCGCACCTGTGGTTATGTGTTGAGATGTCTATTAACGAAATCCAAAGACTGGAGTAGATCCGACGACATCGAATTTTTCACCTAAAAAAATGTACAGTGTATCGTAAGGATTTTGGAGCCTTTCCATGGCTCATCTTCCAACTGCCACAGCGGCCCAACTAGGCGTACCTACGACCTGTGCGCACCTGTGGTTATGTGTTGAGATGTGTATTAACGAAATCCAAAGACTGGAGTGGATCCGGCGACATCGAATTTTTCACCTAAAAAAATGTACAGGATTTTGGAGCCTTTCCATGGCTCATCTTCCAACTGCCACAGCGGCCCAACTAGGCGTACCTACGACCTGTGCGCACCTGTGGTTATGTGTTGAGATGTGTATTTACGAAATCCAAAGACTGGAGTGGATCCGACGACATCGAATTTTTCACCTAAAAAAATGTACAGTGTATAGTAAGGATTTTGGAGACTTTCCATGGCTCATCTTCCAACTGCCACAGCGGCCCAACGAGGCGTACCTACGACCTGTGCGCACCTGTGGTTATGTGTTGAGATGTGTATTAACGAAATCCAAAGACTGGAGTGGATCCGACGACATCGAATTTTTCACCTAAAAAAATGTACAGTGTATAGTAAGGATTTTGGAGCCTTTCCATGGCTCATCTTCCAACTGCCACAGCAGCCCAACTAGGCGTACCTACGATCTGTGCGCACCTGTGGTTATGTGTTGAGATGTGTATTAACGAAATCCAAAGACTGGAGTGGATCCGGCGACATCGAATTTTTCACCTAAAAAAATGTACAGTGTATAGTACATTTTGGAGCCTTTCCATGGCTCATCTTCCAACTGCCACAGCAGCCCAACTAGGCGTACCTACGACCTGTGCGCACCTGTGGTTATGTGTTGAGATGTGTATTAACGAAATCCAAAGACTGGAGTGGATCCGACGACATCGAATTTTTCACCTAAAAAAATGTACAGTGTATAGTAAGGATTTTGGAGCCTTTCCATGGCGCATCTTCCAACTGCCACAGCAGCCCAACTATTCGTACCTACGGCCTGTGCGCACTTTTGGTTATGTGTTGAGATGTGTATTAACGAAATCCAAAGACTGGAGTGGATCCGGCGACATCGAATTTTTCACCTAAAAAAATGTACAGTAAGGATTTTGGAGCCTTTCCATGGCTCATCTTCCAACTGCCACAGCGGCCCAACTAGGCGTACCTACGACCTGTGCGCACCTGTGGTTATGTGTTGAGATGTGTATTAACGAAATCCAAAGACTGGAGTGGATCCGGCGACATCGAATTTTTCACCTAAAAAAATGTACAGGATTTTGGAGCCTTTCCATGGCTCATCTTCCAACTGCCACAGCGGCCCAACTAGGCGTACCTACGACCTGTGCGCACCTGTGGTTATGTGTTGAGATGTGTATTTACGAAATCCAAAGACTGGAGTGGATCCGACGACATCGAATTTTTCACCTAAAAAAATGTACAGTGTATAGTAAGGATTTTGGAGACTTTCCATGGCTCATCTTCCAACTGCCACAGCGGCCCAACGAGGCGTACCTACGACCTGTGCGCACCTGTGGTTATGTGTTGAGATGTGTATTAACGAAATCCAAAGACTGGAGTGGATCCGACGACATCGAATTTTTCACCTAAAAAAATGTACAGTGTATAGTAAGGATTTTGGAGCCTTTCCATGGCTCATCTTCCAACTGCCACAGCGGCCCAACTAGGCGTACCTACGACCTGTGCGCATCTGTGGTTATGTGTTGAGATGTGTATTAACGAAATCCAAAGACTGGAGTGGATCCGACGACATCGAATTTTTCACCTAAAAAAATGTACAGTGTATAGTAAGGATTTTGGAGCCTTTCCATGGCTCATCTTCCAACTGCCACAGCAGCCCAACTAGGCGTACCTATGGCCTGTGCGCACTTGGGGTTATGTGTTCAGATGTGTATTAACGAAATCCAAAGACTGGAGTGGATCCGGCGACATCGAATTTTTCACCTAAAAAAATGTACAGTGTATAGTAAGGATTTTGGAGCCTTTCCATGGCTCATCTTCCAACTGCCACAGCGGCTCAACTAGGCGTACCCACGACCTGTGCGCACCTGTGGTTATGTGGTGAGATGTGTATTAACGAAATCCAAAGACTGGAGTGGATCCGACGACATCGAATTTTTCACCTTAAAATATGTACAGTGTATAGTAAGGATTTTGGAGCCTTTCCATGGCTCATCTTCCAACTGCCACAGCAGCCCAACTAGGCGTACCTACGACCTGTGCGCACCTGTGGTTATGTGTTGAGATGTGTATTAACGAAATCCAAAGACTGGAGTGGATCCGACGACATCGAATTTTTCACCTAAAAAAAATGTACAGTGTATAGTAAGGATTTTGGAGCCTTTCCATGGCTCATCTTCCAACTGCCACAGCAGCCCAACTAGGCGTACCTACGGCCTGTGCGCACTTGGGGTTATGTGTTGAGATGTGTATTAACGAAATCCAAAGACTGGAGTGGATCCGGCGACATCGAATTTTCACCTAAAAAAATGTACAGTGTATCGTAAGGATTTTTGAGCCTTTCCATGGCTCATCTTCCAACTGCCACAGCGGCCCAACTAGGCGTACCTACGACCTGTGCGCACCTGTGGTTATGTGTTGAGATGTGTATTAACGAAATCCAAAGACTGGAGTGGATCCGACGACATCGAATTTTTCACCTAAAAAAATGTACAGTGTATAGTAAGGATTTTGGAGCCTTTCCATGGCTCATCTTCTAACTGCCACAGCGGCCCAACTAGGCGTACCTACGACCTGTGCGCACCTGTGGTTATGTGTTGAGATGTCTATTAACGAAATCCAAAGACTGGAGTGGATCCGACGACATCGAATTTTTCACCTAAAAAAATGTACAGTGTATAGTAAGGATTTTGCAGCCTTTCCATGGCTCATCTTCCAACCGCCACAGCAGCCCAACTATTCGTACCTACGACCTGTGCGCAGCTGGGGTTATGTGTTGAGATGTGTATTAACGAAATCCAAAGACTGGAGTGGATCCGACGACATCGAATTTTTCACCTAAAAAAATGTACAGTGTATTGTAAGGATTTTGGAGCCTTTCAATGGCTTATCTTCCAACTGCCACAGCGGCCCAACTAGGCGTACCTACGACCTGTGCGCACCTGTGGTTATGTGTTGAGATGTGTATTAACGAAATCCAAAGACTGGAGTGGATCCGACGACATCGAATTTTTCACCTAAAAAAATGTACAGTGTATAGTAAGGATTTTGGATCCTTTCCATGGCTCATCTTCTAACTGCCACAGCGGCCCAACTAGGCGTACCTACGACCTGTGCGCACTTGGGGTTATGTGTTGAGATGTGTATTAACGAAATCCAAAGACTGGAGTGGATCCGACTACATCGAATTTTTCACCTAAAAAAATGTACAGTGTATAGTAAGGATTTTGGAGCCTTTCCATGGCTCATCTTCCAACTCCCACAGCAGCCCAGCTAGGAGTACCTACGACCTGTGCGCACCTGTGGTTATGTGTTGAGATGTGTATTAACGAAATCCAAAGACTGGAGTGGATCCGACGACATCGAATTTTTCACCTAAAAAAATGTACAGTGTATAGTAAGGATTTTGGAGCCTTTCCATGGCTCATCTTCCAACTGCCACAGCGGCCCAACTAGGCGTACCTACGACCTGTGCGCACCTGTGGTTATGTGTTGAGATGTGTATCAACGAAATCCAAAGACTGGAGTGGATCCGACGACATCGAATTTTTCACCTAAAAAAATGTACAGTGGCTCATGGCTCATGGCTCATCTTCCAACTGCCACAGCAGCCCAACTAGGCGTACCTACGACCTGTGCGCACCTCTGGTTATGTGTTGAGATGTGTATCAACGAAATCCAAAGACTGGAGTGGATCCGACGTCATCGAATTTTTCACCTAAAAAAATGTACAGTGTATAGTAAGGATTTTGGAGCCTTTCCATGGCTCATCTTCCAACTGCCACAGCAGCCCAACTAGGCGTACCTATGGCCTGTGCGCACTTGGGGTTATGTGTTGAGATGTGTATTAACGAAATCCAAAGACTGGAGTGGATCCGGCGACATCGAATTTTTCACCTAAAAAAATGTACAGTGTATAGTAAGGATTTTGGAGCCTTTCCATGGCTCATCTTCCAACTGCCACAGCGGCCCAACTAGGCGTACCTACGACCTGTGCGCACCTGTGGTTATGTGTTGAGATGTGTATTAACGAAATCCAAAGACTGGAGTGGATCCGACGACATCGAATTTTTCACCTAAAAAAATGTACAGTGTATAGTAAGGATTTTGGAGCCTTTCCATGGCTCATCTTCTAACTGCCACAGCGGCCCAACTAGGCGTACCTACGACCTGTGCGCACCTGTGGTTATGTGTTGGGATGTCTATTAACGAAATCCAAAGACTGGAGTGGATCCGACGACATCGAATTTTTCACCTAAAAAAATGTACAGTGTATAGTAAGGATTTTGGAGCCTTTCCATGGCTCATCTTCCAACCGCCACAGCAGCCCAACTATTCGTACCTACGACCTGTGCGCACTTGGGGTTATGTGTTGAGATGTGTATTAACGAAATCCAAAGACTGGAGTGGATCCGACTACATCGAATTTTTCACCTAAAAAAATGTACAGTGTATAGTAAGGATTTTGGAGCCTTTCCATGGCTCATCTTCCAACTGCCACAGCAGCCCAACTAGGAGTACCTACGACCTGTGCGCACCTGTGGTTATGTGTTGAGATGTGTATTAACGAAATCCAAAGACTGGAGTGGATCCGACGACATCGAATTTTTCACCTAAAAAAATGTACAGTGTATAGTAAGGATTTTGGAGCCTTTCCATGGCTCATCTTCCAACTGCCACAGCGGCCCAACTAGGCGTACCTACGATCTGTGCGGACCTGTGGTTATGTGTTGAGATGTGTATCAACGAAATCCAAAGACTGGAGTGGATCCGACGACATCGAATTTTTCACCTAAAAAAATGTACAGTGTATCGTAAGGATTTTGGAGCCTTTCCATGGCTCATCTTCCAACTGCCACAGCAGCCCAACTAGGCGTACCTACGACCTGTGCGCACCTGTGGTTATGTGTTGAGATGTGTATTAACGAAATCCAAAGACTGGAGTGGATCCGACGACATCGAATTTTTCACCTAAAAAAAATGTACAGTGTATAGTAAGGATTTTGGAGCCTTTCCATGGCTCATCTTCCAACTGCCACAGCAGCCCAACTAGGCGTACCTACGGCCTGTGCGCACTTGGGGTTATGTGTTGAGATGTGTATTAACGAAATCCAAAGACTGGAGTGGATCCGGCGACATCGAATTTTTCACCTAAAAAAATGTACAGTGTATAGTAAGGATTTTGGAGCCTTTCCATGGCTCATCTTCCAACTGCCACAGCGGCCCAACTAGGCGTACCTACGACCTGTGCGCACCTGTGGTTATGTGTTGAGATGTGTATTAACGAAATCTAAAGGCTGGAGTGGATCCGACGACATCGAATTTTTCACCTAAAAAAATGTACAGTGTATAGTAAGGATTTTGGAGCCTTTCCATGGCTCATCTTCCAACTGCCACAGCGGCCCAACTAGGCGTACCTACGACCTGTGCGCATCTGTGGTTATGTGTTGAGATGTGTATTAACGAAATCCAAAGACTGGAGTGGATCCGACGACATCGAATTTTTCACCTAAAAAAATGTACAGTGTATAGTAAGGATTTTGGAGCCTTTCCATGGCTCATCTTCCAACTGCCACAGCGGCCCAACTAGGCGTACCTACGACCTGTGCGCACCTGTGGTTATGTGTTGAGATGTGTATTAACGAAATCTAAAGGCTGGAGTGGATCCGACGACATCGAATTTTTCACCTAAAAAAATGTACAGTGTATAGTAAGGATTTTAGAGCCTTTCCATGGCTCATCTTCCAACTGCCACAGCGGCCCAACTAGGCGTACCTACGACCTGTGCGCATCTGTGGTTATGTGTTGAGATGTGTATTAACGAAATCCAAAGACTGGAGTGGATCCGACGACATCGAATTTTTCACCTAAAAAAATGTACAGTGTATAGTAAGGATTTTGGAGCCTTTCCATGGCTCATCTTCCAACTGCCACAGCAGCCCAACTAGGCGTACCTATGGCCTGTGCGCACTTGGGGTTATGTGTTCAGATGTGTATTAACGAAATCCAAAGACTGGAGTGGATCCGGCGACATCGAATTTTTCACCTAAAAAAATGTACAGGATTTTGGAGCCTTTCCATGGCTCATCTTCCAACTGCCACAGCGGCCCAACTAGGCGTACCTACGACCTGTGCGCACCTGTGGTTATGTGTTGAGATGTGTATTTACGAAATCCAAAGACTGGAGTGGATCCGACGACATCGAATTTTTCACCTAAAAAAATGTACAGTGTATAGTAAGGATTTTGGAGCCTTTCCATGGCTCATCTTCCAACTGCCACAGCGGCCCAACTAGGCGTACCTACGACCTGTGCGCATCTGTGGTTATGTGTTGAGATGTGTATTAACGAAATCCAAAGACTGGAGTGGATCCGACGACATCGAATTTTTCACCTAAAAAAATGTACAGTGTATAGTAAGGATTTTGGAGCCTTTCCATGGCTCATCTTCCAACTGCCACAGCGGCCCAACTAGGCGTACCTACGACCTGTGCGCACCTGTGGTTATGTGTTGAGATGTGTATTAACGAAATCTAAAGGCTGGAGTGGATCCGACGACATCGAATTTTTCACCTAAAAAAATGTACAGTGTATAGTAAGGATTTTAGAGCCTTTCCATGGCTCATCTTCCAACTGCCACAGCGGCCCAACTAGGCGTACCTACGACCTGTGCGCATCTGTGGTTATGTGTTGAGATGTGTATTAACGAAATCCAAAGACTGGAGTGGATCCGACGACATCGAATTTTTCACCTAAAAAAATGTACAGTGTATAGTAAGGATTTTGGAGCCTTTCCATGGCTCATCTTCCAACTGCCACAGCAGCCCAACTAGGCGTACCTATGGCCTGTGCGCACTTGGGGTTATGTGTTCAGATGTGTATTAACGAAATCCAAAGACTGGAGTGGATCCGGCGACATCGAATTTTTCACCTAAAAAAATGTACAGTGTATAGTAAGGATTTTGGAGCCTTTCCATGGCTCATCTTCCAACTGCCACAGCGGCCCAACTAGGCGTACCTACGACCTGTGCGCATCTGTGGTTATGTGTTGAGATGTGTATTAACGAAATCCAAAGACTGGAGTGGATCCGACGACATCGAATTTTTCACCTAAAAAAATGTACAGTGTATAGTAAGGATTTTGGAGCCTTTCCATGGCTCATCTTCCAACTGCCACAGCAGCCCAACTAGGCGTACCTATGGCCTGTGCGCACTTGGGGTTATGTGTTCAGATGTGTATTAACGAAATCCAAAGACTGGAGTGGATCCGGCGACATCGAATTTTTCACCTAAAAAAATGTACAGTGTATAGTAAGGATTTTGGAGCCTTTCCATGGCTCATCTTCCAACTGCCACAGCGGCTCAACTAGGCGTACCCACGACCTGTGCGCACCTGTGGTTATGTGTTGAGATGTGTATCAACGAAATCCAAAGACTGGAGTGGATCCGACGACATCGAATTTTTCACCTAAAAAAATGTACAGTGTATAGTAGGGATTTTGGAGCCTTTCCATGGCTCATCTTCCAACTGCCACAGCAGCCCAACTAGGCGTACCTACGACCTGTGCGCACCTCTGGTTATGTGTTGAGATGTGTATCAACGAAATCCAAAGACTGGAGTGGATCCGACGACATCGAATTTTTCACCTAAAAAAATGTACAGTGTATAGTAAGGATTTTGGAGCCTTTCCATGGCTCATCTTCCAACTGCCACAGCAGCCCAACTAGGCGTACCTATGGCCTGTGCGCACTTGGGGTTATGTGTTGAGATGTGTATTAACGAAATCCAAAGACTGGAGTGGATCCGACGACATCGAATTTTTCACCTAAAAAAATGTACAGTGTATAGTAAGGATTTTGGAGCCTTTCCATGGCTCATCTTCCAACTGCCACAGCGGCCCAACTAGGCGTACCTACGACCTGTGCGCACCTGTGGTTATGTGTTGAGATGTGTATCAACGAAATCCAAAGACTGGAGTGGATCCGACGACATCGAATTTTTCACCTAAAAAAATGTACAGTGGCTCATGGCTCATGGCTCATCTTCCAACTGCCACAGCAGCCCAACTAGGCGTACCTACGACCTGTGCGCACCTCTGGTTATGTGTTGAGATGTGTATCAACGAAATCCAAAGACTGGAGTGGATCCGACGTCATCGAATTTTTCACCTAAAAAAATGTACAGTGTATAGTAAGGATTTTGGAGCCTTTCCATGGCTCATCTTCCAACTGCCACAGCAGCCCAACTAGGCGTACCTATGGCCTGTGCGCACTTGGGGTTATGTGTTGAGATGTGTATTAACGAAATCCAAAGACTGGAGTGGATCCGGCGACATCGAATTTTTCACCTAAAAAAATGTACAGTGTATAGTAAGGATTTTGGAGCCTTTCCATGGCTCATCTTCTAACTGCCACAGCGGCCCAACTAGGCGTACCTACGACCTGTGCGCACCTGTGGTTATGTGTTGAGATGTGTATTAACGAAATCCAAAGACTGGAGTGGATCCGACGACATCGAATTTTTCACCTAAAAAAATGTACAGTGTATAGTAAGGATTTTGGAGCCTTTCCATGGCTCATCTTCTAACTGCCACAGCGGCCCAACTAGGCGTACCTACGACCTGTGCGCACCTGTGGTTATGTGTTGGGATGTCTATTAACGAAATCCAAAGACTGGAGTGGATCCGACGACATCGAATTTTTCACCTAAAAAAATGTACAGTGTATAGTAAGGATTTTGGAGCCTTTCCATGGCTCATCTTCCAACCGCCACAGCAGCCCAACTATTCGTACCTACGACCTGTGCGCACTTGGGGTTATGTGTTGAGATGTGTATTAACGAAATCCAAAGACTGGAGTGGATCCGACTACATCGAATTTTTCACCTAAAAAAATGTACAGTGTATAGTAAGGATTTTGGAGCCTTTCCATGGCTCATCTTCCAACTGCCACAGCAGCCCAACTAGGAGTACCTACGACCTGTGCGCACCTGTGGTTATGTGTTGAGATGTGTATTAACGAAATCCAAAGACTGGAGTGGATCCGACGACATCGAATTTTTCACCTAAAAAAATGTACAGTGTATAGTAAGGATTTTGGAGCCTTTCCATGGCTCATCTTCCAACTGCCACAGCGGCCCAACTAGGCGTACCTACGATCTGTGCGGACCTGTGGTTATGTGTTGAGATGTGTATCAACGAAATCCAAAGACTGGAGTGGATCCGACGACATCGAATTTTTCACCTAAAAAAATGTACAGTGTATAGTAGGGATTTTGGAGCCTTTCCATGGCTCATCTTCCAACTGCCACAGCAGCCCAACTAGGCGTACCTACGACCTGTGCGCACCTCTGGTTATGTGTTGAGATGTGTATCAACGAAATCCAAAGACTGGAGTGGATCCGACGACATCGAATTTTTCACCTAAAAAAATGTACAGTGTATAGTAAGGATTTTGGAGCCTTTCCATGGCTCATCTTCCAACTGCCACAGCAGCCCAACTAGGCGTACCTATGGCCTGTGCGCACTTGGGGTTATGTGTTGAGATGTGTATTAACGAAATCCAAAGATTGGAGTGGATCCGGCGACATCGAATTTTTCACCTAAAAAAATGTACAGTGTATAGTAAGGATTTTGGAGCCTTTCCATGGCTCATCTTCCAACTGCCACAGCGGCCCAACTAGGCGTACCTACGACCTGTGCGCACCTGTGGTTATGTGTTGAGATGTCTATTAACGAAATCCAAAGACTGGAGTGGATCCGACGACATCGAATTTTTCACCTAAAAAAATGTACAGTGTATCGTAAGGATTTTGGAGCCTTTCCATGGCTCATCTTCCAACTGCCACAGCAGCCCAACTAGGCGTACCTACGACCTGTGCGCACCTGTGGTTATGTGTTGAGATGTGTATTAACGAAATCCAAAGACTGGAGTGGATCCGACGACATCGAATTTTTCACCTAAAAAAAATGTACAGTGTATAGTAAGGATTTTGGAGCCTTTCCATGGCTCATCTTCCAACTGCCACAGCAGCCCAACTAGGCGTACCTACGGCCTGTGCGCACTTGGGGTTATGTGTTGAGATGTATATTAACGAAATCCAAAGACTGGAGTGGATCCGGCGACATCGAATTTTTCACCTAAAAAAATGTACAGTGTATCGTAAGGATTTTGGAGCCTTTCCATGGCTCATCTTCCAACTGCCACAGCGGCCCAACTAGGCGTACCTACGACCTGTGCGCACCTGTGGTTATGTGTTGAGATGTGTATTAACGAAATCCAAAGACTGGAGTGGATCCGGCGACATCGAATTTTTCACCTAAAAAAATGTACAGTGTATAGTAAGGATTTTGGAGCCTTTCCATGGCTCATCTTCCAACCGCCACAGCAGCCCAACTATTCGTACCTACGACCTGTGCGCAGCTGGGGTTATGTGTTGAGATGTGTATTAACGAAATCCAAAGACTGGAGTGGATCCGACGACATCGAATTTTTCACCTAAAAAAATGTACAGTGTATTGTAAGGATTTTGGAGCCTTTCAATGGCTTATCTTCCAACTGCCACAGCGGCCCAACTAGGCGTACCTACGACCTGTGCGCACCTGTGGTTATGTGTTGAGATGTGTATTAACGAAATCCAAAGACTGGAGTGGATCCGACGACATCGAATTTTTCACCTAAAAAAATGTACAGTGTATAGTAAGGATTTTGGATCCTTTCCATGGCTCATCTTCTAACTGCCACAGCGGCCCAACTAGGCGTACCTACGACCTGTGCGCACTTGGGGCTATGTGTTGAGATGTGTATTAACGAAATCCAAAGACTGGAGTGGATCCGACGACATCGAATTTTTCACCTAAAAAAATGTACAGTGTATAGTAAGGATTTTGGAGCCTTTCCATGGCTCATCTTCCAACTCCCACAGCAGCCCAGCTAAGAGTACCTACGACCTGTGCGCACCTGTGGTTATGTGTTGAGATGTGTATTAACGAAATCCAAAGACTGGAGTGGATCCGACGACATCGAATTTTTCACCTAAAAAAATGTACAGTGTATAGTAAGGATTTTGGAGCCTTTCCATGGCTCATCTTCCAACTGCCACAGCGGCCCAACTAGGCGTACCTACGACCTGTGCGCACCTGTGGTTATGTGTTGAGATGTGTATCAACGAAATCCAAAGACTGGAGTGGATCCGACGACATCGAATTTTTCACCTAAAAAAATGTACAGTGGCTCATGGCTCATGGCTCATCTTCCAACTGCCACAGCAGCCCAACTAGGCGTACCTACGACCTGTGCGCACCTCTGGTTATGTGTTGAGATGTGTATCAACGAAATCCAAAGACTGGAGTGGATCCGACGTCATCGAATTTTTCACCTAAAAAAATGTACAGTGTATAGTAAGGATTTTGGAGCCTTTCCATGGCTCATCTTCCAACTGCCACAGCAGCCCAACTAGGCGTACCTATGGCCTGTGCGCACTTGGGGTTATGTGTTGAGATGTGTATTAACGAAATCCAAAGACTGGAGTGGATCCGGCGACATCGAATTTTTCACCTAAAAAAATGTACAGTGTATAGTAAGGATTTTGGAGCCTTTCCATGGCTCATCTTCCAACTGCCACAGCGGCCCAACTAGGCGTACCTACGACCTGTGCGCACCTGTGGTTATGTGTTGAGATGTGTATTAACGAAATCCAAAGACTGGAGTGGATCCGACGACATCGAATTTTTCACCTAAAAAAATGTACAGTGTATAGTAAGGATTTTGGAGCCTTTCCATGGCTCATCTTCCAACCGCCACAGCAGCCCAACTATTCGTACCTACGACCTGTGCGCACTTGGGGTTATGTGTTGAGATGTGTATTAACGAAATCCAAAGACTGGAGTGGATCCGACTACATCGAATTTTTCACCTAAAAAAATGTACAGTGTATAGTAAGGATTTTGGAGCCTTTCCATGGCTCATCTTCCAACTGCCACAGCAGCCCAACTAGGAGTACCTACGACCTGTGCGCACCTGTGGTTATGTGTTGAGATGTGTATTAACGAAATCCAAAGACTGGAGTGGATCCGACGACATCGAATTTTTCACCTAAAAAAATGTACAGTGTATAGTAAGGATTTTGGAGCCTTTCCATGGCTCATCTTCCAACTGCCACAGCGGCCCAACTAGGCGTACCTACGATCTGTGCGGACCTGTGGTTATGTGTTGAGATGTGTATCAACGAAATCCAAAGACTGGAGTGGATCCGACGACATCGAATTTTTCACCTAAAAAAATGTACAGTGTATAGTAGGGATTTTGGAGCCTTTCCATGGCTCATCTTCCAACTGCCACAGCAGCCCAACTAGGCGTACCTACGACCTGTGCGCACCTCTGGTTATGTGTTGAGATGTGTATCAACGAAATCCAAAGACTGGAGTGGATCCGACGACATCGAATTTTTCACCTAAAAAAATGTACAGTGTATAGTAAGGATTTTGGAGCCTTTCCATGGCTCATCTTCCAACTGCCACAGCAGCCCAACTAGGCGTACCTATGGCCTGTGCGCACTTGGGGTTATGTGTTGAGATGTGTATTAACGAAATCCAAAGATTGGAGTGGATCCGGCGACATCGAATTTTTCACCTAAAAAAATGTACAGTGTATAGTAAGGATTTTGGAGCCTTTCCATGGCTCATCTTCCAACTGCCACAGCGGCCCAACTAGGCGTACCTACGACCTGTGCGCACCTGTGGTTATGTGTTGAGATGTCTATTAACGAAATCCAAAGACTGGAGTGGATCCGACGACATCGAATTTTTCACCTAAAAAAATGTACAGTGTATCGTAAGGATTTTGGAGCCTTTCCATGGCTCATCTTCCAACTGCCACAGCAGCCCAACTAGGCGTACCTACGACCTGTGCGCACCTGTGGTTATGTGTTGAGATGTGTATTAACGAAATCCAAAGACTGGAGTGGATCCGACGACATCGAATTTTTCACCTAAAAAAAATGTACAGTGTATAGTAAGGATTTTGGAGCCTTTCCATGGCTCATTTTCCAACTGCCACAGCAGCCCAACTAGGCGTACCTACGATCTGTGCGGACCTGTGGTTATGTGTTGAGATGTGTATTTACGAAATCCAAAGACTGGAGTGGATCCGACTACATCGAATTTTTCACCTAAAAAAATGTACAGTGTATAGTAAGGATTTTGGAGCCTTTCCATGGCTCATCTTCCAACTGCCACAGCAGCCCAACTAGGAGTACCTACGACCTGTGCGCACCTGTGGTTATGTGTTGAGATGTGTATTAACGAAATCCAAAGACTGGAGTGGATCCGACGACATCGAATTTTTCACCTAAAAAAATGTACAGTGTATAGTAAGGATTTTGGAGCCTTTCCATGGCTCATCTTCCAACTGCCACAGCGGCCCAACTAGGCGTACCTACGATCTGTGCGGACCTGTGGTTATGTGTTGAGATGTGTATCAACGAAATCCAAAGACTGGAGTGGATCCGACGACATCGAATTTTTCACCTAAAAAAATGTACAGTGTATAGTAGGGATTTTGGAGCCTTTCCATGGCTCATCTTCCAACTGCCACAGCAGCCCAACTAGGCGTACCTACGACCTGTGCGCACCTCTGGTTATGTGTTGAGATGTGTATCAACGAAATCCAAAGACTGGAGTGGATCCGACGACATCGAATTTTTCACCTAAAAAAATGTACAGTGTATAGTAAGGATTTTGGAGCCTTTCCATGGCTCATCTTCCAACTGCCACAGCAGCCCAACTAGGCGTACCTATGGCCTGTGCGCACTTGGGGTTATGTGTTGAGATGTGTATTAACGAAATCCAAAGATTGGAGTGGATCCGGCGACATCGAATTTTTCACCTAAAAAAATGTACAGTGTATAGTAAGGATTTTGGAGCCTTTCCATGGCTCAATCTTCCAACTGCCACAGCGGCTCAACTAGGCGTACCCACGACCTGTGCGCACCTGTGGTTATGTGTTGAGATGTGTATCAACGAAATCCAAAGACTGGAGTGGATCCGACGACATCGAATTTTTCACCTAAAAAAATGTACAGTGTATAGTAGGGATTTTGGAGCCTTTCCATGGCTCATCTTCCAACTGCCACAGCAGCCCAACTAGGCGTACCTACGACCTGTGCGCACCTCTGGTTATGTGTTGAGATGTGTATCAACGAAATCCAAAGACTGGAGTGGATCCGACGACATCGAATTTTTCACCTAAAAAAATGTACAGTGTATAGTAAGGATTTTGGAGCCTTTCCATGGCTCATCTTCCAACTGCCACAGCAGCCCAACTAGGCGTACCTATGGCCTGTGCGCACTTGGGGTTATGTGTTGAGATGTGTATTAACGAAATCCAAAGACTGGAGTGGATCCGGCGACATCGAATTTTTCACCTAAAAAAATGTACAGTGTATAGTAAGGATTTTGGAGCCTTTCCATGGCTCATCTTCCAACTGCCACAGCGGCCCAACTAGGCGTACCTACGACCTGTGCGCACCTGTGGTTATGTGTTGAGATGTCTATTAACGAAATCCAAAGACTGGAGTGGATCCGACGACATCGAATTTTTTCACCTAAAAAAATGTACAGTGTATCGTAAGGATTTTGGAGCCTTTCCATGGCTCATCTTCCAACTGCCACAGCAGCCCAACTAGGCGTACCTACGACCTGTGCGCACCTGTGGTTATGTGTTGAGATGTGTATTAACGAAATCCAAAGACTGGAGTGGATCCGACGACATCGAATTTTTCACCTAAAAAAAATGTACAGTGTATAGTAAGGATTTTGGAGCCTTTCCATGGCTCATCTTCCAACTGCCACAGCAGCCCAACTAGGCGTACCTACGGCCTGTGCGCACTTGGGGTTATGTGTTGAGATGTGTATTAACGAAATCCAAAGACTGGAGTGGATCCGGCGACATCGAATTTTTCACCTAAAAAAATGTACAGTGTATCGTAAGGATTTTGGAGCCTTTCCATGGCTCATCTTCCAACTGCCACAGCGGCCCAACTAGGCGTACCTACGACCTGTGCGCACCTGTGGTTATGTGTTGAGATGTGTATTAACGAAATCCAAGACTGGAGTGGATCCGGCGACATCGAATTTTTCACCTAAAAAATGTACAGGATTTTGGAGCCTTTCCATGGCTCATCTTCCAACTGCCACAGCGGCCCAACTAGGCGTACCTACGACCTGTGCGCACCTGTGGTTATGTGTTGAGATGTGTATTAACGAAATCCAAAGACTGGAGTGGATCCGACGACATCGAATTTTTCACCTAAAAAAATGTACAGTGTATAGTAAGGATTTTGGAGCCTTTCCATGGCTCATCTTCCAACTGCCACAGCGGCTCAACTAGGCGTACCCACGACCTGTGCGCACCTGTGGTTATGTGGTGAGATGTGTATTAACGAAATCCAAAGACTGGAGTGGATCCGACGACATCGAATTTTTCACCTTAAAATATGTACAGTGTATAGTAAGGATTTTGGAGCCTTTCCATGGCTCATCTTCCAACTGCCACAGCAGCCCAACTAGGCGTACCTACGACCTGTGCGCACCTGTGGTTATGTGTTGAGATGTGTATTAACGAAATCCAAAGACTGGAGTGGATCCGACGACATCGAATTTTTCACCTAAAAAAAATGTACAGTGTATAGTAAGGATTTTGAGCCTTTCCATGGCTCATCTTCCAACTGCCACAGCGGCCCAACTAGGCGTACCTACGACCTGTGCGCACCTGTGGTTATGTGTTGAGATGTGTATTAACGAAATCCAAAGACTGGAGTGGATCCGACGACATCGAATTTTTCACGCGAAAAAAATGTACAGTGTATAGTAAGGATTTTGGAGCCTTTCCATGGCTCATCTTCTAACTGCCACAGCGGCCCAACTAGGCGTACCTACGACCTGTGGCGCACCTGTGGTTATGTGTTGAGATGTCTATTAACGAAATCCAAAGACTGGAGTGAATCCGACGACATCGAATTTTTCACCTAAAAAAATGTACAGTGTATAGTAAGGATTTTGGAGCCTTTCCATGGCTCATCTTCCAACCGCCACAGCAGCCCAACTATTCGTACCTACGACCTGTGCGCAGCTGGGGTTATGTGTTGAGATGTGTATTAACGAAATCCAAAGACTGGAGTGGATCCGACGACATCGAATTTTTCACCTAAAAAAATGTACAGTGTATTGTAAGGATTTTGGAGCCTTTCAATGGCTTATCTTCCAACTGCCACAGCGGCCCAACTAGGCGTACCTACGACCTGTGCGCACCTGTGGTTATGTGTTGAGATGTGTATTAACGAAATCCAAAGACTGGAGTGGATCCGACTACATCGAATTTTTCACCTAAAAAAATGTACAGTGTATAGTAAGGATTTTGGAGCCTTTCCATGGCTCATCTTCCAACTCCCACAGCAGCCCAACTAGGAGTACCTACGACCTGTGCGCACCTGTGGTTATGTGTTGAGATGTGTATTAACGAAATCCAAAGACTGGAGTGGATCCGACGACATCGAATTTTTCACCTAAAAAAATGTACAGTGTATAGTAAGGATTTTGGAGCCTTTCCATGGCTCATCTTCCAACTGCCACAGCGGCCCAACTAGGCGTACCTACGACCTGTGCGCACCTGTGGTTATGTGTTGAGATGTGTATCAACGAAATCCAAAGACTGGAGTGGATCCGACGACATCGAATTTTTCACCTAAAAAAATGTACAGTGGCTCATGGCTCATGGCTCATCTCCAACTGCCACAGCAGCCCAACTAGGCGTACCTACGACCTGTGCGCACCTCTGGTTATGTGTTGAGATGTGTATCAACGAAATCCAAAGACTGGAGTGGATCCGACGTCATCGAATTTTTCACCTAAAAAAATGTACAGTGTATAGTAAGGATTTTGGAGCCTTTCCATGGCTCATCTTCCAACTGCCACAGCAGCCCAACTAGGCGTACCTATGGCCTGTGCGCACTTGGGGTTATGTGTTGAGATGTGTATTAACGAAATCCAAAGACTGGAGTGGATCCGGCGACATCGAATTTTTCACCTAAAAAAATGTACAGTGTATAGTAAGGATTTTGGAGCCTTTCCATGGCTCATCTTCCAACTGCCACAGCGGCCCAACTAGGCGTACCTACGACCTGTGCGCACCTGTGGTTATGTGTTGAGATGTGTATTAACGAAATCCAAAGACTGGAGTGGATCCGACGACATCGAATTTTTCACCTAAAAAAATGTACAGTGTATAGTAAGGATTTTGGAGCCTTTCCATGGCTCATCTTCCAACTGCCACAGCGGCCCAACTAGGCGTACCTACGACCTGTGCGCACCTGTGGTTATGTGTTGAGATGTGTATCAACGAAATCCAAAGACTGGAGTGGATCCGACGACATCGAATTTTTCACCTAAAAAAATGTACAGTGTATAGTAGGGATTTTGGAGCCTTTCCATGGCTCATCCTCCAACTGCCACAGCAGCCCAACTAGGCGTACCTACGACCTGTGCGCACCTCTGGTTATGTGTTGAGATGTGTATCAACGAAATCCAAAGACTGGAGTGGATCCGACGACATCGAATTTTTCACCTAAAAAAATGTACAGTGTATAGTAAGGATTTTGAAGCCTTTCCATGGCTCATCTTCCAACTGCCACAGCAGCCCAACTAGGCGTACCTATGGCCTGTGCGCACTTGGGGTTATGTGTTGAGATGTGTATTAACGAAATCCAAAGACTGGAGTGGATCCGGCGACATCGAATTTTTCACCTAAAAAAATGTACAGTGTATAGTAAGGATTTTGGAGCCTTTCCATGGCTCATCTTCCAACTGCCACAGCGGCCCAACTAGGCGTACCTACGACCTGTGCGCACCTGTGGTTATGTGTTGAGATGTCTATTAACGAAATCCAAAGACTGGAGTGGATCCGACGACATCGAATTTTTCACCTAAAAAAATGTACAGTGTATCGTAAGGATTTTGGAGCCTTTCCATGGCTCATCTTCCAACTGCCACAGCAGCCCAACTAGGCGTACCTACGACCTGTGCGCACCTGTGGTTATGTGTTGAGATGTGTATTAACGAAATCCAAAGACTGGAGTGGATCCGACGACATCGAATTTTTCACCTAAAAAAAATGTACAGTGTATAGTAAGGATTTTGGAGCCTTTCCATGGCTCATCTTCCAACTGCCACAGCGGCCCAACTAGGCGTACCTACGGCCTGTGCGCACTTGGGGTTATGTGTTGAGATGTGTATTAACGAAATCCAAAGACTGGAGTGGATCCGGCGACATCGAATTTTTCACCTAAAAAAATGTACAGTGTATCGTAAGGATTTTGGAGCCTTTCCATGGCTCATCTTCCAACTGCCACAACGGCCCAACTAGGCGTACCTACGACCTGTGCGCACCTGTGGTTATGTGTTGAGATGTGTATTAACGAAATCCAAAGACTGGAGTGGATCCGACGACATCGAATTTTTCACCTAAAAAAATGTACAGTGTATAGTAAGGATTTTGGAGCCTTTCCATGGCTCATCTTCTAACTGCCACAGCGGCCCAACTAGGCGTACCTACGACCTGTGCGCACCTGTGGTTATGTGTTGAGATGTGTATTAACGAAATCCAAAGACTGGAGTGGATCCGACGACATCGAATTTTTCACCTAAAAAAATGTACAGTGTATAGTAAGGATTTTGGAGCCTTTCCATGGCTCATCTTCCAACTGCCACAGCGGCCCAACTAGGCGTACCTACGACCTGTGCGCACCTGTGGTTATGTGTTGAGATGTGTATTAACGAAATCCAAAGACTGGAGTGGATCCGACGACATCGAATTTTTCACCTAAAAAAATGTACAGTGTATAGTAAGGATTTTGGAGCCTTTCCATGGCTCATCTTCCAACTGCCACAGCGGCCCAACTAGGCGTACCTACGACCTGTGCGCACCTGTGGTTATGTGTTGAGATGTGTATTAACGAAATCCAAAGACTGGAGTGGATCCGACGACATCGAATTTTTCACCTAAGAAAATGTACAGTGTATAGTAAGGATTTTGGAGCCTTTCCATGGGTCATCTTCCAACTGCCACAGCAGCCCAACTAGGAGTACCTACGACCTGTGCGCACCTGTGGTTATGTGTTGAGATGTGTATTAACGAAATCCAAAGACTGGAGTGGATCCGGCGACATCGAATTTTTCACCTAAAAAAATGTACAGTGTATCGTAAGGATTTTGGAGCCTTTCCATGGCTCATCTTCCAACTGCCACAACGGCCCAACTAGGCGTACCTACGACCTGTGCGCACCTGTGGTTATGTGTTGAGATGTGTATTAACGAAATCCAAAGACTGGAGTGGATCCGACGACATCGAATTTTTCACCTAAAAAAATGTACAGTGTATAGTAAGGATTTTGGAGCCTTTCCATGGCTCATCTTCTAACTGCCACAGCGGCCCAACTAGGCGTACCTACGACCTGTGCGCACCTGTGGTTATGTGTTGAGATGTGTATTAACGAAATCCAAAGACTGGAGTGCATCCGACGACATCGAATTTTTCACCTAAAAAAATGTACAGTGTATAGTAAGGATTTTGGAGCCTTTCCATGGCTCATCTTCCAACTGCCACAGCGGCCCAACTAGGCGTACCTACGACCTGTGCGCACCTGTGGTTATGTGTTGAGATGTGTATTAACGAAATCCAAAGACTGGAGTGGATCCGACGACATCGAATTTTTCACCTAAGAAAATGTACAGTGTATAGTAAGGATTTTGGAGCCTTTCCATGGGTCATCTTCCAACTGCCACAGCAGCCCAACTAGGAGTACCTACGACCTGTGCGCACCTGTGGTTATGTGTTGAGATGTGTATTAACGAAATCCAAAGACTGGAGTGGATCCGACGACATCGAATTTTTCACCTAAAAAAATGTACAGTGTATTGTAAGGATTTTGGAGCCTTTCCATGGCTTATCTTCCAACTGCCACAGCGGCCCAACTAGGCGTACCTACGACCTGTGCGCACCTGTGGTTATGTGTTGAGATGTGTATTAACGAAATCCAAAGACTGGAGTGGATCCGACGACATCGAATTTTTCACCTAAAAAAATGTACAGTGCGCACCTGTGGTTATGTGTTGAGATGTGTATTAACGAAATCCAAAGACTGGAGTGGATCCGACTACATCGAATTTTTCACCTAAAAAAATGTACAGTGTATAGTAAGGATTTTGGAGCCTTTCCATGGCTCATCTTCCAACTGCCACAGCAGCCCAACTAGGCGTACCTACGACCTGTGCGCACCTCTGGTTATGTGTTGAGATGTGTATCAACGAAATCCAAAGACTGGAGTGGATCCGACGACATCGAATTTTTCACCTAAAAAAATGTACAGTGTATAGTAAGGATTTTGGAGCCTTTCCATGGCTCATCTTCCAACTGCCACAGCAGCCCAACTAGGAGTACCTACGACCTGTGCGCACTTGTGGTTATGTGTTGAGATGTGTATTAACGAAATCCAAAGACTGGAGTGGATCCGACTACATCGAATTTTTCACCTAAAAAAATGTACAGTGTAAAGTAAGGATTTTGGAGCCTTTCCATGGCTCATCTTCCAACTGCCACAGCGGCCCCACTAGGCGTACCTACGACCTGTGCACATCTGTGGTTATGTGTTGAGATGTGTATTAACGAAATCCAAAGACTGGAGTGGATCCGACTACGTCGAATTGTTCACCTAAAAAAATGTACAGTGTATAGTAAGGATTTTGGAGCCTTTCCATGGCTCATCTTCCAACTGCCACAGCGGCCCAACTAGGCATACCTACGACCTGTGCGCACCTGTGGTTATGTGTTGAGATGTGTATTAACGAAATCCAAAGACTGGAGTGGATCCGACGACATCGAATTTTTCACCTAAAAAATTGTACAGTGTATAGTAAGGATTTTGGAGCCTTTCCATGGCTCATCTTCCAACCGCCACAGCAGCCCAACTATTCGTACCTACGACCTGTGCGCCGCTGGGGTTATGTGTTGAGATGTGTATTAACGAAATCCAAAGACTGGAGTGGATCCGACGACATCGAATTTTTCACCTAAAAAAATGTACAGTGTATTGTAAGGATTTTGGAGCCTTTCCATGGCTTATCTTCCAACTGCCACAGCGGCCCAACTAGGCGTACCTACGACCTGTGCGCACCTGTGGTTATGTGTTGAGATGTGTATTAACGAAATCCAAAGACTGGAGTGGATCCGACGACATCGAATTTTTCACCTAAAAAAATGTACAGTGTATAGTAAGGATTTTGGAGCCTTTCCATGGCTCATCTTCCAACTGCCACAGCAGCCCAACTAGGCGTACCTACGACCTGTGCGCACCTCTGGTTATGTGTTGAGATGTGTATCAACGAAATCCAAAGACTGGAGTGGATCCGACGACATCGAATTTTTCACCTAAAAAAATGTACAGTGTATAGTAAGGATTTTGGAGCCTTTCCATGGCTCATCTTCCAACTGCCACAGCAGCCCAACTAGGAGTACCTACGACCTGTGCGCACCTGTGGTTATGTGTTGAGATGTGTATTAACGAAATCCAAAGACTGGAGTGGATCCGACTACATCGAATTTTTCACCTAAAAAAATGTACAGTGTATAGTAAGGATTTTGGAGCCTTTCCATGGCTCATCTTCCATCTGCCACAGCGGCCCAACTAGGCGTACCTACGACCTGTGCGCACCTGTGGTTATGTGTTGAGATGTGTATCAACGAAATCCAAAGACTGGAGTGGATCCGACGACATCGAATTTTTCACCTAAAAAAATGTACAGTGTATAGTAAGGATTTTGGAGCCTTTCCATGGCTCGTTTTGGAGCCTTTCCATGGCTCATCTTCCAACTGCCACAGCGGCCCAACTAGGCGTACCTACGACCTGTGCGCACCTGTGGTTATGTGTTAAGATGTGTATTAACGAAATCCAAAGACTGGAGTGGATCCGACGACATCGAATTTTTCACCTAAAAAATTGTACAGTGTATAGTAAGGATTTTGGAGCCTTTCCATGGCTCATCTTCCAACCGCCACAGCAGCCAAACTATTCGTACCTACGACCTGTGCGCAGCTAGGGTTATGTGTTGAGATGTGTATTAACGAAATCCAAGGACTGGAGTGGATCCGACGACATCGAATTTTTCACCTAAAAAAATGTACAGTGCATAGTAAGGATTTTGGAGCCTTTCCATGGCTCATCTTCCAACTGCCACAGCAGCCCAACTAGGAGTACCTACGACCTGTGCGCACCTGTGGTTATGTGTTGAGATGTGTATTAACGAAATCCAAAGACTGGAGTGGATCCGACTACATCGAATTTTTCACCTAAAAAAATGTACAGTGTATAGTAAGGCTTTTGGAGCCTTTCCATGGCTCATCTTCCAACTGCCACAGCGGCCCAACTAGGCGTACCTACGACCTGTGCGCACCTGTGGTTATGTGTTGAGATGTGTATTAACGAAATCCAAAGACTGGAGTGGATCCGACGACATCGAATTTTTCACCTAAAAAAATGTACAGTGTATAGTAAGGATTTTGGAGCCTTTCCATGGCTCATCTTCTAACTGCCACAGCGGCCCAACTAGGCGTACCTACGACCTGTGCGCACTTGGGGTTATGTGTTGAGATGTGTATTAACGAAATCCAAAGACTGGAGTGGATCCGACTACATCGAATTTTTCACCTAAAAAAATGTACAGTGTATAGTAAGGATTTTGGAGCCTTTCCATGGCTCATCTTCCAACTGCCACAGCAGCCCAACTAGGAGTACCTACGACCTGTGCGCACCTGTGGTTATGTGTTGAGATGTGTATTAACGAAATCCAAAGACTGGAGTGGATCCGACGACATCGAATTTTTCACCTAAAAAAATGTACAGTGTATAGTAAGGATTTTGGAGCCTTTCCATGGCTCATCTTCCAACTACCACAGCGGCCCAACTAGGCGTACCTACGACCTGTGCGCACCTGTGGTTATGTGTTGAGATGTGTATCAACGAAATCCAAAGACTGGAGTGGATCCGACTACGTCGAATTGTTCACCTAAAAAAATGTACAGTGTATAGTAAGGATTTTGGAGCCTTACCATGGCTCATCTTCCAACTGCCACAGCGGCCCAACTAGGCGTACCTACGACCTGTGCGCAGCTGGGGTTATGTGTTGAGATGTGTATTAACGAAATCCAAAGACTGGAGTGGATCCGACGACATCGAATTTTTCACCTAAAAAAATGTACAGTGTATAGTAAGGATTTTGGAGCCTTTCCATGGCTCATCTTCTAACTGCCACAGCGGCCCAACTAGGCGTACCTACGACCTGTGCGCACCTGTGGTTATGTGTTGAAATGTCTATTAACGAAATCCAAAAACTGGAGTGGATCCGACTACATCGAATTTTTCACCTAAAAAAATGTACAGTGTATAGTAAGGATTTTGGAGCCTTTCCATGGCTCATCTTCCAACTGCCACAGCAGCCCAACTAGGAGTACCTACGACCTGTGCGCACCTGTGGTTATGTGTTGAGATGTGTATTAACGAAATCCAAAGACTGGAGTGGATCCGACGACATCGAATTTTTCACCTAAAAAAATGTACAGTGTATAGTAAGGATTTTGGAGCCTTTCCATGGCTCATCTTCCAACTGCCACAGCGGCCCAACTAGGCGTACCTACGACCTGTGCGCACCTGTGGTTATGTGTTGAGATGTGTATCAACGAAATCCAAAGACTGGAGTGGATCCGACGACATCGAATTTTTCACCTAAAAAAATGTACAGTGTATAGTAGGGATTTTGGAGCCTTTCCATGGCTCATCTTCCAACTGCCACAGCAGCCCAACTAGGCGTACCTACGACCTGTGCGCACCTCTGGTTATGTGTTGAGATGTGTATCAACGAAATCCAAAGACTGGAGTGGATCCGACGACATCGAATTTTGCACCTAAAAAAATGTACGACCTGTGCGCACCTGTGGTTATGTGTTGAGATGTGTATCAACGAAATCCAAAGACTGGAGTGGATCCGACGACATCGAATTTTTCACCTAAAAAAATGTACAGTGTATAGTAGGGATTTTGGAGCCTTTCCATGGCTCATCTTCCAACTGCCACAGCAGCCCAACTAGGAGTACCTACGACCTGTGCGCACCTGTGGTTATGTGTTGAGATGTGTATTAACGAAATCCAAAGACTGGAGTGGATCCGACTACATCGAATTTTTCACCTAAAAAAATGTACAGTGTATAGTAAGGATTTTGGAGCCTTTCCATGGCTCATCTTCCATCTGCCACAGCGGCCCAACTAGGCGTACCTACGACCTGTGCGCACCTGTGGTTATGTGTTGAGATGTGTATCAACGAAATCCAAAGACTGGAGTGGATCCGACGACATCGAATTTTTCACCTAAAAAAATGTACAGTGTATAGTAAGGATTTTGGAGCCTTTCCATGGCTCATCTTCCAACTGCCGCAGCGGCCCAACTAGGCGTACCTACGACCTGTGCGCACCTGTGGTTATGTGTTGAGATGTGTATTAACGAAATCCAAAGACTGGAGTGGATCCGACTACATCGAATTTTTCACCTAAAAAAATTTACAGTGTAAAGTAAGGATTTTGGAGCCTTTCCATGGCTCATCTTCCAACTGCCACAGCGGCCCAACTAAGCGTACCTACGACCTGTGCGCATCTGTGGTTATGTGTTGAGATGTGTATTAACGAAATCCAAAGACTGGAGTGGATCCGACTACGTCGAATTGTTCACCTAAAAAAATGTACAGTGTATAGTAAGGATTTTGGAGCCTTTCCATGGCTCATCTTCCAACTGCCACAGCGGCCCAACTAGGCGTACCTACGACCTGTGCGCACCTGTGGTTATGTGTTAAGATGTGTATTAACGAAATCCAAAGACTGGAGGGGATCCGACGACATCGAATTTTTCAACTAAAAAAATGTACAGTGTATAGTAAGGATTTTGGAGCCTTTCCATGGCTCATCTTCCAACTGCCACAGCGGCCCAACTAGGCGTACCTACGACCTGTGCGCACCTGTGGTTATGTGTTGAGATGTGTATAAACGAAATCCAAAGACTGGAGTGGATCCGACGACATCGAATTTTTCACTTAAAAAAATGTACAGTGTATAGTAAGGAGTTTGGAGCCTTTCCATGGCTCATCTTCCAACTGCCACAGCGGCCCAACTAGGCGTACCTACGACCTGTGCGCATCTGTGGTTATGTGTTGAGATGTGTATTAACGAAATCCAAAGACTGGAGTGGATCCGACGACATCGAATTTTTCACCTAAAAAAATGTACAGTGTATAGTAAGGATTTTGGAGCCTTTCCATGGCTCATCTTCCAACTGCCACAGCGGCCCAACTAGGCGTACCTACGACCTGTGCGCACCTGTGGTTATGTGTTGAGATGTGTATTAACGAAATCCAAAGACTGGAGTGGATCTGACGACATCGAATTTTCACCTAAAAAAATGTACATTGTATAGTAAGGATTTTGGAGCCTTTCCATGGCTCATCTTCCAACTGCCACAGCGGCCCAACTAGGCGTACCTACGACCTGTGCGCACCTGTGGTTATGTGTTGAGATGTGTATTAACGAAATCCAAAGACTGGAGTGGATCCGACGACATCGAATTTTTCACCTAAAAAAATGTACAGTTTATAGTAAGGATTTTGGAGCCTTTCCATGGCTCATCTTACAACTGCCACAGCGGCCCAACTAGGCGTACCTACGAACTGTGCGCACCTGTGGTTATGTGTTGAGATGTGTATCAACGAAATCCAAAGACTGGAGTGGATCCGACGACATCGAATTTTTCACCTAAAAAAATGTACAGTGTATAGTAAGGATTTTGGAGCCTTTCCATGGCTCATCTTCCAACTGCCACAGCGGCCGAACTAGGCGTACCTACGACCTGTGCGCACCTGTGGTTATGTGTTGAGATGTGTATTAACGAAATCCAAAGACTGGAGTGGATCCGACGACATCGAATTTTTCACCTAAAAAAAATGTACAGTGTATAGTAAGGATTTTGGAGCCTTTCCATGGCTCATCTTGCAACTGCCACAGCGGCCCAACTAGGCGTACCTACGACCTGTGCGCACCTGTGGTTATGTGTTGAGATGTGTATTAACGAAATCCAAAGACTGGAGTGGATCCGACGACATCGAATTTTTCACTTAAAAAAATGTACAGTGTATAGTAAGGAGTTTGGAGCCTTTCCATGGCTCATCTCCAACTGCCACAGCGGCCCAACTAGGCGTACCTACGACCTGTGCGCACCTGTGGTTATGTGTTGAGATGTGTATTAACGAAATCCAAAGACTGGAGTGGATCCGACGACATCGAATTTTTCACCTAAAAAAATGTACAGTGTATATTAAGGATTTTTGGACCCTTTCCATGGCTCATCTTCCAACTGCCACAGCGGCCCAACTAGGCGTACCTACTACCTGTGCGCACCTGTGGTTATGTGTTGAGATGTGTATTAACGAAATCCAAAGACTGGAGTGAAACCGACGACATCGAATTTTTCACCTAAAAAAATGTACAGTGTATAGTAAGGATTTTGGAGCCTTTTCATGGCTCATCTTCCAACTGCCACAGCGGCCCAACTAGGCGTACCTACGACCTGTGCGCACCTGTGGTTATGTGTTGAGATGTGTATTAACGAAATCCAAAGACTGGAGTGGAACCGACGACATCGAATTTTTCACCTAAAAAAATGTACAGTGTATAGTAAGGATTTTGGAGCCTTTCCATGGCTCATCTTCCAACTGCCACAGCGGCCCAACTAGGCGTACCTACGACCTGTGCGCACCTGTGGTTAGGTGTTGAGATGTGTATTAACGAAATCCAAAGACAAAAAAATGTACAGTGTATAGTAAGGATTTTGGAGACTTTCCATGGCTCATCTTCCAACTGCCACAGCGGCCCAACTAGGCGTACCTACGACCTGTGCGCATCTGTGGTTATGTGTTGAGATGTGTATTAACGAAATCCAAAGACTGGAGTGGATCCGACGACATCGAATTTTTCACCTAAAAAATTTTACAGTGTATAGTAAGGATTCTGGAGCCTTTCCGTGGCTCATCTTCCAACTGCCACAGCGGCCCAACTAGGCGTACCTACGACCTGTGCGCACCTGTGGTTATGTGTTGAGATGTGTATTAACGAAATCCAAAGACTGGAGTGGATCCGACGACATCGAATTTTTCACCTAAAAAAATGTACAGTGTATAATAAGGATTTTTGGAGCCTTTCCATGGCTCATCTTCCAACTGCCACAGCGGCCCAACTAGGCGTACCTACTACCTGTGCGCACCTGTGGTTATGTGTTAAGATGTGTATTAACGAAATCCAAAGACTGGAGTGAAACCGACGACATCGAATTTTTCACCTAAAAAAATGTAGTGTATAGTAAGGATTTTGGAGCCTTTCCATGGCTCATCTTCCAACTGCCACAGCGGCCCAACTAGGCGTACCTACGACCTGTGCGCACCTGTGGTTATGTGTTGAGATGTGTATTAACGAAATCCAAAGACTGGAGTGGATGCGACGACATCGAATTTTTCACCTAAAAAAATGTACAGTGTATAGTAAGGATTTTGGAGCCTTTCCATGGCTCATCTTCCAACAGCCACAGCGGCCCAACTAGGCGTACCTACGACCTGTGCGCACCTGTGGTTATGTGTTGAGATGTGTTTTAACGAATCCAAAGACTGGAGTGAATCCGACGACATCGAATTTTTCACCTAAAAAAATGTACAGTGTATAGTAAGGATTTTGGAGCCTTTCCATGGCTCATCTTCCAACTGCCACAGCGGCCCAACTAGGCGTACCTACGACCTGTGCGCACCTGTGGTTATGTGTTGAGATGTGTATTAACGAAATCCAAAGACTGGAGTGGATCCGACGACATCGAATTTTTCACCTAAAAAATGTACAGTGTATAGTAAGGATTTTGGAGCCTTTCCATGGCTCATCTTCCAACTGCCACAGCGGCCCAACTAGGCGTACCTACGACCTGTGCGCACCTGTGGTTATGTGTTGAGATGTGTATTAACGAAATCCAAAGACTGGAGTGGATCGGACGACATCGAATTTTTCACCTAAAAAAATGTACAGTGTATAGTAAGGATTTTGGAGCCTTTCCATGGCTCATCTTCCAACTGCCACAGCGGCCCAACTAGGCGTACCTACGACCTGTGCGCATCTGTGGTTATGTGTTGAGATGTGTATTAACGAAATCCAAAGACTGGAGTGGATCCGACGACATCGAATTTTTCACCTAAAAAAATGTACAGTGTATAGTAAGGATTTTGAGCCTTTCCATGGCTCATCTTCCAACTGCCACAGCGGCCCAACTAGGCGTACCTACGACCTGTGCGCACCTGTGGTTATGTGTTGAGATGTGTATTAACGAAATCCAGAGACTGGAGTGGATCCGACGACATCGAATTTTTCACCTAAAAAAATGTACAGTGTATAGTAAGGATTTTGGAGCCTTTCCATTGCTCATCTTCCAACTGCCACAGCGGCCCAACTAGGCGTACCTACGACTTGTGCGCACCTGTGGTTATGTGTTGAGATGTGTATTAACGAAATCCAAAGACTGGAGTGGATCCGACGACATCGAATTTTTCACCTAAAAAAATGTTCAGTGTATAGTAAGGATTTTGGAGCCTTTCCATGGCTCATCTTCCAACTGCCACAGCGGCCCAACTAGGCGTACCTACGACCTGTGCGCACCTGTGGTTATGTGTTGAGATGTGTATTAACGAAATCCAAAGACTGGAGTGGATCCGACGACATCGAATTTTTCACCTAAAAAAATGTACAGTGTATAGTAAGGATTTTGGAGCCTTTCCATGGCTCATCTTCCAACTGCCACAGCGGCCCAACTAGGCGTACCTACGACCTGTGCGCCCCCGTGGGTATGTGTTGAGATGTGTATTAACGAAATCCAAAGACTGGAGTGGATCCGACGACATCGAATTTTTCACCTAAAAAAATGTACAGTCTATAGTAAGGATTTTGGAGCCTTTCCATGGCTCATCTTTCAACTGCCACAGCGGCCCAACTAGGCGTACCTACGACCTGTGCGCACTTGTGGTTATGTGTTGAGATGTGTATTAACGAAATCCAAAGACTGGAGTGGATCCGACGACATCGAATTTTTCACCTAAAAAAATGTACAGTGTATAGTAAGGATTTTGGAACCTTTCCATGGCTCATCTTCCAACTGCCACAGCGGCCCAACTAGGCGTACCTACGACTTGTGCGCACCTGTGGTTATGTGTTGAGATGTGTATTAACGAAATCCAAAGACTGGAGTGGATCCGACGACATCGAATTTTTCACCTAAAAAAATGTTCAGTGTATAGTAAGGATTTTGGAGCCTTTCCATGGCTCATCTTCCAACTGCCACAGCGGCCCAACTAGGCGTACCTACGACCTGTGCGCACCTGTGGTTATGTGTTGAGATATGTATTAACGAAATCCAAAGACTGGAGTGGATCCGACGACATCGAATTTTTCACCTAAAAAAATGTACAGTGTATAGTAAGGATTTTGGAGCCTTTCCATGGCTCATCTTCCAACTGCCACAGCGGCCCAACTAGGCGTACCTACGACCTGTGCGCCCCCGTGGGTATGTGTTGAGATGTGTATTAACGAAATCCAAAGACTGGAGTGGATCCGACGACATCGAATTTTTCACCTAAAAAAATGTACAGTGTATAGTAAGGATTTTGGAGCCTTTCCATGGCTCATCTTCCAACTGCCACAGCGGCCCAACTAGGCGTACCTACGACCTGTGCGCACTTGTGGTTATGTGTTGAGATGTGTATTAACGAAATCCAAAGACTGGAGTGGATCCGACGACATCGAATTTTTCACCTTAAAAAATGTACAGTGTATAGTAAGGATTTTTGAGCCTTTCCATGGCTCATCTTCCAACTGCCACAGCAGCCCAACTAGGTGTACCTACGACCTGTGCGCACCTGTGGTTATGTGTTGAGATGTGTATTAACGAAATCCAAAGACTGGAGTGGATCCGACGACATCGAATTTTTCACCTAAAAAATGTACAGTGTATAGTAAGGATTTTGGAGCCTTTCCATGGCTCATCTTCCAACTGCCACAGCAGCCCAACTAGGCGTACCTACGACCTGTGCGCACCTGGGGTTATGTGTTGAGATGTGTATTAACGAAATCCAAGGACTGGAGTGGATCCGACGACATCGAATTTTTCACCTAAAAAAATGTACAGTGTATAGTAAGGATTTTGGAGCCTTTCCATTGCTCATCTTCCAACTGCCACAGCAGCCCAACTAGGCGTACCTCCGACCTGTGCGCACCTGTGGTTATGTGTTGAGATGTGTATTAACGAAATCCAAAGACTGGAGTGGATCCGACGACATCGAATTTTTCACCTAAAAAAATGTACAGTGTATAGTAAGGATTTTGGAGCCTTTCCATGGCTCATGTTCCAACTGCCACAGCGGCCAAACTAGGCGTACCTACGACCTGTGCGCACCTGGGGTTATGTGTTGAGATGTGTATTAACGAAATCCAAGGACTGGAGTGGATCCGACGACATCGAATTTTTCACCTAAAAAAATGTAAGGATTTTGGAGCCTTTCCATTGCTCATCTTCCAACTGCCACAGCAGCCCAACTAGGTGTACCTACGACCTGTGCGCACCTGGGGTTATGTGTTCAGATGTGTATTAACGAAATCCAAGGACTGGAGTGGATCCGACGACATCGAATTTTTCACCTAAAAAAATGTACAGTGTATAGTAAGGATTTTGGAGCCTTTCCATTGCTCATCTTCCAACTGCCACAGCGGCCCAACTAGGCGTACCTACGACTTGTGCGCACCTGTGGTTATGTGTTGAGCTGTGAATTAACGAAATCCAAAGACTGGAGTGGATCCGACGACATCGAATTTTTCACCTAAAAAAATGTACAGTGTATAGTAAGGATTTTGGAGCCTTTCCATGGCTCATCTTCCAACTGCCACAGCAGCCCAACTAGGCGTACCTACGACCTGTGCGCACCTGGGGTTATGTGTTGAGATGTGTATTAACGAAATCCAAGGACTGGAGTGGATCCGACGACATCGAATTTTTCACCTAAAAAAATGTACAGTGTATAGTAAGGATTTTGGAGCCTTTCCATTGCTCATCTTCCAACTGCCACAGCGGCCCAACTAGGCGTACCTACGACTTGTGCGCACCTGTGGTTATGTGTTGAGATGTGTATTAACGAAATCCAAAGACTGGAGTGGATCCGACGACATCGAATTTTTCACCTAAAAAAATGTTCAGTGTATAGTAAGGATTTTGGAGCCTTTCCATGGCTCATCCTCCAACTGCCACAGCGGCCCAACTAGGCGTACCTACGACCTGTGCGCACCTGTGGTTATGTGTTGAGATGTGTATTAACGAAATCCAAAGACTGGAGTGGATCCGACGACATCGAATTTTTCACCTAAAAAAATGTACAGTGTATAGTAAGGATTTTGGAGCCTTTCCATGGCTCATCTTCCAACTGCCACAGCGGCCCAACTAGGCGTACCTACGACCTGTGCGCCCCCGTGGGTATGTGTTGAGATGTGTATTAACGAAATCCAAAGACTGGAGTGGATCCGACGACATCGAATTTTTCACCTAAAAAAATGTACAGTCTATAGTAAGGATTTTGGAGCCTTTCCATGGCTCATCTTCCAACTGCCACAGCGGCCCAACTAGGCGTACCTACGACCTGTGCGCACTTGTGGTTATGTGTTGAGATGTGTATTAACGAAATCCAAAGACTGGAGTGGATCCGACGACATCGAATTTTTCACCTTAAAAAATGTACAGTGTATAGTAAGGATTTTGGAACCTTTCCATGGCTCATCTTCCAACTGCCACAGCGGCCCAACTAGGCGTACCTACGACTTGTGCGCACCTGTGGTTATGTGTTGAGATGTGTATTAACGAAATCCAAAGACTGGAGTGGATCCGACGACATCGAATTTTTCACCTAAAAAAATGTTCAGTGTATAGTAAGGATTTTGGAGCCTTTCCATGGCTCATCTTCCAACTGCCACAGCGGCCCAACTAGGCGTACCTACGACCTGTGCGCACCTGTGGTTATGTGTTGAGATAAGTATTAACGAAATCCAAAGACTGGAGTGGATCCGACGACATCGAATTTTTCACCTAAAAAAACAGTGTATAGTAAGGATTTTGGAGCCTTTCCACGGCTCATCTTCCCCGTGGGTATGTGTTGAGATGTGTATTAACGAAATCCAAAGACTGGAGTGGATCCGACGACATCGAATTTTTCACCTAAAAAAATGTACAGTGTATAGTAAGGATTTTGGAGCCTTTCCATGGCTCATCTTCCAACTGCCACAGCGGCCCAACTAGGCGTACCTACGACCTGTGCGCACTTGTGGTTATGTGTTGAGATGTGTATTAACGAAATCCAAAGACTGGAGTGGATCCGACGACATCGAATTTTTCACCTTAAAAAATGTACAGTGTATAGTAAGGATTTTTGAGCCTTTCCATGGCTCATCTTCCAACTGCCACAGCAGCCCAACTAGGTGTACCTACGACCTGTGCGGACCTGTGGTTATGTGTTGAGATGTGTATTAACGAAATCCAAAGACTGGAGTGGATCCGACGACATCGAATTTTTCACCTAAAAAAATGTACAGTATAGTATAGTAAGGATTTTGGAGCCTTTCCATTGCTCATCTTCCAACTGCCACAGCGGCCCAACTAGGCGTACCTACGACTTGTGCGCACCTGTGGTTATGTGTTGAGATGTGTATTAACGAAATCCAAAGACTGGAGTGGATCCGACGACATCGAATTTTTCACCTAAAAAATGTACAGTGTATAGTAAGGATTTTGGAGCCTTTCCATGGCTCATCTTCCAACTGCCACAGCAGCCCAACTAGGCGTACCTCCGACCTGTGCGCACCTGTGGTTATGTGTTGAGATGTGTATTAACGAAATCCAAAGACTGGAGTGGATCCGACGACATCGAATTTTTCACCTAAAAAAATGTACAGTGTATAGTAAGGATTTTGGAGCCTTTCCATGGCTCATGTTCCAACTGCCACAGCGGCCAAACTAGGCGTACCTACGACCTGTGCGCACCTGGGGTTATGTGTTGAGATGTGTATTAACGAAATCCAAGGACTGGAGTGGATCCGACGACATCGAATTTTTCACCTAAAAAAATGTAAGGATTTTGGAGCCTTTCCATTGCTCATCTTCCAACTGCCACAGCAGCCCAACTAGGTGTACCTACGACCTGTGCGCACCTGGGGTTATGTGTTCAGATGTGTATTAACGAAATCCAAGGACTGGAGTGGATCCGACGACATCGAATTTTTCACCTAAAAAAATGTACAGTGTATAGTAAGGATTTTGGAGCCTTTCCATTGCTCATCTTCCAACTGCCACAGCAGCCCAACTAGGCGTACCTCCGACCTGTGCGCACCTGTGGTTATGTGTTGAGATGTGTATTAACGAAATCCAAAGACTGGAGTGGATCCGACGACATCGAATTTTTCACCTAAAAAAATGTAAGGATTTTGGAGCCTTTCCATTGCTCATCTTCCAACTGCCACAGCAGCCCAACTAGGTATACCTACGACCTGTGCGCACCTGTGGTTATGTGTTGAGATGTGTATTAACGAAATCCAAAGACTGGAGTGGATCCGACGACATCGAATTTTTCACCTAAAAAAATGTACAGTGTATAGTAAGGATTTTGGAGCCTTTCCATGGCTCATCTTCCAACTACCACAGCGGCCAAACTAGGCGTACCTACGACCTGTGCGCACCTGGGGTTATGTGTTGAGATGTGTATTAACGAAATCCAAGGACTGGAGTGGATCCGACGACATCGAATTTTTCACCTAAAAAAATGTAAGGATTTTGGAGCCTTTCCATTGCTCATCTTCCAACTGCCACAGCAGCCCAACTAGGTGTACCTACGACCTGTGCGCACCTGGGGTTATGTGTTCAGATGTGTATTAACGAAATCCAAGGACTGGAGTGGATCCGACGACATCGAATTTTTCACCTAAAAAATGTACAGTGTATAGTAAGGATTTTGGAGCCTTTCCATTGCTCATCTTCCAACTGCCACAGCGGCCCAACTAGGCGTACCTACGACTTGTGCGCACCTGTGGTTATGTGTTGAGCTGTGAATTAACGAAATCCAAAGACTGGAGTGGATCCGACGACATCGAATTTTTCACCAAAAAAAATGTACAGTGTATAGTAAGGATTTTGGAGCCTTTCCATGGCTCATCTTCCAACTGCCATAGCGGCCCAACTAGGCGTACCTACGACTTGTGCGCACCTGTGGTTATGTGTTGAGATGTGTATTAACGAAATCCAAAGACTGGAGTGGATCCGACGACATCGAATTTTTCACCTAAAAAAATGTACAGTGTATAGTAAGGATTTTGGAGCATTTCCATGGCTCATCTTCCAACTGCCACAGCGGCCCAACTAGGCGTACCTACGACCTGTGCGCACCTGTGGTTATGTGTTGAGATGTGTATTAACGAAATCCAAAGACTGGAGTGGATCCGACGACATCGAATTTTTCACCTAAAAAAATGTACAGTGTATAGTAAGGATTTTGGAGCCTTTCCATGGCTCATCTTCCAACTGCCATAGCGGCCCAACTAGGCGTACCTACGACCTGTGCGCATCTGTGGTTATGTGTTGAGATGTGTATTAACGAAATCCAAAGACTGGAGTGGATCCGACGACATCGAATTTTTCACCTAAAAAAATGTATAGTGTATAGTAAGGATTTTGGAGCCTTTCCATGGCTCATCTTCCAACTGCCACAGCGGCCCAACTAGGCGTACCTACGACCTGTGCGCACCTGTGGTTATGTGTTGAGATGTGTATTAACGAAATCCAGAGACTGGAGTGGATCCGACGACATCGAATTTTTCACCTAAAAAAATGTGCAGTGTATAGTAAGGATTTTGAAGCCTTTCCATGGCTCATCTTCCAACTGCCACAGCAGCCCAACTAGGCGTACCTACGACCTGTGCGCACCTGTGGTTATGTGTTGAGATGTGTATTAACGAAATCCAAAGACTGGAGTGGATCCGACGACATCGAATTTTTCACCTAAAAAAATGTACAGTGTATAGTAAGGATTTTGGAGCCTTTCCATGGCTCATCTTCCAACTGCCATAGCGGCCCAACTAGGCGTACCTACGACCTGTGCGCATCTGTGGTTATGTGTTGAGATGTGTATTAACGAAATCCAAAGACTGGAGTGGATCCGACGACATCGAATTTTTCACCAAAAAAAATGTACAGTGTATAGTAAGGATTTTGGAGCCTTTCCATGGCTCATCTTCCAACTGCCACAGCGGCCAAACTAGGCGTACCTACGACCTGTGCGCACCTGGGGTTATGTGTTGAGATGTGTATTAACGAAATCCAAAGACTGGAGTGGATCCGATGACATCGAATTTTTCACCTAAAAAAATGTATAGTGTATAGTAAGGATTTTGGAGCCTTTCCATGGCTCATCTTCCAACTGCCACAGCGGCCCAACTAGGCGTACCTACGACCTCTGCGCACCTGTGGTTATGTGTTGAGATGTGTATTAACGAAATCCAGAGACTGGAGTGGATCCGACGACATCGAATTTTTCACCTAAAAAAATGTGCAGTGTATAGTAAGGATTTTGAAGCCTTTCCATGGCTCATCTTCCAACTGCCACAGCGGCCCAACTAGGCGTACCTACGACCTGTGCGCACCTGTGGTTATGTGTTGAGATGTGTATTAACGAAATCCAAAGACTGATGTGGATCCGACCACATCGAATTTTTCACCTAAAAAAATGTACAGTGTATAGTAAGGATTTTGGAGCCTTTCCATGGCTCATCTTCCAACTGCCACAGCGGCCCAACTAGGCGTACCTACGACCTGTGCGCATCTGTGGTTATGTGTTGAGATGTGTATTAACGAAATCCAAAGACTGGAGTGGATCCGACGACATCGAATTTTTCACCTAAAAAAATGTACAGTGTATATATAGTAAGGATTTTGGAGCCTTTCCATGGCTCATCTTCCAACTGCCACAGCGGCCCAACTAGGCGTACCTACTGTGCGCACCTGTGGTTATGTGTTGAGATGTCTATTAACGAAATCCAAAGACTGGAGTGGATCCGACGACATCGAATTTTTCACCTAAAAAAATGTACAGTGTATAGTAAGGATTTTGGAGCCTTTCCATTGCTCATCTTCCAACTGCCACAGCGGCCCAACTAGGCGTACCTACGACCTGTGCGAACCTGTGGTTATGTGTTGAGATGTGTATTAACGAAATCCCAAGACTGGTGTGGATCCGACCACATCGAATTTTTCACCTAAAAAAATGTACAGTAAGGATTTTGGAGCCTTTCCATGGCTCATCTTCCAACTGCCACAGCGGCCCAACTAGGCGTACCTACTGTGCGCACCTGTGATTATGTGTTGAGATGTGTATTAACGAAATCCAAAGACTGGAGTGGATCCGACGACATCGAATTTTTCACCTAAAAAAATGTAAGGATTTTGGAGCCTTTCCATTGCTCATCTTCCAACTGACAGCAGCCCAACTAGGTATACCTACGACCTGTGCGCACCTGTGGTTATGTGTTGAGATGTGTATTAACGAAATCCAAAGACTGGAGTGGATCCGACGACATCGAATTTTTCACCTAAAAAAATGTACAGTGTATAGTAAGGATTTTGGAGCCTTTCCATGGCTCATCTTCCAACTGCCACAGCGGCCAAACTAGGCGTACCTACGACCTGTGCGCACCTGGGGTTATGTGTTGAGATGTGTATTAACGAAATCCAAAGACTGGAGTGGATCCGACGACATCGAATTTTTCACCTAAAAAAATGTATAGTGTATAGTAAGGATTTTGGAGCCTTTCCATGGCTCATCTTCCAACTGCCACAGCGGCCCAACTAGGCGTACCTACGACCTGTGCGCACCTGTGGTTATGTGTTGAGATGTGTATTAACGAAATCCAAAGACTGGAGTGGATCCGACGACATCGAATTCTTCACCTAACAAAAATGTACAGTGTATAGTAAGGATTTTGGAGCCTTTCCATGGCTCATCTTCCAACTGCCACAGCGGCCCAACTAGGCGTACATACGACCTGTGCGCACCTGTGGTTATGTGTTGAGATGTGTATTAACGAAATCCAAAGACTGGAGTGGATCCGACGACATCGAATTTTTCACCAAAAAAAATGTACAGTGTATAGTAAGGATTTTGGAGCCTTTCCATGGCTCATCTTCCAACTGCCACAGCGGCCCAACTAGGCGTACCTACGACCTGTGCGCACCTGTGGTTATGTGTTGAGATGTGTATTAACGAAATCCAAAGACTGGAGTGGATCCGACGACATCGAATTTTTCACCTAAAAAAATGTACAGTGTATAGTAAGGATTTTGGAGCCTTTCCATGGCTCATCTTCCAACTGCCACAGCGGCCCAACTAGGCGTACCTACGACCTGTGCGCACCTGTGGTTATGTGTTGAGATGTGTATTAACGAAATCCAAAGACTGGAGTGGATCCGACGACATCGAATTTTTCACCTAAAAAAATGTACAGTGTATAGTAAGGATTTTGGAGCCTTTCCATGGCTCATCTTCCAACTGCCATAGCGGCCCAACTAGGCGTACCTACGACCTGTGCGCATCTGTGGTTATGTGTTGAGATGTGTATTAACGAAATCCAAAGACTGGAGTGGATCCGACGACATCGAATTTTTCACCAAAAGAAATGTACAGTGTATAGTAAGGATTTTGGAGCCTTTCCATGGCTCATCTTCCAACTGCCACAGCGGCCCAACTAGGCGTACCTACGACCTCTGCGCACCTGTGGTTATGTGTTGAGATGTGTATTAACGAAATCCAGAGACTGGAGTGGATCCGACGACATCGAATTTTTCACCTAAAAAAATGTGCAGTGTATAGTAAGGATTTTGGAGCCTTTCCATGGCTCATCTTCCAACTGCCACAGCGGCCCAACTAGGCGTACCTACGACCTGTGCGAACCTGTGGTTATGTGTTGAGATGTGTATTAACGAAATCCCAAGACTGGTGTGGATCCGACCACATCGAATTTTTCACCTAAAAAAATGTACAGTGTATAGTAAGGATTTTGGAGCCTTTCCATGGCTCATCTTCCAACTGCCACAGCGGCCCAACTAGGCATACCTACGACCTGTGCGCACCTGTGGTTATGTGTTGAGATGTGTATTAACGAAATCCAAAGACTGGAGTGGATCCGACGACATCGAATTTTTCACTTAAAAAAATGTACAGTGTATAGTAAGGATTTTGGAGCATTTCCATGGCTCATCTTCCAACTGCCACAGCGGCCCAACTAGGCGTACCTACGACCTGTGCGCACCTGTGGTTATGTGTTGAGATGTGTATTAACGAAATCCAAAGACTGGAGTGGATCCGACGACATCGAATTTTTCACCTAAAAAAATGTACAGTGTATAGTAAGGATTTTGGAGCCTTTCCATGGCTCATCTTCCAACTGCCATAGCGGCCCAACTAGGCGTACCTACGACCTGTGCGCATCTGTGGTTATGTGTTGAGATGTGTATTAACGAAATCCAAAGACTGGAGTGGATCCGACGACATCGAATTTTTCACCAAAAAAAATGTACAGTGTATAGTAAGGATTTTGGAGCCTTTCCATGGCTCATCTTCCAACTGCCACAGCGGCCCAACTAGGCGTACCTACGACCTGTGCGCACCTGTGGTTATGTGTTGAGATGTGTATTAACGAAATCCAGAGACTGGAGTGGATCCGACGACATCGAATTTTTCACCTAAAAAAATGTGCAGTGTATAGTAAGGATTTTGGAGCCTTTCCATGGCTCATCTTCCAACTGCCACAGCGGCCCAACTAGGCGTACCTACGACCTGTGCGCACCTGTGGTTATGTGTTGAGATGTGTATTAACGAAATCCAAAGACTGGAGTGGATCCGACGACATCGAAGTTTTCACCTAAAAAAATGTACAGTTTATAGTAAGGATTTTGGAGCCTTTCCATGGCTCATCTTCCAACTGCCACAGCGGCCCAACTAGGCGTACCTACGACCTGTGCGAACCTGTGGTTATGTGTTGAGATGTGTATTAACGAAATCCCAAGACTGGTGTGGATCCGACCACATCGAATTTTTCACCTAAAAAAATGTACAGTAAGGATTTTGGAGCCTTTCCATGGCTCATCTTCCAACTGCCACAGCGGCCCAACTAGGCGTACCTACTGTGCGCACCTGTGATTATGTGTTGAGATGTGTATTAACGAAATCCAAAGACTGGAGTGGATCCGACGACATCGAATTTTTCACCTAAAAAAATGTACAGTGTATAGTAAGGATTTTGGAGCCTTTCCATGGCTCATCTTCCAACTGCCATAGCGGCCCAACTAGGCGTACCTACGACCTGTGCGCATCTGTGGTTATGTGTTGAGATGTGTATTAACGAAATCCAAAGACTGGAGTGGATCCGACGACATCGAATTTTTCACCAAAAAAAATGTACAGTGTATAGTAAGGATTTTGGAGCCTTTAAATGGCTCATCTTCCAACTGCCACAGCGGCCCAACTAGGCATACCTACGACCTGTGCGCACCTGTGGTTATGTGTTGAGATGTGTATTAACGAAATCCAAAGACTGGAGTGGATCCGACGACATCGAATTTTTCACCTAAAAAAATGTACAGTGTATAGTAAGGATTTTGGAGCCTTTCCATGGCTCATGTTCCAACTGCCACAGCGGCCAAACTAGGCGTACCTACGACCTGTGCGCACCTGGGGTTATGTGTTGAGATGTGTATTAACGAAATCCAAGGACTGGAGTGGATCCGACGACATCGAATTTTTCACCTAAAAAAATGTAAGGATTTTGGAGCCTTTCCATTGCTCATCTTCCAACTGCCACAGCAGCCCAACTAGGTATACCTACGACCTGTGCGCACCTGTGGTTATGTGTTGAGATGTGTATTAACGAAATCCAAAGACTGGAGTGGATCCGACGACATCGAATTTTTCAGGATTTTGGAGCCTTTCCATTGCTCATCTTCCAACTGCCACAGCGGCCCAACTAGGCGTACCTACGACTTGTGCGCACCTGTGGTTATGTGTTGAGATGTGTATTAACGAAATCCAAAGACTGGAGTGGATCCGACGACATCGAATTTTTCACCTAAAAAAATGTACAGTGTATAGTAAGGATTTTGGAGCCTTTCCATGGCTCATCTTCCAACTGCCACAGCAGCCCAACTAGGCGTACCTACGACCTGTGCGCACCTGGGGTTATGTGTTGAGATGTGTATTAACGAAATCCAAGGACTGGAGTGGATCCGACGACATCGAATTTTTCACCTAAAAAAATGTACAGTGTATAGTAAGGATTTTGGAGCCTTTCCATTGCTCATCTTCCAACTGCCACAGCAGCCCAACTAGGCGTACCTCCGACCTGTGCGCACCTGTGGTTATGTGTTGAGATGTGTATTAACGAAATCCAAAGACTGGAGTGGATCCGACGACATCGAATTTTTCACCTAAAAAAATGTACAGTGTATAGTAAGGATTTTGGAGCCTTTCCATTGCTCATCTTCCAACTGCCACAGCGGCCCAACTAGGCGTACCTACGACTTGTGCGCACCTGTGGTTATGTGTTGAGATGTGTATTAACGAAATCCAAAGACTGGAGTGGATCCGACGACATCGAATTTTTCACCTAAAAAAATGTACAGTGTATAGTAAGGATTTTGGAGCCTTTCCATGGCTCATCTTCCAACTGCCACAGCAGCCCAACTAGGCGTACCTACGACCTGTGCGCACCTGGGGTTATGTGTTGAGATGTGTATTAACGAAATCCAAGGACTGGAGTGGATCCGACGACATCGAATTTTTCACCTAAAAAAATGTACAGTGTATAGTAAGGATTTTGGAGCCTTTCCATTGCTCATCTTCCAACTGCCATAGCGGCCCAACTAGGCGTACCTACGACCTGTGCGCATCTGTGGTTATGTGTTGAGATGTGTATTAACGAAATCCAAAGACTGGAGTGGATCCGACGACATCGAATTTTTCACCAAAAAAAATGTACAGTGTATAGTAAGGATTTTGGAGCCTTTCCATGGCTCATCTTCCAACTGCCACAGCGGCCCAACTAGGCGTACCTACGACCTGTGCGCACCTGTGGTTATGTGTTGAGATGTGTATTAACGAAATCCAGAGACTGGAGTGGATCCGACGACATCGAATTTTTCACCTAAAAAAATGTGCAGTGTATAGTAAGGATTTTGGAGCCTTTCCATGGCTCATCTTCCAACTGCCACAGCGGCCCAACTAGGCGTACCTACGACCTGTGCGCACCTGTGGTTATGTGTTGAGATGTGTATTAACGAAATCCAAAGACTGGAGTGGATCCGACGACATCGAAGTTTTCACCTAAAAAAATGTACAGTTTATAGTAAGGATTTTGGAGCCTTTCCATGGCTCATCTTCCAACTGCCACAGCGGCCCAACTAGGCGTACCTACGACCTGTGCGCATCTGTGGTTATGTGTTGAGATGTGTATTAACGAAATCCAAAGACTGGAGTGGATCCGACGACATCGAATTTTTCACCTAAAAAAATGTACAGTGTATATAAAGTAAGGATTTTGGAGCCTTTCCATGGCTCATCTTCCAACTGCCACAGCGGCCCAACTAGGCGTACCTACTGTGCGCACCTGTGATTATGTGTTGAGATGTGTATTAACGAAATCCAAAGACTGGAGTGGATCCGACGACATCGAATTTTTCACCTAAAAAAATGTACAGTGTATAGTAAGGATTTTGGAGCCTTTCCATGGCTCATCTTCCAACTGCCATAGCGGCCCAACTAGGCGTACCTACGACCTGTGCGCATCTGTGGTTATGTGTTGAGATGTGTATTAACGAAATCCAAAGACTGGAGTGGATCCGACGACATCGAATTTTTCACCAAAAAAAATGTACATTTTTGAAAAATGTAAGGATTTTGGAGCCTTTCCATGGCTCATCTTCCAACTGCCACAGCGGCCCAACTAGGCATACCTACGACCTGTGCGCACCTGTGGTTATGTGTTGAGATGTGTATTAACGAAATCCAAAGACTGGAGTGGATCCGACGACATCGAATTTTTCACCTAAAAAAATGTACAGTGTATAGTAAGGATTTTGGAGCCTTTCCATTGCTCATCTTCCAACTGCCACAGCGGCCCAACTAGGCGTACCTACGACCTGTGCGCACCTGTGGTTATGTGTTGAGATGTGTATTAACGAAATCCAAAGACTGGAGTGGATCCGACGACATCGAATTTTTCACCTAAAAAAATGAACAGTGTATAGTAAGGATTTTGGAGCCTTTCCATGGCTCATCTTCCAACTGCCACAGCGGCCCAACTAGGCGTACCTACGACCTGTGCGCACCTGTGGTTATGTGTTGAGATGTGTATTAACGAAATCCAAAGACTGGAGTGGATCCGACGACATCGAATTTTTCACCTAAAAAAATGAACAGTGTATAGTAAGGATTTTGGAGCCTTTCCATGGCTCATCTTCCAACTGCCACAGCGGCCCAACTAGGCGTACCTACGACCTGTGCGCACCTGTGGTTATGTGTTGAGATGTGTATTAACGAAATCCAAAGACTGGAGTGGATCCGACGACATCGAATTTTTCACCTAAAAAAATGTACAGTGTATAGTAAGGATTTTGGAGCCTTTCCATGGCTCATCTTCCAAGTGCCACAGCGGCCCAACTAGGCGTACCTACGACCTGTGCGCACCTGTGGTTATGTGTTGAGATGTGTATTAACGAAATCCAAAGACTGGAGTGGATACGACGACATCGAATTTTTCACCTAAAAAAATGTACAGTGTATAGTAAGGATTTTGGAGCCTTTCCATGGCTCATCTTCCAACTGCCACAGCGGCCCAACTAGGCGTACCTACGACCTGTGCGCACCTGTGGTTATGTGTTGAGATGTGTATTAACGAAATCCAAAGACTGGAGTGGATCCGACGACATCGAAGTTTTCACCTAAAAAAATGTACAGTTTATAGTAAGGATTTTGGAGCCTTTCCATGGCTCATCTTCCAACTGCCACAGCGGCCCAACTAGGCGTACCTACGACCTGTGCGCACCTGTGGTTATGTGTTGAGATGTGTATTAACGAAATCCCAAGACTGGTGTGGATCCGACGACATCGAATTTTTCACCTAAAAAAATGTACAGTGTATAGTAAGGATTTTGGAGCCTTTCCATGGCTCATCTTCCAACTGCCACAGCGGCCCAACTAGGCGTACCTACGACCTGTGCGCACCTGTGGTTATGTGTTAATATGTGTGTTAACGAAATCCAAAGACTGGAGTGGATCCGACGACATCGAATTTTTCACCTAAAAAAATGTACAGTGTATAGTAAGGATTTTGGAGCCTTTCCATGGCTCATCTTCCAACTGCCATAGCGGCCCAACTAGGCGTACCTACGACCTGTGCGCATCTGTGGTTATGTGTTGAGATGTGTATTAACGAAATCCAAAGACTGGAGTGGATCCGACGACATCGAATTTTTCACCAAAAAAAATGTACAGTGTATAGTAAGGATTTTGGAGCCTTTCCATGGCTCATCTTCCAACTGCCACAGCGGCCCAACTAGGCGTACCTACGACCTGTGCGCACCTGTGGTTATGTGTTGAGATGTGTTTTAACGAAATCCAAAGACTGGAGTGGATCCGACGACATCGAAGTTTTCACCTAAAAAAATGTACAGTTTATAGTAAGGATTTTGGAGCCTTTCCATGGCTCATCTTCCAACTGCCACAGCGGCCCAACTAGGCGTACCTACGACCTGTGCGCATCTGTGGTTATGTGTTGAGATGTGTATTAACGAAATCCAAAGACTGGAGTGGATCCGACGACATCGAATTTTTCACCTAAAAAAATGTACAGTGTATATATAGTAAGGATTTTGGAGCCTTTCCATGGCTCATCTTCCAACTGCCACAGCGGCCCAACTAGGCGTACCTACTGTGCGCACCTGTGATTATGTGTTGAGATGTGTATTAACGAAATCCAAAGACTGGAGTGGATCCGACGACATCGAATTTTTCACCTAAAAAAATGTACAGTGTATAGTAAGGATTTTGGAGCCTTTCCATGGCTCATCTTCCAACTGCCATAGCGGCCCAACTAGGCGTACCTACGACCTGTGCGCATCTGTGGTTATGTGTTGAGATGTGTATTAACGAAATCCAAAGACTGGAGTGGATCCGACGACATCGAATTTTTCACCAAAAAAAATGTACAGTGTATAGTAAGGATTTTGGAGCCTTTCCATGGCTCATCTTCCAACTGCCACAGCGGCCCAACTAGGCATACCTACGACCTGTGCGCACCTGTGGTTATGTGTCGAGATGTGTATTAACGAAATCCAAAGACTGGAGTGGATCCGACGACATCGAATTTTTCACCTAAAAAAATGTACAGTGTATAGTAAGGATTTTGGAGCCTTTCCATTGCTCATCTTCCAACTGCCACAGCGGCCCAACTAGGCGTACCTACGACCTGTGCGCACCTGTGGTTATGTGTTGAGATGTGTATTAACGAAATCCAAAGACTGGAGTGGATCCGACGACATCGAATTTTTCACCTAAAAAAATGTACAGTGTATAGTAAGGATTTTGGAGCATTTCCATGGCTCATCTTCCAACTGCCACAGCGGCCCAACTAGGCGTACCTACGACCTGTGCGCACCTGTGGTTATGTGTTGAGATGTGTATTAACGAAATCCAGAGACTGGAGTGGATCCGACGACATCGAATTTTTCACCTAAAAAAATGTGCAGTGTATAGTAAGGATTTTGGAGCCTTTCCATGGCTCATCTTCCAACTGCCACAGCGGCCCAACTAGGCGTACCTACGACTTGTGCGCACCTGTGGTTATGTGTTGAGATGGGTATTAACGAAATCCAAAGACTGGAGTGGATCCGACGACATCGAATTTTTCACCTAAAAAAATGTACAGTGTATAGTAAGGATTTTGGAGCATTTCCATGGCTCATTTTCCAACTGCCACAGCGGCCCAACTAGGCGTACCTACGACTTGTGCGCACCTGTGGTTATGTGTTGAGATGGGTATAAACGAAATCCAAAGACTGGAGTGGATCCGACGACATCGAATTTTTCACCTAAAAAAATGTACAGTGTATAGTAAGGATTTTGGAGCCTTTCCTTGGCTCATCTTCCAACTGCCACAGCGGCCCAACTAGGCGTACCTACGACCTGTGCGCACCTGTGGTTATGTGTTGAGATGTGTATTAACGAAATCCAAAGACTGGAGTGGATCCGACGACATCGAATTTTTCACCTAAAAAAATGAACAGTGTATAGTAAGGATTTTGGAGCCTTTCCATGGCTCATCTTCCAAGTGCCACAGCGGCCCAACTAGGCGTACCTACGACCTGTGCGCACCTGTGGTTATGTGTTGAGATGTGTATTAACGAAATCCAAAGACTGGAGTGGATACGACGACATCGAATTTTTCACCTAAAAAAATGTACAGTGTATAGTAAGGATTTTGGAGCCTTTCCATGGCTCATCTTCCAACTGCCACAGCGGCCCAACTAGGCGTACCTACGACCTGTGCGCACCTGTGGTTATGTGTTGAGATGTGTATTAACGAAATCCAAAGACTGGAGTGGATCCGACGACATCGAAGTTTTCACCTAAAAAAATGTACAGTTTATAGTAAGGATTTTGGAGCCTTTCCATGGCTCATCTTCCAACTGCCACAGCGGCCCAACTAGGCGTACCTACGACCTGTGCGCACCTGTGGTTATGTGTTGAGATGTGTATTAACGAAATCCCAAGACTGGTGTGGATCCGACGACATCGAATTTTTCACCTAAAAAAATGTACAGTGTATAGTAAGGATTTTGGAGCCTTTCCATGGCTCATCTTCCAACTGCCACAGCGGCCCAACTAGGCGTACCTACGACCTGTGCGCACCTGTGGTTATGTGTTAATATGTGTGTTAACGAAATCCAAAGACTGGAGTGGATCCGACGACATCGAATTTTTCACCTAAAAAAATGTACAGTAAGGATTTTGGAGCCTTTCCATGGCTCATCTTCCAACTGCCACAGCGGCCCAACTAGGCGTACCTACGACCTGTGCGCATCTGTGGTTATGTGTTGAGATGTGTATTAACGAAATCCAAAGACTGGAGTGGATCCGACGACATCGAATTTTTCACCTAAAAAAATGTACAGTGTATATATAGTAAGGATTTTGGAGCCTTTCCATGGCTCATCTTCCAACTGCCACAGCGGCCCAACTAGGCGTACCTACTGTGCTCACCTGTGATTATGTGTTGAGATGTGTATTAACGAAATCCAAAGACTGGAGTGGATCCGACGACATCGAATTTTTCACCTAAAAAAATGTACAGTGTATAGTAAGGATTTTGGAGCCTTTCCATGGCTCATCTTCCAACTGCCACAGCGGCCCAACTAGGCGTACCTACGACCTGTGCGCACCTGTGGTTATGTGTTGAGATGTGTGTTAACGAAATCCAAAGACTGGAGTGGATCCGACGACATCGAATTTTTCACCTAAAAAAATGTACAGTAAGGATTTTGGAGCCTTTCCATGGCTCATCTTCCAACTGCCACAGCGGCCCAACTAGGCGTACCTACGACCTGTGCGCATCTGTGGTTATGTGTTGAGATGTGTATTAACGAAATCCAAAGACTGGAGTGGATCCGACGACATCGAATTTTTCACCTAAAAAAATGTACAGTGTATATATAGTAAGGATTTTGGAGCCTTTCCATGGCTCATCTTCCAACTGCCACAGCGGCCCAACTAGGCGTACCTACTGTGCTCACCTGTGATTATGTGTTGAGATGTGTATTAACGAAATCCAAAGACTGGAGTGGATCCGACGACATCGAATTTTTCACCTAAAAAAATGTACAGTGTATAGTAAGGATTTTGGAGCCTTTCCATGGCTCATCTTCCAAGTGCCACAGCGGCCCAACTAGGCGTACCTACGACCTGTGCGCACCTGTGGTTATGTGTTGAGATGTGTATTAACGAAATCCAAAGACTGGAGTGGATCCGACGACATCGAATTTTTCACCTAAAAAAATGTACAGTGTATAGTAAGGATTTTGGAGCCTTTCCATGGCTCATCTTCAAACTGCCACAGCGGCCCAACTAGGCGTACCTACTGTGCTCACCTGTGATTATGTGTTGAGATGTGTATTAACGAAATCCAAAGACTGGAGTGGATCCGACGACATCGAATTTTTCACCTAAAAAAATGTACAGTGTATAGTAAGGATTTTGGAGCCTTTCCATGGCTCATCTTCCAAGTGCCACAGCGGCCCAACTAGGCGTACCTACGACCTGTGCGCACCTGTGGTTATGTGTTGAGATGTGTATTAACGAAATCCAAAGACTGGAGTGGATCCGACGACATCGAATTTTTCACCTAAAAAAATGTACAGTAAGGATTTTGGAGCCTTTCCATGGCTCATCTTCCAACTGCCACAGCGGCCCAACTAGGCGTACCTACGACCTGTGCGCATCTGTGGTTATGTGTTGAGATGTGTATTAACGAAATCCAAAGACTGGAGTGGATCCGACGACATCGAATTTTTCACCTAAAAAAATGTACAGTGTATATATAGTAAGGATTTTGGAGCCTTTCCATGGCTCATCTTCCAACTGCCACAGCGGCCCAACTAGGCGTACCTACTGTGCTCACCTGTGATTATGTGTTGAGATGTGTATTAACGAAATCCAAAGACTGGAGTGGATCCGACGACATCGAATTTTTCACCTAAAAAAATGTACAGTGTATAGTAAGGATTTTGGAGCCTTTCCATGGCTCATCTTCCAACTGCCACAGCAGCCCAACTAGGCGTACCTACGACCTGTGCGCACCTGTGGTTATGTGTTGAGATGTGTATTAACGAAATCCAAAGACTGGAGTGGATCCGACGACATCGAATTTTTCACCTAAAAAAATGTACAGTGTATATATAGTAAGGATTTTGGAGCCTTTCCATGGCTCATCTTCCAACTGCCACAGCGGCCCAACAAGGCGTACCTACGACCTGTGCGCACCTGTGGTTATGTGTTGAGATGTGTATTAACGAAATCCAAAGACTGGAGTGGATCCGACGACATCGAATTTTTCACCTAAAAAAATGTACAGTGTATAGTAAGGATTTTGGAGCCTTTCCATGGCTCATCTTCCAAGTGCCACAGCGGCCCAACTAGGCGTACCTACGACCTGTGCGCACCTGTGGTTATGTGTTGAGATGTGTATTAACGAAATCCAAAGACTGGAGTGGATCCGACGACATCGAATTTTTCACCTAAAAAAATGTACAGTGTATAGTAAGGATTTTGGAGCCTTTCCATGGCTCATCTTCCAACTGCCACAGCGGCCCAACAAGGCGTACCTACGACCTGTGCGCACCTGTGGTTATGTGTTGAGATGTGTATTAACGAAATCCAAAGACTGGAGTGGATCCGACGACATCGAATTTTTCACCTAAAAAAATGTACAGTGTATAGTAAGGATTTTTGAGCCTTTCCATGGCTCATCTTCCAACTGCCACAGCGGCCCAACTAGGCGTACCTACGACCTGTGCGCACCTGTGGTTATGTGTTAAGATGTGTATTAACGAAATCCAAAGACTGGAGTGGATCCGACGACATCGAATTTTTCACCTAAAAAAATGTACAGTGTATAGTAAGGATTTTTGAGCCTTTCCATGGCTCATCTTCCAACTGCCACAGCGGCCCAACTAGGCGTACCTACGACCTGTGCGCACCTGTGGTTATGTGTTGAGATGTGTATTAACGAAATCCAAAGACGAGTGGATCCGACGACATCGAATTTTTCACCTAAAAAAATGTACAGTGTATAGTAAGGATTTTGGAGCCTTTCCATGGCTCATCTTCCAACTGCCACAGCGGCCCAACTAGGAATACCTACGACCTGTGCGCATCTGTGGTTATGTGTTGAGATGTGTATTAACGAAATCCAAAGACTGGAGTGGATCCGACGACATCGAATTTTTCACCTAAAAAAATGTACAGTATAGTAAGGATTTTGGAGCATTTCCATGGCTCATCTTCCAACTGCCACAGCGGCCCAACTAGGCGTACCTACGACCTGTGCGCACCTGTGGTTATGTGTTGAGATGTGTATTAACGAAATCCAAAGACTGGAGTGGATCCGACGACATCGAATTTTTCACCTAAAAAAATGTACAGTGTATAGTAAGGATTTTTGAGCCTTTCCATGGCTCTTCTTCCAACTGCCACAGCGGCCCAACTAGGCGTACCTACGACCTGGGCGCCAGTGGTTTTGTGTTGAGATGTGTATTAAAGAAATCCAAAGACTGGAGTGGATCCGACGACATCGAATTTTTCACCTAAAAAAATGTACAGTGTATAGTAAGGATTTTGGAGCCTTTCCATGGCTCATCTTCCAACTGCCACAGCGGCCCAACTAGGCGTACCTACGACCTGTGCGCACCTGTGGTTATGTGTTGAGTTGTGTATTAACGAAATCTAAAGACTGGAGTGGATCCGACGACATCGAATTTTTCACTTAAAAAAATGTACAGTGTATAGTATAGCTCATCTTCCAACTGCCACAGCGGCCCAACTAGGCGTACCTACGACCTGTGCGCACCTGTGGTTATGTGTTGAGATGTGTATTAACGAAATCCAAAGACTGGAGTGGATCCGACGACATCGAATTTTTCACCTAAAAAAATGTACAGTGTATAGTAAGGATTTTGGAGCCTTTCCATGGCTCATCTTCCAACGGCCACAGCGGCCCAACTAGGCGTACCCACGACCTGTGCGCACCTGTGGTTATGTGTTGAGATGTGTATTAACGAAATCAAAGACTGGAGTGGATCCGACGACATCGAATTTTTCACCTAAAAAAATGTACAGTGTATAGTAAGGATTTTTGAGCCTTTCCATGGCTCATCTTCCAACTGCCACAGCGGCCCAACTAGGCGTACCTACGACCTGTGCGCATCTGTGGTTATGTGTTGAGATGTGTATTAACGAAATCCAAAGATGAGTGGATCCGACGACATCGAATTTTTCACCTAAAAAAATGTACAGTGTATAGTAAGGATTTTGGAGCCTTTCCATGGCTCATCTTCCAAATGCCACAGCGGCGCAACTAGGAATACCTACGACCTGTGCGCATCTGTGGTTATGTGTTGAGATGTGTATTAACGAAATCCAAAGACTGGAGTGGATCCGACGACATCGAATTTTTCACCTAAAAAAATGTACAGTATAGTAAGGATTTTGGAGCCTTTCCATGGCTCATCTTCCAACTGCCACAGCGGCCCAACTAGGCGTACCTACGACCTGTGCGCACCTGTGGTTATGTGTTGAGATGTGTATTAACGAAATCCAAAGACTGGAGTGGATCCGACGACATCGAATTTTTCACCTAAAAAAATGTACAGTGTATAGTAAGGATTTTTGAGCCTTTCCATGGCTCATCTTCCAACTGCCACAGCGGCCCAACTAGGCGTACCTACGACCTGTGCGCACCTGTGGTTATGTGTTAAGATGTGTATTAACGAAATCCAAAGACTGGAGTGGATCCGACGACATCGAATTTTTCACCTAAAAAAATGTACAGTGTATAGTAAGGATTTTTGAGCCTTTCCATGGCTCATCTTCCAACTGCCACAGCGGCCCAACTAGGCGTACCTACGACCTGTGCGCACCTGTGGTTATGTGTTGAGATGTGTATTAACGAAATCCAAAGACGAGTGGATCCGACGACATCGAATTTTTCACCTAAAAAAATGTACAGTGTATAGTAAGGATTTTGGAGCCTTTCCATGGCTCATCTTCCAACTGCCACAGCGGCCCAACTAGGAATACCTACGACCTGTGCGCATCTGTGGTTATGTGTTGAGATGTGTATTAACGAAATCCAAAGACTGGAGTGGATCCGACGACATCGAATTTTTCACCTAAAAAAATGTACAGTGTATAGTAAGGATTTTGGAGCCTTTCCATGGCTCATCTTCCAACTGCCACAGCGGCCCAACTAGGCGTACCTACGACCTGTGCGCACCTGTGGTTATGTGTTGAGATGTGTATTAACGAAATCCAAAGACTGGAGTGGATCCGACGACATCGAATTTTTCACCTAAAAAAATGTACAGTGTATAGTAAGGATTTTTGAGCCTTTCCATGGCTCATCTTCCAACTGCCACAGCGGCCCAACTAGGCGTACCTACGACCTGGGCGCCAGTGGTTTTGTGTTGAGATGTGTATTAAAGAAATCCAAAGACTGGAGTGGATCCGACGACATCGAATTTTTCACCTAAAAAAATGTACAGTGTATAGTAAGGATTTTGGAGCCTTTCCATGGCTCATCTTCCAACTGCCACAGCGGCCCAACTAGGCGTACCTACGACCTGTGCGCACCTGTGGTTATGTGTTGAGATGTGTTTTAACGAAATCCAAAGACTGGAGTGGATCCGACGACATCGAATTTTTCACCTAAAAAAATGTACAGTGTAAAGTAAGGATTTTAGAGCCTTTCCATGGCTCATCTTCCAACTGCCACAGCGGCCCAACTAGGCGTACCTACGACCTGTGCGCACCTGTGGTTATGTGTTGAGATGTGTATTAACGAAATCCAAAGACTGGAGTGGATCCGACGACATCGAATTTTTCACCTAAAAAAATGTACAGTGTATAGTAAGGATTTTTGAGCCTTTCCATGGCTCATCTTCCAACTGCCACAGCGGCCCAACTAGGCGTACCTACGACCTGTGCGCACCTGTGGTTATGTGTTGAGATGTGTATTAACGAAATCCAAAGACGAGTGGATCCGACGACATCGAATTTTTCACCTAAAAAAATGTACAGTGTATAGTAAGGATTTTGGAGCCTTTCCATGGCTCATCTTCCAACTGCCACAGCGGCCCAACTAGGAATACCTACGACCTGTGCGCATCTGTGGTTATGTGTTGAGATGTGTATTAACGAAATCCAAAGACTGGAGTGGACCCGACGACATCGAATTTTTCACCTAAAAAAATGTACAGTATAGTAAGGATTTTGGAGCCTTTCCATGGCTCATCTTCCAACTGCCACAGCGGCCCAACTAGGCGTACCTACGACCTGTGCGCACCTGTGGTTATGTGTTGAGATGTGTATTAACGAAATCCAAAGACTGGAGTGGATCCGACGATATCGAATTTTTCACCTAAAAAAATGTACAGTACAAGGATTTTGGAGCCTTTCCATGGCTCATCTTCCAACGGCCACAGCGGCCCAACTAGGCGTACCCACGACCTGTGCGCACCTGTGGTTATGTGTTGAGATGTGTATTAACGAAATCCAAAGACTGGAGTGGATCCGACGACATCGAATTTTTCACCTAAAAAAATGTACAGTGTATAGTAAGGATTTTGGAGCCTTTCCATGGCTCATCTTCCAACTGCCACAGCGGCCCAACTAGGCGTACCTACGACCTGTGCGCACCTGTGGTTATGTGTTGAGTTGTGTATTAACGAAATCTAAAGACGAGTGGATCCGACGACATCGAATTTTTCACCTAAAAAAATGTACAGTGTATAGTAAGGATTTTTGAGCCTTTCCATGGCTCATCTTCCAACTGCCACAGCGGCCCAACTAGGCGTACCTACGACCTGTGCGCATCTGTGGTTATGTGTTGAGATGTGTATTAACGAAATCCAAAGACTGGAGTGGATCCGACGACATCGAATTTTTCACCTAAAAAAATGTACAGTGTATAGTAAAGATTTTGGAGCCTTTCCATGGCTCATCTTCCAACTGCCACAGCGGCCCAACTAGGCGTACCTACGACCTGTGCGCACCTGTGGTTATGTGTTGAGATGTGTATTAACGAAATCCAAAGACTGGAGTGGATGCGACGACATCGAATTTTTCACCTAAGAAAATGTACAGTGTATAGTAAGAATTTTGGAGCCTTTCCATGGCTCATCTTCCAACTGCCACACCGGCCCAACTAGGCGTACCTACGACCTGTGCGCACCTGTGGTTATGTGTTGAGATGTGTATTAACGAAACCTAAAGACAGGAGTGGATCCGACGACATCGAATTTTTCACCTAAAAAAATGTACAGTGTATAGTAAGGATTTTGGAGCCATTCCATGGCTCATCTTCCAACTGCCACAGCGGCCCAACTAGGCGTACCTACGACCTGTGCGCACCTGTGGTTATGTGTTGAGATGTGTATTAACGAAATCCAAAGACTGGAGTGGATCCGACGACATCGAATTTTTCACCTAAAAAAATGTACAGTGTATAGTAAGGATTTTGGAGCCTTTCCATGGCTCATCTTCCAACTGCCACAGCGGCCCAACTAGGCGTACCTACAACCTGTGCGCACCTGTGGTTATGTGTTGAGATGTGTATTAACGAAATCCAAAGACGAGTGGATCCGACGACATCGAATTTTTCACCTAAAAAAATGTACAGTGTATAGTAAGGATTTTGGAGCCTTTCCATGGCTCATCTTCCAACTGCCACAGCGGCCCAACTAGAAATACCTACGACCTGTGCGCATCTGTGGTTATGTGTTGAGTTGTGTATTAACGAAATCTAAAGACTGGAGTGGATCCGACGACATCGAATTTTTCACCTAAAAAAATGTACAGTGTATAGTAAGGATTTTGGAGCCTTTCCATGGCTCATCTTCCAACTGCCACAGCGGCCCAACTAGGAATACCTACGACCTGTGCGCATCTGTGGTTATGTGTTGAGATGTGTATTAACGAAATCCAAAGACTGGAGTGGATCCGACGACATCGAATTTTTCACCTAAAAACATGTACAGTATAGTAAGGATTTTGGAGCCTTTCCATGGCTCATCTTCCAACTGCCACAGCGGCCCAACTAGGCGTACCTACGACCTGTGCGCACCTGTGGTTATGTGTTGAGATGTGTATTAACGAAATCCAAAGACTGGAGTGGATCCGACGACATCGAATTTTTCACCTAAAAAAATGTACAGTGTATAGTAAGGATTTTGGAGCCTTTCCATGGCTCATCTTCCAACTGCCACAGCGGCCCAACTAGGCGTACCTACGACCTGTGCGCACCTGTGGTTATGTGTTGAGATGTGTATTAACGAAATCCAAAGACTGGAGTGGATCCGACTACATCGAATTTTTCACCAAAAATATGTACAGTGTTAGTAAGGATTTTGGAGCCTTTCCATGGCTCATCTTCCAACTGCCACAGCGGCCCAACTAGGCATACCTACGACCTGTGCGCACCTGTGGTTATGTGTTGAGATGTGTATTAACGAAATCCAAAGACTGGAGTGGATCCGACGACATCGAATTTTTCACCTAAAAAAATGTACAGTGTATAGTAAGGATTTTGGAGCCTTTCCATGGCTCATCTTCCAACTGCCACAGCGGCCCAACTAGGCGTACCTACGACCTGTGCGCACCTGTGGTTATGTGTTGAGATGTGTATTAACGAAATCCAAAGACTGGAGTGGATGCGACGACATCGAATTTTTCACCTAAGAAAATGTACAGTGTATAGTAAGAATTTTGGAGCCTTTCCATGGCTCATCTTCCAACTGCCACAGCGGCCCAACTAGGCGTACCTACGACCTGTGCAGTTGGAAGATGAGCCATGGAAAGGCTCCAAAATCCTTACTATACTGTACATTTTTTTAGGTGAAAAATTCGATGTCGTCGGATCCACTCCAGTCTTTGGATTTCGTTAATACACATCTCAACACATAACCACAGATGCGCACAGGTCGTAGGTATTCCTAGTTGGGCCGCTGTGGCAGTTGGAAGATGAGCCATGGAAAGGCTCCAAAATCCTTACTATACACTGTACATTTTTTTAGGTGAAAAATTCGATGTCGTCGGATCCACTCGTCTTTGGATTTCGTTAATACACATCTCAACACATAACCACAGGTGCGCACAGGTTGTAGGTACGCCTAGTTGGGCCGCTGTGGCAGTTGGAAAATGAGCCATGGAAAGGCTCCAAAATCCTTACTATACACTGTACATTTTTTTAGGTGAAAAATTCGATGTCGTCGGATCCACTCCAGTCTTTGGATTTCGTTAATACACATCTCAACACATAACCACAGGTGCGCACAGGTCGTAGGTACGCCTAGTTGGGCCGCTGTGGCAGTTGGAAGATGAGCCATGGAATGGCTCCAAAATCCTTACTATACACTGTACATTTTTTTAGGTGAAAAATTCGATGTCGTCGGATCCACTCCTGTCTTTAGGTTTCGTTAATACACATCTCAACACATAACCACAGGTGCGCACAGGTCGTAGGTACGCCTAGTTGGGCCGGTGTGGCAGTTGGAAGATGAGCCATGGAAAGGCTCCAAAATTCTTACTATACACTGTACATTTTCTTAGGTGAAAAATTCGATGTCGTCGCATCCACTCCAGTCTTTGGATTTCGTTAATACACATCTCAACACATAACCACAGGTGCGCACAGGTCGTAGGTACGCCTAGTTGGGCCGCTGTGGCAGTTGGAAGATGAGCCATGGAAAGGCTCAAAAATCCTTACTATACACTGTACATTTTTTTAGGTGAAAAATTCGATGTCGTCGGATCCACTCCAGTCTTTAGATTTCGTTAATACACAACTCAACACATAACCACAGGTGCGCACAGGTCGTAGGTACGCCTAGTTGGGCCGCTGTGGCAGTTGGAAGATGAGCCATGGAAAGGCTCAAAAATCCTTACTATACACTGTACATTTTTTTAGGTGAAAAATTCGATGTCGTCGGATCCACTCCAGTCTTTGGATTTCGTTAATACACATCTCAACACATAACCACAGGTGCGCACAGGTCGTGGGTACGCCTAGTTGGGCCGCTGTGGCCGTTGGAAGATGAGCCATGGAAAGGCTCCAAAATCCTTACTATACACTGTACATTTTTTTAGGTGAAAAATTCGATGTCGTCGGATCCACTCCAGTCTTTGGATTTCGTTAATACACATCTCAACACATAACCACAGGTGCGCACAGGTCGTAGGTACGCCTAGTTGGGCCGCTGTGGCAGTTGGAAGATGAGCCATGGAAAGGCTCAAAAATCCTTACTATACACTGTACATTTTTTTAGGTGAAAAATTCGATGTCGTCGGATCCACTCCAGTCTTTGGATTTCGTTAATACACATCTCAACACATAACCACAGGTGCGCACAGGTCGTAGGTACGCCTAGTTGGGCCGCTGTGGCAGTTGGAAGATCAGCCATGGAATGGCTCCAAAATCCTTACTATACACTGTACATTTTTTTAGGTGAAAAATTCGATGTCGTCGGATCCACTCCTGTCTTTAGGTTTCGTTAATACACATCTCAACACATAACCACAGGTGCGCACAGGTCGTAGGTACGCCTAGTTGGGCCGCTGTGGCAGTTGGAAGATGAGCCATGGAAATTCTCCAAAATTCTTACTATACACTGTACATTTTCTTAGGTGAAAAATTCGATGTCGTCGCATCCACTCCAGTCTTTGGATTTCGTTAATACACATCTCAACACATAACCACAGGTGCGCACAGGTCGTAGGTACGCCTAGTTGGGCCGCTGTGGCAGTTGGAAGATGAGCCATGGAAAGGCTCCAAAATCTTTACTATACACTGTACATTTTTTTAGGTGAAAAATTCGATGTCGTCGGATCCACTCCAGTCTTTGGATTTCGTTAATACACATCTCAACACATAACCACAGGTGCGCACAGGTCGTAGGTACGCCTAGTTGGGCCGCTGTGGCAGTTGGAAGATGAGCCATGGAAAGGCTCCAAAATCCTTACTATACACTGTACATTTTTTTAGGTGAAAAATTCGATGTCGTCGGATCCACTCCAGTCTTTGGATTTCGTTAATACACATCTCAACACATAACCACAGGTGCGCACAGGTCGTAGGTACGCCTAGTTGGGCCGCTGTGGCAGTTGGAAGATGAGCCATGGAAAGGCTCCAAAATCCTTACTATACTGTACATTTTTTTAGGTGAAAAATTCGATGTCGTCGGATCCACTCCAGTCTTTGGATTTCGTTAATACACATCTCAACACATAACCACAGATGCGCACAGGTCGTAGGTATTCCTAGTTAGGCCGCTGTGGCAGTTGGAAGATGAGCCATGGAAAGGCTCCAAAATCCTTACTATACACTGTACATTTTTTTAGGTGAAAAATTCGATGTCGTCGGATCCACTCCAGTCTTTGGATTTCGTTAATACACATCTCAACACATAACCACAGATGCGCACAGGTCGTAGGTACGCCTAGTTGGGCCGCTGTGGCAGTTGGAAGATGAGCCATGGAAAGGCTCAAAAATCCTTACTATACACTGTACATTTTTTTAGGTGAAAAATTCGATGTCGTCGGATCCACTCCAGTCTTTGGATTTCGTTAATACACATCTCAACACATAACCACAGGTGCGCACAGGTCGTAGGTACGCCTAGTTGGGCCGCTGTGGCAGTTGGAAGATGAGCCATGGAAAGGCTCCAAAATCTTTACTATACACTGTAAATTTTTTTAGGTGAAAAATTCGATGTCGTTGGATCCACTCGTCTTTGGATTTCGTTAATACACATCTCAACACATAACCACAGGTGCGCACAGGTTGTAGGTACGCCTAGTTGGGCCGCTGTGGCAGTTGGAAGATGAGCCATGGAAAGGCTCCAAAATTCTTACTATACACTGTACATTTTCTTAGGTGAAAAATTCGATGTCGTCGCATCCACTCCAGTCTTTGGATTTCGTTAATACACATCTCAACACATAACCACAGGTGCGCACAGGTCGTAGGTACGTGGAGTGGAGTGGATCCGACGACATCCGACGACATCGAATTTTTCACCTAAAAAAATGTACAGTGTATAGTAAGGATTTTGGAGCCTTTCCATGGCTCATCTTCCAACTGCCACAGCGGCCAAACTAGGCGTACCTACGACCTGTGCGCACCTGTGGTTATGTGTTGAGATGTGTATTAACGAAATCCAAAGACTGGAGTGGATCCGACGACATCGAATTTTTCACCTAAAAAAATGTACAGTGTATAGTAAGGATTTTGGAGCCTTTCCATGGCTCATCTTCCAACTGCCACAGCGGCCCAACTAGGCGTACCTACAACCTGTGCGCACCTGTGGTTATGTGTTGAGATGTGTATTAACGAAATCCAAAGACGAGTGGATCCGACGACATCGAATTTTTCACCTAAAAAAATTTACAGTGTATAGTAAGGATTTTGGAGCCTTTCCATGGCTCATCTTCCAACTGCCACAGCGGCCCAACTAGGAATACCTACGACCTGTGCGCATCTGTGGTTATGTGTTGGGATGTGTATTAACGAAATCCAAAGACTGGAGTGGATCCGACGACATCGAATTTTTCACCTAAAAAAATGTACAGTATAGTAAGGATTTTGGAGCCTTTCCATGGCTCATCTTCCAACTGCCACAGCGGCCCAACTAGGCGTACCTACGACCTGTGCGCACCTGTGGTTATGTGTTGAGATGTGTATTAACGAAATCCAAAGACTGGAGTGGATCCGACGACATCGAATTTTTCACCTAAAAAAATGTACAGTGCATAGTAAGGATTTTGGAGCCTTTCCATGGCTCATCTTCCAACTGCCACAGCGGCCCAACTAGGCGTACCTACGACCTGTGCGCACCTGTGGTTATGTGTTGAGATGTGTATTAACGAAATCCAAAGACTGGAGTGGATCCGACGACATCGAATTTTTCACCTAAAAAAATGTGCAGTGTATAGTAAGGATTTTGGAGCCTTTCCATGGCTCATCTTCCAACTGCCACAGTGGCCCAACTAGGCGTACCTACGACCTGTGCGCACCTGTGGTTATGTGTTGAGATGTGTATTAACGAAACCTAAAGACAGGAGTGGATCCGACGACATCGAATTTTTCACCTAAAAAAATGTACAGTGTATAGTAAGGATTTTGGAGCCTTTCCATGGCTCATCCTCCAACTGCCACAGCGGCCCAACTAGGCGTACCTACGACCTGTGCGCACCTGTGGTTATGTGTTGAGATGTGTATTAACGAAATCCAAAGACTGGAGTGGATCCGACGACATCGAATTTTTCACCTAAAAAAATGTACAGTGTATAGTAAGGATTTACGACCTGTGCGCACCTGTGGTTATGTGTTGAGATGTGTATTAACGAAATCCAAAGACTGGAGTGGATCCGACGACATCGAATTTTTCACCTAAGAAAATGTACAGTGTATAGTAAGGATTTTGGAGCCTTTCCATGGCTCATCTTTCAACTGCCACAGCGGCCCAACTAGGCGTACCTACGACCTGTGCGCACCTGGGGTTATGTGTTGAGATGTGTATTAACGAAATCCAAGGACTGGAGTGGATCCGACGACATCGAATTTTTCACCTAAAAAAATGTACAGTGTATAGTAAGGATTTTGGAGCCTTTCCATGGCTCATCTTCCAACTGCCACAGTGGCCCAACTAGGCGTACCTACGACCTGTGCGCACCTGTGGTTATGTGTTGAGATGTGTATTAACGAAACCTAAAGACAGGAGTGGATCCGACGACATCGAATTTTTCACCTAAAAAAATGTACAGTGTATAGTAAGGATTTTGGAGCCTTTCCATGGCTCATCTTCCAACTGCCACAGCGGCCCAACTAGGCGTACCTACGACCTGTGCGCACCTGGGGTTATGTGTTGAGATGTGTATTAACGAAATCCAAGGACTGGAGTGGATCCGACGACATCGAATTTTTCACCTAAAAAAATGTACAGTGTATAGTAAGGATTTTGGAGCCTTTCCATGGCTCATCTTCCAACTGCCACAGCGGCCCAACTAGGCGTACCTACGACCTGTGCGCACCTGTGGTTATGTGTTGAGATGTGTATTAACGAAATCCAAAGACTGGAGTGGATCCGACGACATCGAATTTTTCACCTAAAAAAATGTACAGTGTATAGTAAGGATTTTTGAGCCTTTCCATGGCTCATCTTCCAACTGCCACAGCGGCCCAACTAGGCGTACCTACAACCTGTGCGCACCTGTGGTTATGTGTTGAGATGTGTGTTAACGAAATCCAAAGACTGGAGTGGATCCGACGACATCGAATTTTTCACCTAAAAAAATGTACAGTAAGGATTTTTGAGCCTTTCCATGGCTCATCTTCCAACTGCCACAGCGGCCCAACTAGGCGTACCTACAACCTGTGCGCACCTGTGGTTATGTGTTGAGATGTGTATTAACGAAATCCAAAGACTGGAGTGGATCCGACGACATCGATTTTTCACCTAAAAAAATGTACAGTGTTAGTAAGGATTTTGGAGCCTTTCCATGGCTCATCTTCCAACTGCCACAGCGGCCCAACTAGGCATACCTACGACCTGTGCGCACCTGTGGTTATGTGTTGAGATGTGTATTAACGAAATCCAAAGACTGGAGTGGATCCGACGACATCGAATTTTTCACCTAAAAAAATGTACAGTGTATAGTAAGGATTTTGGAGCCTTTCCATGGCTCATCTTCCAACTGCCACAGCGGCCCAACTAGGCGTACCTACGACCTGTGCGCACCTGTGGTTATGTGTTGAGATGTGTATTAACGAAATCCAAAGACTGGAGTGGATCCGACGACATCGAATTTTTCACCTAAGAAAATGTACAGTGTATAGTAAGGATTTTGGAGCCTTTCCATGGCTCATCTTCCAACTGCCACAGCGGCCCAACTAGGCGTACCTACGACCTGTGCGCACCTGTGGTTATGTGTTGAGATGTGTATTAACGAAATCCAAAGACTGGAGTGGATGCGACGACATCGAATTTTTCACCTAAGAAAATGTACAGTGTATAGTAAGGATTTTGGAGCCTTTCCATGGCTCATCTTCCAACTGCCACAGCGGCCCAACTAGGCGTACCTACGACCTGTGCGCACCTGTGGTTATGTGTTGAGATGTGTATTAACGAAATCCAAAGACTGGAGTGGATCCGACGACATCGAATTTTTCACCTTAAAAAATGTACAGTGTATAGTAAGGATTTTGGAGCCTTTCCATGGCTCATCTTCCAACTGCCACAGCGGCCCAACTAGGCGTACCTACGACCTGTGCGCACCTGTGGTTATGTGTTGAGATGTGTATTAACGAAATCCAAAGACTGAAGTGGATCCGACGACATCGAATTTTTCACCTTAAAAAATGTACAGTGTATAGTAAGGATTTTGGAACCTTTCCATGGCTCATCTTCCAACTGCCACAGCGGCCCAACTAGGTGTACCTACGACCTGTGCGCACCTGTGGTTATGTGTTGAGATGTGTATTAACGAAATCCAAAGACTGGAGTGGATCCGACGACATCGAATTTTTCACCTAAAAAAATGTACAGTGTATAGTAAGGATTTTGGAGCCTTTCCATGGCTCATCTTCCAACTGCCACAGCGGCCCAACTAGGCGTACCTACGACCTGTGCGCACCTGTGGTTATGTGTTGAGATGTGTATTAACGAAATCCAAAGACTGGAGTGGATCCGACGACATCGAATTTTTCACCTAAAAAAATGTACAGTGTATAGTAAGGATTTTGGAGCCTTTCCATGGCTCATCTTTCAACTGCCACAGCGGCAAAAACTAGGCTGACCTAAGACCTGTGCGCATCTGTGGTTATGTGTTGAGATGTGTATTAACGAAATCCAAAGACTGGAGTGGATCCGACGACATCGAATTTTTCACCTAAAAAAATGTACAGTGTATAGTAAGGATTTTGGAGCCTTTCCATGGCTCATCTTCCAACTGCCACAGCGGCCCAACTAGGCGTACCTACGACCTGTGCGCACCTGTGGTTATGTGTTGAGATGTGTGTTAACGAAATCCAAAGACTGGAGTGGATCCGACGACATCGAATTTTTCACCTAAAAAAATGTACAGTAAGGATTTTGGAGCCTTTCCATGGCTCATCTTCCAACTGCCACAGCGGCCCAACTAGGCGTACCTACGACCTGTGCGCACCTGTGGTTATGTGTTGAGATGTCGACATCGAATTTTTCACCTAAAAAAATGTACAGTGTATAGTAAGGATTTTGGAGCCTTTCCATGGCTCATCTTTCAACTGCCACAGCGGCAAAAACTAGGCGTACCTACGACCTGTGCGCATCTGTGGTTATGTGTTGTGATGTGTATTAACGAAATCCAAAGACTGGAGTGGATACGACGACATCGAATTTTTCACCTTAAAAAAATGTACAGTGTATAGTAAGGATTTTGGAGCCTTTCCATGGCTCATCTTCCAACTGCCACAGCGGCCCAACTAGGCGTACCTACAACCTGTGCGCACCTGTGGTTATGTGTTGAGATGTGTGTTAACGAAATCCAAAGACTGGAGTGGATCCGACGACATCGAATTTTTCACCTAAAAAAATGTACAGTAAGGATTTTGGAGAATTTCCATGGCTCATCTTCCAACTGCCACAGCGGCCCAACTAGGCGTACCTACGACCTGTGCGCACCTGTGGTTATGTGTTGAGATGTGTATTAACGAAATCCAAAGACTGAAGTGGATCCGACGACATCGAATTTTTCACCTAAAAAAATGTACAGTGTATAGTAAGGATTTTGGAGCCTTTCCATGGCTCATCTTTCAACTGCCACATCGGCGAAAACTAGGCGTACCTACGACCTGTGCGCATCTGTGGTTATGTGTTGAGATGTGTATTAACGAAATCCAAAGACTGGAGTGGATACGACGACATCGAATTTTTCACCTAAAAAAAATGTACAGTGTATAGTAAGGATTTTGGAGCCTTTCCATGGCTCATCTTCCAACTGCCACAGTGGCTCAACTAGGCGTACCTACGACCTGTGCGCACCTGTGGTTATGTGTTGAGATGTGTATTAACGAAATCCAAAGACTGGAGTGGATCCGACGACATCGAATTTTTCACCTAAAAAAATGTACAGTGTATAGTAAGGATTTTGGAGCCTTTCCTTGGCTCATCTTCCAACAGCCACAGCGGCAAAACTAGGCGTACCTACGACCTGTGCGCATCTGTGGTTATGTGTTGTGATGTGTATTAACGAAATCCAAAGACTGGAGTGAATCCGACGACATCGAATTTTTCACCTAAAAAAATGTGCCGTGTATAGTAAGGATTTTGGAGCCTTTCCATGGCTCATCTTCCAACTGCCACAGCGGCCCAACTAGGCGTACCTACGACCTGTGCGCACCTGTGGTTATGTGTTGAGATGTGTATTAACGAAATCCAAAGACTGGAGTGGATCCGACGACATCGAATTTTTCACCTAAAAAAATGTACAGTGTATAGTAAGGATTTTGGAGCCTTTCCATGGCTCATCTTCCAACTGCCACAGCGGCTCAACTAGTCGTACCTACGACCTGTGCGCACCTGTGGTTATGTGTTGAGATGTGTATTAACGAAATCCAAAGACTGGAGTGGATCCGACGACATCGAATTTTTCACCTAAAAAAATGTACAGTGTATAGTAAGGATTTTGGAGCCTTTCCATGGCTCATCTTCCAACTGCCACAGCGGCCCAACTAGGCGTACCTACGACCTGTGCGCACCTGTGGTTATGTGTTGAGATGTGTATTAACGAAATCCAAAGACTGAAGTGGATCCGACGACATCGAATTTTTCACCTAAAAAAATGTACAGTGTATAGTAAGGATTTTGGAGCCTTTCCATGGCTCATCTTCCAACTGCCACAGCGGCTCAACTAGGCATACCTACGACCTGTGCGCATCTGTGGTTATGTGTTGAGATGTGTTTTAACGAAATCCAAAGACTGGAGTGGATCCGACGACATCGAATTTTTCACCTAAAAAAATGTACAGTGTATAGTAAGGATTTTGGAGCCTTTCCATGGCTCATCTTCCAACTGCCACAGCGGCCCAACTAGGCGTACCTACGACCTGTGCGCACCTGTGGTTATGTGTTGAGATGTGTATTAACGAAATCCAAAGACTGGAGTGGATCCGACCACATCGAATTTTTCACCTAAAGAAATGTACAGTGTATAGTAAGGATTTTGGAGCCTTTCCATGGCTCATCTTCCAACTGCCACAGCGGCCTAACTAGGCGTACCTACGACCTGTGCGCACCTGTGGTTATGTGTTGAGATGTGTATTAACGAAATCCAAAGACTGGAGTGGATCCGACGACATCGAATTTTTCACCTAAAAAAATGTACAGTGCATAGTAAGGATTTTGGAGCCTTTCCATGGCTCATCTTCCAACTGCCACAGCGGCCCAACTAGGCGTACCTACGACCTGTGCGCACCTGTGGTTATGTGTTGAGATGTGTATTAACGAAATCCAAAGACTGGAGTGGATCCGACGACATCGAATTTTTCGCCTAACAAAATGTACAGTGTATAGTAAGGATTTTGGAGCCTTTCCATGGCTCATCTTCCAACTGCCACAGCGGCCCAACTAGGCGTACCTACGACAATGGCGCACCTGTGGTTATGTGTTGAGATGTGTATTAACGAAATCCAAAGACTGGAGTGGAGCCGACGACATCGAATTCTTCACCTAAAAAAATGTACAGTGTATAGTAAGGATTTTGGAGCCTTTCCATGGCTCATCTTCCAACTGCCACAGCGGCCCAACTAGGCGTACCTACGACAATGGCGCACCTGTGGTTATGTGTTGAGATGTGTATTAACGAAATCCAAAGACTGGAGTGGATCCGACGACATCGAATTTTTCGCCTAACAAAATGTACAGTGTATAGTAAGGATGTTGGAGCCTTTCCATGGCTCATCTTCCAACTGCCACAGCGGCCCAACTAGGCGTACCTACGACCTGTGCGCACCTGTGGTTATGTGTTGAGATTTGTATTAACGAAATCCAAGGACTGGAGTGGATCCGACGACATCGAATTTTTCACCTAAAAAAATGTACAGTGTATAGTAAGGATTTTGGAGCCTTTCCATGGCTCATCTTCCAACTGCCACAGCGGCCCAACTAGGCGTACCTACGACCTGTGCGCACCTGTGGTTATGTGTTGAGATGTGTATTAACGAAATCCAAAGACTGGAGTGGATCCGACGACATCGAATTTTTCACCTAAAAAAATGTACAGTGTATAGTAAGGATTTTGGAGCCTTTCCATGGCTCATCTTCCAACTGCCACAGCGGCCCAACTAGGCGTACCTACGACCTGTGCGCACCTGTGGTTATGTGTTGAGATGTGTATTAACGAAATCCAAAGACTGGAGTGGATCCGACGACATCGAATTTTTCACCTAAAAAAATGTACAGTGTATAGTAAGGATTTTGGAGCCTTTCCATGGCTCATCTTCCAACTGCCACAGCGGCCCAACTAGGGGTACCTACGACCTGTGCGCACCTGTGGTTATGTGTTGAGATGTGTATTAACGAAATCCAAAGACTGGAGTGGATCCGACGACATCGAATTTTTCACCTAAAAAAATGTAGTGTATAGTAAGGATTTTGGAGCCTTTCCTTGGCTCATCTTCCAACTGCCACAGCGGCCCAACTAGGCGTACCTACGACCTGTGCGCACCTGTGGTTATGTGTTGAGATGTGTATTAACGAAATCCAAAGACTGGAGTGGATCCGACGACATCAAATTTTTCACCTAAAAAAATGTACAGTGTATAGTAAGCATTTTGGAGCCTTTCCATGGCTCATCTTCCAACTGCCACAGCGGCCCAACTAGGCGTACCTACGACCTGTGCGCACCTGTGGTTATGTGTTGAGATGTGTATTAACGAAATCCAAAGACTGGAGTGGATCCGACGACATCGAATTTTTCACCTAAAAAAATGTACAGTGTATAGTAAGGATTTTGGAGCCTTTCCATGGCTCATCTTCCAACTGCCACAGCGGCCCAACTAGGCGTACCTACGACCTGTGCGCACCTGTGGTTATGTGTTACGATGTGTATTAACGAAATCCAAAGACTGGAGTGGATCCGACGACATCGAATTTTTCACCTAAAAAAATGTACAGTGTATAGTAAGGATTTTGGAGCCTTTCCATGGCTCATCTTCCAACTGCCACAGCGGCCCAACTAGGCGTACCTACGACCTGTGCGCACCTGTGGCTATATGTTGAGATGTGTATTAACGAAATCCAAAGACTGGAGTGGATCCGACGACATCAAATTTTTCACCTAAAAAAATGTACAGTGTATAGTAAGGATTTTCTAGCCTTTCCATGGCTCATCTTCCAACTGCCACAGCGGCCCAACTAGTCGTACCTACGACCTGTGCGCACCTGTGGTTATGTGTTGAGATGTGTATTAACGAAATCCAAAGACTGGAGTGGATCCGACGACATCGAATTTTTCACCTAAAAAAATGTACAGTGTATAGTAAGGATTTTGGAGCCTTTCCATGGCTCATCTTCCAACTGCCACAGCGGCCCAACTAGGCGTACCTACGACCTGTGCGCACCTGTGGTTATGTGTTGAGATGTGTATTAACGAAATCCAAAGACTGGAGTGGATCCGACGACATCGAATTTTTCACCTAAAAAAATGTACAGTGTATAGTAAGGATTTTGGAGCCTTTCCATGGCTCATCTTCCAACTGCCACAGCGGCCCAACTAGGCGTACCTACGACCTTTGCGCACCTGTGGTTACGTGTTGAGATGTGTATTAACGAAATCCAAAGACTGGAGTGGATCCGACGACATCGAATTTTTCACCTAAAAAAATGTACAGTGTATAGTAAGGATTTTGGAGCCTTTCCATGGCTCATCTTCCAACTGCCACAGCGGCCCAACTAGGCGTACCTACGACCTGTGCGCATCTGTGGTTATGTGTTGAGATGTGTATTAACGAAATCCAAAGACTGGAGTGGATCCGACGACATCGAATTTTTCACCTAAAAAAATGTACAGTGTATAGTCAGGATTTTGGAGCCTTTCCATGGCTCATCTTCCAACTGCCACAGCGGCCCAACTAGTCGTACCTACGACCTGTGCGCACCTGTGGTTATGTGTTGAGATGTGTATTAACGAAATCCAAAGACTGGAGTGGATCCGACGACATCGAATTTTTCACCTAAAAAAATGTACAGTGTATAGTAAGGATTTTGGAGCATTTCCATGGCTCATCTTCCAACTGCCACAGCGGCCCAACTAGGCGTACCTACGAACTGTGCGCAACTGTGGTTATGTGTTGAGATGTGTATTAACGAAATCCAAAGACTGGAGTGGATCCGACGACATCGAATTTTTCACCTAAAAAAATGTACAGTGTATAGTCAGGATTTTGGAGCCTTTCCATGGCTCATCTTCCAACTGCCACAGCGGCCCAACTAGTCGTACCTACGACCTGTGCGCACCTGTGGTTATGTGTTGAGATGTGTATTAACGAAATCCAAAGACTGGAGTGGATCCGACGACATCGAATTTTTCACCTAAAAAAATGTACAGTGTATAGTAAGGATTTTGGAGCATTTCCATGGCTCATCTTCCAACTGCCACAGCGGCCCAACTAGGCGTACCTACGAACTGTGCGCAACTGTGGTTATGTGTTGAGATGTGTATTAACGAAATCCAAAGACTGGAGTGGATCCGACGAGGATTTTGGAGCCTTTCCATGGCTCATCTTCCAACTGCCACAGCGGCCCAACTAGGCGTACCTACGACCTGTGCGCACCTGTGGTTATGTGTTAAGATGTGTATTAACGAAATCCAAAGACTGGAGTGGATCCGACTACATCGAATTTTTCACCTAAAAAAATGTACAGTGTAAGGATTTTGGAGCCTTTCCATGGCTCATCTTCCAACTGCCACAGCGGCCCAACTAGGCGTACCTACGACCTGTGGCTATGTGTTGAGATGTGTATTAACGAAATCCAAAGACTGGAGTGGATCCGACGACATCGAATTTTTCACCTAAAAAAATGTACAGTGTATAGTAAGGATTTTGGAGCCTTTCCATGGCTCATCTTCCAACTGCCACAGCGGCCCAACTAGGCGTACCTACGACCTGTGCGCACCTGTGGTTATGTGTTGAGATGTGTATTAACGAAATCCAAAGACTGGAGTGGATCCGACGACATCGATTTTTTCACCTAAAAAAATGTACAGTGTATAGTAAGGATTTTGGAGCCTTTCCATGGCTCATCTTCCAACTGCCACAGCGGCCCAACTAGGCGTACCTACGACCTGTGCGCACCTGTGGTTATGTGTTGAGATGTGTATTAACGAAATCCAAAGACTGGAGTGGATCCGACGACATCGAATTTTTCACCTAAAAAAATGTACAGTGTATAGTAAGGATTTTGGAGCCTTTCCATGGCTCATCTTCCAACTGCCACAGCGGCCCAACTAGGCGTACCTACGACCTGTGCGCACCTGTGGTTATGTGTTGAGATGTGTATTAACGAAATCCAAAGACTGGAGTGGAGCCGACGACATCGAATTTTTCACCTAAAAAAATGTACAGTGTATAGTAAGGATTTTGGAGCCTTTCCATGGCTCATCTTCCAACTGCCACAGCGGCCCAACTAGGCGTACCTACGACCTGTGCGCACCTGTGGTTATGTGTTGAGAAGTGTATTAACGAAATCCAAAGACTGGAGTGGATCCGACGACATCGAATTTTTCACCTAAAAAAATGTACAGTGTATAGTAAGGATTTTGGAGCCTTTCCATGGCTCATCTTCCAACTGCCACAGCGGCCCAACTAGGCGTACCTACGACCTGTGCGCACCTGTGGTTATGTGTTGAGATGTGTATTAACGAAATCCAAAGACTGGAGTGGATCCGACGACATCGAATTTTTCACCTAAAAAAATGTACAGTGTATAGTAAGGATTTTTGAGCCTTTCCATGGCTCATCTTCCAACTGCCACAGCGGCCCAACTAGGCGTACCTACGACCTGTGCGCACCTGTGGTTATGTGTTGAGATGTGTATTAACGAAATCCAAAGACTGGAGTGGATCCGACGACATCGAATTTTTCACCTAAAAAAATGTACAGTGTATAGTAAGGATTTTGGAGCCTTTCCATGGCTCATCTTCCAACTGCCACAGCGGCCCAACTAGGCGTACCTACGACCTGTGCGCACCTGTGGTTATGTGTTGAGATGTGTATTAACGAAATCCAAAGACTGGAGTGGATCCGACGACATCGAATTTTCACCTAAAAAAATGTAGTGTATAGTAAGGATTTTGGAGCCTTTCCATGGCTCATCTTCCAACTGCCACAGCGGCCCAACTAGGCGTACCTACGACCTGTGCGCACCTGTGGTTATGTGTTGAGATGTGTATTAACGAAATCCAAAGACTGGAGTGGATCCGACGACATCAAATTTTTCACCTAAAAAAATGTACAGTGTACAGTAAGGATTTTGGAGCCTTTCCATGGCTCATCTTCCAACTGCCACAGCGGCCCAACTAGGCGTACCTACGACCTGTGCGCACCTGTGGTTATGTGTTGAGATGTGTATTAACGAAATCCAAAGACTGGAGTGGATCCGACGACATCGAATTTTTCACCTAAAAAAATGTACAGTGTATAGTAAGGATTTTGGAGCCTTTCCATGGCTCATCTTCCAACTGCCACAGCGGCCCAACTAGGGGTACCTACGACCTGTGCGCACCTGTGGTTATGTGTTGAGATGTGTATTAACGAAATCCAAAGACTGGAGTGGATCCGACGACATCGAATTTTCACCTAAAAAAATGTAGTGTATAGTAAGGATTTTGGAGCCTTTCCATGGCTCATCTTCCAACTGCCACAGCGGCCCAACTAGGCGTACCTACGACCTGTGCGCACCTGTGGTTATGTGTTGAGATGTGTATTAACGAAATCCAAAGACTGGAGTGGATCTGACGACATCGCTTTTTTCACCTAAAAAAATGTACAGTGTATAGTAAGGATTTTGGAGCCTTTCCATGGCTCATCTTCCAACTGCCACAGCGGCCCAACTAGGCGTACCTACGACCTGTGCGCATCTGTGGTTATGTGTTGAGATGTGTATTAACGAAATCCAAAGACTGGAGCGGATCCGACGACATCAAATTTTTCACCTAAAAAAATGTACAGTGTATAGTGAGGATTTTGGAGCCTTTCCATGGCTCATCTTCCAACTGCCACAGCGGCCCAACTAGGCGTACCTACGACCTGTGCGCACCTGTGGTTATGTGTTGAGATGTGTATTAACGAAATCCAAAGACTGGAGTGGATCCGACGACATCGAATTTTTCACCTAAAAATATGTACAGTGTATAGTAAGGATTTTGGAGCCTTTCCATGGCTCATCTTCCAACTGCCACAGCGGCCCAACTAGGCGTACCTACGACCTGTGCGCACCTGTGGTTATGTGTTAAGATGTGTATTAACGAAATCCAAAGACTGGAGTGGATCCGACGACATCGAATTTTTCACCTAAAAAAATGTACAGTGTATAGTCAGGATTTTGGAGCCTTTCCATGGCTCATCTTCCAACTGCCACAGCGGCCCAACTAGTCGTACCTATGACCTGTGCGCACCTGTGGTTATGTGTTGAGATGTGTATTAACGAAATCCAAAGACTGGAGTGGATCCGACGACATCGAATTTTTCACCTAAAACAATGTACAGTGTATAGTAAGGATTTTGGAGCCTTTCCATGGCTCATCTTCCAACTGCCACAGCGGCCCAACTAGGCGTACCTACGAACTGTGCGCAACTGTGGTTATGTGTTGAGATGTGTATTAACGAAATCCAAAGACTGGAGTGGATCCGACGACATCGAATTTTTCACCTAAAAAAATGTACAGTGTATAGTAAGGATTTTGGAGCCTTTCCATGGCTCATCTTCCAACTGCCACAGCGGCCCAAATAGGCGTACCTACGACCTGTGCGCACCTGTGGTTATGTGTTGAGATGTGTATTAACGAAATCCAAAGACTGGAGTTGATCCGACGACATCGAATTTTTCACCTAAAAAAATGTACAGTGTATAGTAAGGATTTTGGAGCCTTTCCATGGCTCATCTTCCAACTGCCACAGCGGCCCAACTAGGCGTACCTACGACCTGTGCGCACCTGTGGTTATGTGTTGAGATGTGTATTAACGAAATCCAAAGACTGGAGTGGATCCGACGACATCAAATTTTTCACCTAAAAAAATGTACAGTGTATAGTAAGGATTTTGGAGCCTTTCCATGGCTCATCTTCCAACTGCCACAGCGGCCCAACTAGGCGTACCTACGACCTGTGCGCACCTGTGGTTATGTGTTAAGATGTGTATTAACGAAATCCAAAGACTGGAGTGGATCCGACGACATCGAATTTTTCACCTAAAAAAATGTACAGTGTATAGTAAGGATTTTGGAGCCTTTCCATGGCTCATCTTCCAACTGCCACAGCGGCCCAACTAGGCGTACCTACGACCTGTGCGCACCTGTGGTTATGTGTTGAGATGTGTATTAACGAAATCCAAAGACTGGAGTGGATCCGACGACATCGAATTTTTCACCTAAAAAAATGTACAGTGTATAGTAAGGATTTTGGAGCCTTTCCATGGCTCATCTTCCAACTGCCACAGCGGCCCAACTAGGCGTACCTACGACCTGTGCGCATCTGTGGTTATGTGTTGAGATGTGTATTAACGAAATCCAAAAACTGGAGCGGATCCGACGACATCGAATTTTTCACCTAAAAAAATGTACAGTGTATAGTAAGGATTTTGGAGCCTTTCCATGGCTCATCTTCCAACTGCCACAGCGGCCCAACTAGGTGTACCTACAACCTGTGCGCACCTGTGGTTATGTGTTGAGATGTGTATTAACGAAATCCAAAGACTGGAGTGGATCCGACGACATCGAATTTTTCACCTAAAAAACTGTACAGTGTATAGTAAGGATTTTGGAGCCTTTCCATGGCTCATCTTCCAACTGCCACAGCGGCCCAACTAGGTGTACCTACAACCTGTGCGCATCTGTGGTTATGTGTTGAGATGTGTATTAACGAAATCCAAAAACTGGAGTGGATCCGACGACATCGAATTTTTCACCTAAAAAAATGTACAGTGTATAGTAAGGATTTTGGAGCCTTTCCATGGCTCATCTTCCAACTGCCACAGCGGCCCAACTAGGTGTACCTACAACCTGTACGCACCTGTGGTTATGTGTTGAGATGTGTATTAACGAAATCCAAAGACTGGAGTGGATCCGACGACATCGAATTTTTCACCTAAAAAACTGTACAGTGTATAGTAAGGATTTTGGAGCCTTTCCATGGCTCATCTTCCAACTGCCACAGCGGCCCAACTAGGCGTACCTACGACCTGTGCGCACCTGTGGTTATGTGTTGAGATGTGTATTAACGAAATCCAAAGACTGGAGTGGATCCGACGACATCGAATTTTTCACCTAAAAAAATGTACAGTGTATAGTAAGGATTTTGGAGCCTTTCCATGGCTCATCTTCCAACTGCCACAGCGGCCCAACTAGGTGTACCTACAACCTGTGCGCACCTGTGGTTATGTGTAGAGATGTGTATTAACGAAATCCAAAGACTGGAGTGGATCCGACGACATCGAATTTTTCACCTAAAAAAATGTACAGTGTATAGTAAGGATTTTGGAGCCTTTCCATGGCTCATCTTCCAACTGCCACAGCGGCCCAACTAGGCGTACCTACGACCTGTGCGCACCTGTGGTTATGTGTTGAGATGTGTATTAACGAAATCCAAAGACGAGTGGATCCGACGACATCGAATTTTTCACCTAAAAAAATGTACAGTGTATAGTAATGATTTTGGAGCCTTTCCATGGCTCATCTTCCAACTGCCACAGCGGCCCAACTAGGCGTACCTACGACCTGTGCGCACCTGTGGTTATGTGTTGAGATGTGTATTAACGAAATCCAAAGACTGGAGTGGATCCGACGACATCGAATTTTTCACCTAAAAAAATGTACAGTGTATAGTAAGGATTTTGGAGCCTTTCCATGGCTCATCTTCCAACTGCCACAGCGGCCCAACTAGGCGTACCTACGACCTGTGCGCATCTGTCGTTAAAAAAATGTACAGTGGCTAGTAAGGATTTTGGAGCCTTTCCATGGCTCATCTTCCAACTGCAACAGCGGCCCAACAAGGCGTACTACGACCTGTGCGCACCTGTGGTTATGTGTTGAGATGTGTATTAACGAAATCCAAAGACTGGACTGGATCCGACGACATCGAATTTTTCACCTAAAAAAATGTACAGTGTATAGTAAGGATTTTGGAGCCTTTCCATGGCTCATCTTCCAACTGCCACAGCGGCCCAACTAGGTGTACCTACAACCTGTGCGCACCTGTGGTTATGTGTTGAGATGTGTATTAACGAAATCCAAAGACTGGAGTGGATCCGACGACATCGAATTTTTCACCTAAAAAAATGTACAGTGTATAGTAAGGATTTTGGAGCCTTTCCATGGCTCATCTTCCAACTGCCACAGCGGCCCAACTAGGCGTACCTACGACCTGTGCGCACCTGTGGTTATGTGTTGAGATGTGTATTAACGAAATCCAAAGACTGGAGTGGATCCGACGACATCGAATTTTTCACCTAAAAAAATGTACAGTGTATACTAAGGATTTTTGAGCCTTTCCATGGCTCATCTTCCAACTGCCACAGCGGCCCAACAGCACCTGTGGTTATGTGTTGAGATGTGTATTAACGAAATCCAAAGACTGGAGTGGATCCGACGACATCGAATTTTTCACCTAAAAAAATGTACAGTGTATAGTAAGGATTTTGGAGCCTTTCCATGGCTCATCTTCCAACTGTAACAGCGGCCCAACTAGGCGTACCTACGACCTGTGCGCACCTGTGGTTAGGTGTTGAGATGTGTATTAACGAAATCCAAAGACTGGAGTGGATCCGACTACATCGAATTTTTCACCTAAAGAAATGTACAGTGTATAGTAAGGATTTTGGAGCCTTTCCATGGCTCATCTTCCAACTGCCACAGCGGCCCAACTAGGCGTACCTACGACCTGTGCGCACCTGTGGTTATGTGTTGAGATGTGTATTAACGAAATCCAAAGACTGGAGTGGATCCGACGACATCGAATTTTTCACCAAAAAAAATGTACAGTGTATAGTAAGGATTTTGTATAACTAGAAAAACCTTCTCAAACTTGGCCGTTCGGAATCGGCATAAAACTGTAGGTCCCTTCCACTCGTGATAGAACAATAGCACGCACAACACGAGTGGTTGCTGAGAAACTTGGCCCTGGCCCTTTACGGGCTGTAGCGTCACCCATATTATTATTATTATTACTTAACCTGAGGTTTGCAGGTGGTGATGGCATGGACTTTTTGTGGGTCGGAAATGTCCCAGACGCTGAGTGTGCAATAAGGCGTCACCTGTGCAATTACATTTATGAAGAATATATGGGCGACATGTGTTGATTGACTGCACTACCGGCGTGTGTTCCGCTTCTAGGTGAAGGGGTGATGATATTGACCAATACATTGCCTCAAAAATACAATACTAGAGTTTATAAAAGAAACATACCAAATCGACTTCATTGTAGAAAGTATGGTAAACACAACCTTTTTTGTGAGTAGATTTTAAGTCTTAAAAACATGATCGCATGCCAATCTCTGGAGAACAGCATCGAGGTAAGAAACACTATATTGACTTCTGTTTGGGGGCGTTGCTACCGTCGGTGCTCAAAGTTAGGATAGCTTGGATTCCTTCCTTCGCTTGTGGTGCATTTAAGCCGTTAGTAATAGTCTCCGATTGTCAAATAACGCAACTAACATTGTCCAGGTTACTATTCAGCGTCTGTTGGCTGAATGCGATTGTGTGCCTCTCCAGTAACGTACGTCAGCAGCTTCTGGGCCAATGGTACTCGCCGCTCGTGAATAAGCAGCTTAAGAAGATCATGACATTGGCGCCAATTTAGATAGCTGCCATCGAAAGTCTATTCATGGTAGCTTTATTGCTGCAGCGGTATGTCGTATATTGGCATGGCTTGTATGTAAGACCCGTCCATGTTTTTGCATAGCTCCATAACTGTCGTCTCTATTACATATCTGATATGGAAGTTATCTCGCATTTATTGGATTGATGCTTGATTCCCCGTCCTTTTATGGGTATCACGTACTTCATCCCTATCTTCCTCTGTGGCTCATGCTGTAATCACGTCAATTTTCTTTGGGCTAGTTCTTCACTTTATCAAGAATCGTTGCAGTATGGACATAAGCAAAGTCAGCCTCTCTTGTAGACCCGCATTTTCCTTTGTTCGCAGTCCCAAAGCCGATTGATTGATGCTTCGCTCCTCCGTTGGAATGCTGTATAGTAGTCATAAGTATACGACCGTTGGATCTGTTTGTGCTCCTTGGGCTGCTGCTGCGGGTGCTTGGGTTGCTGCTGGTATTGCTGGTGACTCCATTACCGCTAGTCTCTTGGTGATGCCCTTTTTAAGGTGTGCATATACTAATTTAACCTTGTCATAATACTTGTTTCTTCTACTGTCTAAATCATGCGGTCAACCAAAATCAGATTTGATTGTTAACACGAGCCGGGTATATAAGGGATGCTCGTACGCCACACACCACAGAAAACTTGATCGTCAAACTTTAAATAATTCGTGAATTTCACACTCTTTAAATGTACTTTTCAAGTGATACACATAATCTTCTAATGCAAGCACAGTCCACGTCCCTAAAACAAAGCGTATTCATGTGTACTTGTGGGATACATTCACAAGTGAAAGATTTCCACGACATTTTACGAGAAATGCCCACACCTCCCCTTCTCCATATGCTGTTACTTGCGTAACCAAATTTTGAATTCGCATTTCTCCAATGCCGAAGTGCCGGCATGAAAGAACAAACTTTTATTTGCCAACTTAATAACGCAAATTCAAGTTAACTTGTTTGAGTTTTTCATAATCCAAGTTGGCCCAATTTAACATAAGCGTCTTCGCAAACACTTGAGCACTGAACATGCGAGACCAAAGTACGTTCAAGATGAAACGGCATCCCTACGGATTGCCAGCGTCATAAAAGTCAAGCCACACGAGGTTGTGGGAACTGTCGCAAAATAAACGAGTCGCATCTGTCTCGAGGGACGAATGTATATGCAGGCAGGGTTTTCAAAAATTTAAACAAGGCACACACGCGACGGTCGACACCAAGTCGGCGTATAAAACTACGTAAACTCTAGAAACCACACCTACTGCAAAGTATCGAGAAGGAGAAGTTAGGCAGCAATTGAAATGGAAGGACGTTTTTATAACCTCACGTTCCATGGTGGCTGCCAAGGGGAAAGTTTTTCCTCGACGTCAATGATTTTCAGGTGAGAAGTACAACTTTCGGCGTGCGCAACACTATTGACGGGTGGCTGTTCAATGATGTGCTTATTAAGTGCTCGTCGCCAGGTGCAAGTTCTGTTTGTGGAAACACATTTGCAATAAAACAGAATTTGTCGAAGGTGTGGACATGAGATGTGACCTTCAATTGCGGTTGAAGTGTTGAGAGTAATCCTTGCCATGCTGTCCAATTGCACACATCACATACCAGAGCATGGGAGTCCTGCAGACATTTTTCGTGCATTTTGAATGGGAAAAGTTGTTTTATTCTCGAAAATTCTTTGCAAACCTTCAATTTGCTGAGAAAGTTTCTGAAAGGACGTATGTGATGTGGTGATGCTCGTCGGTAGTGAATACAGGTCTGATTGTGGACGTGAAAGAGGTGGTGAGCTGGGCTTCATCGTTCTACTCCTGCATCGGGGTGCGGCGTTGTCCGAATTGCTATGGCGACACGAGGATTGCATAAATAATGCACTCCTAGATTCGAGAGTTCTTCGAGCGTTGAATATTGATTATCTTGCGTGAAATTATTTTCTAAGAATTTTTTCATCTAGGATTCTTGGTGAACTTTCAAGTAATGCTATACTTTCCATTTCACCTTTTAAAGGGAGTATTGTTTTGTAGTTTCGTCTGAACTTAGAAATCGTAGTTAAGTCAAATTTAATTTGATAAGAAACCTAATCGTGTGTACTGGACTTTAATAGGGCCCATACACGACATATCCACGTCGTTGCAGAGTGATATATTTAGTTGTTGTGCACATTATTGTGCAGGACGTCTGTGTCGTGTGTATTCATGTCGCATTTTTGCACCGATTGTCTGCGTATATTTTGAACAAATCAGGGGGTAAATTCACATCATAAACATGAATAAAAATATGGATAGACAATTTTGGATCGAGTTTATGCAAATTTGTAAAGGTTTGCAAATTTTATGAAGGTTATCCAAATTCCTGTTTTTTTTTCTTTGAACTCTATTTTTCAATTGCAAAATTAATGATTATGGCAACACAAGCAGTGTCTGTCATGTTTCCTACCCGACGACTTGGACGAAACGATTCAAACTAAACTCTGTGCAGATTGTCTGCATCGTATGTGGCGAAGGGTTGTTTGCACAGACTTAAGGCCAAATCGCAATAGCGCTTTCGCTCGGTCGGGCTTTGATAGTCGTTGGTACGCGTTTTATCGAGTTTACGAGAATTTTATGTCAAAACGCGATACACTCTATATCGAAATAGAGCGCGCGCGTTTGACACCAAACATTTTCTGAAATACATTTTACAAGAAAAATATCATTGCAAAAAATGAATCGTGTATGGGCCTTTTAAGTCATGTAAAAAGATCGTCCCAATTAGCACTACTATTTGCGCCATTTCGATACCACAGCTCTATTAAGTGCTTGTAAGGGATTTCCAAACTGTCAACCACTGGATTGAGTTTCGGAGGAGACGTACTTGTTTCATGATGATTCTGGATCAAGGATCTAATAATGAATATCCTGTTACTTACAGTTGCCATCAATATTAACAATCGGAGATGGATGGAGTAAGAAACTTGCAGCACTTCGAGGCAAATATGACCTTTAATTAATCCAAGCAAAACAAGTACACTTCTAAGCCTTAACAGGACGGAAATCAATAACGTCGTATGTATTATCACCAGTCACTGTTTGTTGGGCCCACTACAACGACTTCTGGAGGAGTTCCTTGCAAGAACTATTCATTCAGCAGTTAAAATCATCAAGAAAACACACTGGTTATAACCCAATAATGGAGTGGATCATCTTAGGATATATCACTTGGCTATACTAGCAGGTATTTCTTAGGTGTCAGTTAGTTCCCTGGTTAACGAGGAATCTGTGTAGCAATCATCAAATAGTGATATCGCAATAGATTCAGTCAGGGTCACAACCGCCAAACCAGCTAGACTTGCACTAGATCTGGGCGTAGATTCTATGGCTGTTACGAGTGAATTGAACTTGCTGTTTTATGCCGACTCTTAACGGCAGTGTTTGAAAAGCTTCTTATAGACAGGAATACACTTTGAGTATTTTCAGTGACTCGAATGACCCTGAATTATGAAAGATGCTTAAAATTCGGGGATTGAAGGAATGGATGTACCAGGTAGCTGGCTAATTCCGTCTTGAGACTGAGGAAACCGGGGCTTTTGATGACAACTTGATTTTCGACAAAAATATCTATGCTCTGTCTTGGGCTTGTGTTTGGATGTGATATAATTTGGCCGTTGTTGGCTTCTCTTACGACAAGGATTGTAGTTTAAAAAACGTTTTGGGATCTGTGAGTTTTAAAGCTGAAGAGATACTCAGGGTCACTGTGTGCCCGGGTTACAAGCACATGCTTGCATTTAACGAAAAGCCACATCAGTAACAGCATCTGTCACGGTCAACCCCAAACCCTTGTGTTAGTTACTGAAAAGTTGCAGCGCCTACGTCAAAAAACATTATTTAAATTCATTTTCTTTACATTCTAGACGAAAATACTTAAAACTAGCTTATAAAGCAGATTTTGTTGGCGCCACGAGATCTCTAGGTAATGCGTGGTCCCAGCTAGGGAAATGCAAAAATATGAATATTGTTACTGCCCATGTAAAGTAGCTTCTTTACTCTTCTAGTAAGTTGGTCGATCTAACAACGTTGACAGGAGATAGATGTCATTGCTGTGGCAGTCCGCACAATACCTAGAGTGACAGTTTTATGAACAAAAAAAATAGTGCCGCAAATGTCTCTTGTTATGAAAGTTAAAGTTGATTGCACTCAAACAATTTACACAACACCTTTAAATGCGATCAAAGGTATTATTGTTATAATTATATGATGGTAGCAGTGTCTAGTTCAATTACAAGTTGCAGAACCATCAGCCACATGCGATGAATGCACACAGTTAACCAGGGACGTTGTTGCACACGTTGTTTTCAATAGAAACCATGACTATTCAATTATAACCGTTTGCGCACATGGGTGCAATTATTTTACGTTGTTAATTGAATATATATTTCAAAAAAATATTTGCATTGCACATCGTTCACAGAAATTAAATTATTCTATTGAAAAATGCTGATTGTGGAATTCGTTGAAATTATTGAAATATTTTATTAAGAAACTGTTCAATTTACTCATCAGGCCAACGAAACTTGGAGGATCTGAGCTTGAGCAATTTACGCCTTCCATCGCTGGTGGTGTTGGGCGGGCTGCTTTCAGGCATTGTCCGCAATCTCTTTCTCGAATAGAGGCTCGGATTCGAAGACCCTCTTTGCTAGAGCATTTGTGTTTATGCGCTGGTTGCGGCCGACCCAGTGTAGTTTACAGGATTTGTGCTCTCCGGACTACATCCACATAATGCAACAGCTCTTAAAGTTCGCGGTTATATCTTCTCTTCCACGCATCTTCTTCGCGGACAGAACTATATATCCGACGTAGGATTCTTCTTTCGAAGGCACAAAGAATGAGCTCTTTGCTTATCGTTTTGCTTTCGGCAGAACTCCTTCACTATCTCAAAATTGTAGCTGACGATCTGAATGTTTCGTACCCCAACAGTTAGACTGAATTGTAAAACATGTCTTTGGTGGCTAGGCGTTTGGCTTTTTTTAAAAACAAAAATGTCTTTATTTTTTGTCTGTCCCTAGACTTTATCGATATCCTTGAGCTGGAAGGTTGCGAGCGACGTTTTCTTCAGGCGTAGAACCTCCTTCTCCTCCCGTCCGATACGCCGGCCTTTCGGTACGCCTGCAAGTACGTTGCGGCAGTGCAACCACACTTCATTGGCGTTGGTATTCGACTTAGGCATACCGGAGAGCATCTCACTCAATTGCTCTTCGTAGGCACTGGCATTTTCCGGTGTGCAACTAGTGTTGGCTTGAATGGCACACCTAGACAAGGAGACATGGATCTGTGTCCGTTGTTATATTCGGCCTTGAAATCGAGGCATTGATGGACTGCTTAGTGATTTCTCAATATCCAGCTTAGGTTCTCCAAAATATTTAAAACAGAAATCTTTTGGGATAAAGCAAATCGCTATGCATGCAGAAGTCGTAGGTTGGTCTCATCGGGGTGCTGTGGCAGTTGGATGATGAACTAGGAAAAGCCAAAAACTTCGATGAAGAAAATACACGCCAGTGTATCTGTTTTGCTTAATACGCGTAAGAAAACATAACCAAAGGTGTACAGAAGTCATATGGAGGATGGAACAATATGAGGCATGGACCATTATGTACGATGGAATTATATGGAACATATACCATTAGGCGGGAATTAAAAATATGGAGGATGGACCATTATGAAGGATGGAAGGATATGTAAGATGGAAGATTGGGACAGAGAGTTGCAGCGCAGCCGTTTCGAGGAATATTTCACATTGGGAGAGTTGAGGGTAAGTCATCTTCTTTTTTACAGATGACTTTTTTACAGATGACATCCTGCCAGACGGAACTCCAGCGTGAACTTGATAGGTTTGTTGCAGTATGTGCAGATGCTGGGATGAAGGTTAACGTGGATAAATCAGAGGTTATGGTCATTTCCAGAACGCCTGTTCAATGCACTCTACATGTTAGTACAGTCCCACTGAAGCCGGTGAAGATTTTTATATCCGTATCCCGGAGGAGGAAGGAGTAAGGCTGAGCTTTCCTCAATGATGGGGCGCGCTGCGTCAATTTTGAAACAGCCTGGCAGACTTGTAATCAGGAGGGCGGAGCTTGGTGTCAAAGCCAAGTTAGTGGTTTTTAACTCAGAATATGTTCCAACTCTAACCTATGGTCATGCAATTTAGATAATGGCCAAAAGGATAAGATCGCGAATAAAGCTGCTGAGATAAGATTTCTTCATGCTGTCGTGGGATTTACCCGCCTTAATAGGATGAGAGACACGGTAATGCGGGAGGAACTTAACATTGAGCCGCCTCTTCGCACGGAAAGGACTATACTTCGATGGTTTGATCACGTGGGACGAATGTCCCCATCATCACGACTGCCAAGGTGTACTCGAATTGGATACCATGTAGGCGACCGCTTGGCACACCCAGGACGAATGGTAGTCCAAAATCATAGTCGAACTTCCGGGTCACTGAAGATGCGGACTTGAATAGAATTTACAAAGGGATAATATTTAAGCACTTTTTACCCGGTTTTACTTCTGATCTATCCTGCATGTCTAGATTTGAAGAATTAAGCTAGAATTAAGTGTTCGGCTTTTTTTTACTATTTAGGTGGACTGAAAAGAAATGGGTCAGGAAATAATAACGTTGCTGCATGTGAGACGAAATCTAAATCCTAATTACAGTCCATTTTCAGGAGGTTCTGTTCAATTTTCCCCTTTGACAGATTACTTCTATGATTAAAAAAGGAGAACTGAGAAAAGAACTCCCCTAGTTACTTATCTCAGTAATTTCAAAAAATCTGAAAATTGGAAACTAAAAATGAGCTAACCTAAAGTGAGTGCTGAAAAGGACCAAGACATTTTGCGGAATTCCAATTATCGCTTCCAGTTTAATGGAAAAGAATACCCAAGAGGACAAATTTTATCGACAGCGTGTATTATATTAAACCAGCAAGGCCTGAACTCTGCCAAAATTGTCGCCCTGTTGAGTCAAAATTGCTTACCCCATCGGCCCCGTAATCATGTTTAAAACTATTTAACTATTCGCATCCCAACCTAAGCAACCAATAAGCCTACATAAGCAACCTGGATGAAAAATAAGAAACCAGCACACAAACCTCTGTCAATATCCAATGAGCGAGAGGAGGACTCCTGGCTAAAAAAATTTCGATTTTCACACTTCGTTTGATTCTCCGCCACTGGGGTGCATTAAAAGTTCGTTCGTTCATGCCCTTCTCCCTATTGAGGGTACCCTCGGACATTTGCCGCTGGAGTCGCCGCCTCCCACATAATTTAATTTTTTATTCGTCTTCTCATCCTTGTTCGTCCCTTTTTTTGTGGGCTTAGACCGCCAGTCAAATGGGGGAGAAAATTTTCACTTTATGGCTAGTTTCCGCTTAAGCGGCGAACACTCCTCACATGAAGAGGTGTTAGCGTCAAGTATTGAGATAAACTCCTTTCCTTCTTTTGTGCATTCACCATTTTAAAAGGTGACAATTTTTTATTATTATTTTTTTTTCGTTCCCTTCACAAAGCCTGGGTAAAAATATGAAAAGCAATTGAAGCTTCAACTGCAGCACCAAGGTGCAGACGAATGCCGCAGTCTATGACCATTTTTTATACCAACTCACAGCATGAAAGGGTGTGAAGCGAGTGCAGCCCTTAAAAGAACACTTTTGGATAGAAAATTGAATCAATTTCAAAGCGAAGGAAAGTATCTGTCGTCATCAGGTAACTACGAGTATCTCGCGCGGCTTGAAGGAACTGATGTGCACCCATCCTAATGCATCCATTAAATTTGCTACTAAGTAGAGCAGCACTCTATACTTCAATGGTCAAAGCGGAAAAGGTGAAAGGAGCAATCATAAAATCATCAAATCAATATTTTTATCCCATTCTTAACTTTTAGGAATTTTTGATGTCGGGTTTGCTTGTTAAATTAATTTGTGGCAACTTTCTTGGAACGAAGTCGGGGGAAACTTGTGCATTAGGTATCTTAATTTATATTTCTTAGAAATTTAAAAATAAATGTTTCTTTTGGGGACTAAATTTTTGTGAAAAGCTGTTTTGTTTTAGCATTGGAAATTAAAACATTGCAAGAAATGGTACATCGTTGGCTTTCAAGACATAAGGATGGAGGCAGTAGACTGTTACTACCCTGCTCATATGTCAGCAACGACGCCTATGAAGCTGACACATAGTGTGTGACGTCCACTGGATACCCTCTAGAGCAGGCATGTGCTGGCCAAATTCTTCGAAAATTGTAGTCTGACTGGCCACTTCTACTTTTTTTTATTAAAAATTCAAATTTAGAATTTCACATAGCTATATCATTTCACACAATTCAGAATTAAGAAATCATTTGGTTCAATTGAAACTTTACTTATTTTTGAATTAGATTTTATTTTGTTAAATAATTAATTTCTATTTTTTTTTTAGAATTCTTAATAACAACAGTGTAGTTATGGAAGAGTGTTGCGGACCATAAATAATTACGAAGCGGGCCGCGAGTTTGACATGCTTGCTCTAGGGCAACCGTGGTGAGGTGGACTGAAGTATGTAGTGTCCTAGGCGTCCTAGGAATGCGCACACCACTCCCTCTACTCCTTTGTATAGATGGCTAACAACTCGCCCACTGCTCAAAAAAGGAGAATGCTTTGCGAGTGTGCTCCTAGAATGGGTGCATATGTCTTTAGATTTCTTCTTACCGGCGGCGCAGCGGTAGGTTGTATGAATGGAAATCAGTCCAACTTTTCTGTTACGTACAAGATATTGTCAAAGACAAGGGTTCTCAATGTATCGTCAATAGTGGAAACCAGCTAGTCTTAAGGTTAATAAAAACAAATTATTTGCTGCAAAGCAAGATCAAAACATTTCAAATGACAGCTACACAGTGTTTGGCCACCGTGGCATAATGCGTAGCTGAGTCTACTCCTACGCTGAGGGTGTTGGGTTCAATCCCTGACACCAATAATTCTCATAATTCACAATTCAATCTTGTCTAGAGTCTCTGACAATGCTCAAAGAGCGTATTTGCCCGGAACAACTCTTCAAACGTCCCCGTTCGGAGTAGGCATAAAACTGTAGATCGTTAAAGGCTTTGATAGCACGCGCAACGTGAGTCATTTCCTGTATAAACCAATCGTCAACTTCTCAAATGACAGTGGGTGTCTGACGCAGAAGCGCCCAGTCCCAAAAACTTGGTCCAAGAATCGATGGACCATGCTTCACTTACTCTGATTCTGATCGAAGCTCTGGAGTAAAAACCTTTTTATCGCAGATGCAACGCAACATAATTCCGAGTCCGAACAGAGTTGCTGATAAGACTTCAAAACGACGTTTATTTTCCCTCACCAGCGGTAAGGAAATATTCACCTCAACAAGTTTCTTTTTCCCCCCCATCCAAAGGAGGGGTTTCTAAAATATTTGTTTGTAATCACTTCTTAGTAACCCAAATTGAATTACCTTTATAAGGATGTTTTTTTTTTCGTATTCACATTGCCTGCTTTGGGCACCAATTAAAATCGAATAAAACTTACTGGAAATCAAGCCAAGTGTCTGAGGTTAGTTGAGATACGTGTTGCCAGAGCTCACACCAACTAACTAATAGTCAGTCTACCCATCAAGTTTCACCTGTAGAAGGCTAGAGCTCCCTCAAAACATACAAACCCAATTCAAAACATCATTGATTCAGTAGAAGCTGAATCACTTCCACTTGTACTTCATGTGCACAATAAAACATCAATATTATTCCTTAAATAGTATTTCACTTTTATTCGCTGCTCTTCCACATAATTTCATTGTATTCCTGTGTGTTAGTCCTGCCAAATGTGTGGGTCGGGTTGTTAACATTAAATTATATTCTATAGCATATCCGTTCAACATAAAAATGACAAATAAAATACTCTACAACTCTATGTACAAAAATCAGTAAGCCTATCCTAATGTCGGTTCTTGGTTTTCATTTTATGTAACCAAACACTCGCAGCTTGCTGAGCTCCTGCCGCTGCTGTTAGTGTCTTCGTTCGCAATCAATTTAATGGTTCCTTATACATTTTTTTCTTTTGTTTTGTTTTATAAATAAACGCCGCGTAAATGTTACGCAACTGACTTAAAGCAAGATTTTTTTTTCAATTTCGACGCTTGTTCTTAGTTTTTATTCGATTCGTTGACTTGAGGGATTCCAGATATAACCCCTCGCTTTGTAGAAGAAACAAAAACCAGAATGACTTTCAGCTCAGTCGTTATCTGTAGGCCTTCTCATCGGGGTAGATGATGTACGGTTGATTGTGATTGTTCGGATGTCCATTTTGATGCTGTTGTTGCTGCTGCTGCTGCTGTTGCTGCTGTTGCTGTTGATTGTTGCCGAAGTACGTCATCCTGCCCATTGTAGAGTAGGACGGTCTCTGAGTCAGGCTTTGTTGCGAATGATGAATTGGCTTATGGGGGAGCGTTGCATAGTTCTGAGCTGCATACGGAGGAACTGCGTAAAGGGCCGTTGCTGGAGCACCTTTGTAACTGACTTGCACACTACCGGGCCCCATGGGCATGGGAGAAATGCCAATCACTGGCCCATTGTGGTACTCGGAATTACTCATACGGAGTCGCACTATGCATATGATGATGATGAGGATTGCAATGAAGGCTACCACTCCTCCGACGATTCCAATAATCAGAGTGTCGTCGTTGTTCATTATGGGCTGCTTGACGCCAGGCATTTTTGTTTTGATCTTCATCGGCGGCTGGGTGGGTTCCAGGCTCCAGATGATCACTGGCTCCTGGGTGGTGGACCTTGTGAGGAGTTTAGACGATGACTTCAGAATGCTGGTGGAGCGTGGAGTTGTGGATGTCATCCGGCGTGGGTCACATGTTAGTTCGTCATCGCCGACCTCGATGAGTTTCTTTCCCCTTAGGTACTCGGGAGATGAGCACTCTACATCCGACATTCGGGAGTTTGGAAGCCATCTTCGCAGAGCCCTGGCGTTGCAATCACAGTGAATTGGATTCGAGCTGAGACCCTTCAGTTCCAGGCTTGATCTTCTGTCTTCCAAGGCGTTCAAAAACTGTGGCGAGAGGACTGTTACCTTGGAGCCCTCAATGTCTAGGGTCAAGTGTGATGATCGTGGAACGGGGAAAAGCAAGGCCGGTGGCAGAGCGGAGAGTGATGTGTTCTGGAGCTTGATGGTAAGATCACTACTCTTCAGACCAGCAAGCGTTCCCGATGAAATGGTTTTCAAACGTTCGCCCTTCAAACCAATGCACTTGAGCCTTGGATGTTTAGCTGGTTGGATTTGGTCGATGCCAATAGTGGGGTCCTTCACCTCGAGTTCTATTTTCTCGAGACCTGGCAGTGCCTCGAGGATACCTTGCATATCCAAGTAACCCAGGAGAGGCAGATTGTAAGCATCCAACATGGCGAGGTTGGGAATGTGCTTAAATGCATTCTTCTCAATCTTGGTGCACTTCTCCAGGTCGGAGATGGACAGTGACCTCAGCATGTCCAAGTGCTCGAAGTCTCCTTGGGAAATCACCTCGAACGAGTTGTTCGACAAATTCAAGTCCTGCAACATCGAGAGCTTTGGCCAGGCTTTAGCCAGTTTGCTCAGATTGTCCAAATTGTTGCCGGACAGATCGAGAGTTTCCAGTAGGGTGGTGCGCTGGAATGCGTCTTCGTTGATCTCCCGCAGGTTGTTGTTGGACAAATTCAAATACTGAAGGAATGGCGTTTCCAGAGAGTCAATGTGTGTTATTCCCGTCGCGGCTAAGTTCAATTCCCTTACGGTCTTCGGTTCGTTAAGAATATTCTTGACTGCTCCCTCTGACAGGGGATTGAAGGACAAGTCCAGCATTTTTATATTCACCATGATACTGTCATCGGCTGGAATCGCTCGGATCTTGTTGTGGCTCAAATCGACGGAGTTCACAAAGAAGTACTGCCTCTGCAGCGCATTCAGCGGTGCGTAGTCAAACTTATTCCTAGCCAGGTTAATGTTCTCCAGCATCTGCAGCTTGGACCGCTCGAATATGGTATCGGGGAGCTCGGTAAGTTGATTGCCTTCCAAGTCGAGCAATTCAAGGCGCACCAATCCCTCGAACGTTCTCTCGCCGATCCTGTCAAGCTTATTGTTGGCCAGCTTTATGACCTGCAACTGAGTCGAGTTGTGGAAAGCCATTTCGCTTAGGGACTCTAGGAAATTATCGGCCACCATGAGCACACGCAACCTCGGCAATCGGGCAAAGTCCAACTCTTCGATGCTCTTAAGCTGGTTCATTGAGAGGTCGATGTACTCCAGGTACTGTAGGCTTGAAATCAGCTCGGCCGGGAAGAAGCTGAACTTATTGTTCGATGCCTGAATTCTCTTCAGTCGCGGATGGATGCGGAAGGACGACGGAAAGAGGTAACTCAAGTGGTTGTCAGATATGTCCAATTCTTCCAAACCTGTGCCGGTGTTGAAAAACTCTCCCTTGAACGCGCTCAGCTGATTACCCTTCAAGTACAAGCGCTTGATATTCATGACGTTCGAGAAGGCGCCAGGCCGAATGGACGAAATGTGGTTGTGGGAGAGGTCGATGGATGTAATGTTCCACAAGTCAACGAAGCTGCCGTCATTGATTTCCTGAATGTGGTTGTTCTGGAGGTAAATGTGCTTGAGATCCTGCAGTGTGGCGAACAGATCACCGGACAGTTGCTTGATAGAGCACCGACTGAAGTCGACGATCTGCAGTTTGCTCAGTGGCTTTATGAGGGACGGTGGTATGGGCGAGAGGTGCGAGTTGCCACTCATATTCAGGACTTGTAGATTCTCCAGACCTTGGAAGGCGTTTCTCGGGATATCGGCGATGTTGTTCCCGCTTAAATCTAGAATGCGGAGTTCCGTCAGTGCAAGTGGGATGTTTCCCAAGCCTGTAATTCTATTCTGCGAAAGGCGAAGCTCGTGGAGAGATGTCTCCAGACCCATGAATATGTCGGCACCAATTACTGCTAAGGAGTTGCCCGACAAGTCAAGCAGGCGAAGATTCGCGAACATCTGGAAGCTTCCCGAAGGCAGCTCTCTTATGACATTCCGAGACAGCGTCATGGACGTTATCTCTTCGGGCTGGATAGATCCAAGGATTTCCGATGAGAGGGCTGCAACGCGATTGAAATCCAGGTGGAGGGAAGACAGACGCGGCAGTCTTCCCAAGGCACTGCCCGGTACCAGCAGTATGTTGTTGTCCTTGATGATCAGCGTCTGTAGGCTGTCAAGACCCTCCAATGCATCGTCTTCAATCTAAAGTGAAATATGGATTTTATAGAAACTATCTCGGTGGACTGAGGGCGCTTCAGCGACTCACCGTTCTCAACGAGTTAAGGCTGAGGTCAAGATATTTTAGCGACGTTAATTCTCTGAAAGTTCCCGGTGGAATGGTAGTGATTCCATTTCGGCTCAGATCCAACGTCTCCAGTCCCTTTACACCTTGCAGATGGGAATAGTCCAATTTCTAAATAAAGAAGCAAATTAATGTCACTTCTGTGGCACACAAAAGGACTGACAAACCTGTATCATATTCGATGACAGATTAAGGGACTTCAGACCGCCGACACTGTCGAGAGAAACTGCAGGGAATTGAGTGATGAAATTCTCTGACAAATCCAATTTTCGCAATGACGGAATCGACTCAAAGACATCACTGTTCAAATTTGTTATTCGGTTGCCGCCGAGACGTATTTCTTGGATGTTTTGCAACCCCTGGAATGTGAGGCCTTCGACGGACTTAATCGAATTATATCGCAAGTCAATGATCTCTAAGCTTGGTTGGGAGTTGAACGATTCATAGTGGAGGATTGCTGCAAGAAAATTGTTCAGATTAATATAATGCTGACTTTGTATTCAGTGGTGGGGGAGGGGGGGCTTACTGATGTAATTGTAGCGAAGCGATAGAATCTTCAGATCTTCTGGTCCGTTTAAGGAGTTCGAGGGAACATCGGCAAGGCTATTTCGATCCAAATATAGTTCCTGCAAAAGATGAAATGAATGTTAATATAAAAATGTTCGGGTGTGTTTTGGGCTGTATTTCGAGCCGTGTTGGCCCATCCAAATGAATTAAAATAGGTGTACTTTGTTGCCTTTACAGCTTTCTTGAACGTCTCACAGACCGTCGACACTTGAAGTTCAAGTGTAGTCGAATTCTTTCAAAAATCGCATGTTTTTTTATAAACTGAATATTTGGTTGTAACTACCAAGCACGAACTGAATGCCCTTAATTTTAAAAAAAGTACCGCTAAAGTATCTGAATTGTCTATAATAGGTCCTGCTTTATTTTCCACCAACCTAATCATATTAACCGGTATCCAGAGACTTGCATGCCTGTATCTAACAGGAGCATTTCGTTCTAATCTCACAACAGGCTTGGAGGCAATATTAAATCTTCTACCTGTTGACCTCTACATGCAGGTCACTGCTGCAAAGTGCCATGCGGATCAGCCAATCCAGTGGTATGCCACCAAATTCCACTGGACATACAAGTATACTAGATAGACAACAAGTTTACCATGTCATGATGAAAATTTTTCAATGCTATCAAAAGTTGCTAGCGAAGTAGGAACAAAGAGTTTGCATTTCCTCAATGGGCATCACAATGCCGCCTCCCACTTACCTAACCTAGTTGTAGTAAGCAAATAAAAAAGGGATGGTTGTTTTTAGCCAGTAAAATTCAGATTTATGGAAAATGTGCACCAACTCACGAAATTCCCGGTTGAATACATGGTCGTAATAGAATAACAAGGATCGCTGTCTGGTCATCATATATGGATTGCCACTTGGGAGGTAGAAAGGACCACTGTCTGTCGATCATGACGAGTGCATGAGGTCAAGCAGATAGACAGCGGCCAACACTGCAATCAGACTGAAATCTCTGAATACTTGGAAAGATCTTCCATACCCGTAGACACCGATCTCATGACACCTAAACTCTTCCTCAAGTTGGATTTCTCCACCAGCACTCGCCCGGATCATATTCGGTGTCTGAATAATGCGGTGAACGGTACTATGCGAAACTTCTCAGATGGATGGAATGCACGGGCACGGGTGTCTATGCTAAAGATCTAAATAGCTAACTATCATTTTGTTTACCAAATCATTGTAGCGTCTTTCAGTCTTTCATTTAAGTACAGGTATAGTCACCTGTTCTGATAGCCTGGCAACGATAAAATCTCTCAGTGCGGTCACATTTAACTCAGAAAACTATCCGAATTGCAGCCTCGTACTTTAGCATCCAACTTCTGTGACATTCCAGGGAATTGCGAATCGGTGGAACTCACTGGAAAGGGCCCATTGTCTGTACTCTTTCCGGATGAAGATCTGTCATCTGACCTGCGGTGAAACTATTGCATATCTGCCCTGTAATCGTAGCGCTATCTCCTCAAAAAGAAGGGGTCACTTAGAAGCCTACTACTTCAACAACCTGGCTAAACTAAGAAGCATCAATGTCAGTCGTCTCCAACGCTTTATCAAAACCACTAACGGATTTGAGAAATATGCTCAAATGGATCGGCATGGTAACATAACGGGCCTATACTGGCCTAAGTGTGACTGCTGTCAGCGATCTGAACCTAACCTAACCCAAGGTCTTTCTGCCACTCTTTTCAGGAAACTCCATTATGTGTTCGTTCAATGAACTCTTAAACAGCTGGCGAAAATTACTTATAATCCTGTGCAATCATGTTAATTTCCCTGCTACACTATATATATATGTATCTCAAGTTTATTGCTCCCCTATTACTCATTTGTTTTAAATCCTTACAACTAACCAAACCGTAGTCAAGTCCAACAGGAGGACAATCAATGTCATTTAAAATTCACATATGAAGCAACGATTACTTTCCAATAATCGATGCCAAAATATATACAATAAGAATTTGACTTTATCCAACCTCAGCAACTGGTTCTCATCTCATAGTCATAAGTGCACAGGGTTATCCTGACCATTATTCGGATTAGCAGATGATTGTGTGCAAAATGAAGATACCGATTGCAGATGGCATTTATATTCATGACCTCAGCACTTTCGTATTCGAACTTAATTGAACATTGCTGCAGTCATATAGAACATTTTTGGCGAGTATTTGTGTAATTTCAACCAAAATTATTATACTCTGATTTATAAACGAATTCGATCCCTTTTAAGGAATTTGGAAAGATAACAAAAGCTATAAATTGCATTGAAATAAGCGGAATTCTAGTGTAGTAGCAGTAGCATTAATTGTAAAATTACTATCTTTGTCAAAATGTAAGAGTGCGTACATACATAAATATTTATGTTTGATTACGGACAAAGCATTCCAAAGGTGCATGTTTGTAAGCTGTTTGTAGGATGGGAGGGTTATTCAGAATCAAATACGAGTAAATATCTCAACTCCATAAATTAAATTCCCAGTGCTGATCGATTCATATTGGACTGCATTAAGCATTTATGCGAAAGACTGGCGTTAATGTCGACGACTCGTCTTGAAGTTATAGCGATTAAGTATATAAATAAGGGGTACGAGACACGCTATTCACAAACATCTTCCCAGGTTCGTATGGAAAATCATTAATTGTCATTTAATTTATCATTTCATTTTAATTCGTACATTAAGAATCGTCCACAAATCAACATGCCGATCCTGCCATTTGAGCGTAAGCACTTGCGCGAAAGCTGACATTGTCTGTTTGATAGATAAAATGAATGCACTTCATCCCATAGACTTGTGTGAAGTAATCGATCGCAGCGGGGATGTCTTGGCAATTTTGTAGAAATCCATATTTTGGCAATTACTGTTTCTCAGTCTAGTCATCAGACATAAGAGAACCGGCTTTTAATTCTCTTGCCACTTGGTTTCATTTGACAGCCTTTTTAAGCGATGGATCTGTGTATACGTGAGTTGTTGTTCCCGGTTGGAGGAGAGTTGCAGCTGAACCTTCAAAGTGGATCCATAGATTTTAGTATTTGTGAAATACAAATGAATTCCACTACTGTCTCATTTTTCGTCGTTGTGGACAAGAGGTACTTCTGGACGAAATTTGACACCCCCTTATTTCTGGTACTCATGGAGATTTACAAAACTGCATCATTCTTCATCTTCTTCAGCTGGCACTGCACTCTGGCGCGGATCAAAGCATCAACCAATAAGCCTCTCCAACTGACACGATATTTAGCCAGTTACCTGAAATTACGCACGCCAAGTTGGCTGAGGTCCTACCTCACTTGTGTGCCTCATCGGTTTCGTGGGCATCCTCTATTTCGTTGTTCCACTTTTCCACTGTTCCATAGGATCTTGCTATTGAATTCGTAGACGCTTGGATAGTATCATGTCCCTGCACGCCTATACAGTTTGTGATTGAATCTTCTTATCCAAATATATGCAAAGGTTAAGAGTTCTTCCACATATCCGCGCCATAAAGCAGGGCAGGGATGATCTACTACTCAATTGCCTATTGAACGCAAAGAAACAGCGAATGGCAATTGTCTTTTCTTGCATTTAATATCGGTACTAAATAATATTCGTATTTACATTTACATGGGAACCGATATAGACGATGTCCTTGACTACCTGAGAAGTATATCTGCCTATGGGAGCATTGTGGCCAACGCGTCGATGATGTATGTCCTTTCTTAAAGACAGCATATTCATAATTTTGCCGTTGCCTTGCCAACATGCATTGAAGGTCCCTAAAGTCCCATTACCGATCTTAACATGACGTTATAAAGCTCGTTATTATATTATGTAACAAAGACCCTATGTATTCAGCAAAGAAAGAAAAGTAATTCTCCCTATTTTCGATCTCATCTGAATTAAATATTTGCAGCAAAGGACTGTCTCTCATTTCCTGTGTTCTAATATTATTGAATATTCGCTGCAATTTATGAATGGCAAACAGAATCGGATTCAAAATGCAAGGAATGTTGTTCATTTGCCAAATCACATATCAGCCGTCACTTACCTCCAAATTACCACAGCCCTTCAGCAGTCCCTCTTCGATGGACTTGATCTTGTTGCCAGACAAATCAAGAACTTTCAAATTGATTAATGGATGGAATTCGGCGGAAGAGAAAATCGGATTCAAACTGTCGCCAAGCAAGTTGTTTGCTAAACGCAACTCGAAGAGGGTGTCCTGAAAGAAAATGGATTTATCAAAATCTAATTCAATGCGATGCTGTGAGCTACATACCTGCAGACCGAAGAACGATTTCTCAGCTATTCGTCGAATTAGGTTGTTGGACAAGTCCAATTTTTCAATGGGCAACTTTAAGGTTCCAAAAGCCTGAAATGAGAAAAAAAAATGTATGTATTTTAATGTTAGGAATTTAAAAGGATCACTATTTATAGTTGTGTAGCTTTTAAAATGCAAACTTCTTGTCGTTGATGAATATGACCGTCTCGTTACCGTCAGCCAATGGAGATGGCTGCAGGGACATGTTGCTACTTTATTTCTTCTAGACTAGACATTAATAATATGTAGTTTCAACAAGACGATGTCATTAGCCACAAGCGGGTGTAACAATCGACTTATTAAAAAGTCCATTCGATGAAAGTGTTATACGGAGATATGGTACTGTCGGCTGGTCGCCTAGATCGTATGATTTAACACCTCTAGACATTTTTTATGTTGCTACGTTAAATGGTAAATAAAGTCTTCCCAGGTCATGATGAGCAGTTGGTCTTAGAGGAACGGTCAAAGTGAAGAAGCCATGGCTAACGAATCATTGAGACCTGAGGCTACAATTCACAAAGCCATACTCAATAGGACTGTCGATGACTAAACGAGAACCATTTGGTCAGACTAATGCAAATTTAATCGATTGAGCTCAGATAGAGAGTGGGTGTCGTAGAGTCCAAGCAAAAAAGCTTCAACCTTGCCAAGTTGAACACACTGTGCAGTGCATAATGGCTAGCAGAGTAGGCTGTTGGATCGGTTTCATGGCCATCATCGTCTTACATTGAGATCTTAAGTTAGTCACTTAGAAGGAATGTCACGGCGTGGACATTATTTTCCAGAACGATTGATATGATTACTTGTTGATGGAAATATGTGATATTACAGTGACCACCGCAGTCTTCAGATCTAAACTCAATCAAGCATCTGTGCGAAAATACTAATACTAATAAAAACAGCATCGGCGTACCTACGGGATGTAATGTAAAACAAGATACCAGACGAACACTGGTTGCCCCAGAATGGTTCCTTCAGAACATTAGTGTAGTAACTAGGAGTGAAAAATATTTACCACACCAATTGGGGCTGCTACATATTTTCCATGAAAGATACTGGCCCATACAAACCGTCTACTTTAGCGAGCCGCATGTCACTATATACAGACACCGATTGGCGTAGACAAAATAGATACACCAGACACATAAATGTGCAAATGAATGGAAAAAATAGAAACATAAATAAATACTTTCCAAAGGAATAAATTTCAAATTGTAATATTCTTTCTCGGAATGAGTTCGTCTCCTACTACTACATGCGACAGATGGACTTCTTTATATTTCGTTTATTTATAACGCAATTATCCTCCATTGTGAAAACAGAACCAACCAACCGACCAAACAATGTGAATCTGGCAATAACGGTCCTTAAGGTCTTTAGTGGGACAAACAAAAAATTTCACTTGTGCCAAACCTTGCCTTCGCCTACTTAAATGAATGAAAGTTGTTCATACTCATACCCATGTGAATCGAAACGACAACTGTGACATGGTAACTTCATCGGAAGCGGCGGCTGCGGCTGCGGGGGTACACACTAAGCATTGACCGACATTCTAAAGATCATTGGCCCCATTTACAAAATCCACAAATAACTACACAAGATCGAAGAAGACCGACGCGAGGCACACACAGGTGAGAGAAGGCGAGAGATGCTGGAGATGCTGGCGATGTTGATGTACCCTACCCAGCCGCTTCACGACGAGTAGAAGAAGAAATTTTTGAATGGAACAACTAATTATCGGCTATACCGCTGTTTTCATCGTTTTGAATAGATACACATTTCCATAGATTTCTTCGCTATATCTATACAGAGTATACAGAGCCCTATGTGTGCATTGCAGCAGCACTTTCGTGCCTATTGTCACTTGTTTTGATTTACTTTCCGTGCTACTCTCGCTGTTAGCTTTATTATTACCGTTACACATCAATCAAATTTCGCCACAAAGCACATAACCAGCGAATTAACTAAGCAAGCAGTGAGAACATCTGTGAGTGTGTGTGTGGTGGTTGATTTACGAGTGTGAGTAGCTTTGATGGTGACGAGGATAATGGTATGTGACGGACGCGCTGCGCCGTTCCAAAGATGGCTCATGTATTAATTATGCTGGGCAAACAATGAAAATATGTTCACGGTTAATTGTTTCCATTTCATTATCTGCGTTGAATTTCATTCGACTATCGTGTGAACGGTGTGATGGGTGCCGAAGCCAGCGCTGATTCGATGCTGAATCGGTGAATAAATCAGAGTGAAAGTAAGATTTCGAAACGAGTTCGAAGTTGGAAATAACAAGCCACATTCATATGAAAGTGATAAAAAGAAGTTCTTAGAATGGCTGACTGTATCTCGGCGTGTATTGTTCAGTTCCCCTTTTACTTTTCTCCAGCGTTGATATTGAATAACTTTTGCAATCATTTTCTGCAAAATGTTGTCATTAGGACGGTCTCTTTGAGAGGTGAACGATTGCTTCTTCAGATGTCGCCGTTTGTTACGATGCCGATGTGACGATGATTTGTGTAATAACAATGTGGTGTGAGGAAGCAAAAATGTGGGGAGTAAGTCAAAACCTCGACCAGAGCTGGGAGAAAAAATCGCTTTATCATGTAGACGACGTAGCTTCCTTTCCTAGTGAGACAAATAGGTACATGTTCACACACTTCTTCCCGCTGTCTGTGACTGACCACTGATCTTCTGTGTTTAGAAAGTGACCGCAACAAGTAAAAGCATGTTAAAAGTTTTTGACAAACAAAATTTCTGAATCACTTTGAAACAAACACCAGCCCCGCATTTCGCTCAGTTACATGCGTTATAATTCATGTCACTCAGTTTGTGTTAATTAGGGTTAATGATTCACAGTACTCCGCCAAGGAATTCAAGTAAACAACAACCCACCGAGAGGTTAAAAAGCTCTCTTCAAACTTATTACTTTCCGCCAATAAACACACCAAGCCCGCGTCGACAAAAATCCCGCTTAGCGAGTTCGAAAAAGGTTGAGCTCAGAAAAAAAAAGGTCAAAAAACAAGTTTTGTTGGAAAAAAACATCCAACTGCAAGGTTGGCCAGAGTGATGAACACTCGTATCATTAATTACAACACTATCTATGTTCCGGACGTCCTCGATTAACGCAATCAATTTTAAATTTCACCAACAATCAACTTCAGGGATAAGCGTTGTACCTTTTTATTTTCTTGTGCCAAAAAAACACCGCCCTAGGCCGGGCGTGTTTTACAATCTCTTCACCTGTCCCCCCAGTTGGCAGGTTCAACTGAAATGGGCCTACATATGTGTGTAGTCACTGCTTCACCTTGCTCGGTGTCTGCTTGTCTGCATTCCTCAACACGGGACAATAGTCCGTATCTGGTCGGAAAGCCTTGTCCGAGTGGAAACTGTTAGCCTTGTCGTTACGTTGATTTTTACCCTATCAATTATTCTGTGGGGAGTTTCATCGCTCGTTTTGAAACGCGACATGCTAACAATAGCTGCAGCTATAAAACGTATGGAATTCGAGGAAAAATGCAAGAAAAACTCACCAAAGCCGGTAAAACTTGTTGTCCACTAAATCGTTGTGTATATGAAACGATTGGCGCGGCATAAGGCAATTGTGGAGCTTCTCCATGAAAAACGACTCGATCACAGTCCATTGCAACAGCACCAAGTTGTCCGGTCGGTCCGAATGGCACCACGTTACACCTGAAAGAGAAGCGAAGGGGAAAAGCGACCCATAAGAGGCGGTATAATACCAAATGCGGAAATCGCAGCTCATCATTGATTTTGTATTTTTTCTTTCTCCTATACGATGCAAGATGTGCTCGCTGTAAGATGAGGCTTACGAATACACACACACGTGGAGGGTAAACTTACCGACAGGGAAGCCTTAAGGCTGGACTTAATTCTGGACAGGGCCGCCATGCCTTGATCTGTGATAGATACAGCAGCAGTAGTATGAAAGTACAATGGTGTCGTATTCGCGTCATCGTCTATTCGTGTATCTGCAAGAGAAAATTATTGTTGGTAAGATGAGAAGTGATAATAAACGCAGACGTTAGGTACTGAGAAAATGTATAGGTTTTAGAATAGTGTTGGAAATTGAGTAGAATTCGCTGTCGATGATGACGTCAGTTTTTTGATAAATAGTTAAATATGTGTATACAGTATTATTTCGATGAGAATTGTTTGCAATTTCGACTAATGTCTTTATGATGCCACAAATATGTTGTTTATTGGGAAACACATTTATTCATGAAATTAATTGAACACCAAAAAACACAGAAGTATCGTAGAAAATCCGCCAATGCATACAATCACAGAAAATTAAGGTTGATGACTTTTCTGAAAGGTTTTGATTGGGAATCACTGTATTTTGTTTGTCTATGAAGCATCTTTATGTCAACGAAATTAGCCATGGTTTCCCACAGTTTGGCTCAAACATTAATTTCTAGGTTTATCTGGGCACACAGTAGAAAAAAAGTAGGAAGATAAAACGAGACAGATTACCACGAAGACCATCGCATAAATGTGCGATTAGCAGAAAAAGCCTGTAATTAGCAAGCCAGCTAGAGTCATTGCTTAGCATCTCGAAATATTTTGTGCGTTTACGATTCTCCGTTCGTACTAATTGAAGATCTCACAGTTTTTTTTTTGTTCAGATTCCGTTGGCACTGGATGATAATCAAATTAATTTGGCATTGTTTTATGAATTTGTGTGTGAATAGATGGAATATCTAAGCGAAGACTACTTCCTGCTCTGTAACTCATGGAAGGCATTTGAGTTATACGTTATCTGCTGCAAGGATTGGCAATAAACCAGCATCATGTTATAATAATGCTTCCTTTTACCAGGTTTTCCATTAATATCGCCTGTTTTTCCTGATTTAGATGCGTGAGTCCCAATGCCGCAGTGCCCGATTATGACGCCGATAAGAGTTCTGATATTTGGCTACTCATTCTGATCAGGCTGAGTGGGCGTTTTCGATCGAGAGACTGCCAAAACTGTTTCGTGACGAGGTATCATGTGCCAGTAGACTATCCACAGTTCGCATGTTCAACCGATTCAAGCGATTGACATGTATGACATGTGGGGCGGAGCTATTATTCCCATGGGATCATTTACTTGTGACCGTGAAAAAAAAGTTTTTTTTGAAAGCATTTTGAAAGCAGATTTACTGTACTCGCTACTAACGATCGTCGTGGCACGGCGTTAAGCGCTGCTACTCTACAAGCGGCTAATACAACCGATCTTAACGTACGGATACCCAATATGGTACACCATATCTAAGACCAGCATGGAGAGGCTCGGAATTTTCGAAAGGAAAAGACTGCGATTATGTACAGGTCTCACCTTCGACAGGCACCGACAAAAGCACCAGAACAACAAGAAGCTTCACGACGAAGCACGCCTCATCCCCTTACAACAGTACATGGTGACACTGTTCAGAAAGCAGCTTATAGATATCAACAATCATTCTAACGAGGCAACCACAAACCTGAACCCTGAAACACCATCTCTGGACAACGCTACCTCAACGCGCTAAATCTCCTAAGCCAGCAGAACTTCCCAACGACTTCTAACAACGAGCTGCATGGCTTCTACCAGAACACCGATAACAGTCATCATCGAGGCTAAATCAGCTTCCACACCACCACCCCATCCCAAAAAGACCAACATGGACACACGGACTTCCCGATGAAAGTACTGGTCATTGTAAGATATAAAAAATAAACACTATACCGATCTTGTAGTACCAAATGTTGAATTAAACAATTTACATCAGTTGGGCCCTTATTGTTATTAAGTTGTAAATCAAAAGTTGTAATCTCTTATTGCAAAAAATAATTTTTTTGGTCACAATAAATTTTTTAATCGCTTAAAACAGAGTCCGTATCAACACGCTTATGTTCGCATCACCACCCCATTCGAGTCATTGACAATGCTCAGAAAGTATAATTGCGTGGAAGAGTGACGACGATGGACTAAATACGGTGGCTAGTCGACATACCCCTTCATCCGGACCTACGATTCAAACAATTTGTCTCTCTGACTAGGGAAATCTCTGGTTAACCCCACTAGTTGTATACACCAAGTTGGTTGGGATCATTCATCATTTTAAAAGTGGGCATCGTCTGTGGTTTTATCCCACAGCCTTCGTAGTCAAAGTCGATCTCCGCCCTAAGCAGACATCATTTAACCATCTCAAGGTGAATGTAAATGTGAATGGACTTGTGCAATCTTGCCGTGGGAATCAACCAAATGTTTTTTGAGATTGGCTTTGGATAGAGTAAATTAAAGAAAAGAATTGTGAGTAGAAAAAGCTTTGACCCTGCACACATCAGGTTGTACTTATGATCTTTGTTTCTCTCACAAACGTGACAAAAGATCACAGATTAGACAAATTTCCATTTCATCAAATCGACTTCGTTTGGTTGCAATAAAGTACGTGGGACAGTTGTCAACATCGCTGTCACCCAACCCATCAGACTTATTTTTATTGTGAATGTCCAGTAGACTCTTTATTGTGAAATGTAATACACTGTGGTGTGTTTAGATGTGTTAAATACGCACGGATCCTCCTACATATGTTCGCTTCAAATAAAAAGCGCAAATTAAGCCAAGTTTTTTTTACCATTTTTCTTGGCCAAACATACGTGCACCCATCTAATCGATTATTATATAAATTTGCTGTCCAAAAATATCTGCAAAATTTAAATCTAAATCGATTCCAAAAGCTCTTTTTGGAATTATCTTTCCACGATAATATCTAACATAGGGTAACAACTCGAGGTCGTCGTGACACATTCCGCTCTTTTATAATTCCCCCGTCTCACATAACATTAATTGAATAACGAGATTGTAAGTCGTATTCGCAAATTCAATCAATACGTGTGTAACAAGTGACACGACAAATAAACCACAATCAAGGAAGCATAGCGTCATCGAGACTTTCGGATGATCAGAGCACATGCTACGCAATCGCACACTCAGCTTAGAGGCTGAAACGATGGCACAAGAGAAATTTTCATCCAACTTTTCTATCCTCAATGCGTTACGAGCAAACGTTTTTCAATTTAGAGATAATGGGGAAAAAGAAACTTCACGCTTCTATAACCTTTGAAATGCGGAATCATTTTTTTATATGCAATGTGCCAGGCCTTACGGCTTTTCAGTGGGTGGCCATTGATGCTAGGAAAAGGCAAAACCGCACTTGAAATAGGAAATTGGGATTCACCTCAGTCGGAAATTTATGAGTTATTTCGGAATGATTGAGGGTACGAAGGGAAAGGGAAATAGAGAGAGAGAGAGAGTTCATTACACCACGAATCAAACACGCCGAAGGTAATGAGTGGTCATGAACTTAATAATTAATGGCGGTAAACTTGTAGTGTGTATACTACGGGAAGTGGTTGAGAAGAGGAAATGTAGTATGCCCCAAAATTCACGTAAGAAGTAATTACAATTATGGCAACCGACTGGTTTTTTTTATTAAAAATATTAAATTTGTGTATTTATTCATATTTTTTCATCATGGTGGAATTTATGAAACAGCATTTGGAATAAATGACCTTCTCGGATTTGCTGGCACATACGCACTTTTCGAACGGAACTCCGTGACCGATTTACATTCAAATGTGGGTGAATTTAGTTGAGAAACTAAGTCAAGGGCACGCGCTTCACATTTGAACAAAAAAGTCAAATTGCGTTGAAGCGCATGATCTGATCATCAACACGGAAAAGAGACACCCTGAGGGTGCAATAAATGCCCGGATACTGAAATTTAGTCGGAAGAAGCTCGCTTCTAAGAGTATCATTAACTGTCATCTCGGATGATCACATCGTGTAAGAAGAACGCTCCTATGATGCCTCAAGATCCGTAAGAACAGTAAATGTACATATTTCGTTACAATCGAGTGCTGCCTGACCGGAAAGCTGTCAAATACTGGATGACCAGATAAGAACAATAGGCAAATTAATTCAAATACAACAAAGACGATATGAGATACAAAATTGATTCTGACTTTATTTTAAAGTCATAAAACATGAATGTCTTCATCCAATATGTGTGGCGCTATTCCAGCAGTAGAATCACGAATCTGGGCTTCAAGTTCGTCCAAAGGGGTTGGCTGGTTTGCGAACTAAGGACTTGACGTGGCCTCAGAGAATATAATCGAGCAGTATCAAGTCGAATGATCGCTGCGAGATGATCCGCCGTGAGCCAGTCGCCAAATTTATACTTCACAACTTCGAGCTTTGCATCCCTTGTACGGAATGTAGTGCCGTCTTGTTGGAACCTACGCTCGGCTACATCGATCTTGTCGGGCTCTGTCTACAGCAAGTCAATTAACATCGCTCTATTCCTGATACCATTGACGGTAACGGAAGACACTGTTAATTTCGAAAGAAATAAGGTCCAATGATGCCACCATGTCATAAACCGCACCAAACAATATATGTGGATGCATCAATGCCTGGCGGCAGTTTCTCTTGTTGACAAAGTAGCTGAACAAAAGACGAGCCTCGTCAGAGAAGATAATTTGTTGACTAAAATGCGGCTAACATTTCTGGGGCCCAATTAGAAAAATCACGGACTTGTCGCCAAGATTTAATTTGTGTGCCAAGTACAATTTAATACAGATGTAGATCCAAATCCCACCGAAAAATTAGCCGGGTTGGCTCTCTGGAGACGTCTGATCGGTGCCAAATTGACATTAATGAGTCTTCTTCGATAATGGCAAACAAACAAATTTGTACCTATTGAAGTAAGCTAAAGCCGACTCAGCCATCTATCATTTCGCACAAATCTCTGTTTGGTCGGAAGTTTCAGTGGTCCTCGATTGAATTTGTGTCACGACTTTCAGAGTACGGCGTTTATTTCTTGATCCGTAATCTCAACACGATCAGTGCCTGAGATCATTGACAATTGTCATATATAAACGTTCACGCCAATGGCAAAGTAAGCGTCAGCTGTTCTAATGTCTTCCTATATTGGTGATCATCCATTCTGGTATCCATATCCACAACCTAGCCTACTTTATGCCTTCTCAAGCAGTCCATGTCATATTGAAGCCGCCACCACATTTGAGCGTTCTTAATGAATAGAGTGACTATTCGATTTAGTATAATAATAATAATATAATATGGGTGGCGCTACAGCCCGTAGAAGGCCAGCTTCTAGGCCAGCCCTAGCTTCTCAGCAGCCACTCGTGTTGTGTGTGCTATTGTTCTACCACGATTGGAAGGGTTTTATGCCGACTCCGAACGGCCAAGTTTGAGAAGCTTTTTCTGTACAGTTATACTTAATAACACTTTTTTTTATTGGGCCGTCGGGTGGTTTGGCTGCTAAGAGATGTGGATAATGCTCTATTCACTTCCAGGTTGTCCCCTTTCAACTGAAATTCGGTAGAACCAATGTATCGTCTAATCTAACTTGAAAAAAAAGCAAAACCCATTAATTAGACATTAAAAGTTCTGTTCCTTCAATTAAGTATTTTCCCACTGTTACGTGCGCACCAATTTCTGTCTATGCAACAATGCCCCCAAGCAATGCATTAGAAATGCGGAAATTAAATCATCGCATGTGTGCAGCGATTTCCCAGATCTCATTTCAAAAGAACCCAAACTGATCACGCTAATGTACCTTGCATTTCCCCATTCACTCAACCAGACCTAAACCACTAAATAAATTCACTTCCAATTGAGTTCCTCATAAAATCTGTACACTGTACACACATCCATACGTACCTACATACACCTATTCGTGTCAGCAGCGTATCTGTGAGCAATTTTCGCAACTATTAGACTCATACTTAATGGCACATTCCTAGATACGAAGTTATCATCATCAGCATGGGATGGCTATTCTTAAGCAACAAGTTTAACAGTTAGGTGTATCTTAAAGTTGTGTCTTTATTTACTTTCCGTCTGAGTATAAATGCAGACTCCATGAAGCGACTTGATCGACCTGCTTTAAGCTAAATAGGAGATAGTCCGTAGAAGCAGATGGAAAAATAAAAACATAAATACACAGAAATGCATGATGGCTATGTATTTGGTTGAGATACCTCCGCATTTTATGGATGCAACAATCTAACCGATTGTGTATTTGGTGAAACGAGTTTCAGAATCACCGTCTGCTCAACATCGGTCGTAAATGAGGGAAAAAAATAAAGCCCGAGCTTTATTTACTTTTAATGTTTGTCTCTCGTCGCATCTCTCACTTTATCAACATACAACACCGTGATTTGGAAACAACTGAAAGATGTCAAATATTAGTAGAGACATACCTTACATAAGATGACCACGACTCGTTTACATCGGCAAGGTGTTTACTTCTTTTATTGACTTCGTACTGATTATATGTACATATATCAAGTCTAGCGGCATGATGGGGATTTTTTTACGAATTTCTTCCGAAAATCCAGAAATGGAATCATGTTTTAGACCATCATGGGTTGAGCCGGATTGGATTGGATAAAACGAAAACCTACTGAAATGTAGTCATCGGTGGAATCTCGCCTTGAGGTTGTTCAAAAATGGAATAACTTCTTGCAGTTGAAATGAAAATGTATGTTACTAGAAAATATTCACATTTCATTGAACAAGATGAGCTTATTGCTTTCGTATTCTCAGTGAATAAAAATCAGTCAGTGGATAAATTAAATATTGCAATTGTTTGAGAAAATAAAATATTGATGCGTTGCCAGTAACCATTTTGGACTGGCTTCTGGATGAAGAATGACCAAGAGTGGGAAATTTAATTTACATGCTTTACTCACAAACAGCAGGCATAACCAAAATTCTCACCTTTGACTTTAGAATCAGGTAGTGTAATTTAGATGAACATTTTTTTGTTTTCTAAAAATGTAGGTACCCTTGATTGCCGAACGTTTTTTAAATTTCGCACAAATATGGGTTACTTACGTTGCATGCCGATTTAGTTTAGGTGCCACTTAAGCATGGACGATGTCGCTTGGTATTTCACAGTCGGAGGGAGTGGTTACAACAATTTATTATGGTAAGATTCTGACAGTGTCGTGGCTCATTTTCCTCAGTTGAGACCATTTTCATCCACGAACCAGAAATGACTTTTGTGACTTTATTAATAGATTTAAAAATCGCGATTGAGGCATCAAACACAGGCAATAGACACACCACGGGGCAGTACTCTACGGAGAAAGAGTAATTATATGTTGCACCATTTGGACTGGCAGCAATATCGCATTTCCTACTATACTTAATTGAAGCTGCTCACTGCCTGAGGTGGACTTGAACTTATCTTCTATCATTCTCTACATGCCGACACCGAGTATCTATGTTTAGCAAGCTTGTTCTAGACCGAAGCTACACTTTGAGAATTGTTAGTGACTCGAAAAATGTAGAGACGGGAAATATGAAATTTACTCGTGTCGCTGTTTAAACCCAGATATCCTAGAGTAGAAATCGATCGTGCCTATCCACTACACCACTTCACCCACAACTAATACAATAAATTAGGAGGTTTGGATGCTTGTGGAGCTCTATCTCTTAAACGGATGCTCAGATTTTGATGAAGTATGATAGTTAGGCTGCGTATGTTCTGGATTCAGATATAGATTTCTCGATATACGAGGTCTGACATCAACTCGAAAAAATACAAGAGATAAAAAATGTGTTTACCCTCTTGGGTTCTACTCAATCATCATAAGAATCTAGTGAACACTTTGGTAAAAGATAACACTCACTGGTACCAAAACACCTAATGTCGGTGATCATTCCAGTTCAAGAACGAAGGAACTTCAGTCTTTGAGAAAAGTGGGTTCTGAAAGACCTGTGGTAGGGTTTCGCGTTTATTTTAAAAGTATTTAACTATGATAAACAGATTCAGTAATGACATATGGATATATATTTTATATAAATACGGAAGAAGGTCGATGGCGCAGAATCAACTTTGAGAACTACTAAATCGAAGGTACAGCACCATGAGCACAGTGAATATATTAAGTATCCAAGCAACGTTATTCTACCACTTTAGAATGAATTACCAACAAATATTGTCCCAACACTGAAAACTTTGGTAATTCGTGTTGTATAGATCTTCTATATCCGTTACTGAGTCACGAGTATTCTATTATGGATCTTGTACTAAAACGTTGCTCCCCAATAAATATCGTTACTATCACGGTTTCGTTACTTGGCTATAATTCTACTCCTTCTTGTTGGTCTTAATTCGACTCTTTGGTATATGTGCAAAGAGCAATACGATATACTTACTTGGTAATATGCGGTTACATTCACGACAAATTCCTCACAAATGGATTGGTTGCTTACGTCACTTCTTTTGCATACAAATATGTGTATTATTGCTGGGCTCTAGTTAAGTGCAAGTCATTGACATCCAATGTTATTTTATTGAAGGCGTGCTCAGATTGTTTGCTGAATTACCAATTCCAGTGAAAGTAACGATTGTAACTACTACCGACTTTTTTGTAACGAGAGTTCTGATCAAACAGTAACAGGTACAGATCCTGCTGCCAGATTATCGTAGTTTCCTGTTCGTTTTTGTGCGTCATATCACGTCACATCGAATATAAAATAAATATGTCATCGTTAGCTAATTATATCTGAAAGCACGTACATACATATGTACATATAGTATGTATCAATAAAATAAAATCAATTTTCAACACTCCGGGTAAATCTGTAGTTGAGACCAACTCCGAAGTTGATCAACTCTGAAGTTTCCCGCAAGTTGAGCAATAGTGATCAAAATAACCCTTAGTCCTCCAAACAGACATGCGGTTCCAGCGAAACGATGTTTAATAATAAACAGTTTGAGTTTCAATGCATATTTTGATGAAATTTCTCACGATCGAATAATGTCAAAAATGTGTGATATCAACTCAACTCACCCTTAGGTGGTACTTAAAGGAAAAGGTGTACATCAACAAACTGACCACAACCTTGAAGCTGAAGAACAACATTCGAAACGAAATTGCTGTGATAACACCAGAAATCTGCGAAACTGTAAAAGATGAAAAAGATGGCATAAAGATCGCCCTTGTGCCGCGGCCTGAGGCACCCACTCGACCGACTTCGTATTCAAAAGTTGAGGACCTTTTACTCGTAATCAATAAAAGTTTATTTAGAAAGACAACAACCTTATTGTCATCCACAATAGTTGCTTCCATCGACTCTAAGTGAATTTATTCCGACTGAATGACGCACTTCAAGTGCCACAAAAGTAACTAAAATATGCACTAAATAAGCAGAGGCAATCTAATGAATTTGCATAACAGTAGCCCAATCGTTTCGCAAAGAAACGAAACAATACAATTCCTAAACCACGGGACGTACATATTTGGGCCTCAATTTGTGAATGACGGAATGCTTTAATTTATGCATGTGCCGCATGTGCAGAGCACGGTGCATACATATATCTTGTAAGCCAAAGTCACCGTCATGGCACGTCCATTGGTAATCTGAACGTATCTGCGAGTGGTAAAGACGTGTGGGCAAACACGAGGAGATTTCTTTTGATTAACCGCACACATTGTGTGCGAAGTGTCGGTTTGATTGATATCAGAAACTGAAATCTCATTGCGGTTTTATTGCATATCCCAATAGGGAAACGTTTTTTTTTCGCAATAAGTTTCTTCAAAATGCATCATAATCAATGTGACATAAGTGACAACAATAAATTAAAAATACATATTTATGTATGTGAAGTGATTAATTACCAATAGAGAAGTCTGGCAATGTCGATGCACAACTCAATGTCTATATATAAGTCTGTTCAAACACGCTCGTAGCCGCATATGACAGCGTTCATTGCTATTCAGCGACATGTCCAGTTTTGACATTCCTGTCAAACTCATCAGGTTGTTCAGGATGACGATGGAAATTTCGCTGCTCCATCAAGGTAGGTAATGAACTCAACTATACCGTCAATGTTAAGAAAGAATTTAGACAAGGCAACGAACTGCCGTGTGACTTCTTGAACATCATCCTGGAGAAGATCAATCAAGACTCACACGCCAACACCGGAGGCACGCCCGTACAAAAGTCCGTACCACTATTAGCCTACGTGGATGACATTAATATTACAAGTCAAACACAGGAAGCCGTCAATGAGGCGTTTTCTGGCATTGAAACGGACGCGGATAAAGTGAATCTGGTGGTGAATGAAGGCACAACGAAGTAAGTGCTTTCTTCAAGAAAGGACTTACAACCTCGACGACTCGAAGAGGGAATCACAATGCGCAGGTGATTAAGGACTTCGTCTACCTCGTCTGAGCAATAAACAGTACAAACAACATCAGTATCGAGGTCAAACGCAGTGTAACCCTTATTTCTATGGGCTGGCTTTATGTAAGACCGATCACCCCATGCCTGCTGTACGGGGCAGAGGCATGGACGATCTCAAAAACGGATGTGGAACTGTTCTCCATTTTCCTTTGGTCCTGTTTTCGTTGATGGGATCGGGAGGAGAAGATTGAACCATGAACTGTATGGGCTGCACAGCGATTTCAGACTAGTCAGACGTGTACGCATACAATGCCTAGGACCGCTGGGCCATGTAGAGCGCATGGACAACTCAGCTCCGGCCCAAAGAGTCTTCGACTCCGAACCTGTGGAACAACGCAATAGAGGACACCCGCGGCTAAGGTGGCGGCCCCGAAATACCTCAACCAAAAGCATGAGAAACTGGAGGCGAACATCGATAAAATGAGTATACTACTGTAAAGTAACTTTGATAAAACTCACCGATTGTGAGACGAAACACATCAGCCTCGTTACGAATACAATGTCGCTTCCAGCCATGGTGATCTTCATTGGTTCAGCAGAGGGATATCTTGAGTTGACATTAAACTGCAGGTCCCCTCCACTCGTCAGAGTATAATTACACCCACACATCGGTGGATGCTGCAGAAGCTTGGCTGAAGACATATTAAGCGACTAATGCAAGTAATACTAATTTCACGTGACTAACTGAACCAACTGGGATTTCCATTCCTTTTCAGGGTCTTTCAAACGTTGCTCTCAGAAGAATGTCTGTATAAGTGAATGGACGATCAAAGTAACTTGAATTGCAACCAAAGAATGTCACTTAACGTCACATGTACTCCCCTAAAATCAGGTTTTTTGTCCTCAATATTAATTTTCGGGTAATCTTCGGTTTTATATTGTAAGACCTATTGCCTTGAAAAATGTGGTAACTAAAGGCATTCAGTCTGAAGAGTCTTCAAGTCAGGTTGAAGTTTAGTTTTACGTACATTTTACCCACAACATGATGTTCCATCCAAACAAGTGTTAACTAAGAACTAATGTCAAAGCGATGAGTGTGGTCGAAGAAGCTACTGTAGTGGAGAAACAATTTTTTGTACCTCTGATCTCAGCAACCTCTGATATCAAACGCCATCATTTGGTGCAAAAATCACATTACATTAAGTAACTTTGTGTCAAAACTTACGCCGACACCTAGACCCTGAGTCTAGCAAAATGCATTTCCCGAAGCACCCTCAATGTGACTACAAATTGCTATCATTGTGACAACTTTCTCCAATCAAATGATATGCGAAGTGGGAAGCATCAATGTCACATAGGAAATGCGAGACAATGGCGTCCGCATAACACAACGCAGAGCATTTCTCCAGCATTAGCCATGCAACATCTACACGTAAATAAATATTGCCTTTCAGTCGCTTGTGATTTGATTCAAACATTTCCCCAACGAGTTTCCGTTTTTATGTTAATTACTCGTACCACCCAAAGCACACGCATATCTACTAATTATGCACCGCAAACTATTCTCATCATCTTACCCAAGACTGCGGGCGTCGGATCGTTTTACATTTCCGTCATTCGAGTGATGTAAGTCTGCAGTCCAACTTTGTGTCAACATTCAACTCAAACCACATTTCGACAGTTGCGTATGCGAGGTCGTGGATGTTCAGCGCCTTCCAGAACATTAATTATGATTCAATCAACTTTTTACCGGGTACAGGGTGGGAGCGGGGGTATGCGAGTATGCCCCTCTAACCAGAACCAGCCACACCAAGTATTGCACGCTAAAATGTCACATATCGGAATCGACTTGGAGCGACCACCACTTGTTGTCGCTGGCTACCATTAACGTGCACTCTCTTGCGCGGCCAGTAATTAATTGCCGAGGTTTTCGTTGAATAAAACAGTTTCTTTTTCACTCAAGCTATCTGCTTTTTGTGGCTTATAAGGTGGAGCTGGGAGCTAAATAGCGTTTCGCAGTTGAACGCGCCGGTTGCCCAACATAGGAGTGTGTTCGGTGATAGATTGATGCTATTACATTCAAGCTACGGACCGTACGGAGTGGTTTAGCAATATTTTATTTATTAGCATGTGGTTGATGAGCGATGAAGGAGATGGATGCACGTCAGCCCGACACACATATGTGGCTGTGGCTTTGCGATGCACTGCGGTAAGCCAGGAAAAAACAAGATAACTTTATACGTGTTAACCTTTTTACAGTGCTGATTCCATTAGTGCAGATTTTGTTGCAAAATGTGACGATGACTTCAAAAGAAATAATTGAAGCTAAGTTGCATGAATTACGGAATTGAAAAAAAGCAGTAAGACAAGTATAGTAATTCATTTTTAAAAGATAATTAATTTTAATTGCCCTGCGCTAAGGTGTTGGATGCACGTTTTAGAGCTATGGAGTATGGTCGAGTCAAGGATGGAGGATAGACAGGGAGGCTCTCGTCCCGGCAGAAGTAACACCTACCAGCGTACTCGAGAAGAAAGTATGCCAACTTGATCTATAGCTACTTTGTAGATTAGGAAAAGTCCGAGTTTTTCGAGGTAAGCTCTGAAATATCCTTTTGAGGGCCATTCAGTCTCTATAAACAAACTGTGGCAGCTGTGCACCATCGCCACCAGCGATTCCTATTTCATTCTGCCAATCTCTTTCTAAGATACAATTCTTGGATGATCTTTTGAGTATAGTATCATGATAGGCGAACTGAAGTTGGACTAATGATCTAATTCTACTAGGGGCCAGTGGGATAGCAAGTGTATAGACGTCATCCCGGATGTGAGTGCAGACACAGCCGGTTCAAAGACGAAATGCGGAATCAGCGCAAATACGTATTCACTCAGATATTCTGAACATCTCCGCAGCCCATAGACTCCCAAATTACGTCAGCATCTTGCAAACAGAAATCCTCACCATTAGGAAGACGTTCCGTCAACATAAGTCGCATCCGAATATAACGCCAATGCAAAGGACAGCTATCTTGACAGTCAATCTGCCATGAAGGCAGTTGCATCGACCTTCATAACCTCATAGTGTCCAGTAAAGTTGCAATGAGCTAGCTGCATACGCGAAGAAGCTCAAAATAACCACAATATGGGTGCCAAGACATAGAAACGTTATGGAGAAACGCATTCCACTGGGGCTAGTAAAAGCGCGAATTACATCACAATTATTGAAAATGGCTAACCTTAGATGGTCTCGGTTGACTTACGGTGTAATATCTCGAAAGACATGGCCAGATCAAAACATATCACGACTCTAGTCAAACTCTTATTGAAATAATCCTGTAAATGTCAATGGCAATCATTGCTGGTATGCGTTCGCGCTAGCTGGCTAAGACCCCAGTCCACCTTGGAATATAGATCCAGACAAAGAAGAAGAACATATCAGCGCTTATTTTAGCATCTGCAGCAGGTGCAATAACGACGCGACGATAGTGTTTCGTCTCTGCTACTGTAGCACCCAAAACAATCGAAAAAAGGCCGACTCTCTTAGCAACAAACAGGGCGGCGAGCGTTAGAAGATAGAAGTTAGGTGACGGAACTAAGGGAAGGGCAAATAAGTGATGGCGACCCGTATATATGGGGTAAAGAATCGACTCATCTGCCGAGTGAGTTTGTTTTCGGTCACTCTGAAGGTCACTTTGGCCACCAATCCATTGTGTCTCTCCAACTCTCAACAATTACTGCTGACAGGGCATGGAATTCAGAAGAAATTTTGTTGAACAAGTTAGACAATTGCTCCTCAATTAAGCGCACAAGTAAAATGTGTGGCGCTACAATGGGAAGCAGAGGAGTCACAAGACGATATAAATTCTTGGAAGAATTTAAGGAGAGACATGGGTATGATTTTGGGTCGTCTTTAATTTCGTTCGGTATTCGGTGCATCATTTCCTTCGTTCTTTCATTAAGAGGTGGGTTGGTATATTCTTGAAGCATTTTCTGTACAACATTCTCACGGGTCATTCGGAAAGTACTTAGGGCTGCCTTTTCTGCATAAGGTGGGTTTTCCACTTTTGATATAAAATTGGCGTTGAAATCTGGTAATCTAATCGTTCACACTTTACGATGCGTGGGCGCAACATTTAACTACCTTGACGTTTTGTAACTTTTTACATAATTCGAAAGCAGTTACATGATTATAACCACGCAATTTTATCGAACCGCTTACAGCCTCATTTTCAACCACCTCCGTATACGGAACTTATTCAAAACGAAAGCTCATAAACCGGACAATTTTAGACTGCGTGATTTTATTGACAACAAAACTTGTATAGTTAAGTGATTTAGTTTGGATGAGACTTCTTTCTTTCATTTTCACCGAAAACACGTTGTATCCGCTCCCACGAGTGTTCATCTGAGTTTGGCTTGTTCATTTGACCGCATTTTTTTTTCTTCGGGAAATCAGGTCAAGGAATTCACGAAACAATTATTATCTCACTCTCCGTCGGTGCCTGATAAATGTTTCCCAAATCTGAGCCAACATGGTTTTCTCTATTTAAATTCAAGTCTTTGACGTAGTTCTCACGAATGTAATTCACAATGTACTCTACATCCCACGACCTAGTACTCTGAATCTGTTGTATGAACGACGAACAGAAGAGTCACAAGCACATGTAAACGACGAAAGTACTCATAACGGATATTAAGATTGAAAACTCCACGCGTAAGCAGAGGAATAGAAAATGAAAAGAAAACGAGACGAGACATATAAAAGTCACCAGCCAATGCATCGGTGGGTTGATTCTAGAGTTTTGTGTATGAGAATTACAACTTGTACTGCTTGGCCGCCCTCACAGTGGCGCGGCACGGCGTAACCCACCGCCTCATCACGCGGACCAAAGCCAATACCGTGAAAGAGTATCTCTGCCTGATAAAACTAATTGTTTAATGCCCAACAGTGGACAGATGTATAAAATAACCAGCGAAGCGTTACGTGACATACTGTCTGCAAAAAGCAGTATGCTCGGGTAATGTTACACTTTCTTGACTTCTAGCACCACCAGGAGAATTAGTCATTTCCGATGCCTTGAATTCTTTCCATTTTGTTGGTCCGACAACAGATTAATTTGAATTCCACGCGCGTGATGCAAAAATCGAGATAAACTGGTTTGTTGGTGTTTCTCATTGACATGTATCTATTGGTTAGATAGACCTTTTTCTCTTATTTTTTTGGCTAAAAAACTGGTTTGGTGCTATCCAACTTTGTATTTAATGACAATCATGTGGTCACACGGGTCCGTCGATTGTAATTTCTGTTAGAATGCGATTTTTTTTTGTATTTTCGGATTGAATATGCAAATATTTGAAACCTATGTTTGGCATTGGTTTGTTTTGAAATTGATACTCGTATCTACGGGCTGTGATCTGAGAATTTTTCGGTGGATTTGAGGGGACGGTGAATGGACTGAACTGCTTGTGGAAGTATTATCATTTTATGGACGGCATGCTGAACATAGTGTGGCTGTGGGTAACAAATATGTGATGATTCCCATTTTATTAGAATTCCTTGAAAGTGTATTTCGTTTAGGCCGGTAGGCTTTCAGATTCATAACTGATTTGAATTAGGCATTTCAAGGTGAGTGCAGTGGATTTTTTTGACATTCCCTTAAAAATTGAAAAATAATGGCTTTTGAGTTCTTATTCACTGGACGTTATTAGACCATTTGAGTTTCAACTAATGCCGTATCAGAGCATCGTTCAATTTGAAGTGCGCACTCTTTAAAGCATGGGTTTCTTAAACGTTTGCCGTGGAATTAATATAAATAATATTTGTTGCAAATTTCTTAAACTGATCGCATCTATCACAGACACCAAAATGTTACTGTTAATGTTACTGCCAAAATGTACTGAATGGGATCCTTAAATGATATTCATGTGATAACGATCATATTTTAGGAGCACTGATGGCACCATCAGGCACTCATTAATGTTCTTCTCTAGTCTGATTAACCAACCCAAGTCAGTGAGACAAAAAGAAATAAACAAAAAATTGCTTGTGTTAATTTAATTCTTATTATATTTGTGAATTATTTACGATTGAATATTTTATGCTTTTATTGTCTGACAAAGAAAAAATCTTAATCCAAAAGCTTTGTCATCACACTTTGTCAGACATGACTTAACAACATATAATGGCAGACATGCAACTTATCAAGCGATAACAAATCAAAAAAAAAACGAAAAAACAAATAAAAACGATCAGATTATTTGAACACAAAATGATGGGATGATAAAATTGGCTTGTGACGATTGATTTGAAATATTTATATTATGCGATATAATTTTGTTTTTTTTCCAATGTTTAGATTGGAGACTCGTTTTAGTAAAAAAAAAGTCGTTCATCATAAAATTGAGCTTAAGAAGATTCAAAAAATCCCTACGTGGTAGGTAGTGTCTACCGGTGACAGTTTTACCAAAATGCTGTGTTGCTTTGAAATTTATTCGTGTTCACGGCGTGATGAAACTGACTCAAAAGTTGTTGGAAATTCCACACCGAGTTAACGTAAAGGAGATTTTAACTTGAGATCGAAATTAGTGAAGACTTGTTATCTACACTTTTTCATCAGCTTAAGTTTCTTTTGTGTGGGCAGTCTGCCTCCAGGAACTTTAGCACGTATACTGCATAGAAGCATGAAATGATCGCTTCTATAGCAATACACAAGCGTGTAGTAAAACCAAAATGATGACAAATATTAAGAATGGCTCCAGGAAATAACCACCCAAAATGAAGGATGAAATAACCCCCAAATATTGTGGACTAATTTCACTGTGAAATAAGTTTCCAGTGTGAAATAATTTTTGAGTATGAATTATTTTTATTTACGTAGCAAAAAGCACATTTCAGAATGGTATTTCGTTTTGTATAATTTAAAGATAATTTTTTTCTTTTTTAATATTTCCTTTTATATTGACTGGAAACTTTAGCTCCAGGCGCCTGCCTGACAGTTGTTGACATACCCTTAGCGGAGCGAGGAAGTCCCTCGAGCGGGTTACGCCCTGTGGAAAAAAAGGGTTAAAATCCAGTTAGCGAGCGAAGCGAGCCACCCACCTCATGTTTTAAATACACCATATCGTGGTAGCAGTTCAAATCACTGTTAAACAACAAAAACGTTCAATTTCGCGCAAATAAAAGATTATTTGGGAACTTCTTTCATAGTTGAATTTGGGGCCTTATTTTATCATGAAATAACCCCCCGATTTGAATTATGAAATAAAGCCCCTAAAAACTCATGAAAGAAGTCCCCAATTTTGGAGGCTTTTTTTCATATGAAAGTTATTTCATCCCCCTTTTTCGAGGGTTATTTCCTGAAGTCGTAAGAATCACAAAATAACTTTGCGCTTATAGTCAGTGTTGGGATTACACATTTTTAAAATGTGGTACATCCAGAAGAACGCAGCAGTTCCGCTCTTATTTGTGATCACACTTCCTTGCAATTGCATGTACGTACTAGGTAACACAAAGCCCGCTACGCCAAAAAATGTCGATTCAACAACAATTTTTTTCCATCACCTTTGTACCGAAATTATCTACATATTTGAAAAAAAGGAATTTTGCCAATTGGTCTTATATTCATAGATTATCCTGCGAATGTTTTTATTGAGCGGCTAAGAAAAAAAAAACAGCATGGAGCGGTAAATATGTACCAACCTTAACATTTTTCGCAATAATAACGTGTATTTAATTTATCGTATATCCATTTATTTTTTTAGCAGCCTTAAAAATTACTAAAGCTTCAGTTCTAAAGAAATTTTTAAAAATTAATGGAACTTCATTTTTTTTGGATTCAGAAAAATTGCCGCAATATGCCATATACAATTGCCGCTAATATGCCATATACATATATACATATATACCCCAAACTGGTTCTTAATGTTTGGCTGAACAGTCTTCATGAACCTAACATTGTTTCTAAGCTTCGGCTTCCTTATCGTCAAAGGGGAGGCTGGTCGCTTGGACTTGGAGACCATCGTCCAAAAGGAGATTGTACATTTGGGATAGCTTTTTCTATGCCATTCTTTGTTCCTTATTTTCAATTTTAAATTACAACTTATGTAAGTTCAAAATCTAAACTAAATTCACCCCCTATGAATTCGTAATTGTCTTTACGATGTCTTATTTTGTCGTTTTTTGATCGATTTTCTTTGTAAACCATATCAAAGATTTCGATTTCAAAAGAAACAAAACAAAACGTTCAAGTTCAATATTATGAAATATGGCCTAATGTAGTACAAACGCCAACAACTATAGTCTGAGTCAAAACCGGTTTCAAAATGTTTGTAATGAACTTATATTTTACTGGCATATTTTTTAGGGTGGTTCATATTACCCCCGGACTTACTTAAAAATAAATATTCCGATTCCGCATTTTGGGTAACATCATGGATAGATTTGAAGAAATTTCACAAAATAGAAGAAGATCTAACACAATTGCGTTAAAGTTTTGAAAATGCACATAGTTACAGAGCCGGACAGACGGATTAACGAACGGATTGGTTGAATAAAAATGGTTCCACTTATGATGACGGAAGAGCCGGATATACCTTAGCCGCTAAACATTATCGGTTTCAAATTTTGCACACTGTATTTAATTGAATTTCTGCTAATGGACTCGCTTGTGATAAACAGAAGACAGCTAAACTAAAAAGCAAACTAATTAAATATCGAAAGTAAAAAGAGTGTGACACTAGGTTTATGCGTGAGTTGGTCTTATTTTCAATAAAAATTAACACCTCACTAGTTTTGTATTCGTAAACTATTTAAATTTGTAATTGATTATGTAATCCTTTTGATATGATATTAAGACATACAATGTTTTACTTTGACTTGCAATAAGAATGGTTTTTGAATGGAATTTGAGTGACTAGAGATCTATTTGTGTTAAAATGGTTACTATATTATACGCAGATGTTACACTAATCCACAAAATGGTCTTCACTGAATCAATTCACTTAAGAGTTTGCTTGCTTGGTACACCTTTTGGAATTAAAGTCAGCTACTGCCCGCTACATATCGATAATTCTGATAACGTTTCGTAATAGGTTCTCTCTTAATGCCTGTATCTGTCACAAGCCAAACGCGTTTTCAAGGTATTTATCTTTTACGTAAAAGACACCTGCAGAGTGATGTGAGATTTATAAGCCACTGTACAAATAATCCAACAGAATCGTTACACAATGTCTTAATGATTGAATTATTTTATCACTCCGGATTGACTTGCAGACAAGATGATATAACAAAGTTCTTTCTCACTTTCAATGCAATCAATAATAGTCCGGACGGAATTGCATGCGTTTACGTAAGTTCTGGTTTGCAAATCCGATTTGAGTCGCTTTGCATACACGAGCACGATACAACCGTGTACAATAGACAAATATAAAGTGTGTCTGCAATTTGAATCCATAATTACCCGTCTAAAATTAACAGCGTTTATAATCATTTTACTTTCATTGGCCTTCATACTGACGGTAAATGTAAATTATTCTGTAAAGAAATATCACTTTGAACGTTTTCAAGGTAATAATTAAAGAATCGTTCCTTTTCTGTTTGAATTTCTGATTTGCATAAAAAACGAAGGCTGCGAGCAGAGATATCAAAAGATGAATGTGAAAGTATTGTGTACAAAACATCGAACGATGGGAAATCACATTTGTTTAATTAAGTTGGCCATTTAACTTTGTTTGCCGAAGGGTATTCAACTTTTCAGCGAAATCGAATGGAGTATGGAAATTCGTATGTATTATTTTAATCATTCCCACTGTGGTAACGTGTGTTTAGAATTTAGATGCGTATCTGTATAGAGGTGAAGCGAAGAAGTTTGTTGAGTTTGCTTAAATTTGTCGAAAGAAAAAGAATTATCTCTGTGATTTAGTGGAGGGATAATAAATATGTGAACCTCATGTTTATTCATTGACTACTTGGATTTAGAGTCATCCATTTGTCTTGTAGAGTGATAAGCAAATAATATATTCTACAATAGATTGTCGTAGCCACATAAAGTATAAACAACTGCAACTTTGGAGAAAAATATGAAATCAGAAATACTCATTAAACCAGCTAGAAAAACAGATCAAAACCAACCAACCAACAAATCCTATCGAAAACAGTGATATACTTCAAAATGTTACTGTCCTCGTAAGTGCCAAAATAAGCCACAGTATGTATGTGCAAAGCCAATGGTTAAGCAAAATCCGATTTGATTGAAATTTTTTATTGTTTCATATTCATATTAGCTATATCGATGGCAAAAAATAAGTTTCTTAAGTGAGCAACATGTAAAGAAAATGCAAGGAAACGACATTAAAGAAGGGAAATATAATATTATCTTAAACATCATCGAAAGTGTTGAATAAATTCTAAGACGTAGATATATGAAATAGTAAAATATCTATACAAATTCAACTGACAATACGAAGCTCCATGAAAATAAGCATGACTTGAGAAATTGACTCTAGAAAAGGCATTTATAACTTAACAACAGTATATATATGTTGTCAAATAGTTAATTTTTAATTGGTTTTAATAAACAAAAAAACACGTATAGTTTAGCATTTTTATTAGGAAACCCCATATTGTTCCTTCGTGGTATATGAAAAGCTTTGAAGCAATTATTTTGCTACTAATTGCACAAAGCTATGCCACACTTTACAGTACAGATTCGTAGCTTAGTCAGTTTTTATATTTTTGGTAACGTCACTCACGAACGATTCTTACAAAGTGGCAGCAAGTGGCATTCGTACATCTTTTGATGCAAGTAACCCCAACTGGGGGTTTGGTGAGAACCCAAATAGCACCAAGTGCCTTGTTAATGCCGCATCTCTGTTTCCTTTCATAAAGTGTATTTTTGAGATATCGGAACCGTCAGCCTTGTCAAGACATCTCGGTGTATTCTGACTAGACTACACGCTTCCCGAATAGCAAAAAGTCCCACTTGCAACACACTGGAATTGTTCGGCTATTTGTAGGCTGTGGAAATGATCAGTATTTCCTAGCACTACGTTCGGAAACATCTGAATAATAAGGTAGGCAAAATAAGATCACGACTCTTGATTCAGGAGACTTCCATTTCCCTCGAGAGTGAGTACAAGAGTAAGGCTTGAGCTTGTCAGTGAGTACTTAAGCAAACCTATAACCGACCATTCTCTTTTTTGAGTGAAGACATGCATCAAGCTACACAAGATTCACACTGATTCCTGTGCAATATGGGGCTGGTGGACCCATGCTGTGCAGATCTATTAGGGATTGCAGTGGATTGGAAATTGTATTTGATAAAGTAATAGAAAAATAAGAAAGCGGTGAAAGTGTGTAAGGACAAGGCACCCTTAAATTGAATCAATCTTTTATGGGTACTTTTTTGGAAATGTATTGCAGACTATATACAGCTCAATAAACAACATACACATATTCTACTAGTGTTTTGTTTTATTTTCTTATTGTTCACCAGACTTCGCCCCTTCGGATTATTTCGATCTTCAATCGATAGATTAAGTTGGTCATTGTAAATGATCTTATAAACTGACTTCTACATATATAACTACGCACTCTTCACCTCGTAGCGCTATCCCACATTCATTCATTACTAGACAGCAGCATCCGCTGCACAGAAGCACTTAAGAGCTCCCGGCATGAAGCTATCAAATTTGAAGACGGTGTCTTTCTACAACCTAGACAACCTACAAATGTACATATTTGATAACAATAATAACACAGAAATACTACACTCAGCCGGATCTGTTATTTTAATAAAGTCATGACAAGAGTCAGGATATTACTCTGAACCTCTTCAAAGAGGTGCAGATGAGCTGATGAGCAACTAGGTCGCGTTAAAAGATGCGTCTGACAGTTTGTCAAAACCTTATCTCATCCGAGCACTATTTTTGACTTATAAGAAGTTTGCAATTTGAGAAAAGATTTATTTATTCATTTTTTGTATAAAATCTGACGTATATATTAAAAATGATAATTCTGTTTAAGTTCCTGATGAAATGAAAAGCTGCCAAGCACCCCTTGTTTTTGGTACACCAACGATAAGCGGTTAGAAACACTAACTTTGGTTTTGTGGTTTCTTGTCAATCAGTAAGAAATTTGGAAGACGTATTTTGAGATTAATAAAATTTAAAAATACATCGAAGTCAACGAAATAGCATTGCGAAATCTCTTAGTGCGAAATTCAATCAAATCCAGAGCTGAAAGAAATGTTCAAGCTCCAGTAATGCCAGCAGTGGAAGTTTACAAAAGCCTCGAAATTTACACGAAGTGAGTATGCTTTGCTTTTCAAGTCCCGTCCCATGAACTGTTGTTTATACAAAGCCCTCCTCCCCAAAGTAAGTCAAACAAAAAAATAAAAAAAATTCACCTTGATCAGTGAACTTGAAAAAGCAACCGCTACTTAACCAAACAAAGCAGTGACCTATAAGTCATGACTTAAAAAAACAAATAAGTAGCACAACCAATGCTCCAATTGCATGCGACTCCGTTAAGACAGCAAAGTTATCAATCCATTAACTAAAAATAAAATAATATGGATTTGGTCAATATGTGCGCTCAACCGAGAGTGTTTTATATTCGCATTTCCGTTCTATATTTTGCATTAATTAACGCAAAGGCACTGGAAATAATTGGCGTAAATGGCATGCAAAATATCTCTATTCCGGTGTAAGGCAATTAAGGCTGCTTTTACGAGACCATTAAACGGAATCTTGATCGACGTTTGATTTTCGCAAACAGTCAGATAAAATTGGCAGTTTGGCTTTTGTGTGGAATTGAAAGTGTTGAGAAAAATAGCGGGCGTTCACATTTATTGCCTTTCTGTGCACGGGTCATAAATTAATTGAAAACTGTTATTTTTTTAAATCAATTAAAGATTCTTCCTGTTCCACTTCCTTCTGATCATGCTGATCAAAATCTTTACAAACATTCAATTTTCTCCCTTAAGTCCACCCCAAAATGATTAAAAAAGTCAAGAGTACGTGCGATTCAAATATAATTTCGATTTGCACACTCTTAAGAGATCGCCCTTGAACAAGATTGTTTTAGTGTTTTGAGTGCAGACTCGCCGCCGTAACCTCCTTCACACTCATGCCATGCCACACACAATATTCCAAAGTAAACAGACTCGTTGTACCACACCAACAATGTTGAACTCAATATTGATTCTAGTCAATGCTCCGCGGCAGCCGCTCACAATGGAATGTGCCACTCTATGTGGGGCTCAGCACACGTATGTATGTATGTACGGATAAGTGGTTTGGTTATCTTTGGCTATAAGGTGAGTTGATGTGAAAAATGCTGCTGCATACATGCCTATGTGTAAACTTGCAGCATCGACTGTCTTAATGGATAACTGGTTTTCCAAAAGATTGTTCTTGTTTCTCATGACTTTTCACCGTCTGTTTGTGTATCTTTGACCATTTACCACTTACCTCTTGTCTAATTTTTTTGCCTCGCTTGTGAATGAATTCGATTGACGATGTCCTTGTATACCGGATTCTTGTAGCAGTTGATTTACTTCAAAAATTATCCAATGTGTCACAGAATTTTCACACTTCAGACCTTCGTTGTCGTTTACTTTTTCTTCTTTTAACTTTTCACTCCGTAACCAGATGTAAGGTGTAGAGGAAATCAAGAAAATCACTCTAACGGTTAATGCTTTACGTATAAATTCTCTTCTCTGAGCACTTTTTTTTTCTTAGAAATCACCTAGACGAATCCAAAGCCAATTTGTACACCCTAACCACAAGATACACTTAAAAGAGCGAGAAAAGAAAACAAAATCGAAAAAGAAAAGCTACAACGAACACCCGGCACCGCTCACAAATGGTTTGAACAGTTCGACCGTTTCTCGAATACTAACTCGGGGCAAGCTCGGTTTCTGCACATACAGGTGGCAGAAGGTGAATTAACTGGTTTTCTGTAGCAAAACTCTTCACGACACGGGCAAGCACTCTCCGCGGATCAAAGCGAAGAAATTGAACAAAACTCTTGTATTATGACGTTTTTTTTTCTTTTCTTCCTTTCTTCCTCTATTTCTTTATCATCTTGCTGTACGTCTTGTTTTGAATAAATTTCTTAAGCTATGCGGGAATCAAGCTGAAGAGCAAGCAGCATCATGGCGCATCGCGACTAAGAGAAAATGAACTGCATTAAACGATAGGTTCGCTGCCCAAGTCTTTCGTTTGCAGGGGTGCACAACCATTGCGAGCCGTAACGAGGGAAACGTGAAGTAATTTGAGGCAATTTCGGATTGCATTGGGTGTGCCACATGAATATTAATAAGCAGAGGTTTTTCATTTCTGTGCATCGAGACATGGGCGATAATTCATAACCAAAAGTGTTTGTTCGTTTGAGTCATTATCTAATATCCGTAATAAAAGAAGTTTATTTTGAATTAAATGGTCCGTGGAGAGGAATATTAATGTGACGCTTACATAATTGGTGTTTTATGGGACGTCTTTATGATTTGAGGCGAAACTTATGGCTTGCGTGTGTGATCACTTTATCATAGGGCTTTGACAAAATATTCAAACTTTTCTCAATTTGGCTTGTCGCATTGAATAACTGCCCGGTTATCGGATCAATGAGGAAAGAGGCTACCTTTAATGAACTGAGGTTGTACCTAATCATTAGTACCATCCGATGTTGTATGCCATAACGGGATAGAAAAGTAAATGGACATTTATTTGCAAGACTGTCACATAGTAATCTATGATTTCATGTTGCTTGATTTTTCAGTATTCCATTTTTAACACCTCACGTGAGATTCGTGACATCATATAATCAATGAACCAAGTCAACTCCAATAACATTGCCATTTAATCATAGAATGACACCCAAACAACGCTTACAAATTATTGAATCCTTTAAACAATATGCATGTCATGTGAAAAACGTTTTTCGCACACTTCGCACATTAATTACCTGCTGCGCAACCATTTCAAACAGTACAGACAAAATTTCGTTATTGAACCCAACAATCTGTGAGTACACAAGTGTTAATGATGATCGTGATTTACATTGACAGCAATGGCTATCGCTTAATGATTTCGAACTTGATTCGTACGGGCCACTCCGCCTTCGACTCCGCACTAGTGGAACAACGACATGGAGGATTCTCACAAAACCGTCGACAATGCAAGTGGAGAAGGGCTTCAGGCAACTTGGCATAGAAAATTGGAGCTGTCTGGAAAATCGTGCCAGCTGGACAGGCTTGTTGGCTGATTCGCGGATTGGTCCGCTCATTTTAGCCCATATATCTCCAGCCCATAATTTTCTATTCTTTCATATTCGAACATTCATAGAGCAAAGGTCCAAATGGGGCAACTATTGACCTGTTTTTTGCCATAGCCACAGAGTCTAAAATTAACATAAACACAATTCTTTGGTACAACAGTGGTTCCAATACCAGTTGATTTTTGACGTATTTAACCAAACTTGGACACGCTTAATAGACATTAAATTTTTATTCTTGCAAGAACTGGATCGGACCTAGATCTTTGCGTAACATTCCCAAAAACTGGTCTGAAACATAGCTGCTGTGAAGAAAACAACGATTTGATAAATCTTTGAATTTATCAACAATTTCCTGAACTGATGCAATAGTCTTTCTCATTTATAAAATGTCTCCGTGTATATATGCGAAAATGTTGTGTGAAAACAGAAAAACAACAGGGTTTTGAAAAAATGCAAATAGAGAATTATTTGATTTGGAGATTCACAACATTTGGAAGTTGTGAATCTTTTGATTGATAGCAACGCACTCTTTTCGAAGAACTGATCCCCACGTGCGTTCATCATTATTAAATCATTTCCATGTACTGATCTACATTTGCATTTCACAGACTCCCTTTATTCAGGAAAGGAAAGTATAATTTCAAGTAATGCTGTGATTCCAAACAAGGTGATGTTGTTAATATAGTAGTTATTATATGCAGGTAATTAGAGAAACATGTTAATGTGTGTGTTGGCTAATTACGAATTAAATTGTTGCAGGTTGATTCGATGCAACGGCGCAGCGGCCGTTGAGGCGAACCAATTATATTCATATGAGAAATGCTTTCATTTCACTTATACAGCACAATTACAAATGAAAAGCGTTGAAGCAATGGAAGCACTCTTGAGTACACTCGTCCATGCAGTTGTACATGCGAGTATACACTCGTAATTATGTTGGCACTTTCATTAAGGTAAATCTTTAATATAATAAGAAAATATGTGGAATGCATCATTGAATAAGAGGAGACACAACTTTCTTGCTCATTGTTTTTAATTTATTTTACAAATATGCACATCGGTTGTACAGCTTGGTTTGAGATGTGATGTGAACTTTGCTTTGTTACTCACTATGCTCAACTATTATATTTTTAAGCAATGTGGTACATGTTTGTGCAGTCAGAGGACAGCTTAAATAATTTTCCAAATTGGTGTTATTAGATGGAATCATCATCCACTTAGAGGCTAGTCCAGCTGTGTAATTTAGCTTATTTATTGTATTATTGCACACAAAGTATGAACATCAACTTAAGTCCAAAGAGCCGTCCATTCACATGATGTCATTACGATGGAGTGGTACACAAAAAGTCGAACATAATGAGGGTAGCTAGTTGGGTTAGGGGTGCTCTCACGTGAACCAAGGACTCGGGTATGCCGCTGCAGTCAATATACGTGACCCAAGTGTAATATCTAACTTGTGCTGACACTGTATACCAAGCAGAGAGATGAAACTATATCATATATGATTCATCCAAAGTACAAATTAGCTTTGGATTAAGGTAAGGCCAAACTCTGGAACATTTTTTTTGTTTCTGACTGACCTTAGCTAAACCTCGACATCAAACTCTAGGTCAAACATTCCTTAAATACGATCAACGATTCCACCGGAACATTTCCCTTAAGTATGGCTAAAACATATAGGACTACAATTAGGTTTACTCTATTTTGTGGTAGCTTTATGCACTACAATAGGTCTATGTGAAGGTCAGCCACCAGCCCTTAACTTAACCTCACCTAAGGTCTAAGGAATGACCAGAATTAAAGATTTATCGCAGCTTGTACCAAAATTGTTCAAAATTATCCCAAACTTGCAAAGGACTTGAACCTGCGCTTGCAGTCTGATGCAGCAATTTAACGATGCAGCAAAAACTCGATGATAGAAAGCAAATACGGCCCAGTAAAGATATATGTTGATGTACATTTTTATTAACGAAGACCCTAGAGATATGTGACAACAAATTTGCATGTGACATGCAAAAAGTAATCCGTCATATTGCTCAAACAAATTATCCTTCTACATGATTCCGATCTGAATCACAGTAAACACCAAAACATGTAGAATTTCACAAGCATACTGGATCGAAGGAAAGATCCCTCTTATGTCATCAGTAGACGGAAGATATCAAGATGCAAACAAATACTGACATAATCTCAGACTGCAATGAAAAACTAGGTTAATATATGTCAGACTTATTCGATCTGATCTGACGTCAAAAACAAAATAATTTGCTAATCTATGCAACAATCTCGCCCAACAAATTGCCACTAGCCCCCCACCATGGATGACATCATACATACGTTCGTGTGAACAAACATGCACCAAACTCATTTGTAATCACCGCTAGAAGGACCAGTCATTAGAACTCATTTCGCATGCGTAGGTTTCCACTTTCGCTTACTGTATTTCGCTACACTGTAGTTTATGCAAGCATTTCCAGAACATTAAGCATTCATCCAACAACAAATTAAATTGTGGACTAAATTCAATCTATCTAAGTCATTCGACAAAGTCTATCACACTTTCATGGTTAAGTTGCATGCACAAAGAAATGGGAAGCTATGCGTGCATGGAGTGATGTGGGCACTACTGTCTTGATGTTGTTTTAATCCATCGAATGCATGAGTTAACTCACGGGACCGGCGAAGAAAAAGCGATGCTTTGTGAGCATTAATGCAATCAATTTTGAATTGTATCACCACACTATCGACTAGAAGCTTTCTCTTATGATACAATTGAAAGGTGCACTTGATTTTAAGTAATACGATTAATTTAAAAAATATGAGTACTCCGCATGGGTCTTGGAGCATTACAATGAAGTAAACGTTTCTGTGACATGACATGTTATTTGCAATAAAGTAAAGCGAAAGTGAGTTCGATTCAATTAAAGTGTTCATATTTCTCTGAATAGAAATCTGTTTTCGTGATATTTAGATTTAATGCAGTCGATTCTTAAGGCCCAATGGCTCGAGTCTTAAAACACCTCAGCCAGAATTCCAGGCCCCTACTGTACAAAATGGATTTTGCCCCGCTGAAATCTTAGAAAATCGAATGTACATTTTTGAAATACGCCTGCTGATAGATACCATCCGATTGACAATTACAACAACTTTATACAATAGATTTTTGTTCCACATTTGTCTTCATTCTGGGTTGTTTTTCTGTAGAAACTGCCTTTTGGAAACTGCCTGCGGACATTTGTCGGAAGTTTGAAGTTGTTTGAAGCGTGTCCTCTATGGAGGAAGTAATTTCGATTGTCAGTGATGGTACTGTGGTTTCTAAACCATTTCTGATACTTGGGAAGCAGATTGTGCCACTACTGCTGCTGGCACAAAGGTGGGACAAATTTCCTTCACCTTTGCAGATGACTTAGTAATCCTCACAGCCTCCCAGACGCATTCGATAGGTTTGTGGCCGTATGTGCTGCTGTGAGAATAAAGGTTAAAGTGGATAAATCTAAGGTTGTGTTAATTTCCAGAACGCCAGCTCTATTCACTCTACCTGTTAATACAAGCTGCCGAGATAAGATTTCGTCATCCTGTTGTGGAAGTGGCTGCTTCTTAGAACAGAAAATTCAATGCTTCGATGGTTTAGTCATGTGGCACGAGGCGGGCAGACTCAGGACGGGTGGTTAGACGAAGTCCAAAAACTCACATGGATGCGTCGTGCGTTATTTGCCTCCGCGACCCCTATAGCGGGTTCACTGCGGATGATGACGATGATTTTATAACTATGTCGCTAATAATCAAGCTCCAAAAAATAAATAACCAAAGATAAAGCTGAAAACCAATCTGACGATAAAGTGTCCGCATATGATAGAACAACAACAATTGTTGGAGCAATACTAGTTTTAAGTTAATTTTTGTCTACCACATATCAATAAATGAAATAATAAATAAAAAAATGTAAAAGAGTAAATAAATCAACTAATCCTTTATTTTGTTTAGTATAGTATAGATTGTATAGAATCGAAGTCGAAACAAAAAATCTGTAGAGGTCCATCGCCCCATACAAATCTTTTTTATTATTTGGAAAAACAAATACTGCCAAATCTATACCGGGATCTTAATCAAAGACTGCAAAGGAAAAGTCTTCGTAGGCGGTATTGCGAATACGAACAAGGTCACGTTGCCCAATTTGAGTTAAGAACACTGAAATTGAGAGGTTACTACACAATTTATCTCCAAAAACACTTGACGCTTTGAGAAGAATACACTTCAGGTAGTAAACACAAGTGATTTAATGTTTAAACACAAGATGAGTACCATTGTACAGCTAAACAGATAATATTTGCAATAATAATTGAAGAACACTACTTAAACACCATAGAAGAGAACAAAGGCAGTCAAATTCAAATTATTATTTTTTCTTCAATCAGAATCGGAGCGGTAACAAGTGGTGTATAATTGTTGTCTTTATAAATATTAAGACTTGTCACAAGGTCTCGTACACAAGTAACTAATTTGTATTTATTCATGCTAAGTCGGCAACAATGAAAAGCAACACAGTTCAGAATGTAAGATATCCTATTGTGCAAATTGTCATGTAGAATATAATAGAAAAGTAATGAGTTACCTGTTATTTTTGTGTTGATGGCAATGCGGTAATATTTGGACGAAACTGCTTTAAGTTCACATGTGTCATTATCACAAGTATCTGCCATCGAGTTCCTTTAAGACTGTACACATTTCCGCGTAAGAAATCGAAACTAGGAACATGATCCACTACTTGAGGCCAAATGCCCGTCCTTGGGCCACAGAAGAAAATGTCATGTCATATAAGGATTTTTTGGGTCTATACCATTGACTCCACCTAACAAAAGCACACGGGATGTTGCTGCAGAAGCTAATCCAACAATTAGCTTGTACTATGGTGCCATACAAAAATGTAGACGAAAAGAGGGTGCCAATCGCCTAATTAGGGAACAAAATAATGAAGGAAATGGCAACATGCCAGCTAACTCTCTGTGTAATCTGAACCATCTGTGTAATCGGTTAAAGATGAAAGTCTGGACATCTAAACACAATTAGGAAAAAAATCGTTGAAGATAAAAAAAAAAGAATATTGTACTAAGGAAAATCATCCGTCTGACGAAATCAGCACATACGGCCACAAACCACAAAATGTGACACATTCCTCGCCTCGGCTGCAATATCCAGTCCATACATGTAATGAAAAGAAGAGGCTTTCATGGAGAAATCCAATGTCCATGGTGCGCAGCTGCACAGTTCGTTTATAAAGACTAAATGACCTTCAATGCCATACTCCTGCGGAACAATCCAGAGTTTGCCTCGAGATACTCGATCGTTTGCCTACAAAACAGCAACAGCGGTTTGGCATACTATCACCACCAGCAATCACGGTGTTCCAGAGAGTTCCACCTTAATGACACGATAGAGGAATGAAACTCCATTCGTTCGGGATTGAGCAGTTCCGAAAAGTGCTCACTCCATCTGCCCAAAATGTCCACCTCATTGGAAAGTAACACACCATCTTTGGATTAGTTTCCTTCAATGGTGTTGATTTTCGAAGTCGGCGAATGGTTTGCCAGAAAACCTTTTTTCGCAGATCCATGGTCGCTTTCCAGCTTCTTGCCGAACTCCTTCCAGGACTGCTCTTTGAGTGTACCCGTCCCTAGAAGCAGAATTCCCCAAGAGAATCCAGTCTTTGCAGGACTTCTTCTTTTCTCTGATGGCTTCTTTATCTCCGGGTGATTTAAACCACCCAGTTCTTTTCTCACCAACTGCCGCCACTCCAAAAACATCTCGTACAGAGGCAATGATAGCTGTTGAAAACAGTCACCATTCTTCCTCTACATGCGATGGAATAGTTGTATGCTTCTGTGCTTACTAAATACTTAAGTTCTGTATTCGATTGATGAATCTGTAAATCCAACAACCCTGCGCATACACGGACTGAGTTGGCAACAGATAGCTTCAATTGTCCATTAATGCTGGCCCATCTCCTATTCCGTATTTGTAAGAACTCTGCAAGAGCTTAAGTTGTCATACGTGTTCATATTTCCATCAGATGCAGTACGTCAAAGGAATAAAATATAATGAAACATGAAGGATGTCGTTATGCGCGACTCTTGTCAGTTTTTCTTTAAATTAAGCCTCTTTCATAGGGCTGGGATATTCCCCATGCATTTCACATCCAACAATCATTTGAAACAAGTTCAATTGAATCGTACCACCAACCACCGATTTCTTCTAAATATACCATAGGTATATCCCTCAATTTGAACGCAGTGATAAGAGTGCATTGTAACTCATTTCCAAGAAAAAAGTGGCATTTCCTCTGGGGAAAATATAGTATTTTTTTCTTCCTTTTCATTTATCAAGAGGAACTTGTTTTGACATAAACCAACAAAACAACACAATACCCACCTAGTGGCATTCCATTTAAAATGATTCACTACCTCTTCTTGCGTAGATAAATCGTTTCAACTTCCAGTAGCAGTCTGTGGTGCCCACATTCCACCCAACGGCCAACGACAATGACAAGAGCCAAGACCCAAGACCAAGACCAAGTCGACAACGACAACAACGGCGACACAGCCAACAATAACAGCAGCGTCTGAATTGCTGATAGGAAATCGCAAAACCAAAAGCGCAACAGACAGCTACATGATGCTACCGCTGCGTTGCTCTTCGCCCCAGCCGAGTTGCTTTGAATGTGTTCATCAAACCTTTGCGCGAAGTGATGGCTTCAGATAGACACACAATGTATGTGGGAGATAGGGAGCTGCATGCGTCCTCGTATTCGCCCCGTGTAGCAGTCAATCCACTGCGAATGGGTCTTGACAATGAATGCGTCGACTGCCGCAAGAAAACATACTCGTATTATACCAAGGTTTCTAGTGTCCCCGCCCTCACCTAACCGTTTCATCCGTCTGTCCGCCCATACGTGGTACTGCAGAGCAGACCCAATACGACCGCACCCAAATGTGTGCAAATGAGATTAGTCAGTTGGCCTGTTGTTTCGCTTGTCATAATTCATTTCGCTTATTCATGATATAATTAAATGCCACATGCAAATTGGCCGCGACTATACTTCTGCGAGAGTGTGCGTAGTGTGTAGCGTAACGTTATTTATTGCATCTGCACATGATGTGCATACGATCGAGCGAAGAAATTTAGTTCTATTAGTACCATCGGCGCGGCGTCATCGTCGCCAGCTCCTACTAGATTCATTCCATGAGATAACTGTTAACTGCCTCTAAGTACGGCTTGTTATGCTGTACGGCAGTGCCAGAGAGAACACCTAATTAAACACACAGAACCAGTTCGACAGTCGACTACACACCACGAGTGGCTCGTCTGGGGGCTGCTGACTCTGAATGGGCCACCATCGATATCAGTGACCAAATGAGTGAACCGCAAGCAGTGTAGATTACAGGCGGGGAGCCGTCAATCATCATCGCGAATAGCGAATGGTGGCTCGAACCGGACTATGAATGAGTATTTTGCTATGCAAAGCAAGTTCTCCGTGCAGCTGAGATTTCCCTCGAACTATGAAAACGAGTCCACCTTGGTATGCTCTCTGTCTTGGATCTTGGCTATTGCGATTAGAATGCGTAACTTGGTGTGTGTACTTCAGGTGAAACATGTGCTAACTTGGGGGGAGCGATTCGAAGAAATTCCAATTCTGAGACGGGTAATACCGTTCACTCAGAAGTGCTGTGCTTAGTTCATTTCTTTTTTCTTTTTTTGAATGCTTTTGTGGCTGTTAATGATGTTCACACACATTTGCACATAGATCTTGAAGACCTCTTGAAGTTCAATATCAAAACACACTCGATTACCACATTGCCTCGCATAAGTCGTGGGTGGCTAGTGTGCGATGCACGAGTACTTTGTTTGGAGGATAAGGCCTTGGAATTGGAATTATTTCATTTTGATTATGGTCCGGTGAATATTTATGTAGGTATTTGCCATTTGCATATATGGCCCTCAGCCACTCGTAAGTAACAGGATAGCAAAGTGAATCGTAATCCCAGAGAGGTTTGCCGTCTTCTTCAACTGGATCTATGAGACGTTAGCTTTTATTTTGGAGCGAATCTATGTTCAACATTTTTCTGAGCAGAGATTGAAGTTATTGATGGTTTCTATAATAGGTAATACATTCCGTTGCGAAAGAGGAATTATTGGCATTTTCCATAGCGTAGATCCAGAATGTGGAAGAAGAATTTGGCAATCGCATCGGAGGCACGGAGGCATGGCCAATAAGGACCCTGATAGCCTGAAGAGCCTTACAAAGTTTTAGTTTCAAGTCACTGACAACGCTCAAAGAGTATAGCTATTTAGAAAAACCTGCTCAAACTTCGCAATTCGGAGTCGACATAAAACTATGGATCCTATCCACTCGTGACAGATTTATTTTGTAAGAATGAATACTGATAATCGTCTGTACATAATATTAAACAATAGCCGGCACAGGTGGAAGTGCGTATTTTAAAGGGATTTTAACACGGTTTTCATCAACAGATAGAGTGATTCAAGCGGAAGTTTAATATGTTTCGTGTTGATTTGTTGAATCGATTAATTTTTTAACTAGCAACCGATCAAGGAACCAGCTAGACCAGACATCATTTTCTCCGCCACCAGCTACACCCGATGTCTTCCCAGCTGTTTTATTTTCTTAATCAATTTCGGTCACACGCGTTACGGGTAAAGGGATTTAGGCAGCCAGAGGGGAATCTCTTAATCTAATACAGACCTACCTAGGGTGAAAATGGGGACTACAACCACGCATGGTGCACTGGCTATTCACATCGCTGCTCTATGCACACGCCTAGATAGGGTCCAGCGACGGCATGCGTATGTATCAGCGGAGCGCTATACACAGCCCCCTCCGCAGTACTAAATGTAGTCCCCGGTATTTCACCGATAGACTTAATTGGCATACAGACAGCAGCCAGCACTGCGATCACACTTAAATCGCTGGATATGTGGAAAGAGCTCCCTTCCTGAAACTCCACTATCCTACGGAGATATAGATACATACCCGAAGACACCGATCTTACGATACCTAAACTCCTCTTCGAAAATAATGTCTCAACTAGCATTCCCCACAGATTATACTGGGAATCTGAACATCAGGCGCTGGACGATCCTCTGCGAATCTTCACAATTGGATCGACGATGGGTTAGGGCGTAGACGCAATTCCGAATTACTGTAGCGTCTTTCAGGCAGAAACTAAAGTGCTTAAGGAAGCTCTGTCCTGGATAGAAAAAAGCAATGCAATTTAGCACGCAAAGCACAGATATAGTCGTCTGATAGCCAGGCAGCGATGTAATCTCTGATTGCAGTCACATTTAACTCGAACACCTCCCTGAAATGGCCGCCAACCTCCCAGCGATTCCTTTTACAATGGCTTGTGCTGAAGCTGCAGAGACGAGAAGGACAAAGAAACAGTTGTGCATCTACTCTGCTCTCTCCTCCCGAAGAAGAAGTCACCTTTAAGCCGTGTGTCAGTGTCAGTCATCTCTACGGCTTTACCAAAAGCACTAACTGGATTGCAGTTTAAATGGCGTCAGCCAGTCAGCCACTTTAACCTAACCTAACCTACTTCACTATCTGTTCGTGAAATTCCGCCTTCATCGGAAGAACTGAACAAATAATATCTCTACCCAGATCATGCTCGGTGGTACTGTCACATAAGTCATCATGCTCTTAGACTTGATCTATGGGCACCTTTCATGATTTTGCCAATCCTCTCCCAAAACTAGTCATAAAACATTTCGGCGCCACTTGTCCAGAGTCACTTAATGAATTGGCTGTTGGAAAACCACCTCCTTTCATCATATTTGCACATGCCTGCAAAACATATAGGACCGGCACTGTGGCTATTATGTACTGTAATATGACTATGGACCAAGAATGATATATATGAGGACAGTCACCAGCCCTTTCAAAGAAATGTTTCAGAACTACGAGCATTCATTTACATTCAATTCAGTTCAACGCGCAGCAGCCACTAATATGTGGAAGAAGATATTACACTCATTTGCCACTCACTTTAAATGTAAAACTACTTCCTTTTCACAAAAAAAAAAAAACAAGAGCTTAGCAACAAAACAAAAAGTTATTGCATCCGAAAGTGCGTTTTGATTCGTTACTTTGACCTGCCATACTCATGAGAAAGCTAATTATAGCTTCCACGACATTAAACCTTTCCCCAAAAAAAATTGTCTTAAATGTCCGACAGTCGTAGTGAAGATGAAAATAAGCATCTAAGGTTATCATAATTCTGACTTTAAATGAACAAAAAAGAAATATGTACAACTTCATTGCTTTCACACACTCTACACCGGACATCACGAGGAGGGTATGGCGAAGAAAACAGAGTAAGAAACAATAAGACAAGCTTTCTTGAGATACTATGGCCTCAACCCAATTTTGTTTTGGTACGTCTCGTCTCGCTCGCCGTGTTTCTTCTTTTTCACTTTTCATTCCCTCAGTACTCTCTTGGAACCTGTGCAACCACTGATTAGAGAGCCACATGTGCCGAGTTCAGCGGCTGTGTGATATGCTCTGCCGCTGTCGTTGTTGACAGACGAATAAGAGCTGTTTAATTGAATTCCAACATGAATTTATGCCAATTTCACTAGTTAATGCGATTTGGTTGTGTTGAATGAATTACTTTTCACTTTATGACTGAACAAAAGGAGTGAAAAAAAACACACACAGGTACTTTGTTCAATGAGATGAAAATGTTTTCTTCTCGGAGGAGAATAATAGAGGTTTCATACAAAGACACGTAGTTAGAATAGAAAGAGCCGCTTAAACCAATTACCTGGAACAGATTCCTATTTTTAATTTAGATCATAATGATCTCCGTTACTGCCGGCGGAAATACCCAGATAGGTATGTACGTTTAATGTCAAAGCCCCTGCGAGTATGACAACAATGCGAGTCGGTGAACTTGAGTAGAGAGCAAGAAAAGACTGAGGTTGTGTTTCTCATATATGGTACGTTCGTACATGACTGGAATATTGCATGAAGATAATGAGGTTTGGACTCTATTAACTGAGTCAATCATTTTATACAACTCAGGTTGATTGCAGATTTTTTGTTTGGCTTTTTATGATAGACAATTGGAAGTAGTTTCAATTTTAAGCTCATTTTCATTAGACCCTCGTTAGAGATAGCATATATCTTAAGAGATTTTCAGTGTGGATTTTATCTACACAGCGAATATAAGTTAGTCTGTTCTATCCTCGCAGATAAAGGTGACTACGAAGCACGATTAAGACCGGAATTGTCGATCTGCCGACAGCTTAGACAAACCGGGTGATCTCAATTCCCTGTTCTGAGAGTTTCACTCCAGAGTGGACTCTAGTTTCACAGGAAACTAGTGGTGTTGTTCTTGTTCTTCATTCACGAATGGATTAGATGCCGACTCAAGATACATAGAAGCCGTGAAAAATGAAGAACAATCGCTAATGTCGAGGAATTTGAGAAGTAGTACGCCTCAAATAGTGCGAACAATTGAGAATGTCTTATGTCTTAGACATAGAAGGACCCTTCAACAAAGTTCAGACCTAAGCGATTCTTGCATCCTTAACCAAGCCAGGTACAGAAAACTGTTTATGCTTAGCACTCTGTGCATTCAAGCAAAGATAAGAAACAGTCATATAATTAAATTCCTCAGTAGAGGAACACCGCAAGGCGGTGTAATCTATCCTATTCTCTGGCTGTCATGAACAACATTGTATTCCGACTAGATTGGGAAGGGGTCAAAGTGGTAGGATACGCGGAAGATATGGTAAGCTTGGTATTAGGTAAGTTTCCGGCTGTGATCATGGAGTGCACCTTGAGTAAAGTAAGTAACTGGGACGCAAAATTCGGCCTAGGTATCAACTTAATCAAAATTGAACTGATGCTCTTCACCACTAAAACAAAAATGCCCAACTTCCGCGTTACCCGTCTTAACAATCAACCGCTCTCTCTATCTACCAGAGTTAAGTACCTATATATGTATATATACCTAGGCGTCACCTTAGATCCCAAACTGAGCTGGAAGCTAAAAGTAGACCAGCGAGTTAGGAAAGCAAGCACAAAATTTTGTTAAAAAGTCTACGGCGGTGGTTCGCTCTAAGGAAAAAATACAATCTCACAAAACTACACAAGGAAGAGAGAATAGCATGCATATGCACCACAGAAACTCTACGGTCGACTCCCTCGGACGCTTTGACAGCAATAACTCATCTTCCACCTTTTGACCAACGCATTGAAAGTACTACAGCAGGGCCACCAGGCTGAAAGAGTCTGAGTGCTGGACATCTAAACCCTAACCATCATTGATATCATAGCAAGAGATCGACAGAAAGAATCAAACTACTCCCCGAAAGAACGAAATGGCCTAACGGGATTTTAACTGTGCAATCTACACGGAGGTCACATCCCAGGTAAAGAGAACTGGCTAGACAGGGCTCTGCTATTCGGTACTCGCTTGCAGAGGCAAGCAGACCAGGCTAACATCTCTACGCACTTTCTTGAAATAGCAAAAAAAATGTGCCACACTGCAAGCTGTGTAACATCAAGGAAAATATGAGTACAACCGATCCAAAACGTGCCATCTCTTTCGCCGAACCCATCATGGTATCTCCAGATTGGTGGCGCTCTGTACGAAACACTGGCTGATAGGAAATCAAGCAACATATGAGATAGGGTAGGAGATCAGCAACAACATAGCTGAAAAGGTCTGGCTAGACATAGAAATCTCTACATCTTCTCCTTCAAAAACCTGTAGGAAATGATCAGTTAAAAATTATTATGAACACTCATTCATTATCCTATCCGTAACTTGATTGACATTCCATGAACTCTCATATAGTGTCAAAATTTGAAACCACAAACGACGACAATGAATTTCAATTTTTAAAAATTCAAACTCGTGCCGATTAATTCCTTTCGTTGTGCTCCTCGCCGATAAGATGGGTCTTTGCATAATTGTTATGACAGTTTTGAGCAGGAAGACTTCTTCGAAATCAATCAAACTGGCTTAGTTCATCAATCTTGCTGCGGTGAAAAACAAAAGCCGCTCCAACGCAAGTTTAGTCGATTTGTTTCAGTATGCTAGCATTTTGATGTCTATGTCTACTGTCTAGTGTAATTGTTAAAATAAAATGAATTTGGTGCATCCATCAAATAGACAGGTTTGTCTCGCACCGAGCTGTAGGCCCAGGTAATTGATTTGCCAAAAAAAAAAAAATGAATCACATCGAACATCAAGTACACATCATCGCCTACAGGGCTGATGATAACAGCACATACCTCAAAGTGGTGTGACGCTTACATCGCCACTGAAGGCTGTCCGAAACCGTTGTTTATTTGGAGTCTATGAAAATAAATTTTGTAAAAAATACACTTCAGACACAAAGAGATACATGGATACATGCACAGCGATACATTCGATTGCGATTCATCATTTTGACGAAACTTTAATCAACCCAGTGTCTCTTCTCTCGGTCACCCCGATCGTTTTTTTGATTGATTTGGATTAAAAATTGTGAATTCTTCAAAAAAAAAGCCACAATGAAGGTCGCTGATAAAATGACTTGTACCAGAGTTTCAGTTGATGGATGATTGAAGGTGCCATGTGATGGGACTTTGCGAATGGCGCCGACTAACTACATGCACCGGCAGTGTATTTAAACTCACATTGATGTATGATTGGGATTATTTAGCATGATGAAATGTTGTCGGAATATTTTTGTTTGTAGATACCTGGTCGGACCATCAGTGCAGCTTTGTGGCTTAGTGATATGTTTTGTCTTGATTTTTTTTAGTTGACAACAAGGCAATTTGCCAAGCCCGACCATAGCTGCGAATATCTGAAGCTCAGTAAAGAAAGTAAAGACTTCGTGTTTAACTCAACTTACGAGCCACATTAATTTATCGATTAGAGCATGATCGAATACGTCATGTGGCGAACTTGGCGCCGGCTTAGTTTAGATATCTGCACGCCAGCTAAATCATGTTGAAGAAAGAACAGGATTATACGAAATGAAATGTGTAGGAACATTTTACATATATTTTACTAAGTCGTGACTATGTGAACCGATATAACTCCAACTATAATTTTGTTGTGTGATCTATTCACAGGATACTTTATCAAACTAAATCATTTTCCACTCGAAGCAAATTCTCATTTGTTTCTATACAGAAAATATTCCACAATGGACAGGGTTTCCAATCAACTAACAACTTTCACTGCTAACGCACCCTTAAACCAGTGACTAAGTAGTCAATGTCATTCAGTAAAAACAATATTTTCATCATGGAGATGTTCACGACCGAAGAACGATTACAAATAATTCAAATTTACTACCAAAATCCGAGTCGGTGAAGGCAACTTTAAAACCATTGACTTCAGTTTTTGGTCATAATTCTCGTCCCTGTAGACAAGCAATTCATAGCTTAATGACAAATTTTCGCAGCTGGAGCCAATGGGTCAACGATTTGGTCGAAGTGCCGGGAAAATGTATAAGGCTCGGATTCTAATATTCATCATGATCTAGCTATCTTATGCGATGCAACTCTAGATACCAGGCATAGCTCATGTCACTGTACAGTTGACGGTTAAATCCTCTCCTTCAGATGCCATCAATGATTAATGTTATGTTTGCTTGGTTCTTCAAGAGAGAAAGAGAGAGAGAGGGAGAGAGAGAGAGAGAGCGATGGAGAGAGAGAGAAAGAGAGAGCTCTATTCAACTGCCTCTTGAGCCCAAGTAAACAGCGTTTAACAAGAGTTACCATCGTTTGATCTCAGTATAGACATTTTTTGAGCTATTTACCGCAAGGCCAAGGTGGACAAATTCTCTGACTAACTCGTGGATTATGCCTATAGCAAGAGTTTGTCCAAGACGTCGATGTTGTGTATTACCTCTTTTACCGACAGATCTATTTTAGCAGCTATTCTAACAGCACCCATCCCCATCCTCGTCGTTAGGATGGAGAAGCAATTAAGTAGCAGAGTTCCTGGCCTACACTACGTGCTTAAACATAAAGAAGATAAATAAAGCCTTTATCTCTTCGAGAGAAAGGAGTTCGTGGGATTTTTATCCTATTTCGCTTGATGGCGCCTGGAAAAGATTCAATCACGAAATGAGTGTTTTACAGCGACAACAGTTAAGTAACACGGTAATTCGAGAATTTCGTCAACAGTAGTAGCAGCCAATATGCCGTGATGCATAACTGAATATGTATACAGTCATCTGCGAATACTTGAAAGCACCCACAGTACCATTACTAGTAAAATAAACGTTTGGAGAAACAAATCAGTTTATATAAAAGTATGCTTACTAGTTTGGTATATGACCGGGTTTCTACTCGCCCCTGATTAAACCGTAGATGGCATAATAAACCAACATTTCAAAACAGTATTTCAATGGACAACCCACCATCTTCCAGGCGGAGGTGTAAACCATAGAAATCTACGTGAGTGACTACAAACGCAGTCACATCAGAGGTGCATGCATTAACATCTTGTTCAAACACAAATATTTAAACCAACCAAAAAGAGTACTGACACCACGTACTTTGTGCATATTATCCGAATACGGAGACTTCGATGATAAGGTGAAGGAAGGAGGAACATAGAAAGTTGTCACTTTTATGACAGAGCCGATTCTTAGTGCCTTCGAAAGAAACATTCACGGTAAAATATTGAAAACCAGTCAATTTCACTAAGAACATCTTAGTTTGATGATATCATCTATTTACACACCATTAAATCTTTCAACTTTATGTCTAATGAGGAGGAAACACCAGCTCTGGTATTGTCCAACCGTGATCAGAGGCAGCCTCTTGAAACCTTGACCTTAAGGTGGCGCTATGTAAACACCTACGACATTAACCGAAGACAAGCTTTGTCAGTAGCTGTTTGTTTGGTCTGAAGAGGTATTTCAGTAAAAGCTGACTTTGTAGAAGAATCTGATTTTTTCAAAAGAATCATTTTGAATACGATTACTGTTTGCCGGCCGAGTCGTCGACTACAGCCAGGTGTCGAGGGATCCAACGCAGGTTGAATGGATCTAAAACAAGCACGATTTAACTTACTGTCAATAAAGCCGGCAGGCATGGCAGTTGTTATACGTGACGATTACGGACAAATTAAAGGCTTTGCATTAGTTTTACTCTATTTATTGAATATAATATACAAATATGTATAAAATAATATCAGCAATTACATATAGTTTACACTTATTTTTTTAAAACTTTCGTGTGAGGCCCAACCCAAATGAATTGTTCGTTTGTCCATCAAATAAACCACCAATTGTTCGAGATGCTCCTGCATTTAAATCCAACCGAGTCATATGGTCCATGGACTTCCAGATATTTGCAGTTGCATTAGCACCGACTGTTGCCCCACCAATTTGAGGAATATGACTAGCAATTACACCAAGTGAGTGCCCATTTACATGACTGTACTTCAGACCTCCTCCTGTGGCATCGAATTTGAAGCCGTTGTCGAGCTTCGTAACACTGTGGAATGCATTCGCATCAACTCTGTGTATAGGATCTTGGTGTAGATTAATGGATCCAGCTCCAGTAAGAGTTGAACTTACGCCTGGCGTAAGAGAGTGTTCAACGGATAAGCTGTGTTGGTTTCTAAAAATAAGAACAAAAACTACACGGTCAATTTTTCAAAATTATAAAAGTTATTTATTAACTTACTTGGAATAGTCCACAAATGCTCCTGTTGTTACTGGTCCACCCGACAGATTTGTAGATGCAAACACTCCAGCTCCTGCGTTATGATTGGCATCGCCTATGCGCTCAGAGGCAACAAGTGATGCATTGGTTTCCTTGCCATTTGTTGAAATTGTTGCTGTTTAGAAAATGAACATTTTATAGATCACAAAGTATATAAGGGTTTTGAAAGTTAAGACAAACCTTCCATGTTGTAATAAGTGTCTGCTAAGTTGCGTGGATTCTTTTAAATTGTGAAAAATCTCATATTATTCAGCTTTATATAGCGCAGCGGTTGCGAATGCAAAAATCCCCTTTTCAAACGGGGATTCCTCTAACCATAAATGCTATTATACGATTATGAATGTAGGGATGTATGCATATTCGGATAGACGCATACGCACATATGTATGTATTGTACATTCTGCGATATGGAATCTGTGGCACTAGCCGGGGGATTTTTATAACAGAAAAAGAAACATGTTTGAATTCAATTCATTCATCCAAAGATTGCCAGCGAGTTTACAAAAAAAAAGGAAATTATAAATTTGTAATATTTGGCAGTGATGATCAATTATAATATCAATTTTTATGAGTCATACTCATAAACCAATAACTGATGGTGACTCCATTGTCATATTACGTACGTACCAGTGGCGTCTCATCAGGGTGTGCAAAGTGTGCATTGCACACACACATTGGTCAAACAACACAACATTCAGTTCACGCAACATTGACATCTACCGATTATACAATATTTATAGTATTTGTATTTACCAACATTTTAAATTCATTTATTCTGTAGTATGTAGTAGGCACTTACTTTCTCCAAGGTTCGCTCGAGCGAACAGGATTTTTCACCTGTCCCGTACCCGTTTTACCCGTCCATTACTTACAGACTTCATTGACACCAGATTGTACTACATTGTGGAATACACACGACTCACATTTGTTGCTAATTTGTGGCACACCCATCATAATACACCACGCGACGCCTCTGGTACGAACATATACGCATACAGGCATAAACATGATGAGTAAGCCAATGGCTCATTTCACCAAACTGCAAATTAAAACCACAAATTTGCACTTGGGATTCACGATTACACATTTGTAACTTCGTTTCCGATTTCACAAATTTGTAATAAGAATGCATGGAAGTTGTGATAAAAAGATTGATTGCAAATGTCAAACAAATTAAATTGGACCGGATTTGTGATGTACATGGGGTTTACAACTGTTTTCAAGTTTGTTAAAAGTTGTGACGATAAGCGTACAATAATAAATAATCAAAATAAAATTTTATTTGCTAATCTGCGTCTAAAAAACTCTACCCATGATATGAAAATGTGTGACTTACTTATTTCTCAGGTCGACGACCCATGAGCCTAAGTGACAGCTACCTTCCATATATAACGGTCCTGGTCACGCTGCTTCCAGTCATCCAGACTAAGCTGTCTTGCGTCCGCGATGAATTGGTCTTTGTACCGGAGGTTCGGCTTTTCTTCCCTTCACGAACCAGGAGGCTCGGATTCGAATACCCTCTGTGCTGAAGCGTTGTTCTCCATGCGCTCGATGAGGTCGAGCCCGTGCAGGCGACGAATTCTTGGCTTCCGGCTACCTCCTCCATTCACCTTCCTCGCAGACGGGACCAAATATCCAGCGTCGAATTTTTCTTTTGAAGGCGCCAAGAACCTGTTCTGCAGTTTTGCTTAACGTCCGTACCAGGACTCGCAAAATAAAAGATTAGTAGAGCATGATTTTGCTCCTTCGAGTCAGGAGTTTTGAGCCCAGTTGTTTTGACAAACCAAAGTAGCAGCGGTTTTCAAGGCCGATTCTACGTCAGATCTCCATTAGGATGTCGTGTGGAGTTCACATTTGAGGGATAGAAACTCCTTTATTACCTCACAATGGTTGCTGTCGATTGTTATATTTTGTCCCAGGAGGCGTGTGACGGATCGATTCTTGCGCGACAGCATATACTTCGTCTTTTCCTCATTCACATACGGTAGGTAGGCAGTAAGAAGTGGTGGTTCGGTGAGAACCTAATTGGCACTATGTGCCGTTTTTTCCTAGTTTGGTGGCATGATTTCCTATCGGCCAGTGTCCCGTATAAACCGCCACCATTCAGACGACACTCGTCACGATATCGATTTGCCGAAGGACACATTTTCTTTCATGTTACACAGCTTGTCAGTCTGGCAAATATAAGGTTAGCTATTTCAAGAAAGTGCGTAGAAATATTGCTTGCAGCTCATCTGCAAGCGACATGTGCGCAAAACTGCTTTGTGAATCCATCAACATGCTTATCAGCACGGAAAATCATGCGAGACTGCACTTCAAAATCTAGTAGGCAGAATTGAATTGAATGCACTGTGAAAGAATACGCGTTGGGCATCTTCATATAGAGGGTGATTTTGACAATGCGACGTTTGAAGGCATGTGTAACTCGGGCAGAGAACACGGTGTATATGCTAACGAATAGAACTATAATTGCGGATGCGGACTGTGGCCAGTATTTAATATCGGGGGTAAATAGAGGCTGCCTGCAGGGTGGCGTCCTGTCTCCTCTGCTATGGTGCATGATGGTTCAATTTTTGCTTGACACCTTTAATAGCTCTAATGTCTACCTATGCGGATGATTTAGCTGTACTGTCTGTCGGATCGTGTCTAGCGTGTCTAGGCTGTGTGTTCAAAAACACAAGCGACTCTAGACGTGATCGACAACTGCTGTACTAGAAATGGGCTTTCAGTTAACCCTTTTCAAACAGAGGTTGATCCCTTCACGAGGAGGAGCAATTTTACTGGTCTGACTCAACTACTACTAAAAGGTGTCACCATCCGCTTTTCCGATGAAGCTAAATATCTAGGTGTTATCTTTGATAGAAAATTTTTCCACATCCACATCAGATTCACTACAACTACGCCGTCATGCCGAGGACATTTTTTTCTTGAAATACGAAAAAAAACTTGTAGCACAAATCATCATATGCACTGCACACCACTGGAAAATATTCCAGGTCATGGTGTTTCCCCCAATTCCATCATTCATGGAAGAAATAGTAATAATAATTTAAAAAAATATTGCAAAGCCCCAAATTCGCACCTTCAACAGTCGAGTCCTCTCATTAGTGAGTGATCAGCTACATTATTAACTTGTATTTCCGGAATACAGCAACATTCTAAAATGTTGATTTATTAGTTTGGTAAGGTTACCCACAGAATGGTGCCCCGCATTTTTTGTTTCAAACTATTTCCGTCAAAAGTTGACATGTATGCACCTGGAAATAATCAAAATCACTAAAACTCGCATTAACCTCATAAGTAAGTACATAGGTATAAGGCCAAAGCACGATTCGAGAAATACTGTATCTTTATGGGTAAATCTTGGACTCTTGACCATTTACTAATCTTGCATTTATAAGACCAATCCCTGTTAGCATTTGCAATAACAGATAAAATGATTTTATGACTCCTTTATGTCCAGCAAAACCAGTTCGGCGTATTTTGTAGGTAGAAACATTCCAGCGCTGAGCAGTCGACTTGGGGCTTAGACTACAAAGTTAAAGGTGTCAAGCGAAAGTTGAAACTTCACAGAAATTGGACGCAATTTATTTGCCAAAGACGGATATGTATGTACATACATAAATATTTGGTCGTGCCAATATGTCAGCAGAAATTTGAATGGAAGTTTACTTTTGGCACATAGGTAGATGATGGGTATTTGCCTGCTCTTAGACACCTTGTTTAATCGAAATACCTAAAAGAAAAATGTGACGCGTCCCATTTTCTGCCGATTCTGCTCGATTTCAGCTTCTTTTCCTTGAAGGTGCGTCCTAAGTGATCTAAGACTTCAGGAACAATCATTCATAGCATGCATGGTCATTTGATATATTTAGACACAAAATAGTTGTAGTTGACCTCTGTTAAACTTTACCACTATCTTGAGACATACGGTATTAATTTTGAGAATTCACGCGAATTTTTATTACACGGTCGGTATATTATATTTGCTATACCATGTTTTATATTGCTATACTTCGTTGCCGCAAATATGGAGTAGTCGTGGACTAACATACTATAAGCGAAGCGTTTCTGAAGTTGTATTTCTGTGATATATCAGGCATCCGTGCTTTCAAATAAACCACTCACACTACGAAGAGTTGTGATAACACTAAAATTGAGATTCTTCTAAACAATTCCGAACCTGCTACACAGCAATTGAGTTCTTCTTTAGGCCTCTTATTCACGGGGGCGACGTTGTATTCGATTAGTAGCAATGTGTTTTAGTTGTCTCCAATTGATGGCTGGATGGCGCCGTGTGCCTGCCCTTAGAGGGGTCCCCAATTCGAATCCCGGTGAAAGCAAAGTTAATACGCCTTTATCCGATTTTCATATCTGGTCCAGTCACCATTTGCCGTTGGGATCAAATTAACGGCACTATCATTGGAGTTTTCGATCAGTGGTAGTAGTCTGACAATGGATCAACATAGTCTAAGTGTGCTGGCGATTTCGCTGGCAGCCCACTCTACCTAACCTAACCTTGTTGCCTCCAATTGTTTCCCAAATACCGTAGAGCATCCTTTACTGTTGTGACGCAAGTTTGGACCACCGGATCTGCCACAGCTTACGTTAAAGATATTCAATTGCATTGCATATACAGATATCTTCCACTGGCATATCCATCGTAATATGAAAAGGTCTATTGGTCCCTGTCTATCCCTCTTTGCCCTAAGATGTGTTTTAGATCTATGCTATTCAGATTTCCGAGGTAGTTGAATCAGTTATTGCCTGACAGTTTTCATCTGGTTTCTGCAAGTGCAGGGCACCTATATAAGTGTCAGATCAACGTTTGGGTCTGCGAGGGTACCATCAAATTATTCCATCTTGATGTTCTTCAGTGGTTTAATTATGGAGTCTCAGTCTGATTCACATGTTTGGAGTGTATTGGCAGATTCTTATATTGATCAGCTATCTTAGATTATCGAAAAAAGCTTTTATTTTATGTTCGTTGGTTTCTCTTGGCTCATAGCTAAACTCAGACAAATATTATTTATTGGACAAATTTTTTTCTTAAGATACGTCGTTCCTCTTATGCGTATACGACCTGCGTGATTTGATTTCCAACACGAACAACTTGCATAATTACCGTAAATGCTCAGAAATTAGAAAAACTTTCTTAAAGTCCGCCTTCAGCAGTGATATAACAATAGCACGTAGAAGACTAGTGACTATTGTAGGACCTTGTCCCACGGCCACTACCACGACTGTAGCACCACGTACATTTTACCATCAACGCATTGGTTTCTTTAAAAACAAAAACTACAACTCCCTGAAAGTTCCGTAACAAATTTAAATTGCACTGATTAAGCCGTCACCCCACTTACTTCGCAGATTCCAAGCAACGAAACATTCCGTAGCTTTTGTCAAAATTTCTAATCAAATTCAAAATACTTCGATGCTTACAACATCGGGCAGAGCACTGTGCTCTAAAAAGCCAATAACTTCATACAACTTCATACATACAGATTGAGTACCTTCCAAATTTTGCTCAGCGAGCAGAAAAAAACATATACCGTTGTGAAGAAATGCACAGCATTACTTATTAATCTCAACATTCACGCTCACGGAATAGCAATACATTCTAGACAATACCTACCGACGCGACGTTCTAATTTCATTTGTGAACATCCACGGAATACCTAAGTGTTGTTCATTTTGACTATGCAACAACACAAGAATCACATACTGACACACTTTAAACCGACGAAAGACGCATCTCTTCGAAACCAGTTTTAAGGTGTCAACAATAGGTATAACGTGTTCAATGTCAACCTGATGTCCATAGTACGTGAGTTGCTTTTAGATTCCTAAAAATGGAATCGAAAACGTTTTCCAAACTGGGACACAGTGGCAGTATCGTTTATTTTTCTACTGCCATTCTCCTTTTATGAATTGTTATGTAACTTATCACGTGGCTGTATGACTGTGTTCCTTGGTCACATTCAATTGTATTCTCACTCCTTGGTGTACAAGAAATTTCAATCATTTTTAAATGTTTCGTATGGTTGAAGTGTGTTGGCGAGATCCAGGAATTTTGATATGAATTCGTTTGTGGCATTATATAGCCATTGTTTCAACAGATGTATGGCATGTTGCGTCGTCCGGCTGAGAATGAACGTATTCCATTACATACAATTTCGGTTGTCGGTTGCACCAGGATCATTTTGCAAATTTCCCAAACATTTCCCCTCAGACTCGTTGCGAATGAGGAGGTTCTTTTCTCACTATTTGTTTTGGTTTTCAGAGCCAAGATTCCACACTTTTGCTTCTCATCGCACAAAAACAATTTATACTTCATCACTCGGATTAACTTTGTGAAATCTTGTGTATTGATTTCCAGAAAATGCACGGCATTGTTCGGCTGCACTTCTTGTGGACTTTCTTAGCACGTGGGCCAATTACTTTGTGCAAGATGTAATGCATACTGGTTGCGGACAAAGCCAATTATTGTGAACATCTTGAATTCGAGACACCTGGGTGTTCACGTGTCAGGTGCAGCGATATAATCAGCTGACCTTGCCGTACATTTGAGTCATCTTTTAACTACTATTTTTGAAAAGGTGCTTGGTCGACATTTTCACCTTTCTGTGTCTTTTTCGTTGTCCTCGACCTAAGCTAACAATTATCTTAACTCCTTGCATTTTTCCTCTTCTGACTGTTGTTTCAGTTGGTTTTCACCAAAACATAAATATTTGTGTTTGTTCCCATTAGGCAGAGATCTCAAAATTTTTTATTCTTTTAATGGAAAAAGGTTGTTTGGCATATTGGGACACATCTTGAACCTCAGTGAATTGATAGAACCCGTACATATATAAAAATTGGAAAAAAGAAATATTAGTAGAGAAATGAATGTCCGATGGTAGATGACCGAGGGCGATGGGGACTGGGCGAGGTCTGAGGGCAAAAAGCCAAATGATGCCAACAACACGCGGTGTTCCCAAGCGGTCCCCCATCCAAGTACTATCCGCGCCCGATGCTGCTTGATTGCGGTGATCGGACGAGAACCGATAAGTTCAGCATGGTTTGGTCGTTGACGAAATTTTTATTTACGCACAACGCCCTGGGGATACAGGTGGGTTTGACTAATTATGGTGTATGGTTGTGCACTGTGGTCCCAGATGGAACAGATGAGGTTGTGCGAGAGACAGTGTCTTCGTAACTGTTTCCGGTTGTATCGTATACCCAAATCTGAGTACAAGAAGTTCTGTACAGCGAGGCAAATTTGTTTAGGAACACATTTTACTATGAAGGTGATCAGAAAACACATTGCACGAGCTATGAATTCTTCCAACAGTCTAATCTTTGAAGCTTACCCCAATCAATTTTGCTCCAATCCAATCCAAGCAAAATGTGCTAGACATTAAATGAATATACATACATATATTTTCAGCTGCAGCGACACCAATGGTCCTGCTAAGAGGGTCTTCGAATCCGAGCCCCTGATTCGAGAAGGAGAGAAAGACCGAACCTCCGGCTTAAAGACTAAGTCGGTCTTATTGGCTGAAGGCAGCGTGCAAAGGACTGTCTACGTCGATAGACTTTAAATGTTTTATGTCGAATTGAATTCTTAGTTTCTTATTTTTACATTGCAGACACTTGCCCCAACTTACTCCACATATTAATGTGATTATTAATTGAGACAGTATTATTCGTTTTCGAATGCATGTCTCCTTATTTTATCATTTTATCAAGAAAGAGATTGAATCTTTACACTAATGGCAGTTCCATAATTGTATAATGGTTAGGATGGATATCATATTGAGACCGCAAGTTGAGAGCAACCCAACTAGCGCCGACTTGCCCTACTTTACACTCGTGAGGCTGTGAGCAACAGTCAACCAAATCGTTCACCAATATAATTCCACCATCCAATGCCTACCTTGTTGACTGGATCGCACATCATTATAACGATGTCTGCATTTAGTCTTGCAAAGTCGATCGTCATTATGATAAAGCCACCGGCCATATACATTGGCAAGGAATAATCGTGCAGTGTTAACGCGAATGATCTTAATAGTTCATTTCCAAAGATGATCGTATCGCCAATACCACTCCATTGGCAATAAAATGTGTCGTGCCAGGCACATAAAATGGCTTCAGTTCGAGGTCAAGTTAACTCAGAAAAGAAATTCAGCTTTTGGTAAATTGGTCCAGCTTATTTTTATGAAGAAAAAATAGAGTTCATATTACATTGCAAAAGAAAGTGAATTAATTTCGTTGACTTACGAGCGATAATACGCTAGATACTTCTAGAATTTGAATAAAAGGGCTTAATGTTACATATTTTATTACATTTACATAAATGAAAACTAAGGCATTTGACTTAATCCTCAAATTTATATTTTCCAGAAAACCTATACACATTTAAAGAAGTTAGGAGAAAAAAAACATTGGAAACTTAAGTAGTTTCTATCCAGTGCTTCCTGCTTTTCAATATACTACTGTCCTAGAGCGTACATAGGGACATTTGCACCATAGGCCTGATAGACAGCCAAGATATTTTTTAGTACGATGGAGAGAAAAAAATAACAGCTATTTTTATAATCGTGTTTGGAATCATTAAGCTAAAAATAATGTTGTACAAGTTTTCGTGTTAAATACCATATGTAGTACTAAGCTTGAATTTTTTGTTTGCTCGTTCCTTAAGCTTTCCCAAAAAGAAGTTAAACTGCTAAGCTCCCTCAATGGGATGGTGGTCAATAGTGTTCGAAATACTTAATCAGTTTGAAGTCTGGCGACTGAAGTGCCCATCCCAACCCATACACAATCCATAATTTAAAAAAAAATACATTTTTGAAGCAGAAAAGCCGAACTTCCAGCCTTTTCCTGGCTCATCTTCCAACTGCCACAGCGGCCCTACTAGGTGTACCTACGACCTGTGTACACCTCTGGTTATGTGTTTAGATGTGTATTATCGAAATCCAAAGACTGGAGTGCACCCCACGACATCGAATTTTTCAAGGATTTCTTAGCCTTTTCATGGTCCATCTTCCAACTGCCATTGCGGCCCATCTAGGCGTATCTACGATCTGTGTACACCTGTGGTTATGTGCTTAGATGTGTATTATCGAAATCCAAAGACTGGAGTGGATCCGACGACATCGAATTTTTCACCTAAAAAAATTTACAGTGTAGAGTATGGATTTTGGAGCCTTTTCATGGGTCATCTTCCAACTGCCACAGCGACCGAAGTAGGCGTACCTACGACCTGTGTACACCTGTGGCTATGTGTTTAGATGTCTAATCCTCTTACTACGAAGTTCAAAAAAAAATCTTATTCGCTCCAGATATTGATAATTTATAAAACGTCAACCCACTTTGGCCTTCCTTAACCATAAATTCCTTCACTTTGGACGTATAACAATAAAGCTTAGCACAACAAAAAAGGTTCCAAAATTAATTTTATGATCCTGCCTCTTTAATTTATACCGAAAGTAATCGCGAAAAAATAAAAGGTTGTCAATCTGCCAACTTCCCAAATAGAAAATTAAAAGTGCACTTTATTCTGTCCCGTTGCAACCATAACTGATATAATTTGAGGGCAGCTGATAATGTCATTTCATTTTCAATTCATTTTTATTTATATAAATTTATAACATAACTTAAATACTAGACAAAAATGCTTAAAACTAGTTGAACGAACAGTGTTACTACTTCTAACTTACTGGCCCTAGGCGGGCACTCTAAGCTAAACTTAATCTTATACTATGTCTTTCGACTTAACCTAACCTAACAATGCATATGCATGTGCTTAATATTATATGACTAACTGAACAATTTAAAATTAAGAAAACTTTCAAAAAAAACTTAATAAACTTAATAAACCTGATAATGTCAGGACATACGACTTGACCCATAGATCCAAAGTTCATTCATTTAACATCATTTCAAAAATGAATCATTAGTGTTTGCACATTTTGTTTGCACAATTTTGTCCAACTTTTTATTGTAACTGCCATTTCAAAAATTAAACACTTTTCGATCTGCAGCAACACTTTGTAATTTCGATGCAAACAGCGACTATTAGTTGTTAAAGTATAATTTAGTTTTTTGTTTAATGAACTTAGTCCACTATGTTGATCGATTGGCCACATGATACTAACTACACTTCATATTGTGAAGTAACACTATTGAGTGTCCAGAAATGTGTGTGTGTATTTTTTTCATTTTTCATTTAACTTGCCAACCAACATTTACATTATATTAATGTTATTCACGGCTCCATACAGAGAGCTCAGTGCTGAATCACTTTTTTCGAGCATATTGGCTGGTATCTCGGTAATAATACGTAACACACATGTTGCCTTCAAGATTGCAATTCACGTTGTTTTATCTGCATAGACGATTGACTTGACGTATCCGGCGTCAAAGTGCATGATCTAGACAGTCAAACAAGGATCCAAAATGAGTGATGAATGACTCACCGAACTCATTTCTCAAATAGTTCATCGGCTCACGTGCTATGTGGCCTATAGCACTTTTTGCTAGCAACACATGTTGATCAGGTTCCGCTCGCACATTTTCGACAAACGACGAATAGACAAATCGTGGTCTTCATTAACACCAGCGGACACAGCAGTATCTGTGCCGCCAGGTAAGTGGCTTAATGTACAATATTGTGAAATTAATGCGAAATTTGATCACAATGCTTCGAATGGATTGTATAATGTGGTCTAAGTGCACGGAAAACATTTTTCGAAGAGAACGAATTTTTGTTAGAAGAATCTAATAATTTTGTTGTTCGGGTCATCTTAGCACATTTGACTTTGACACGTGAGTTCTCAAAAATAGAAAAAGCCAAGTAGCAAAGAAATTAGCCATTATGAACTAGCAATATCACGTACCTTATACTCGGTTTTACCTCTTAGCTGATATTGATTAATGTAAACCGGACCAAGGACAGCTCATCGTATTTTTCAGTCAAGCCTCACGAGGTCTAACTCATATATCATAATCCAGAACTAACATGACCTAAAACAAAGCGAATCATAGAGTCTGCTGGAAATATTTGTAAGTCTCTCTAGAGAGGTAGCAGAGATTGTTCGCCTATCGGTTCAGCCGTTGACTTCTGCCAATTAGCACATACATGCCCAATTTTGCGATCACTACTCGTGACAGGGTTAAAAGTGACGGGAATTTCTGATAGAGTGTAACTCCAAAAGTGTTTTTAATGATGTCTCCGTAGGAATCAGAAATCTGTCTTTCCCTTGCGATGAGAGTATAACCGACAAGTGGGTTGAAATGGGAACCTGCAGCAAAAGCAGGCCAGCTGCAAATGCCCAAGGAATTCTTTCTTTACGGTGAGTATGTTGAGACTTGTCGTTTGATAGCTTGTCAACCCTCCAATCAACTTTTGAGATATTACCTAGCTGATGGTTGAAAATTGTCTTCCATATACAGGGTCTTGGAAAAATCAGATTGGGCGAACAGCAAGAGCTTCAAACTTTCCCAAACATCTGATATAATGTTTATTATCTGTCAAAAATTCGTCATTACCTGCATATTTCATCGACGAAATAGTACAAAGTAATTGAGTTGTCAAAAAAATTCTGGTGAAATAATTTAAGGTTAAGGAGATCACTTTAGGGTTTCAGTTTGAGTTACCCTATGCTGGGTGCCCGGGAACAATTGTATTCCGGGCAATGAAAGGGCTGATGAACTAGCAAAAAAAGGGGGGCGGATATGCCAATGGCAGCAGGTCAAGACACTCCACCCGATACAAACCGCAAATGGTCTAAACTGGACACTTGCAGGATATCGCAAGCGACCTGGCCTAGACTAAACTGATTACCTCCTAAAGCTAGACAGGAAGGTTATCAGTCTAGTGATAGGAGTGCAACTGCACTGTCTTATAGGCGGTCATCCCAGAAGGCCTGGGGGCACCTTATAACGACTTCTGCAGAAGCTGCATGGTGAAAAAAAAGGGGTAACAATACTACACTACCTCGGAAGATGTCCCGCACTTGTGGAAGCAAGAAGAAAACTACTAGCCGACCTTGAGGATCTGAGTAACATTGATCCAAAGGACTTACTACAATTTCTTTAAGCCTCTAAATGGCTATAAAAGAGGTCAGACGAAATCACACATGGCCAACAAATCCCAAGAGGGAATAACTACAAGGTCAATGGGTAAATGGTTTTTGGACACAATGCCGAACGCGACAGGACAATGGACCGAATGGTCTAAGTGAGCATGACTTCTAAATCAGACATGCAGTCACCCTACCTACCTTCAGTTTGAGTGGAAGGCTTTTACTGGTGGCGTTTAAAAACGTTGAGCTGTCTATGGCTGGCTGAAGTCCTTCTCACTTGTCTGAGCCATCCTCTCTGACATTGTCCCGAAGGCAGTCGAAAACTCTTTAGTCCGGAGCAAAAGTGATCCATGTCCCTTTAACCGTATGTAGCTATTGCATTCGTACACGCCTTGTTTAGCCGGTTGTTGACGTCATGCTATCTGGAATTTTCGTTTTTTTGTGGTTGAATCATCTCCTCTCCAGAACCACTGACTCCTCCAAAGGTCGTTGAAATTGTCAGTAATAAGGCTGGACATAATGATCTATGATCTGAAATACGTATTAATCTGGAGACTTGATCAGGCAAAAAATGATGCAAGCCGGTAATGCCATTGAGTTGTCTAAATCATCATCGAAATCCCATCAAGCCATATAACCAAAAAATAAAACAACTTCAAGAGCAATAATTCTAAATTGTAACAAGTGCTGGTATATTATTTGTTCATTTTTTGTTTGTAAAATTACATGATGTTTCATAGATTTCTTAAACTTATAGACTACACTATCGCATAAGACTAGCTTTGTTCTTCAACCGTGACTGGCAATTACATATCTTCCATATGCACATGCACCACAATTGTTTACACAATACAATTCTCTATTTATCCATTAAACTGTATTCTGTTATCTTAAATAATCATAATCAATGTCAACTTTATCTAAATTACACAGAAAAAAAAAGAAATAAAATAATATAAAGTGAACTCAGCTGAATGTGCGCTTAAATTATAAATAATCAATCATTCAGAGTCGGTTGTGTAAGACAAATTAACAGATTTCCTTAATTAACACAATCAGTGTAGATAACAATGCTATAGACTAATCATATCATACCGTCAGCAATTTTAATTGTATTTTATTTTTATTTGCTTTTGTGTTTTTGTTTCCGTATTTTTTAGCTTTTTTTGTTTTCATTAAATTTCACTAATTATGAGGTAAGCCCTGAGTTATGTAATTAATGTTAATTATGTACACAGTTTTGCATGCGCTGCAAGGTAAAGACTACTACATTCTGGTAAAATTGCTTGTCAATTGACACATAGGTGGCGGCTGCCTGCATCGTATCAAATCTCCGAACCGCAACTCATCTCACTCTCTCTCGCTTACTGGCGAGATGTGCGGCATTCTTCCGAGATCCGAACCACAGACTAATTTGAATCTCTGCTATTGTCACTACTTCCCGCCAGAGGACAGTCGAGAGCGCTTAATGCATTGGCTGATTGGGCCGGCGACAGAGTTCTGTTGCTTCCACTGTTGCTGGCGTTACTGTTGCCAGCGGCGCTGATGTTGTTATTGCTTTGGGCTGAGTGCACACTGGGAGATGATTGCTGCTGACTTATCACATCGGCCGGGATGAGACCTTCTTTCACGCGCTTCTTCTGCTTCATTCTGCGGTTCTGGAACCATATTTTCACCTGTAAACGAACACACAGTTAAGAATACATGCGTATGCAAGTGGATTGTTGCGTGTCGGACTAACCTGCGTCTCATTGAGCTGAAGCGTGTTGGCGATTTCAATCCGACGTGCACGGGTGAGGTATCGATTGAAATGGAACTCCTTCTCGAGTTCCGTTAGCTGCTTATTGGTAAAGTTGGTCCTACCCGAGTTATTGTTGTTGCTGGATGCTGTACCATTGCTCATCAAAAGCAGGGGGTTGGCCGTCTGACCCGGCATTCCTGCACGGCATATGTCCAATTGTTGGCCATTCATCTGATATTCGTGTATGGTGGCAGGTAGTTTTGGTACTGCAATAGAAAATGAAAATTGTACGTGTTAAGTGGAAGGGCAGGGTTGTGGTTTGTGGTTTTTCTGTGAAAAAATCTAAATTTCAAAAAGACCTGTTGCGAAAGGGATTATCTAAGGTATTGTGGGACTTGTGCAATGTTTACAGGGGGCGAGGACAAGTCAGAGATTATGGTGATTGTGTTTGCCCACAGAGCAATTGTCTGGATTAAGTCCCCTGTGGATAGGCTGAGCCGTGTTGAGGTGAGATTAATTAATTTGAAGAGAAACCCGGCATTTATCCTCGTGTTTGTCTGATGTAATGGAATTTCGAAGTCATATCTGATTTGTTTCTTTTCCCTTAAAAAAATGTGTTATCACGTCATGATCAGAGCATGTCATTGGAGGGGTAATATAGAGGTATTAATGCAATTTAAGACAGCGGGTTCCATTCAGGAGCGAGCTCCCTTAGCCTTGCTGGTGACGGGATGAGAAGGGAGGAGATGCTTTTGGGTCATTGTACGATGAACGCAATTATTTGTGCTCTCAGAAAGAATGATTTAACTCCTCGCTTTGTCGAGACAACTGGGCGCAAAGCTGCAGACTCGAAGTACCAAAATTATGTTCAACAGAACACTTACTTTGCTAGTTGCCAGATAAGCAAAATAGCAGAGCTGATTCTGGGAATGAGTTCTTCGCGGCATTTGGTGCATTATTTTTCACTTTTCTCCCACTAGACAACATTTGAAGTCCGATAGGATATTCACCCAACTCCAACTACGTACCATCGTTACACAGAGATATCTTGTGAACGGCCGCTGTCGCCCACTTTAAGTGCTCGTCAATTCTTTCACGACACGATAAGATGGCTTCTTTTCAGAAGAAATTACAGACACAATGATTGCGCGCAATGAAGTGTAGGCATAGGCTAGGCATAGGCGCCTCTCTGGAGCCCACACCCCATAAACACAAATAGGCCTCATTTCAGTGTAACACGTTTAATTGGTATTGTGTGCTGCCGCCGGTTTTTATCACAGTTACAATGTTATACCAACACGATTAGGAAAACAAATCTCAAGTGTCTGCCGGGGGTATTCCTTAGTGTACATAGCTTTGATCAAATCACATTCGATTAACCCTATCTTCGGCCGAAGCGGGTGGCGGCAATGTAATCGGCGGCGACGCACCAAAGTCAACTCTGACACAATTGGCGCCAATGCAATGACACATTGAGTAGTAAATTGACAATTATTGAATTAGTGCTTGTAATGAAGGTCTCGAATGCACTCTTCTTCCATGGGTTACCTCCACAGTCTATCACATTATCACGGCACGCATTCGCGTATATTTTTGTTGCTCTTTTTTCCGTTTTTGGGGGTCATGACGTTGCGTGGACGATCCTCTCGGCCTTATCAGTGTAATAAATCTCAAAAAACGAAGTATGAATAAAAAAAAAGAACGTAAGTAAAGACACCTAGCTACCAGTCATAACAGTTTATGACTCCAATTCGAGTACGATTTCCGATTTCGAGCAACTCAGACAGACGGTTCGCTTGGGGCTATCACGGATAGGTCTTGTATTTACACTTTGGTTCCATAAATCTTTCTGCTGCCCGATGAGTTGCGCTTGTTCGCCCAGTACACACTCTCCGAGATGTTTGATTGAGTTTCGTTGACGTGCTATTGCCCCGATACGGCGGGAACGTAGACGTAGACTTTGTGTGTTTGTTTTGTCATCAATATACCAAAAAAAAAAAAAACCGAATGAAGCTTTTCTATTGCATATTTGGAAGTGAAAATAATTTATTGCATGCTTAGCGTGCAGACATTTTAAAATATAATCTACCACCGATTAGGCAAAGATTTACAATATGCCCCCGGGGCTGTAAATCAATAACGAATGTTGTTTAGCAAATCTTCGTTCTAGTGGCAATCAGAAGCAGGCTTGGGGCTATTAATAAGCGGACAAACGGGGTATTTATAGCAAGGTGGGTGTTTCGATTGCTGAAAATAATTTGCTGCTCAAAAAAATACTGATAGCGCCGCGGATGTCGTAAATGTTCCTTTTTCTAGACTTTTAGCATAACAAAAAAATAAATAAATAAAATGATTGTACACGAGATCGATGTTGATGCTCATGACCATGACCTGATTTTGAGAATAACAAGGCAATGGAAAGAGTTTAATTGAATGGAATTGTCGATTTTACAGTAAATGCATTGTTCGACAGTTGACTCAATTTTGATTCACGGTTACATCATTTAATGCCTGCCTTTGCTTGTATGTGAAGATTTTCCTGGAGTTACATCAAGTCTATACCTGACTCGATGATACTTATTATTAACTCCCAATGACACTGTTCACTCCTAACTTTCTTTAGAAGTCAATCGAGCTTAATTTTGTTTTCATCTGTTGCTACAACATACATTTTATTTCACTAAATTTATTTTCATTGACAGACCATGCTTAACTGGATTCATGGTATCATGTTATTTTCATTCAAAATCATTATGAGAAGACTTTGAGCAACATATGGTGGGCATTTGACCTTCCGAGTCCACCTAGATCCACAAAGATCGTGTGTTATGACAACTTAAGACTTTTTCTTCTTGTTATGTGAAGTTAAAAGTCTTCTCCGATAAGCCAGCTGCGATCCAGGACTTGGAAGTCAACATTACTCAGTGATCCAAAATTCAACCTTCAGACTGGGCCTTGTTCGAGGTAGTTTCAGTCAACATTTATACGAAATTATACTCAAAAAGTAAATGTCAGGGTCTTCTTTGAGGTCGTAATATACTTCCACCACCATTTTACGTGTTTTATCTTAAATTACAAAATATGGCATCCGCTATTACAAGAAATATAATTCAACTTCCTCTTGCAATTAACAAGACAAATATTGGTACTGGCTGAAATATGTTAAATATATGGTTTTCGGTATATATAACTAATACAGTACACTCTCGGTAGAGTGAGCTAAAAAAACCGTAATTGTTCACATTACCGAGAGTGCAAAATGTAAGGCATTCTGTATTATAGGCAGTCAACAAGTTTGTACTCTGAAATGTTTTTTTATTATTTCATGTTGTCCAGGAGCCACATCCGTTTTCTGATAGAAACTTCCATTATAAATTTGATCCAAATTTGATAGCAAGTGACGGTTACTTGCTAAAAAGGCGGACTTATTGTTGCGCTTCTATTAATAAAGCGCGTACAGTCGATTTGATCATTCCATAATTGCATGTGCATTTATAGCAGCTAGTATTTAACCTTGTTAAAAATATGGGTTTAGTCTAAAGACTCTTACTTATTCATTCTGTAAAGCAGTTGGTATAGAATTTAGTATGTTGACTCTATTGGATTGTTCGCTCAACTGATATTCACTCTACCGAGAGTATACTGTATTATAATAATAGTCGTCTAAAATGGATTTCGTCTGTCCTCCACAGAGGTTTTTGCACATCTCGTTTCTGACAAGGTCATTTGCGATTTCGAGACATATCGGGCGATAACTAAACGAATATTCGTTTTCAAAGCTTCAAAAGTTTGCGGATTGAGTGCACAAATATGATCATTTGCATAGCCCCACAAAAAAAATGCCCAAGACGGAATCTTTTCTTGGCATAATGTCAAAAGAGGTAGCTTTGTGTGAGATGTGGCATCGTTTGCCTGGAATACATGCCTTCCACATTCTTATCCACTATTTGAGTCAAAACAAATTCGGTTTACATACATATGTCTATAGGGACGGGAACTGAGGACGAGGGTTATCTATACTTTCATCGTTGTCGAAGACACCATCTTACAGTGAATTTTTGTGGATACAATAGTCTATGGAAATTCATACGCGACTTTACTCGATGTATACGTTAACAACCGACTAACAAATGAACATTATTGCTTCAGGTCATGCGTTCCGTAGCTAGCTGTATTCGATTCTTGAGGGATCTGAACTTCGTAACTGTGTAGAAGCTATTCTAAATGCAAAATATCTTATTATTCGCAGTAAGACAAAACTCAAATGGATCTTCCACTAACCACGAATTGACGTGTTACTCTTCAGACGTTAAAACCCTTTTCAAACATTTTTAAATTTGTTGTGATTCAGCGTGGTTGACCGAAAAACAAAGTATCCATGCTCTAAACACAAAGGAATCTAAGAATCTATATAACACCCTGAATTGAAATTGATTACTGATCCCTACTCTTCAAAGTACAAAAATACACATCTTTTCAGATATGCTTCTACATTATATAAGGGGTTTTGTTCCAAAAATGAATCATCACAAAAACTCGTAGGGAACCAACGGTGAAAAGCAGTACTCATTAGCAAGATGCAATGATAGCTGTATAGCCCCAATCGATCTGATCTGCATTTCCGATTACACACATACTTCAGTGGCAAGCTTACTTCTGCCCATCATGTCAACATCAATTCGAAATCTGGAAACTGTGCCTGTTCTATACGCATCAATTCACACATTTCCGTACTAAAAATTAACTTTAAGAGAGAGAGAGAGAAAAGCGAACCACAAATTAAATGCCATCCTAGAAGTAATTCCAGCGCCAGCATGTTTATGAATTCACATGATTGTGACTGTGCACAGAGTTCAATACAAGTGAATTCTTCTTGTGCTGATGTGCGCACAATTTTGTAACTTTCCCAAATGCCCAGCAGATCTCAGAGACTGTCATCACATAATTAATGGATGAGCCGTGTGCACCAATGCCTGATCTGTCTGTCCGAATTCATTAGAGGAGCACTAACACAACATGTTAAGGACCAGAATTTGAAATCCATGAACAAAAAAAAAACAAAAAAATAAAATAAGTGAGGTATCCCACAGACACATGCAACTGTGCCGTGGCCGTGTAACTGACATTCCCCCAGAGAGGGACTGTATTTGTGGTGGTGTTACTTTTAGATGCGAAATTGTTGTTGCCGTTAGCCTTTCACATTTCAACAGGAGACATTTAAGTAAATTTAATTTGCAGACGTTTTTGTTTTCCATTAATATACTTCGCGTCACATATCTGGTAGGGGACAATAGCAGATTGCTGCGAATAGAAATAATCCCATGATCTGATGACGAAGAGAGCCCCCTAATCAAACGCCAGCAAAAGGGTTGTTTAATCAGTTACTTAATCCAATTTACATTCTTTGCACAAATTAATATTGGAAATGCATTCGCCGCCGTGCACATTGTGCCATGCAGATGATCCATCTGACAGATGGCTGGGAAGTCAGCATTTATTGTGTAATTACCCGTCTGTATCACATTCCACTAAAGTGGACCGTCCACTCACGAGCCGAGCCACACACAACCCTTAATGTCCCGCATTTCCATACAATCCACACGAACGAATTATCTTGTCATCGCAACAAGGAGCAATGGGGGTGGGTGTAGGCAATAGGCATCACTTAAGTCATTAGCCATAAGCCTCGACTGTGGAAGATAGGGTTAATTTCTGGACAATGACTTGACGAAATGTCTCTAATCTGTCATTTGTCAGGCGTCTACAGAGAGTTTTCATGTCTTTTCTTTTGCTTTCCCTTCGTCCGTTCAAATGATTTGACTTTCCTTCTCCCGGTTGATCAATCCGTGTGGGGGCTGCAGTCTGTGTTATTTCACAAAAACGTTTGTATCTCATTTATTATCGGGAACCTTCGGCATTGTACTGACCCTTTTTTCCGTTTCGTTGTCTTCTGTCTTTTGAGAGTTGTTTTAGAAAATTCCTTGCCTACAGTCGCGCACACGTCACTTTTCTTGTTAATTAAAAGTGATATGACACAGAAACGTGGAGAGGCTGTGCTTCGAATGAGAGAGACAGACCATCAAAATGCATTTGGGATCAATCTAGAATCGAGAGACTGAATCAAATGATGTACACACATGCATCCCGCTGGGTTATTAGTCACGACTTCCTCTCATAAAGGCCATTGGACATGTGGATAACAAGTGAAGCGTTTTTTCTCCTTTCGGATCCATATCATTGTTACCAAATCTGGAATGAGGGAGGTCAGACACAAATGGTTTCGGACAAGAGGCTGTGACGGTTTTTGACCACCTTTCGGTGATGGACTATGAAAGCTGCGTGTATAGACGTTCGAGGCGGCGCGACGATATGACCAAGCATGCAATAAAAATCAAATTGTAATCCTCCTGACGCAGATTGGACTTGTATTGGAAAATACAACTTAGTCAATCTCTGGGCCATAAAATTTTGTATTTTGCTCGCTGATAAGTTAAGGCTGTAAATAGTTCACGTTGTACCCGAACAAGTAGCAGTCAGTAGATTTTTATTAAATTTTAATCAGGTCATTAAAGAGTAATAAAAACCGATACGATCTTTCGCTTGCGTAGTTAGCCGGACAAACAGATGTTAACGGAGTTAGTAATTATATCGTCAAATGTAAACGTATTTTTAATTTATGACCGACGGATTAGATTCCGCCTTCGACAAGAAGTGATAAATGTAGGAAATGACTGATAGCTGGGCTGATGGAAGTTTCAGACCGTAAATATCCCGAGGGGAGAATGGTTCGCAAGTATAAGAAGCCACTATAAAATGTGAATCCACTCACGTTAGGAATGCACTGACTTTATGATTAAGACATCACTATGCACTGTTCAAAATATACCGACAGTCTACTTTCATTTGTCCTTACAGGACAAATTTTATTCATGCTAAGGTAGTTTTAAGACTCGATTAAATTAACTAAGGACTACGCTCAGCACCGAGTGGTGCTCGTGATAGAACAATAGCACGCACAACACGAGTGCTTGCTGAGAAGCTAGGCCCTGGCCCTCTACGGGCTGTAGCGCCACCAATATTATATTATTATAAGCTCAGCACCGACATCAAGTGTTAAAAGGCAAAATTATTTATTGGGGACTCATGAACGGATTTGGAGGGCATATACAGTAAAATGAAAACATGTTCCGTCTACAAAGCGAATCTATCCAGGCGATTGGATAGCATAGAGCGACGGGCACGGCTAAGGTGAAACAGACATCAACCAATTAACAAAAAGTCTAGTCGACCAACTGCCAAGGTATGCGGCACACATTAAGTAATGATTTTCGTCAATATCTTCATTCAATTTAAGGTGGATAGTAGACGGATGAGGTAGTTGAAAAAAGCGTCTACTCAATTTTTTTCAGAGACTACTGTGATCAAATAGTTCCTGTCTTGGCTCAAGAACCGTGTGCTATCGTTACAGTCCGATTGGACTCGGACTTTACTTCTAAGTCAACCACTCGCATTGTGCGTGCAATTTCTCTCTGGTGAATGGAGGTGGGTTGCGGTGTGTGATGCTTGCTAACATTTATTAACATTTCATTTGTTGTTCGTAGTTTGGGGGCTAGGATATCCAGCAGGGCTACAACCTACAACGGGAAACTCCATCATTATCACACACACACAGCATACGTTGCAATGATGAATATGAGGAGGAAAGAAAACATCACCTCCTCTGCTTATACAGAGCGATCACTACTTGTAGATTTAGTCATTTGTACATGGGACCATATTTCTAACTATTTGAGAGAGGTGGATAACATCGGCGAAAGATTCGCTTTATAACAATGATTGATTGGGTTTAGAATTATGAAGCATTAGCTTTATGTTATACTAGAGCCTTAAAATAATTTAAATTTGAGTACTTTGCTAGGCGCAGTTGGTTCAATGCTATTCCTTGGATAGAGGGGTCCCTAGTTCGAATCCCAGTGAAAGCAAGGGTGATACGCTTTAACCGGTTTTCAAATCCTGTCCAGTCACCGGTTGTCGTTGGAATCAAACGGCATCAATCGGCATCAATCGGCACCATCGCTGGAGTTTTCGATCAATGGTAGTAGTCTGATTATGGATATCACAATGGACCAACATCTTCTAAGTGTGCTGGCGATTTCGCTGGCAGCCCACCTACCTAACCTAACCTAGTACTTGGGTTAGATTACTTACTAATGAAAATGTTACGTTTATAAGCCCCTCACTCCCGGTACCGTACTTCAGCAAGTATTTTTGTATTATTCAAGACAAGTAACGAAACCGTACATTGACGTGATTGGTCGAACACAGTAGCGAAACGAAGTAGTATATGCTGTCCTAAAGAAAGGACAAAATCGACATCTTGAACAGAGCGTCGCAGTGGACGTCCTCGGCTTCGCAGTAAACAGTACGAATAACATCAGTACCAAGATCAAACGCAGAGTAAATCTAGGCAAGCACTGTTTCTATGGGCTGAAGGGAATATGACCTCAACGAATTTGGCGTGCGAAATTGTACACAACTGGCTAAAGGTCGTGCCAGCTGAAAGGGCTTGTTAGTTGAGGGCCAGGAACACCTTGGACTATAGTGCCAGTAGATGAAAGATAACAGTATATACGCCAAGACATCGCCGACGCAAGACAACTTAGTATTGATGACTGGAAGCAGCGTCCACATGACCATTAGTCATTGCTTATGCTCAGACCCTCCGTGGGTATCAAGCCTGATATTTACATAGGTGAGAAACAATACCGTGCCAGTAAGGATATTTATTGAGGGTTAATGTCTTGGTACAATAACACTCGTTACGAATGCATACAATTTGCTTCAGCACCACACGACACTTGATTCATAATTTTTTTAAAAATCAAATGTTTTCTTAGAATTGCAAATATAACACCAACATGTTCACTGTATAAACGAAAATAAAAGATATCTTCCTAAAATACGTATGCACTCACATCTTAAATAACTTACAGAAATGATTTCATGAAATTCCGTTTAGCATGCTCGCGTGGCTGACATTCCCCATCCGTAATTAGTTCTGTCAAAACATTCCACGTCTGTGTCAGTGTCATACTGACACAAAAATCAATATAAAAGACCACCTTTCAGTGTTTCCTCCCGACAAAAAAGAAAAAGTGAACTGAGGGACTCAAGCCTGGCCAGAATAAAAACAAAGTGTTCTTTGCAAACCACACGAAAAGTTCAAGTTTCATCGTTTCAGTGAATGCCCTCGCCCCATTCAAAGTGAAATGATAACATCTCCGGGTTTTATTCATCAAAACTGGGGTGAATACACCCTCGCACCAGCACTCTTCCTCCCGTCTGAGGTCAGCGCGATGTAAATGTAATTTTTTTTTTTTAAAAAAGGAAGAAAAGCGCTCCTTCAATTGAAATGAAAAAAAGAAATTGTAAGCGTGAGTTATGAATCGAGATGCGTGTTATTTATGACCGCACCAACACACTGCCACCCACTGACCACCTATCAGCTTGGGGGACAGAACCTGACTGGCTGGCTAAATGTATGCAAATTAAGTGGCCACAATTACCGGTAATGGTAATAACTAGAGTTCTTGGTCACGATTCCCACCTCCGAGAAAGTTTCATTCATCAACACTACAGATAGCGCCGAGTGGCAGGAGAGGGTGTTCAGGTGTTCCTTACTGAAGGAGAGGCACATGGAAAAAAGGGAAATCCCTTAAAGAAAGGGATTCCACTGTGTCAACACGACACAACGTGTATCTGAGAGTCGTGGCCAGGTTGTAAATCTTCTTCATGTTTATCTTTTGCAGTTTGCTTGCATTCCAGTTGTGTGTTTGATTGGTTTATCAATTGCGACTAGGCTACTGTTTATTTTGTTGAATGTGGCCTGCAACGGATTCAAATTCCAGTAGCAACCGAGGTGTCAAAACGATAACGCAAGGGTTGCGCGATCTGGTTTTAGATATGTACAAAGCAGTGTTGCTTATCTAAACAATGTCTAACAACCGAGGTTAACTGACGCCAGTTCACGAGTTATTTTCTCATGAAAATGCGTTATTCTTCAACTGTTGAGCTTACCCAGCCGTACTTTTACATGGACGCTAGGCCACTTTGTCAATTGCAATCTCCCGAGCCCGAATGTGCCTTAATTCACACTCTCACATGAAGGTGTCAACGTGGAAATCCCAATTCCTGATACGTTTTGACAGCGAGCTTCAAATCCACGCTGACACTTTCTGTGAAATTGTGTCTTACCCAATGTGACGACCAAAATCCACCGCACCCGGACGTGGAAGGGTATGGGAAGCTAACGAAATTGTGCAAATTGGCTTTGCCGCACAGTTTTATCTGACACAAGAATAATTAATTGCAAAAGATTTTGAAAGGCAACTGCTTTTCAAATTCTCCATTAGACATTCGACAAAAGTCAAAAATAAACACCCAATACACAACTTGCACGAGGATGACAGACAAACGGCGCGGCGGTGGCGACGGTGGCGGTGGCGGCAGCAGCAACAGCGGTGGAGTCTCTCTATTTTGTCAACACAGCCCCTCCGTCAGCACCCTTGGTAACCCGTTTATGCCCAAACTGTGATCAGGAGGTCTTTTAGCGGCTTTCACTATAAAACCACTTTTCTACACAGACTCACACTCACCGCATGCACACAAAACATCTCAATATATTTACTTGTATTTATTCAAAGTGTAGACTGATTGCGTATGCCTATGTGTATCCGTGTAGCATTTAAAATGTGTTTAACAAATCTCATGTTAGTTGGGGGCTTACACGACTCGGAGTGTATTAGAGGTTAGCCACCAAACATGTGATCAATCAAAATTTAATGTTTTCTTCTTTTTTTTCGCTACACATTTATGTACAATCGTTGGCATTGTAAACTTGGGAGTGTTAAAAATAAATTGTGAGTGCACACTCACTGGTCGATGTGAGATTGTTCGGGTTTTTTTGGGAGCAATTCGCAGCGGTCTTAAAGGAAATTGCATTATTTCACACTTACGTAAAGGACAGCAGTGAAGGACTGAATGTGTGACTGTCACTAGACCGTGAAACGTACAGTGAATTCGAACGAAATCGACCCCAGCGGGTGTTGTAGGCAAATTGTGACAAGTTGAGGGACTTAATATAGTTTCAGATATTTATTGCATAGTCATAAACGGCAGACGCACTCATATATTGTGGAACATAAGTGGAATACCTTAGTCAGTAAAAATCGAGTTATATACATTTTGTTAAAGTACCCACCGCCGATAAGTGGTTGTGTAATATTTTTAATTAAAATTGCTTTTAATTATGACTCAAGTCCAAATAACAAAACTATGGCAGTGCGACAGAACGAAGTGGACTTGGCCCTAGCTTCTACAGCACACAAACGTGTTGTGCGTTCTGTTGTTCTATCACGAGCGGAGGGCCTACAGCTTTGTGCCGACTCGGAACGATGATGTTTGAGAAGCTTTTTCTAGACAGAAATACTCCTTGAAAGAGGTGGAATTGATCGATTCATAGATTGAGCGATGCCCCAGCGTAAGAATCGACTCACCAACCTAATCTGTATTTTTTCCATAAAAACTCGGCTAATAGATGGTCAGTTCCACAAGAAAGCATACCGCTGGACCCAACTATCGTAGAATAAGTTTCCCTTACCGTGTCTGCAGTTTGCCAGTAAACTGCAAAATAGACCAGATCTTCACACTGCGGCCGATATTCGAAAAGACTCAAGCAGTGCAGATTAACACTCACCATCTATTCGTCGAATTCGACGCTACAAATAACAGTGTGAATAGAGACGTGGTGTACTGGTATACAGTATACACCGCCATGTCCAGTTTCGTGTCTTTCATGTCAAACTAGTCAGATTGTATAGGACGATAGTTGTATGAAAAAGTATTTAGACACGGGACTTTTTCAACATCATCCTGGAGAAAATCGGGCAAGACTCACACCTCAACACTAGAGGCACCAGGAGCATTTTCCAAAAGTCCGTACGACTGTTAGCATACGCGGATCGCATTGAAGTGACGAAGTATATGCTGTCTTCAAGTAAGAACACACCTCGTTAACCTCGGTTCCCAAGCAAACAGTACGAGTACCATCAGTCCCGAGATTGAACTCTTGCCAATCGCTGATTTCTTTTGCTGATCCGATCCGTCGACTACACTGGCTCGGGCACATCGATCGCATGAACAACAGTGCTCCAGCTAAGTGGGTCTTCCAATCCGAGCCGCCTGGTTCGAGAAGGAGACAAAGACCGAATGTCTGAGACCGTCAGCGATTGCTCAGGCTCGGACACTCCATGGGTCGCAGGCCTGATAAGTAAATAAGTAACTAAGAAGCTACGCAGCTCTCTCTCGAAGAACTAAGTGGACTATGGACAGGGTACGAATCATGCCACTCCCGCTCTACGGCTCAACACCTATGGTGGTTGGACAATGCATTAACGATCGTTATCAACTTGGCTTTGGGTTGAAGGGTCTTCGATTCAGAGTCTGTTGGACGTGGCAACAGACAATACCAGGGAGAGAGTAGCAAAGTACATTTCACCTGCGAAGAGTAACCACATGGTACACCATTTTACTGAGCAAGATCTTTGACCCATATTTATTTGAGGATTATATTTTTCATACTGTTATTGTTTTTTTGAAAAGCTTTCTTGTGAATGCATTAGATGAAAAAGATGATTTGGTTCCAACAAGACTGCATTAAATTGCACACGAAAAATGATATCGACAAGTCCAGTTGCAGCTTATAACTTTTTCCAATGATCGTTCATCTCAGATGCCCCGCACTGATCGCAATCCCACTGGTCTACCTGTCTTGAATCTCAACCTGTCTTGTTGTCATCAAGGAGATACGCCTTAGCGATGAATAAATTCTCTAAAAGAGGCCAGCTTCTGCTTCAAACGCCAATTCAAAACCGCCGACCAGGGCTGCTACTAATTAGGTATGTCATCAAATCAAATTGACTAATGAGATTATTTCCACAGTCTCCATCCCACAGATTCGATTCTAATTACCTAAATGTAATTAATCAATTTATAGCGGCAAGACTACTGTTACAAGTTAGCTACTTGTGCACTCACACCTAGTGCGATTTGCGGATCATGTCAATTAAATGGACACACATACTTGAATGCTAATCAAGTCAAATTTGAGGAAAAAAAGAATTTAAGAAAATAAATGTAAGTGTGTGTGTACATTATATCCACTCACTCAATCGACTTATCACCTCTTAGACATATTCAATTGGATTTGCCACCATTTTTGTTGCCTCTTCAAGGGTGTACACCACATCATTTGCCGCCTGCTTACATAAAGCCAACGAAACTCCTCCCCGACTCAAAGAACTCAAAACCAAATTATCTCGTGTAAACAAGTAATTTTCGAAAATGAAATTAGCAAAAAAAGCAACCGCTTAGCAAACACTTACATATAAAGGCAATTATTAACTGATGACAACGGCTCGGCGCGGTGCGGCAGTTCAGTCAACTTCTTAATTTATGGAATGGAATATCAATTCAATTCGCACACATACCGAGACGAAGAACGCAATACAGTGTCGCTGTAAAGTAATCGACTTCACTGGTAGATGACATTAAGTAACAGTGACAGAATCGTTGGCCTGGACTTAATGGGTACGTCGCTGAGTGTTAAAAGCACACACAAAAAACTAGCTTTGTGTTGTTTAATTTTCTTAAAATGTCCCCGGTAATCTGCTGGGTAATCTTGGCCAACTTAAAGTGTCATTTTGTCAATTTCAAAGGAGGATATCAATTTTCAGTATTATCGCGGCATTAAGACCACAAAAAGGATACAACTTGAAGACTGAATGAGAAATTAGGAAAACGAAACCGCACTGTGTCGCAACTCGCAAGTGCTCGCACGAGAAGGAGGAAATTGAGTCGAAAAGAAATTAGCTACTCGACGGGATATGTTTGTATTTGAAGGACTTTCACCATATGTAATACATGTATACGTATATAGGTGTGTGTTTTGAGCATGGGATGAGGAAAATTGTATCTAACAAATAAAATTTAACAGTGAATAGGGGAAAGGAAGGGTGTCAGGGAGGGTGCAAAAAAAACGCAAAGAATACATTTTTGGTGATCCGTCATGTTGTCAGACTGTATTACCCGAATTAAGATTTCACCATTGAATTTCGTTGCAGATGGAACCAAACAAAGATAAAAGCATCTATAGAGGATAAGGATGTATGTACTACTGCACAAACACACATCGGACAAATATATATGTACATGCGATGAAAGCCGGGCACTTGAGCAGTTCTATCACGACGTTGGAAGGGGATCAATTTTGTTAGAATCACATTACAAATTGCAAGAGAAAACTGTTCAAAGGAGCTTTTTCGTCGATTCACTTGATAAGTTTACCCCCAAAATGTTATCTTTAAAACATTCTCCGTCGGGTATGTGGTGATTTTTTGTACTTTCCAAAATGCCGACGGCTTTCGCAAAGCACACATTTCAGATCGTATGTTTAGATTGCAGGCGATTTAAAAGTGAATACATAGTTGGGACACTCTTTAGCAGCTGAGAGAATACGTATAATTACACAGACTACTTCCTTTACTTCTTACAGATAGTTTTCTTAAGAATTCTTAAGAAGAAAACCAAAACAAATCCCGTTCGCTTTCAAAATTTGTAAAGAAAAAAAACATTACGCAGCCATGCAGTGATTTCAAATAGTGGTGCTAATTTTGTTTCAATTTTATTGTTTGCCCTTGAAACAAACCTGTTCACAAAAAAATACTGCTCATTTTCAGAGGTAAAAAATAAATTAGTTGTGTATGTATTGTGTTTACGACGAGAATAATGAAAAATTTCCCCACCGACGATAGAACATCTTATCATCTCCTAATAATGCAAACTGTACTAAGATTTACAATACTATTTTATATTTGTTGCTATTTGACTACTATTTGATCAGTTTTTGTACGAATATCTGTTATCACAGAAAAGTAGCATGCAGTGTTTGTGCAAGTAAAACAAATTAAACACAAGTTCATGTTAAAAAAACATTTAAGCTTGGACGGGTTTTGCTCTTCGAAAAATATACTTCCCTTAATGACAAGATTTTGTACTTCTTCCTGTAAATAAGAAACGCCATCAACTTTTTTTTGGAAAAAAACGGAAATTTAAATTAAAAAGCGCTTAGTTTGGTCATGGATTTTTATACTTGTCTAGATTTTTCTAATAGTAAAGACTAACACCATTAAGCGACAATATTTGTTTGGAAATTTCAATTTCATAAAACAATATTCCTTTTTTCAACGCATTTCCCTCATTTTGTTTTATTGAGTTAATCGATTTAAGGCTCATTTTCAAGAATACAACACTCAGTCTGCAAGCAATTTGGATGTTGAACAAATGTGCAGATAGTGGACAGTGCTGCGGCATCTTACTGAATACTTGCACCCGCGACTGTCTATGCACAACTGTTCCACTGAACATTTTTAATGGATTTAGGACACACATGGCGAGCTAAATATATCAACAAAATACTGCCCTAAAAGTAAATCTGCAGGAAATGCGCGTCGGAGGCGTATTTTGGTTCCTTGTACAGATTTATAAAAGTATTATATACAAGCTGCCGAGATAAGATTTCTACTCGCCGTAATAGGATTCCAAAGAATCTTCGAACACATTCTAAAAAAACGAGACCTTTTCTACGTAAGAAATACTTGCAGGAGGGCACTTTCTTATACAGTCATCATCACTGGTCGAGAGAGACTATGACGTTACACGTTACAACCAATAGATATTAAATAGGATCCTGCTTGCTTTTCAATAGATCAACGCTACACTGCCGCATCTATCTGATGAATTAGCAGGTGTCTTTAAGTTCCGGGTCTTCTTCTGTTAAGAAGATTTTTTTTCGGAATTTTACAGGAATTATTTCGTTCAGGTATTTTAAAACATATATATGCGCTGGCAACAATTTTTAAGGGACACGAGAGGTATAAACTCGGCCACCTCTATACTATTTTATTTTTGCTCTCAGTTAACTAAACGTCGTAGTCTTATTCTTAATTCTCGTATAGGCTTTAATGTGTGATCTCCAATTTAACTTTTCATTTTTCATTTAAATCAAGAACTGAGGCAGGAGACATCCCAAGAATTGTATGTACGATAATTATCATTTAAACATGGACTGTTAAGAATTTACTACAAATTATTGTATCGATCTGTGACATACATAATGTTTCTGCTTGAAAAAAGATCTCAGCTGCTAGACTATGCCCATATACGTAAATATGAATATGATGTATACATAGTTGAAAGCGCTTGTACACATATCCTCGAATCTATACATATCTATATGGTAAACTATTCCGTAAACACTACCCCATAAACGTGTCAATATCCTCTAGGATTATTACATTTTCTTTTTTCTGTTTTGCACAGAACGTGCCATTTTCTGTGTGCGACGGAAAACGTGTTTATTCTCCTCCCAAATGTCGAACAAAGACTTGTGTCAACAACAACAGCCAGCCAACCGCCATGTGCAATCCATATCAAGTTTTTTTCTTTCTTCTTCCATTTCTTGGGTGGTGGTGTTAAAATTGTATTTATTTGCAAGGAATAAAATCTAACACGATGAAAAACAGCCCCATATCAAAATGTGACATCTCTCCCCTCTCGCACACACTCGATGTTCGAAGTTTTATCGAATGTCAAAAGGAATTGAGCTGTCAACTCTATAGGGATGAAGACAGGATGAAGGAGAGGAAAAAAAAAGGAAAATGGCAGAAATAGTGAAAAGGGTCCATTGGATGAACATATGCATGCACGGGTGTATGGCATTGTTCCTCTTATTTCAAGTAGCATTCGTGTTTAATTCACCCTCATCTCGGTTGGCATCGCTGAACTTAAAATGGAGGAATCGTTTTGATAAGTTTTATTCCCACGTCATTGGAGAATATATCACTTTGAGGAGTAAATAAACAAAGTTGGCCTTCGAAAGTAACTGCCGCCAAAAAAGAGTTCAAAGCCAAGGCCCGTCAGACCAAATTTACTGCCGCGTAAGACTTTTAAATATCTCTGACGTTTGTCCACTTATGAACTAAGACCGCTTCTCGTCATGTTCGAATTTTCCTTATCGTATTCTTGAAATATTTTTTGATAAATAAATTCGACAGACACAAGCACAAGCAACAAGCATTCACATCTTGAAGCAGCTGATTGTGCAGCACCCTATGTTCCAATGTTTACCTAGATCAATGTTTAAATCTAAGCTTTGTACTTGTAGTAGTATTGAATATTCTTATCGTACAGCGATATGAAGTATTTCGAAAATTCAATGAAATGAAAAATTAAGTGCAATACAAAGACTGCGGCAACAAATTGGGCATTTTTATACATTTTTGTGAAGAACAGTAGAATACTGTTTTCAAAGCTAAGTGGTTGCAAGAACCCTTTAGATCATCCTATGTTTCAAACCCCATGTCATGGACTCTCCCCATAATGGCAACATTAACTCAAAGCTGAACTCAAAAATGAGATAGGCGACGAATGGACCCTTTTGAGTAAAGTGTACATTCTCTGTGTCAAAAGATAAAATAATATAAATTCTACCCTATGAACACTTGTACCCTCCTACAGAATATCAGCAAGCAGTTTTTCAAGACACTTCTCTTAAAATATTCCACAGCTCCAAGTTCTTCTGATACAAAATCACCGATATCCTCTAAGAAAATTCTTCACAGAAAAGCCTATCAGAACTGACTGTAAGCACAGTCTTATGGCGCCTCAAGTTGACGTGACGGCAGACATCCGCGACCTACTACAAAGTTGTTCTCTTGTCTTCAAAATCATCGGGCGTGGAGAATGTGCGGTTAACGTTTACCAGGCACATAACTGCCCCATCGAATCGGAGCCACGAATGGATTGGATATTTTTTTTTGGGGCATAGAACCCTACTGCCGGCGGCACTGCACGTCAGACAATGGCGGTAGCGGACGCTTTGATGTCACAAATCGGGCGGTTCAAACAAAAAAAACAACATTGTATTCAAATATTAAATTGTTAAGTAATAACAAATAGAAATGGAGGGAAAAAAGTGTCTATGAATCAGTTTCGAGTTAAATAGCTCAGAAAGCTGGTATCTTTTGATAGTCTCTTCAGGTTTGGGCATATTTTTTTATCATAAATCTCAAATGAAAATAACAAAACAGTGAGAGATCAATGAATATAAAGGCGAAAAATAGTAGCGAATAGCTTGACAGCAATAGCTACCTATTTAACGCGCTTTCGGTGTGAAGATAATTCAATTAAACGAGGCGAACAATTAATTCGAATGAGTCACTGTGGATGAAAAATTGAAATGGGAGAATACAGAGCTTTGCTTTCTTTGAATTACGAGGAGATACTGCAGCACTTTCTGACAGGGAGTCACGATTCTGATGGTCGAGTTGGTTTTGTTAATGTCGAATAGTTGTTAGTTTTGTAACAAGAGTTATTGATCCACCGATGGAATTTTATGATTCTCCGAGGGGTACAATAGGAATCTGGGCTAACCAGTGATCTTGGCTGTGTGATGTGTGTGATAAATGTGGAAAAAAACTCACCGGTGGGTTTTAACGTTGTGAAATAATAACGCTTACGTATTTCGAAACTAGAAATGCAGTCCAATGCAGAAATGCAAAATTGGGTCATACAATTCGTGGTCCAGACATACCTTGTCTTGGCACTCGTTCATTTTGTTAAGGTGATAAATCAGGCCGCAGTGATCAGTAAGACAGCTCGCTAGCTTTCTTATGATTTCCTTGTCAAGGCTGAGGATTTCCTTATACTAATGAGGGATGATTAATTTCTTAGATTGCCTTACAACATATCCAATGATCTAGGCCATAGTTTCTCAATCTTTGAGCCTGTGCGGACCCCGAGCAATGAATTTATCTCTCCCTCCCAATGGTGGAAATGGAAAAGTATAGTGGGTTTATAGTGGAATGATAATAAAGACGTATTTCTGATGTTTTGTGCCCTGAAAGTGCTCCACAGTTTGAGAATGCCTAGTCTAGGCGAAGTGTGCAATTCAAACACGCTCTCCTCGTGAAAGAACTTGAGCATGTCTTACAGCATATTATATCATAGTTTTGTATTTTATTTCTACATCAGATATATGGTCACGTCTGCGAGGAAGTTGAATGGTGGAGAACACATAACCGCTATCTCTATAAGCTGTACGAAGATGTGAATGTAGTCCGGAAGCAAAATCCGTCACACATACTGGCCACATGGAGCACATGCCACACCAATGCTAAAAATAAGAATCCTAATCTCCTGAGGGGAAGAGGGGGACCGAATCTCCAGTAGGCCAAGTCATCGCATACCTAAGACAGCTTGGTCTTGATGATTGGAAGCAACGTACCTCATACTATATCTATAATTTTTTTGAAAATGAGGAAGTTGTAACGATCACCGTCAATTCACACGTGGTTTCAACAAGAGTGTCCCACATCATGGTAAACGAACCAAGAGCAATTTCGTGAATGCGTTATTTCATTTTTTGCGATGTCAATTGGCCACCAACGCCATTTGATTGGTTAGTGTGGAGCAAAATATCGTGATCATTCATTAGGATTTGAAAAAAACATATTCGTCGAGTTATGACCGACTTATTGCTCGATATGTGTTGAAAAGTCATCATCTCGCCAGAATAGAGTTTTGCCAGAACTCCTGTGGAGGACACTTGATTGATACTATATTACGACATTACGATCGCTGTGGTGTAGTGGATACATTACTCAAGTCCCACGCAAAGCAGGTTCAATTCACGACAAGTTAAAAATGTTCATAATTCACGGCTCCACCACCCTCGAGTCATGGATTATGGAATACAAGTTATAACTGGAAAAATCATTGAACGCACACAATTGAACTTGACTGCTACTTGCCAAGTGACATTTATAGAAAGTTTCCGCGGTAAAAGTTTCAACTTCATTTGTCTGGAATCATGGAACGGGGCAAGCGTCTTCAGCACACAGAAAGATAATTTTTACTGAGGAGAAACTATTCACCATTCGTTCAACAAACTGAATGATAGGATTAATTTTCAATCATCAATGTGAACTGCAGCCTCTGTGATAGTTTGGTAGTGAGTCCTATGTGATGGAGTCACCAAGCAATCACCGAAATCTTACCCTCTTAACACAAGACTCCGCTCCAACACATAAGGCGAAAACGACACAAACAGGTCTAAAAAGTAACGGATAATTGGCAATCTGGAAACATTTGAACTAAATATCGTCCATTTAAGGGACATTGACTTGTACTAGGTAACACCAAAGTATTGACTATTGAACACTTATCTGAGCAAGGGCTAGTACTACGTACAGAGACTTTATGATGATGCGATCGTAGAGACAAGAGCTCTATAAGTAAGATGCCCAAGCTTCAGCCTCGAGATACGGAACAACCAGAAACTTGGAAATCGATCATAGAATCGTAGCTAGAAGAAAAATGTGCAGTTGCAAGTGGCAGCATGCACCGAAAAGATGTAGGTAAACCTTGCCTAGCTATAAAGTAAAAGTCATTAGCGTCAATTTCGGAATTTCAATACCGAGCCATAGAACGGAATAAATTGAGCAAAGTCCTGGTCTACAGTTCACATTATAAAAACTTAGCGAGCTACATATGTTTCTTGTGAGAACAAACTACAAGCAACATACTAGAACATCTTATGTTCCTCCGGCAAACTTAAGCTGCAGCAAAACTTTCAGTCTGACAACAGGAAAAAGCATGTATAATCAAATAATTGAAGAAACAGACACATTCAAAAATCAAAACAGCTCCACCAGTGCCTAATCAATTTCGACGTGATCACTGAGTTTTTGACTTTTCGAAAGAGATCTCTTTCCACTTAGATGCCTCCATCGCAATGTCAGAATCCCCAAACAAGACAAAAGGGTCAAGTTCTTCAAATCCAAAAAAAAAAAAGAAAAAACAGAAACAAAAACACCAAGAAGAAGAGGAAAACAAAATTAAATACGCGTAACATTTGCCTTAAAATTTTCGATTTCCAAAGAAAACCAAAATGAATTGATGAACACAAAGGTGCTACATGAGTGCCCAATGACCCAAAATCTAACGCTTGCGTGTTCGTTCGTATAACGTCTACTATTCTAGCTAATGCAAAGCGTGTCAGATATTACCTTTCCAGACCATGGCGAAGAAACCAGGAAGAGTAAAAAGAAAGAAAAAAAATTTCATAATCATTGACTGAGCATTATAGCGCCAATCGAGCCAAAATACAACCCGCCACACGAATATGTCATCTCTTCTCTCCAGTCTGTCTGTCTGTCTGTCCAAATGATTTTCAATATATTCGGCAACGAGAGTCACAAATTATATTCATAACTGGAGAAGAAGACGCCAAAGGAACAACTGATTGACGTTTCAGATATCTCGCCAAGCAGAGCATCATCATCATCCTCGTCGTGATCATCATCATCATTATCATCATCATCGTCATCGTCAGGCGGGCAGGCATTCGTTGGTATGTCACCTAAAAATAAAACCTCTTCGTCTTTGGCTCTTTCTCGTGCTACTCTTGTAGCATTCGGATGATGTGTGCGCTGCGCGGATTCTTGCATATTCAAGATAATTTTGTCAATTTTTGTGCAGTCAGTTGTCATGCAACACCAGTTCACACTATCCATAGAATGGAATTAGCTTGTCGCACGACGAGACATCTCAAAGCGGAACTTTCATAAATGCGATAAATATCTTGAGAGGTAGTTGGGTAGGTTGGGCCGCTTAGACTTTTGCATGACTTAAGTGACATGTGGCCACTTAAACAGAGAGCTCATCCTTGTTGTGATCTGAGGTGGGAATGAGCGAATGAACTCCATTTGGTGTAGCTAGACTGAAATGAAATTCAATAGGAGATGCGTAATTCCTACCAGATTAATTTGTGACTTGTTTCTTTTTCTCTCCTTCTCTTTCTCTCTGGAAGGAGAAGGAAGCGGAAAGGTTTTTTGTGGTAAAAAAAATTGTGGATGTATAGTCAACGTTGTAGTTTTAGGATCAAGATCTTGATCAGTTGGGGTTTGTATAGAACGATGAATCTACGTGTCAGAAGACAAGAAAGTGATTTTCAACACATCACGAAATTAGTGGTGCAAAAAAATTATGGTAGGTAGGTATTCGAAACCTGGATGCAATAGGACCAAGAAAGGATTGGTCGGTACATATATCCACATGGACCTTGGTGATAGTGTCTAACCGACAGGAAAATACACATTCAGAAGCATGACCAGATATCAATGATTGGATTTTCAATTGTCATGTTTCAGCAGCTGTCAAGGTTATCAGTGACGAGAGAGAACTAGCTGTCAAAATATTCGGTAAGGCTTGCAGAACGTCGAGAAATTATTACAAAATATCGAAGTGCCGGCCAAAAAATCTTCTTCTCAGACGAAATCGAATTTTGGTTCAGCGGCTATGCCAATGAGCAATATCAATCAAGCTTCAATGCATCCTCAGAGATTGAGTATTTGGTGCGCTTCATAGCATGGCGGTCATTGCATGGCAGCATTATCGGACCTTATTTCTTTAGAAAGGAGAAAGGAGACACCGTTACCGTAGAACGATGTTAAGTGACTTTCTGTGCTCAGAGCGAGACAACATCAACATATCCGAGCAGTGGTACCAACAAGACCGAGCTAAATAGAAGCAACACAACGCTCGAAGCTGTGGCGGAGAAGTTTGGTGACTGGGTTATCTCACTGTGACTGTTCGTAAATTGGACGCCATAATCATGGAAATTGGCACCATTCGATTATTTTCTCTAGGGCTACGTCAACTGCTTAATCTACGCTAACAAGCAAACCACTTTGGACGAGCTCAAGGCCAACATTCGATACGCTATTGCCGGAATAACGGTTCATATTTTGGTTCATAGCTTGAAGCGCTGCCAGCTAAGCCCAGACGGCAAATTGATGAGCTATTCCAGACATAATGACATGAATGTGGCATCAAAATAAAGCCAGAATCAATTACATATATATTTCACACCGTTGTGGTTTCATTTATGGTCATCCTGAGCTTATCATCGGGATACACGAAGAGGATATTCAAGCTCAGCCACCAATTACGGAACAACCCGGTATTGTAAACTCGAATCGAAAATAGGATAGTAATAAACAATTAGAGGAAGCATCGAAGGAACGCGGGGAGAAGAGTAGGTGTCGAAGCCAAGGCTTCTAAAATTGTGTTTAGATGCCTTTAGCTAAGTACAACATCAGGATACCGGTTTGACTTCCTGAAAAGTGCCCAAAATTCACTTAAAACAAAATAGATTTAAAACAAAATAGATTAAAAAAAAAATACACCATCTGAGTGACATACTCAAGTGTATACACATTAACTTTCCCTTTCTTTCAATCGACTTCCCTGTAACGTTTGTCTAAAATCATTTATCTTTCTCTCTCCCACTCTGCATATGCAGACATTTCTCAGAATGTATCCAGCATGTCGGCTGGCTGGCTATACAACATATTCGCATGAATGGATTTGTAAAATTTAAGAAAACTCCACCGAACGAGGATGTGTCATCTCAAATGTTCGCTGCGCTGCGCACGAACAAATCTCAAAACTCCAGTCATCATCCATTCCCAAGCAGACGGGAAGGAGATATCGACAAACGTCTAAACTGTCTCTACTCGAATACATCTGTGATGTGAAAACGGCGCACATCCTCCCGCATTACCACTCTCCGATCTCCCACCGGTGCACTGTCGGATTTTCACCGCAGGTATTATAATAATTATTATTGAGATGTTTAACTCAGATAAAACATCACAGAAACAGGTCTGTCCGCTGCTTCTGTCAATTAATTTTTTGTCTCTTTTATTTCACCCGGGCAATTGTCCGAGTCCATCGAATGTGATGTTTGCTTGTTGCTGGATAATAAGGCAGCGCCGGGGTACAAGGGGGAGAGGGAGTTGCAAATTGAAAAAGAATATTATTTATGAATGCCGATAAATTTAATAAAATTGTTTAGAACGCATGCCGACAGCAGACGCGCACACGCAAAATGACAAACGAAGGGGAGGGGTGAAGTCCACTCCTGTTGCTGCCGTTTCTGAACCAATGAATCTACTTCTTAGGTCTTCTACACGGCAACTTGACTTCCAGATCACAGAGTGAGCTTGGTGAGCTTCTATGATATTTGCTCGTCGGACGGACATCTACTTTGACCGATGTGATAGGACTCATAACTTCAATTTGTGATAAATTAATGGAGAATGATATTAAAAGTGTTCGTGGCAAGTGGAACAAGTTCTTGTCTGGGTGCCGCTTCGAAGTGAATGTATCTATTGGCGTCCGTCTCTATTGGTACGGTAAGGAAGGATTGGTGGCAAGAACGGTGGTATTTTTTATTTTTATTTTTTTTAATTTGTGGTTACATCCATTATTAATGACTGTCAATCCGTGTAGTGGAGTTTTTCACCGGTAAGGAGATTCCACGATATGTGCCGCACTATTGGGGATTAAGATAAAGTCTTTCCATTTCTTGGCATACATGCTGAGATGGAGATGAATCAAGCTGAGAAGGAAATTCTTTCTTTTTTTTTTCTCTTCTTTGCATCAACCGGTGGCCGGCGGCGGCGGCGACGGAGCACCTTAACTGCATCTGAAGTGGATGAAGAGTTGAACTGATATGTAGTTATGGATTGGTGCGTAATAACTGACTGATTTCACTGCTCACTGTCATTGCAGCATTTATGTAGATCGGTAGTTTACGAGTTTGTTTGCTATGTTCCTTCGCTTATCCTTGTTGGGTAGATATGGTCCCATAAATGTAGGTCAGAGTGGGGTGGGTTTCAAGCATTCATTATCGACACAAGCAGACACAGTCTGTGGGCCTTTTAAATCTTACATTTGGTACAGTCAGAGGAGACTTTTGTGCTAACTTTTGGTTTGATGTCATGAATGCATTTGACGCGAAAGAAGCTGCAAAATTATCGTACAAATGGGTGATCTGTATCTCTAATGAACAAGTTTCAAATCCAAGTGATAAATACATCGCAAGATTCATAGACAACGTTTCTAAGACAACGTCAAGTTTGTGGCCAATATCTCCAGGCATACAATTGTGTTAAATTACATCTGAGACATATTCAAATAATATGACATCTCAATGCAAGCCATCCAACTAACTAAATGAACCATGCACTGAGACAAAAAAAAAAGAAACTACAACAAGAACCCGTCAATCAACCAAACCGCATCTCGTCGCGTCGATAGGAAAAAAAAATTAAAGGAAATCGCAGTCCCATCACCGGCAGCTATCACTTTAATAGTGGGTGTGGTGCTACTTCAATCTACCATTTTAATGCTCAACTACCGAGAGTGTGCCTGTGTACATGAATGTCCATAAGTAGCATTCACTGTCTTCATTCTCTCTTTTAAAAAGGAACAACCAGATATAAAGAAAAGACAAAACCCAGCAACAACAAAAATTGACAGAGTTCTGAATTGAAATGATGGATTACCAGGCGCCAGTCTTATTTGAATTTATTGATAAAAAAAAGACAAACGCCGGAGAAAAATGGAAGCAACATGAAGTGGGATTGAACGGCGCGACGCATTGAAACGTATGACGCCGTGTTCTTTGTATGCATAAGCTCTGACTTCTGGAAATAGATCTGCAAGCAAACATACTCGTAAGATCATCTCTGAGTAGTGAGACTCAAAGACATCTTCATTTTTATCAATTGCGATCGATTACAAAAACTAAATTTTAACTTTCGCCTCATGCAAGGGGGGAAATGGGACATATTTACACACCTTAAATGGCTCGGGCAGTATTAACAAGAAAATCGCATTAGCTTCACCAATAACACCCAAAATGAGAAACATCAACAATGTCCTTACTTCTTATCCAACTTTCATCGGATACAATTAAGGACATTCACTCGAAGGGCACAATCAAAACGTACACACACACCCACACACGCAATCCACTAGACAATCACCCACTATCGGAAGTTGGGTAATATTACAACCACACACAAGGGATAGTGCAGTGGATCTTATGCTTATGCCAAGGGTTGGACAACAGTATTACGCGACCCAGCCAGATATCTTATCGCTCTTTACTTTGGCCATATCCATAATAATTTTTGAAACGTGCACGACATTCAATATTTGCCGTGGAATATTAAATTTCAACCACCACCACTGCGGCGGCTGTCACTTCCAAGTGCATTGCCATGCGAATTTTTAGTGAAGGAAAACCAAACTGAAAACAGTAAGTGAAAAAGTTTGCTTACACATGACGAGAATTATGAGAAGTTAAATGTGTACTATTACAGTTAGCGACTTCGGTCTCAGAAAAAAACAAAATGCAATTCATATATTCCTGGCAGAATTGCGCTTTCGGTATTGGCGATAGTTATATTAGTCAATGCCACGCAGTGATCAGAGATTATTTAATCTATTGTCAATCGCTGTTTCTTTGTGATCAGGAGGTAATTGAGTAGCAGAGCACCCTCTCGAAGGACAAAGCTGACATTACATAACACATTGATCATCCCCGACCTGCTTTATGGCGCGGAAGCATGACCAATCTCAAGAGCAGATCATTTTTAGACTCAATTAACAATATACCTCGTTTGATATTTAAAAGCGTGACTGGCGCATATAATATATAATATATATATAAAGTTCTGTAATTGCCTGCAAATATTCCTTGCAATCCTCTTAGACCCATTTGCTGATACTACTCTCAGTCTATATCATACTCTTACGTACACTTACACCTTGCTGTCGCTTTAGTTGGGAAAGATTTTGTCGCATTCCAGTTAGAGGTTCACAATATATTGGGGAAATGCATATTTTTGCGTTCCATAAATACACCCCTTTAAATATATATATATATGTAGATATTCATAGTCGGAAAACATTTTTAATAAATTTTTTGGTTGCACATGTTTTGTCCGATACTGTACATCTTACATCTACTATTTTAAACATTTTTCTTCTTTCGGGTAAAACGTCCACTCCGTATTCACAAGTAATTTATTTGTAAATTCGACAAAAATATTCAAGTTCTTCAATTAATCTTCGTTATGTTTGACACACATTAAAATATATAAAAATTGCTTGCTTCTTAACTAAACTGTGATATGGCAAATTAAAATAGTCTCTAGGCATAGCCTTCATTGACAACAAAACATATTGCTTGGATGGAAATGATTTAGTTCTTACAACTCTCTAGCAACACAGCACTCTAGAATCCTTTACATGCCAGCAATACCTTGGAAAGGACTGCCAGTTGTAGAAGATGTAGAATCATATTAGCTTAGGGCAGGCATGTTTATGCATGATTATTTGCAGCCCGCAACAATTTTCCATAACTATACTGTTTTCATAAAAAATTCCAAAAATTAATTATTAAACAAGAAAATATCGAAGTAAAAGTTTTAAATGATTATTTCTTAATTCTGAGTTGTGCGAAATGACATAGCTATGTTAAATTTTAAATTTGAATTTTTAATAAAAAAAAGAGTAGTTGAGAATTTGGACTACAATTTTCGAAGAATTTGGCCCGCACACTGAAATGAGTTTGACATGCTTGGCTTAGGGTCATTGTATTATTTATAGAAAATGCAAGGTAATTCAATTTTAACTAGAACTAGTTTTTCACGTTGCAATTTTTTATCTGCAATTTACTTTTGTGCTTTGTTCTGAACGGAAACTGACTGATTTTTTTTCAAAAGTTTAACTCTTTTTACTTTAACATCCGTTCACAAAGCAGTGGGCGATTGTTGTTTTCATGTAACGACTTCCATAAAAATAATGAAGTTAAAATTGCCGACACTATGCACACCGCAAACTTCAATTGACAAAACAAACTGTCAAAATAGATAGAAAAGGGTGATAAGCTAGTTTGGGGACCCCAACCAAAAAATCGCAAATCGAAATTGCAACGTGAAAAGTTAATATTCCTAAGATAGCTGGGCCAAAACTGCTTCATCCCCGCGGACATTAATGATCAAGACTGTGAAATATACATCGATTTTGAGAAGTAGTCCTGCTTGCATAACTTCTAAGATCATAATCGTCAAATCAAGTAATTCAAGCATCAAACTCAGAACTCGTACAAATGTATTGAAACAGATTAGGGCATATTTGGAACCTAGAAAGACCTGGAGTAACTGCAAGTTGTTTATTTTTCGGCAGGGAATCATTATTTCATATTTCTTAGAGGATACTAGAGGGAATATGTCACTTGTATCCGTTATTGGGACTGGAGATTCTGAGAATTTGATCGATTCGGAACAGAGGACATGACGGTGCATGGCTTCTGCTACGAAGTATATTTTGAGAACATTTTTAACCGGGCGAATAATAATTTCCAAAGTAAATAAATAAATGTTCTTTTACTATTGAAGGACACCCTAAGGCTTATGTCGACTCCGAAGGGCGAAGAGACTCTCAGAGAATTGCCAGTGACTCGAAAGAATCGAAGTCATGAATTATGAAAGCTCCTCATGTTAGTAATCGAATCTCACATACCCCTATGGCGACCATTAATAAATATTAAATGGAAGCCTTAAATATTTGAAGCGACAACCAAATATCAGCACTTATTTTATTGGTAGTTTCTTTATTGAAATATCAGAGCGGATTCGCGCCCGTGCATGTTTAAGAGAAAAAAACAAAATATATCCGCCGCAGCACACATGTAAGTTGGTGTATTCAAACAGTTGTCTGAACATGACTTTAAATGCATTCAGCTTCAGAATTTTGTCAAGTACATCATGTCTGATTAGACACTATTTATGGTGTTGTATTCCTTCAAAGAGCGATTACCAGCATTTAACTAAACAATTTCTACACTCTGTCGGTCATGCTGTGATATATGACATAGGAATACCCAACTGAAATGGATGTCTCATCAACGAGAACAACTTTCGAACTCCAAACATTCAAAATTGTGTGTTGTGAGTTGGATTTTTTTTCTCATTTCGTTTTTTTCCCCTTCAGCCCGTTCGTGTTTTTTTCCTCTTTCCAATTCTGACACTGTCCAAAAATGTCTATTTGATGTGATGTTTTGATATTTTTGACACTCACGCAAGCACGAGGTGCCTGCTGGATGGATATGAATGTATTGGATACCAAATAAGCCGGTAACGAACTTGAATATTCCAACGAATTAATTATAATTTCTCCTTAACAGACTGACCACCAGCAACCAGCACTACTACTGGTTTATAGTGGATGTCGTGACAAATTCGTTCCTATCACAATTTAAAAGGGTCAGAGAACTATGCGAGAGACGTATTGTAGATGGAAAAAAATAAAACGGAGAAGAAAAAAATTCATATAAGCGCTTGAAGTGAATGTCGTTACTTTTTTTTCCTCTCTCTCTCCTACTAAAACGCAGCCACTTGTAACTATTTTTCTTGTGGGGTCTTCGTGTCATTAGTTGTGTGTTGTTTTTTTTTTGTGCGTGGATAGGCGGATAGGTATCGAGTTTGACACTTTGAAGTTAACTCAAGCATGTTTTTCACCATCAGCATTTGGGCGAACGTTTTCATGTAGATCATTAATACGTCTCGGGACTAGGTTTTTGTATTTGACATTAGCGGTGTTGGCGCGATTTTTGAAAACTAGGCATCAGTATGTCATGTAGGCATAATTCAGGGCGGCATTCGAACTTTGGCTTGAGACGGAAATAAGATGTATGCCCACGAGGCTCTAGTCAAGGCTTTATTAAGTTCAACCTTGAAGCGTCTTGCTTGATTTCCGTACACTTTGTATCCGTTCCGTGTATCCCAACTAATGTTGTCCAGCATACCACTTTGTATGCTTTTCGGAAAACCTGCGGTCCAATCTGTGATTTGATTGCCTTCACTTCAAATAAGACGAAATATCAGTTCCAATCTTTACTCTACAAATTTAGAAGTAGGTTAGGTAGAGTTAAAGTGGTTGGGTGCAGATAGCAGTCACACTTAGGCATATTTGGAGCTTGTGACGAAGCTATTTAACTTACTTATGCCGACACCACTTAGTTCGCTCATATTAACGAACAAGTAGGCTCCTATGTGCGAGTTACTACAACTAGTCAGAGCACTGCACAAGCAGAGAAGTTAATGTATTCTGCAGAAATCATTGTAAGACATACCCGTCCTGGAGGCTTTCGCCACACAGTACCAGTATGATAATGAATTCACCTGAATTCTGGTCTACTTAGTATAAGCAGACAGAGTGACCGCTTGAAATTAAGTTGTTGTTATTTGGCAATATTCACTGTTTTAAGGCAAGTGATGGCTTTTAACTGCGGTTGCGCTTGGTTGCGTTAATTGTATGAGTCTTTAGAAGATGGCGGGTTGTAGCGGTTCTTATAGAGGTTGGATCTCATTCTGGTGTGAGATTAGAGGTTGTACTACCCCAGTGAGTTCGTCGGCCTGTCACAGTGTCCCGGCACCCACATAAATTGTATACGAAAATGCTCACCCATTTTGTTGAAAGACGACCGACAAATAAGGGCTGTTAACAGCCTGAGAACAAAGTGACGTTTTGTTTAAATCCGCATACAGCGCACTTCAGGGCTATAAATTGTCTACACCAGAGTGTTTCAAATAATAGGAAAGTTTGTCAGTAATGCCAACACTGAAATCGGCTTCGGTGGCATCTTGTTGATCCAAACATGAAACAAAAGAAGAGAATTTTCACAACCGTTTCAACTGAACTCTGAAGAGAAACTAAATAAGAGGGTTTTAATGAAATGACTAGGCCTGAGCCTAGCTTCTCAGCAACCTCTTGTGTTGTGAGTGATATTGTTCTCTCACGAGCGAAAAGGACCTACAGTTTTATGCCGACTCCGAACGGCCAACTTGAAAAGCTTTTTCTAGACAGTTATACTCTGAGCTCTTTGAGCATATCATATAAGGAATATTGCAATGTTGATTCACGTGCGTAGAAAAGGAACATAAAATCATCAAAGGGCACAGTTATCCCAACTTTTATTATCACGATCGCAATAAAAGTTGTACCAACCAGAAAAATAGAAGACAATGCTGCATTTGAAAATGCAGCAACAGACATTTGACATTCCCATTCGGGAGTTCAGGTACCCCAAAGAGATTTCCGAAGTTGTTCAGCTGAGCTGGTGCTTTCAAATCAACAATACGCTCGACTTGGCTGATGTGATACAGCTCTTTGCACCTAGTTGATTTGATTTCAACAATTCCTGAAATTTATCTCAGTTGTAAAAGCAAGTCGCATGCTTTGCGGGGTTCTCCTCCGAAATCTATGTGCCTATCATTGGGTGATGGGTAAAGATCCACTCATGAACGTAAATTCGGACCAAAGATGATATAAAAGAGTCGCAAGCAAAGATGTCGCCATTGGCAATGGTTTTGATTCTGCTAGCTGGAGTATATGTGTATGATCTTACCTCTCGAGACAAGTGGTGCCGGGAAATTCGGAACTTGTTTGTGCTGCTATGTTTTTCACAGACCTTCGGCATAGGAATTGACGCATGTGCCCAAAGCTGAAAGCGCCAATGCAACGACATTATTAAAAAGTCAGCTTAATCTAAATTGCACCGTCAGATTTACAGTCGTTCAGATTGCTAAAAATCTTTCAAGATTACGGATATTGTTTCTAACATTTCGCTCCAGCAAAAAATATGTCAAATTAAAGAGAATTTGTCAGAAAAAATACTTGCATGAATTGAATAAATTAAATAAATTTAAAAATCAGCAAACTTTGGTTACTTTGGTATGTATTCTGCTTGGAACTGAGTGATACTGACGGGAATTTACCGAACTGTTACCAAAAAAGCCAGACTGCCAAAGGGTGGTCCGCATTTGCTATCACTGTTTTAATCGCCAACAAAAAGTGATTCCGTGGCAAGAACGTTTCGCACATTACGAGCAGATTACTGTCGACATAATCGTAATCGTGACCCGTCGATTTTTATCGCAACAGCTGAATCTTAACAGAATTTGTTTGCCCTGAAATCGAAGATATCGATGTGGAAGACATGTGGTTGAAACAAGACGGTGTCGCATCTGATACAATACGTTTTGGCTACGTTTGACTTTTTTCTTGTCCCAAAAGATAGGAAATGTTCAATTTTGTTTATCAAACAAACAAAATAATGTAGTGTAGTGCAGTAAATTATAAAATTGACAGAGCAAATCCAGTGGTAAATTAAACCGAAATCCCAGCAATTAATTTGTATCTGCATACTTCAAACGCGTATTAGTGGTGACAACGGAAAAATTTACCAGTCAAACATAATTCGTATCCATCATATAATGAAATATAATATTGTGAATCTTGTCGTATATCAGTTCGGATACTTTGCGCACTTTTTGTAACCACAAATGGACTTTGGAGCGTCCAACCTTTACACCTCTGCCACCGCTATATGTTTGATTTCCGTAATTCACGAGGGGAAACCCATCATTTGTTTATACCTTTGACAAATGTCAAAATACCTCAGATAGCAGGTAAACAAACGAAAAGTGTGCATCATTACTGGAACTGATAATAATGTGAACATTTGTCAGAGTAAAGCACCAACAAGTGCGATAGTTTGCCAAATACTCGGAGCTCCACATTTCCACTTTCATCGGCAAACTGTAAAGAGCCAAATTGTGAGCTTGTCAAATTCAAATTTGACATTACTGACATACTTTGGAGTGTTTATCAATATCAATATACCGTTGATACAGAATTTCAGAGCGCAAATGCGAGAAACTAACTAAAATTCACTCGAATATCTCGTGTAGACACAAGAGCATATGCGTGCGTTTGGGTATGTTTTAGATTCCACAGCAAGATTGTGAGTTCAAAGTGCTTCCGTTCTTAAAAAAAGTGATCGCGTTTAATTTCGCAATTTAGGGGTTTGTTGACAAATGTGTCACTCGATTTCACTGACTTCAAAATCGAGTTTGTCAGCCGGGGTGTTCGGAGAACATGAGGTGTCACAGTCAGACGTTAAGGTTTCAGAAACTAAACTCCGTGATACCGGGATAAGATTCGCACAATGATTAGGTTTGTGCTGGACAGTTTGGCGGCCCAAATTAGATTTCGTCACTGAACAGGCGGGATTTTCAAAGGCAGACCGATAAGCTTAGTAGATTTATATATGTATATCTGGAAAGATAAAACTGATAAATAGCTGGCGTGGCACTGGCAGTGCACGCTAATGTACCGATAGAAAGTTGAGTGCTTGAAAATAAAATAATGACACTATGTCTGTCTCTAAGTCTGTCCCATTATCAGACTAATCTACTAAAACATGCACGGGCATTTAAGAACGCTTAATTCTGGTTTTGTTAATAAATCTCAAAGCGGTTTGCACTTTCTTTCAATGCAGAATATGATGAGGTCGTCTGGAGAAAAATTCTTAACTCCAACCACAGACATTGTATGATTTAGTCAGTTAAGGACGGATCAATTCAAGACCAAAGAAAAACAACCTACCTTGGGGCTTTGGCACATTCCTTTTAAGCTGCATCCACTTGTAAGTCGGCAGACCATTCGGTGAAGTTTGCTGTTGGGTCGTGATCGTCGTACCGCCAGGCGAGACGACATGTTGACTCCGTGCACTATTCCCAGAACTTCCAATGCCACCGCTACTATTGCCCATCGGTCCACTGATACTGCCTCCTCCGGCTCGACTGGAGGACATGCCCGCTATGGAGTCCATAACCATCGATCCATCCATACCGGTCGCATTGGGGTATCCCGCTGCCATCGATGTATGATGTGCCGGCGGTTGCAAGTGCTGTGCATGATGGTGCCACGAATTTGTAGCCATCATACTACCATGAGCATTCTGCTGTGAAGCCGACTGTTGCATCAAAGCGTCCTCGCTCAGCCCATACGGCGAGTGCATTGTGATTTTTACCTCGTCTCCCGCATGCATTGCATACCCGGCAGCTCCACCATTCTGCTGATGCTGCTGCTGCTGCTGTTGATGATGATGATGGTGATGCGGACTCTGATTGTACAAGCAGTCTAGGTTCGTGTAACTTAGGCCGTTCTCTGAGCTAATGATTGACGCATCTTGGACACTATTCGATGACTGATTGCCAGGCGCAGCTGTACCGTAAAACGAATGCACACTGTCACTCTCGTAGTACGAGTCTGTGGGCGAGTTGCTAGACGGATGCTGTGGCGTTGTCGCTATCCCATATTCCGCAGCCGATGGACTGTACAAGTGCGGGTGAGAGTAGATGGGATTTGTGGAGCCTTGCTGTTGTTGCTGCTGCTGCTGTTGCGACTGTTGCACGGCAATATTATTGTTGGCGCTATGCGGTGGGGTTAGCTGATAGAAATTGCCCGAATCAAGTGGTTGCCCGTAACTATTGCTGTGATATGGTAAGTGAGGGTGTGATGTTGCGGCCGCTGCTGCTGCAGCCGCAGCCACAGCTGGGAACGAGTACGGATATCCATTGCTTCCCATCTCTCCACCGGTATGATAACTATTCGAATGATTTCCGTACATACCTACGTCCATCATATTGACAGCCCACAGTGCACTTATCACGCCAATGATTTTTTGTTTTCTCACTACGGCCCCACTGGGCAAAAGCTCACTCACTTTTTGCAACCTTTCCGAACTTAACTTAACTTTTCCTCATGTGACACCACTTCATATGGGTTTTGCACTAATGTTTATTTTCCTGGATTAAATGTGCCGCATTTATCGCTTTAACTGTGCCACACACAGACGACGTTCGATTTGGAAACACATTCACCTTCGCAATTGATAGAAAACCCCGAGCACTGATAACGAGCTCGCTCGGCGTAGATATCGTTTCTCAAAAACTCAAAAACTCCGTAAACACAATTTAATTCGGACAAAATAATATATGTATGCAATCAAATACGAAATACAGGAGCGCGCACAAAATGTATCTAACGACGTTGTTGCTCGGTAAGCACGCAAAATTCTCTTTCAAAACACACTAAACGACCACCGGACACAGAGCTCACTCAGGCATTGCTTGCGCACCCAGAAAGTCACCGTCACCAAATGGCTCGTCGCCAGATACCAACGGAAACACATTCACGATAGTGAGATACGCCTTCTCGAACCACGGGTGCCAGTGTTTGTGTATCCACCACCATTCCTCGGTTGTTCATCTCTTTCACACGAATGCCTGCATACGGGAGGCTAGAAAAGGACAACTGGTTGATGTGTAGCGAACATTTGTTTTGTGTGCTTACACATGAACGTGTGCGGGTTCTGTTTGTGTAGGGTATCTTAGAGATTAGCCGTAGCCAGCCACAGAAGCAGCTGAAAGGAACGCCTTTGAGGGGTAGAGTCTAGATTCTATTTCATTTTGGCGTTTGGCAGTAGCTGATTTCATTTGTAGATACTGTGTCTGTGCTTTTTTGGAAATTGAATATTGAACCTTATGGCACATAAGGCGCACGAATTTGTGAGACGTCTGTGCCCCGCATGAAGTGCTCAGGTAGAGAGAGATCTCAATGGGAGTCTGTCACACAGTTGGGCGCTATAGGTGGGTTCCTTGAAGAATTTTGTTCTTGTTTTTCTTCTTTTTTTCCTTCATGTTCTTCAATTCTTTGACACTTGGCACGAATAGATGCAGGGATGTCTGAAATTCCATAAGACTGGCAGTTATATCTTTATCTTTGACGACTGCTGTCTGCCGATGGTAGCTACTCGTACTCGTATGTGTGTTCACTGTTCATTGTATAGAGATACCTACATCTCGAAAATTGTTGCTTGATTGACAAGTTAACAGGCATTTTCGGTAGAATTTGTGTCATTCGCCCAAAGTGACAGAATCGAGGGGAGGACACATTGACTATGTGATTTAGATTTAAAATGCTACTGACAGTTGCTTGAATGCAAAAGGAACGATATTTACCATATATGTAGATGGATATCGAAAATTTGTTCTGTTTGCATGTTGCTTGTCGGAATGCTTTGAAATTGCTTGAAGATAAGTACACACATTTGTGCAGAGGTGAGCATCTGAGGTGTGTGGCCATTGAATTCGCAAAACACTGTACTGGAAACAGAGTGGAAGCCATTTTGAATAGATAGATAAGTTTGCTGATAACGAAGCCTAATCGGTAACTGTTATTTGCTTCGTTGGCAAATATGTAAGTTCACACTATGTACGAGTATGACGGTGATAGGAAATTATTTGCAATGGAACGTGGTGCACATTTTGGTGCTGAAACAGAGTATTGTTAAGCCTTCCTGTGATCTTAGTGGAAGTGGTCGTAAGCAATAGTTGGAGTGGGTTCCATGAGAGATGCATATACTCTCTGAACGTTATCAGTGCGAAAGGTGCTGTCTGAAAATGGAAGTTAGTATGTACATCTCGGCTGCTTATATATATTGTATCTGCATACCTCATTAGACTAGAATGCACTGAACTCTAGTTCTGTAAGAATGCAAGTAGGTAAGCACTGAGATAAGCCAAGTGACGCACTTCAATCACGTGCAACGTGCTTCGATTTCGATCATCTGACGAAACAGTCATAGGCGATTATAGCTCGAGCGAGGCCAATGTGGCGGATAACATATGTATGTAGGTATTGTACATCCCCGCAGCAAGTTATATAGCTATTGTAATTTCTTTTCATTTTTTTGTGAAGACGAAAGCACTACAGTGGCATCTACACATTTGTTAACCCTTATCCTCCAGTCAGAAAAAAAAACACACACATGGTATTTATGGGTCCAATTTGCCCAATCATTTTTTTATTTAGCAATCACAATTTTTGCAGTTTTGTTCAGAATGTTTTTTTTTTTTTCAAATAAATTTTAAGCATTACATTCTGCGCAATATTTGGTACTGTTGGACCGATTCGGATACATATAGCAGCGAGATGGCTTCAACGGTGACACAGTTGGTTGTTCTTGAACATTTTCTTGACAACTTTGAGCCCAATAATCTTCCCGGATCGCTGTGTTCGACGAGAGATTTCCTTGATTCTTCAAAAAAAAATCCCTTCATCTAAAATGTTTTCCTTTATTCCAATTTGGAAAGATAGAGACGTGTGTATGTATATCAAGAGTGTTATAAAATAATGTCTGAGGCTATCAGTTCGATATATATACTTTACACTTCCATCTGAAAATGTGTATAAGTTGGTCAGCGCCTGATTTTATAGAGTTGTAATATTTTATTACTTCCTGTTCTTTGGCATCATCACTTTGGTTATCTCTTTTTCGTTGTGCTCATGAGAATGATTTTCATTGGTACATATGCAACAAGAGTTGTATTATTTTTGTTATCGAAAAAGAAATGGGAAAATGTCTACAAATTCAAAATTTGTGATAGTAAAAATATTTTATTTGTTCGCACTGTTCCCAATATAAAGTTTTAGTTTTAGCAATGTGATACTTAATTAGTATGAAGTGAAGAAAGTGGCACAAGTCTGTGTCTACCTTTCAAATCTTTGATGATATCTAGAACTACTTATACGATGTCCTTGATTACGTTCGGACTTGCATTCTTACTTCCAAAGATCAGGCAAAACTTGTTTTGCTATCGCACAGAGCCCATACTTTTATTCCATACATTCCTGACTTAGCTGGAAGGTATTGTTTGAAGGAACATCTCCCAAGTCCCACAGGTAACACATTTTCCTGTGTTGGATGGACATTTATTTCCCATACACATATTCAAGAAATCCCTAAATGGAGTCAGTGAATATTGGCCTTCCTTTGGAGTCATTCCCCAAACTTTCTAGTGACTCTCCATGGGAGCGAAAAGCTGAAGCCAGCAAAAGTAGTGCAATATGAGATTCGATAGAAATCCTATCAACTCTAATTCAGTTTTCCTTAGATACGATGTCACTTGAAAACATAAATTGAGAGTAAAAGAATACAACGTATGTTATGTGTACACAAAAATATCAAGAAAGTAGCATATGTGAACAAATATGATAAAAGTTTCAGTCGTTCACAGATCGTTGAACAGTGCAGATGTGTTTCGACTAATTTAAAGTAAATCAAGTGATAAGCAAGAAAAGTGAACTAGTGTAATTGGTACGAGGATCCGCAGCAAGTACTTGGCCGAACAAGTAGCGTCTACAGCCGTGACGCATAGGGGCACGGGTTCGAAGCACAGTGGGGGCGGACAGTTTTTCTTTTTTTTTTTTCTTAAACTAAGTACGTGAGTCCCTAGAATGGAAGGGAACGGGCAGCCCGATCGCCGAGGAACGGACGGGGAACATCAACCGGTGGCCGAAGTGTCACGCCACCAACCAACGGTGTCCCAAGAAGGCACGTCGAAGAGGAGGAGAAAGAAGCGCATCTCCAAAAGTGCAAAACGTCGCCTCACTGACACGTCACTAGAAAGACGGCAGGAGGGAGAAAGCGCTGCAGCTACGTCATCTAATGAGACGGCAGCCGAGGGCGAAACAGAGGATGACGGGTACTCCTATGTATCTGACGGGAGGGAAGGGCGGTTCGCTATTAGCAGTAATAGCTTTGAATCGATGCCCTCCGACACAGAGGAAGAAGTAGAGGCAATAATTCGTGCCAAAGAAGACAAAGTCTCTAATTTGCAGGAGGAAACTGACAAACTCCTTCAAGAAATAAGAGCACTTCGGGCAAGTAACCTTGAAAGGAGAAGGATCGAGGATGAGCTAGAACTACAAGGGCTCAGGCAACAACAACAACAGCTGGCAAAGCCAACCCAGCCACAAAAGCAACAGCAACAACAGCAAAAAACAACACAACAGCTGAAGCAGCAACAACATGCAGCTGCTTTGCAGCAACAGAAGTCTGCAACACAACAGCTGAAACAGCCAGCAGCTCAACAACATCTGCACGTAACAACACAGCAGAAACAGAAGCAACATCAGGCAACAGTTCAGCAACATCACCATTCAGCAGCACAACAAAACAAGCAGACGCAACAGATAGCAGCGCAACAACAAAAACAGCAGTCAGCAGTACACCAGCAGCCAAAAAAGAACGAGAAAGTGCCACCCATCAACTTGTTCAAGACGGATATTATACAAACTGCGCAGGTATGTAGGCGGGCCATAGGTAGTGGCAATTTTAGCATTAAGAAAAATAAAGGATTTGAAAAATATTCTATCCGCTGTAAGACCGTAGAGCATCACAAAGCTCTTAAGACGTGTCTATCGCGTTCGACGACGCAGTTCTTCTCCTTCACACCGAAGGGAGAAAAAAATCAATCCAAACTATTAAAGATCGCCGCACCGCTCGAAGCGGATGATATCTTCCAACTGCTCAAAGAGCAAGTGTGTGACGGTCTCGAGTTCGTAGGGGTCAAGCCCTTCACCACAGCTAAGGCAAAAAGAGAGGGGCGGAAATTACCGTTCTTTATTGTACAGCTGTCACCCAACAGCAAAATAGATAAGTTGAATGACATAAAAACATTAGCTGACTATGATTGCGTCTGGGAAAGCATAAGAAGGCGCGACGGCATTCTCCAATGCGTTCGTTGCCAAAGGTTTGGGCACGCCGCGTCGAACTGCCAAATGCAGCCTCGATGCGTGAAGTGCAGTGGAAAACACAAGGCGGAGGATTGCCCATTGGGGAAAGAGGGAGCAGCTGACAAAAGTCAGCTCAAGTGCGTACTCTGCGGGAACGCGGGGCACACCGCCAACTATCGGGGTTGCCCTAAGTTCCAGGAGCTTAAAACAAAAACAGTTCTGCAGAAGCAGCCCCCAGTGAAAAATCCACTCGGGGCAGCCATACCCGTCACCCCTCAATTGACCTACGCCCAAATGGCGTCTGGCCAGAGGAATACGGAAAAGCAGCAACTACCAAAGGTAGCGCCGCAAGTCTCAGTGCCAAGGGCACACGATCCAACGCCCGATTGGAAATCCTCCATTGAAAGGCGTATGGATCGGTTAGAGGAGCAGGTAAGCCAAATTCTGGCGCTCCTGCAGAACCAAGCACGTCACCAGTCATGATGGCTGCGCAGACGGAGAGTACCTATAAGATCCTTGCAGTGAATGCAAATTCATTGATAAGGATCCCGCGAAAAAACGAGCTCTATAGATTGTTGGACGATCAAAGCCCAGAGCTATTTCTGATTAGCGAAACCAAGCTAACCCAGAGAGGCACACTGGAGCACAGTAATTATAATGTTATTAGAAGAGACCGGCCCAACTCCAATGGTGGAGGCGGTGTTGCGATCTTCATTAAAAATAACATTAAACACAAAGTTGTGTATAGTAGTGAAGTTCGACGGTTTCAGGAGTTGGAGGCCTGCATCGTGTGCATTTCTCTCCGCAGTGGAAAGAAGCTGTATGCGGTGTCGGTCTACTCCTCCGGCTGCCCTAGTTCCAGAACGACTATATCAGAGCTCGATTCACTCTTTCGATGTCTAAGACTGGACTCGGAGGAGAACTATTTCATTTTGGCCGGGGACCTAAATGCCCGTCACGGTTATTGGGGAAACATAGTTTCCAATAGTAGAGGGGACCAGCTTTACAGCTGGTATTGCTTGCACAGTGTCGAGTATAGACTCGATTTGAAAGCAACAGAGATCTCGTCCTTCCCCAGAAGCGGCTCTTATCTGGATCTCCTGCTGTTTGACGCAAGACTGCAGCTGACAGACACAAACTCACAAACGGTAAACTGTTTGAACACTTTCGTGTATCTCAGTGACCATTGCGGACTCAGTGCCGAATTCAAGATCCCCAACGACATTGCGGAATTAGGAGAGTTTGTTCAAACGTATCCCTACAATTACAGTAGAACACGCTGGACACGCTTCTCCAGACAAATGACGAGAGCAGTCTCCTCGAATGCGCTCCACATACCGTCCAATAGAAACTTGTCAAACGAGGAGATTGACATGTATCTTAAACAATTGGACGAGACAGTAAAACGAACAATGGACAGTACTATACCACGGTATACACGCACAAATAACGAAAACTTATATCGCAATGCGACAATTGACGCACTCCACCAACAAAAAAGTAGACTGCTGTCAAGATTAAAAACCTTGTATAGACGTTTTACTGACAGACGAGATGAGGAAATTAGGACACTGAAATCGCTCATTAAGAACATTCAAACACTAATTGTCCAAAATTACAGAGTTTCTGTTAACTTGCATTGGAACAATAAGATTCGGGCTGTTAGATCCAACAACCCGAGCATGTTCCCGCAAATAAACAAATTCTTTCGCAGTAAGCGTAGCGATCTTCCGTGTCTTAAGCTCCCCAGAACGACGGACAACGAACAAATACTGACTACAGCAGGTATTGATCCGGATAACGCGGTACTCGACGATAACTTCTTTGTGGTCGAAGACCCGCAAGAAAAAATGGAGGTACTAGGCGCGGTCTTTCAGGAAGTGTATAAGGTGAATGAGAGTGTTCGCCCGAACCACGACCTGGAGAATCGCGTACAATCTAGCAACTCGCAACTTCGAGAAGACATGCAACAATGGCGATCTGAGAACTTCGGCTTTGTCGTGTTCAATGAAGATAACATGGCAGATAATGTCATCGCCGACGAAGGGGTTCTTCCCCCGTTCATAGCGAAGACAGAGCTCCAAGCGGTCTTCGAATCACTTAAGAAGAAAAAGTCAGTTGGAATCGACGGTATCTCGAACATTGTACTAAGACATCTCCCCCTAGATGTGGTTAATATGTACACTATCCTGTTTAACAATGCTCTGAATAATGCACATTATCCGGAACATTGGAAAACTGCGATTGTGCAACCCATATCCAAAAGAGGTAAAGATTCTTCGAATCCGTGCAACCTCCGGTCAATTAGTCTCCTGCCGAACATCAGCAAGGTATTTGAGAAGGTGATAAATAGAGCTCTGACCAACTGAACAGAGGACAAACATTATTCCGGATAACCAATTCGGTTTCAAAGCGGGGCATGACACTATTCATGCCGCGTCGAAACTGGTGTCGGATATCCAATGGAACAAGAGCCAGAAACAATGTACGGGTGCCTGCCTGATTGACCTGGAGAAGGCCTTCGACACCGTATGGTTAGAAGGACTTTTTTACAAGCTCAATGGGCTAGGCATTAGTAAACCACTGCTGTACCTACTGTGTAACATGCTTACTGGCAGAAGGTTCGTCGTCAAGAATGGCAATGTGACCTCTGCAGGTACATTTGAAGTAAAAAATGGTCTCCAACAGGGTGCCGTTAATTCGCCGATCCTGTTCAACATTTTCTTGAGCGATCTAATAAGTTCTCTTCCTCACGTAATTGCGTACGCCGACGATTTGATCGTGTACAGATCAGGCAAAAAGATCGAGGACATCACTACTCTCGCGCAGGGTGACTTCGACTCATTCATGAGAAGTTGCGATGACTGGAAGTTGAATATCAACTTTCAGAAGTCGGAAACCATACTGTTCAGGACCCCGTTGTATAAGGCTTCGGCGGATACAAAAAAGAATTGGCGAAAGTTCTCAATTGTTGGGCGTCACGGGCAACCACTGGCGCAAAGGACCGTAGTGAGATACCTGGGGATCTGGCTAGATCAATATCTATATTTTAATAAACATGTAGATGCTGCTCTCGCCCGAGCCCGAGGCGCTTTCGCTCTTACAAAGAGACTGTTTTATAACAGCCAACTCGATGCGAGGGTGAAGGTGATCTGCTACATGGCCCTCATCCGGCCAATGCTCACCTATGGCTGTCCCGTGTGGTTCAACGTGAGTGCAAGCTTGATGGAAAAGATTCGGGTGTTTGAGAGGGCTTGTCTTAGGGCTTGCCTTCGCCTTTACAGAACACCAGAGTCCCAGTACAGAAAATTCTACTCCAACGAGGTATTATACAACGGGGCGAACCTGATACGAGTGGACAATTTCCTGGTGAAGATGATTCGAAGTCATACTGCCAGAGCGATGAACTCGATCAATAACTTGATCTCAGGGGCTTACTACCCCAATCCTCAGTACCACGAAAGGGTACGTCATAACGGCTTCGTCCCCCCAGAAGCATTCCTCCATTTTGATAAGCACGGTCTGATACAAGACAAGAATGCGGTACCGCTTCTCTTTCACATCGCCCGTTCAACTGTGGATGGGCGACTCAACTACGACCGTTCCGTCGCACGACGAGCTGAGGAGGGTCTCCTCCGCTTTAGTACGGCGGTATCAAGGCGAGATGTTCGGGATGTTGGATTGCAACATCAAAAATTCTGGTGGTTAGGGAGTGAGGGAACTCCCTCGTCGAACCATTTAGACCCGGGGTAGAGGTAGTACAGATCCCCTTATGGGATGCAGTCGGTCTCTGTCTTGCAGCGGAGTGATTGAAATCTATCTGCCGCAACCTACGGCCGACCTACATACTTAGCTTAGGGTAGTTTAAGGTAGAATAAGTTTAAAAAAAAAAAAAAAAAAAAAAAAAAAAAAAAAAAAAAAAAAAAAAAAAAATATATAAAAAAAAAAAAAAAAAATAAAAAAAAAAAAAAAATAAAAAGAAAAAAAAATTTAAAAGGTTATTTATGTCTATATACATGTTATATGGACGTATATACCACTGTATATAGATTATATAGATGCATATATGTACATGATTTTGTATAGCTGTTTATACAAGACGTATGTATATATATGTAGTGTAGGTAATAAGTTAGTTTGTAAGTCTAGTTAAGTTTTATTTAGTTTTAATTTTATTTTAAGGTAGAATTTAAGTTAGTATAATTTTCACACAAATGTTCAGTTAATAAGTTTTTTCAATTTTTCTTATTACATATTTTTTAAATATAATAATTTTTTTTAAATATTATAAACAATATTTGTTAGGTTAAGTCGAAAGACATAGTGTAAGATTAAGTTTAGCTTAGAGTGCCCGCCGAGGGCCAGTAAGTTAAAATATAATATCACTGTTCGTCCCAGCTAGTTTTAAGCATTTTTGTCTAGTAGTTAAGTTTGTTATGAATTATAAAAATAAAAATGAAATTAAAAAAAAAAAAAAAAAAAAATGATAAAAGTTTCGAAATAATCCGACCCATTTATATAGAATAAGGGTTCAAATATAAATAATTGTTTAGGTAAAGGTATCTGACCGCACCACAATATATATAATCATATTGGTGGCGCTACAACCCGCAACCACTCGTGTTGTGCGTGCTATTGTTCTCTCACGAGTGGAAGCTACCTACAGTTTTATGCCGACTCCAAACGGCCAAGTTTAAGAAGCTTTTTCTAGACAGTTATACTCTTTCAGCATTGTCAGGTAGGTCCAATTGCGTAGGAGTCGACGCACATACGATATGTATAATATATAATGGTATCCGACGAGTCTCTGACACCTTTTGAAGAAAATGTGGTTTCTGACTCCTAATGAACATGGTGGTCCTTAACTACCAGTTCCTTCCACTATTGCTGAAAGAGAGTGACATCTCGATCTCGATCCTTGACTGACAGTTAACTCTCAAGTCACGATTACGTAGTCATGTAATTGAGAGAACTTCTGTGATCACTAGCGCCAATTTTAGTAGAAGTGACATTGTCATTCATAACGACGAATTGCCTATTGCTGTGCATTTGAAACAATCGATTCGGTATGTAATACAAATTGTTGCTCGGTAAAATTCACAAGGTTGTCTGTTTCCAATGGCTTTCAAATACAAACTAAATCTCGCAGCTTTCTTAAAACTTGACTTATTTTACTACCCTCGTAGAAGAAAGTCATTTACTGTGTAGAAGCTTTCTTCATGCCCACCAACCAGGCACCGGAGAATTTCTTCTTTATGTTTGCTGTCACACTGGAAATGTCCGTCAATGATCAACATAGCTTGATTACGCTAAGAACTCACTGATATCCGAAACGAGACTAAATGATCGGGTTCTTGGCTTGGATCGAAAGAAGAATTTGGGTATAAATTGAACCGCTTTCCTATACTCCGACCCTTCTAGACGACAATGACATTACATGCCTAGTTCTGGAAGTAGACACATTTGCTTGTTGACTCATGCTTACAATATAATTTCAGGGAGGAATGAATCCATACGAACAAAATAGACATTGTTGTAATTATATCACGTGGACGCCAGCACTGAAATAGTATGATGCTGTGTTCAATTAAACGGTATTGCAAGACAATGTTTTTAAATGGATCACACATTTAATACTGATCTGTTTTGAGAAATAACCATATCTGCAAGCTAACTTTTTGAATACTTTGTAAGTGTGAGTCACAAGGCGAACAAACAAATCAAGATCAAGGTTTTGTGGTACATAGATATGAATATATTCCTCCGACTTGATAGATGATTAAAACGGAAAGAAACATTTATAGACGTTGAATACCTTACCCTTATTCTCAGTGGTTTCTAATTCAGGTTAAAGCTTATAAAGAAAACAACATGACACGTATGTATGTATATATTCAAAGAAATGAAAACAATTTACAATAAAACAGTGCTGGAGTATGGAGTATAAATCGGGTATGGTCTAAGATTGACTCATGAGTCATGGAGAATGTTGCTCCTCAGGCTACCATATTTTTTGACAGCCAAGCGGTAATAAAGACCATACCATCGGATGTTCTGACATCGAAACTGGTCAGGTTATGTAGACAAAGCGCCAGTCAGATGTCAGATATCCTTGGTGAACACGGTGACCCTATGGGGCAAGAGCATCCACGGAAACAAAAAAGCTGACAGTCTAGCTGGGAGAATCTCTAGAAATCCCGTGTGCGCATACGCCACTTAGCTTTATAAAGAAAAAACTAGAAGATGAAGACATGGATAGAGACAGAACTTGATGGCTTGGTTTGATACTGTAGCAACGGCAAGAGCTCCATGTCCGATGCTGAGCAAAAGAGATCAAAATCATTGATCTATTTTAGTCGAAATGTGTGCATACTAATAGGGGTCCTAACCGGAAACTGTGCCATTTGTACACATACAATGCGTCTAAATATACTGCACAACGACTTTTGGAGAAACTGCAGAGACGAGGAAGAAACACGATCTATCCAACATCTGTGATTGTCCAGCCCAGACCTGATATTTCAATTTCAATTTAAATTCGATTTATGTTTGATGAAACTTGAATAAAGACGACTGATAACATTTTGATGTTTTTGAGTAATTGATAGGTTTAACGACTGGCGCCCGTGTCCACCCCAGACAGCTATAGTATTTGGATTTCGGAAAACATATGTAAGTCAAAGATGGTGCGTAGCTGTTGATGCAAGGTAGTCGTTCAAGGGATTGAACGTGAGTATTTTGTTTTTGACTTTTACGCAAATCCGGATTAATGGCTCAATCGACCCAACACGTTGGGCTAAGTCACAGATTCTCCATGTTGATTACAAATTAATTTACATCTTCCTTACGACACGAATAAATCAATACTCATCTGAAGAAGTCAATTCAATTAATTACTATTAACCAATGGTTTCTTAAACATACACATTTGTCCTTGCCTTATTAAATAATCAAAAGCAATTTGTCATTGGCTCTCAATTAATGGTTGCTTTTTGACAATACATTGTCTACATGAAGTGTAGCAATACAGATAGTTCTCTAATAGTACAGGAGTGTTCAGCTCAAACAAAATATACAAGAGTACCTTATGAGAATTTAATTAATTAGCTTTTTCTTTTTTTCTCATGTCGTTCTTGAAAACTTGATGGAAGTGTATACTAACCAAAGGTACAGAGACGAGTGGTTACTATTTGAGCCTGAGCTTCCTTCTCAAGCCAAGAGGCTCGGATTCAAAGAGTGTCCATGCGCTCCAGTGGTCCGAGTCAGTGCAGTAAATAGATGTAGATGTAAATGGACTACCTTCTTTGCAGCCAGGACCATATATTCGACGTAGAATTTTTCTTTCGATGCTACTGCGAATCCAATCCAACGTGATCTTTGTCCTTCGATTTAGGAGTTGTTTCGACAAACCGAAGAAGCAATGGTTCCTAAGAGTGGTTCTACGTTGGATCTTCTCTAAAATATAGTTTGTTGCGTTCATGTTTGCACAAAGATAGAGTGCAGAGTGTTCCAACATTCCAGGCCGCATTTCCTGTGTCGTGACGGCGTCGTAGGACCGTCGGTTGATCCGATACGGTTTGCTTACTCATAACAATAGTTATTTTTAAGTGCGCGTGTTGTTAGCTCTGCGCACAACCGTCAGACTGGGATGCCGGATGGATAATTTCTCTTTTGTTTATGACATTTGCTGGATACATCAACTACTTTAATTGGCCATTAACTGAGATCGTTGCTGGCATCCCGTCAGGTTGGGAGCAATCAACAACTTTGCCCTATATCCTCAGGCCCTGGCGTCCATTACATTATAACAGCTTTGAAATCATTAATCCGTACAATAGCCCCATCTTGAAATGTGCTTAGTAGGGATAAGCGTAATTGAATATGTACTTGTATGTATGCATTTCGTCCAATCTTCCCTTTATACATTGTCTGCAATGTGAGTTAAAAACTTGATTTGTTTGTGTGTATTCATATTTGACTGCGGCAATTAGTTTATTAATTCTGGAACTAACGGCAATCTCCCACTGTCAGCTGTAACTATTAATTGAAATTCTGGCAACAGATGAAATACTGTTTTGAAGAAATTACATTCGGTACGGAGTTTGAATAGCTGCCATTAGCAATGTTGATATTTTCCATACACGCCATCTATGTTCATGTAACTTGAGCGAGAACAACTACATTGTCTTCAACACCCTCCATTTGAAAGCGTCTACTCCCAATATTCAATAAAAAATGAATCAGAAGTTTCTTCAAATATGTACATCATTAACTTCAGCCATAAGCACAACGAAAACATATTGATATGTGTTTGATGAAACTTTAATAAAGCCGACTGATAACATTTGATGTTTTTGAGTAATTGATTGGTTTAACGGCTGGCGCCCGTGTCCACCGCAGACGGTTATAATATTTGGATTTCGGAAACTATATGTAAGTCAACGACGATGGGTAGCTGTTGATGCACGGTATTCGTTCAAGGGATTTCGTTATTTCTATGAAATGGCGCCATAAATGTCCGTGAGTATTTTGTTTTTGACTTTTACACAAATCCGGATTAATTGGTCGGACATATTTCTTATCGCGAAAATTCACATAAATTGACCAGTGTTGTGGGTTGAGCATGACATTTTATTTGCCTTTGAATTTGGAACTTAAAGACAGTGTGTATTAGGAAGAGTTAAATGTCTCGCCATCTAGGGTCCCGTAAAAAGTGGTGTAACTGGAGCACTTGAGACACATGTGTGTCGTCGCTTCTAATGACTTGCAACTTCTAAGTCCTTTGAAGTTAAGAAATTCTATTTGGATCTCTGGCAAATCTAAACTAGAATTCATTTAAGAGAGGTGGCGGAAAAAACAAGGATTGGAGGGAAAACCCGATCGGATGTTAGTTTTCTTCTTCGACTTTATTTTATATGAATGGGAAATGGGAATGGGAATATGTCATTACTCGTTTTTTTCCCAAAACTTGTAGCTCTCACAGCGTTCAAGGCTAAGGCAAGCCCGACTTGAATGGAATCCACCTTGAAGTGGCAAAAAGTGATGAGACTCCGTTCCCAATTGAGCGACATGGGAGCGTATGATCGAGGTTACTTGCCAGAGAGGTCTTTCGAAAATCTACACTTCTGGTAGTCGACCAGAAACCAGGCATCACCGACAGCCTTTTTTTTTTTTGGACCGTGTAGTAGCACGATGAGTAGACGAGGACAGTCCATGGCATACAAATGAGTATTCTTAAATAAACTATAATAATAATATATGGGTGGCGCTACAGCCCGTAGAGGGCCAGGGCCTAGTTTCTCAGCAAACACTCGTGTTGTGCGTGCTATTGTTCTATCACGATTGGAAGGGACCTACAGTTTTATGCCGAGTCCGAACGGCAGAAGCTTTTTCTAAACAATTATACTCTTTGAACATTGTCAGTGACTCGAAAGAGGTGGGGCCGTGAAAAGTATTTCTTGTCGTACCAGGAATCGAACATAGACAGATTGGTCCAAGAGCGGAGGAGTCGACGCACATACTCACAACGCCACGGGCCAACACTAAACAAAGCATAGTAATTAAAAAAAAAAAAAAAAAAAACTAGACTCAGGGCCATAGTTAGATCAAAAGGACACCATATCGAACCGTTTTTCATTAAAATACCTGAAATGAGAAAGGAGTTAAGCTTTACTTGGTTGGAACTTTTTTCAACAACCCTGTATATGTTTGACTGAAAGATGTAAACATTACTGAAAGATGAAATCTGGTCAAGTATAAAGAATGCCGGTATAGTGTACACTTTCTTTCAAATTAGAGAAACAAATTAGTCGGGGTATGTTGCCCAGATAGCAAATATGTACCTTCACTGGAGCAGGCTCAAACGCAATCGAAAATTACCCCCTTTTCACGAATATAGCGAACCAAATAAATTGGTTCACTGGAGCTATTAGTAGCATTTGTGGCGTTTTTCTAATAAGACTCCCGTTTAGAGGTCCATATTAAATGCTGGTCGCGATGTTCTAGTAGGAAGCATGAACAAGGCTATCTGAAATATGACCTCTATATGCCATATGTACACAAAGAAACTTACTTTATAGTTATGTTTCCTATATAAAAGGGTACATGTTTTTGATTTCTAGAACATTTCTTCATCGAAATGATCGATATCGGTAGTGTGCAAGTCTGAAAGAGTACGCTATGAACTTGCTGAACTCGGTGTGATTTAAATACAAGTTGAAGGGATGTTGCGAAGCAGTATGATATGATATGATGTTGGTCGGAAATCATATGTCATATGAGAATGACATATAAGTAGCGTTGTCAACAGTGTGTTTAGTGTTGGTTGACTATAGCTCACCCACTTGCGAATCCGCAATAGAAAATCGATATCCATTATATGTTTCAAAGCCACATACGAAAGCATTTATCACAAGGAACTCAACTCGGTGCGAAGACCGAACACGAGACCTCTGGGAAATTTTTCCGGCTCTGTAGGGTCGCTGAAACATTAGCGATGCTTGCATTTCTTTTTGTTTATAATTACCCTAAGCAATGTAAGTTGGCCAGACGGTGATGAATTTCTACCGAATCAGCTACAGTTTAGAAACCGACTATTTCCTGTGAGAGTTCCGCAGCACTACTCTACCGCTCATCAACGATGGAGTTCGCTCGGTTCTTAGCCATGAGAATTTTTGATGCTTATATCTAGCATCCCGAACATCCTGATGCTGGATACCATCCTCTGTTCGTTGTACGACGGTGTCGTAGTTAAGTCGCTCATCCAAAGTTGAGCGGACAATGTGAAAAATGAGTGGTATCGCTTTTTTAACTTACATCATATCCTGATTAACCATATACAGGATTGGTTTTAGGGGAACAAAGTCGTTGTGTCATATCCGCTCGTGGTATTGCAGTTTACGATAGTAATGCCTAGAGAACCGATTTCGGCCGGTTTGATCTGTTGTATAACTCCTCATTGGAGTAGAATGTTCTGTATTGGGACTCTGGTGTTCTGTAAATGTGAAGTCAAGCCCGTTGTCAAGTTATTTCCTTAATCAGATAATATAGTTCGGTCCGCAACTGGAAACATGGATGGTATCTTCTATAAATCGGCCCAACGGTTGGGTTGCACACATGACATTCGAAACGAATTCTCATCGGTCTGTTGTTAAAGCTTTCACGACGATTGAGAAGAATGAGGACAAAGCTAAATAATCTGTCACAATCGACGAATAAAACTGGATAGACTGGATAGGCTTCTTAGCTGGGGCCCAGGTCGACCCCGGACTGTAGCGCCAAAATAAATGTTTGAATGTCTACGTCCGATATATCGTTCCGTCTGCGAGGAAGTCGAATGGAGGGGAAGACAACCGCGAACTCTACGAGATATACCAGGTTGTGCATGTAATCCGCAAGGCTTTTGCTTGATCCGTCGACTACTGACTCGGCCACATCGAGCGCATGGACAACAATGCTCTAGCAAAGGGGGTCTTCGAATTCGTGCATTCTGGTTCGAGAGGGAGAGGAAGATCGAATCTCCGGTATAAAGACCAACAAATCGCGGATGCAAGACAGCTTGGTCTTGATGGTTGGAAGCAGCTTGCCCAGGACCGTCAACGTCTCGGACCCTCCATGTAGTAAGTAAGTAACTAAGCATGTACGCTGTTGTGCGTTCTTGAACGGTCGAGGAACTTTCACAAAGAGTAATTGAAGTAGGTTGTCTTTCGTAGGGAACCTGGTCTAAGTTGATTCGTCGTCTCTATTGAATATTAATTCTCGAAAACAGCCGTGTCCAGCCAGGAACTGGATAATGTATACATTCATTGCGTTTTCGGTCAATTCAATGATGAACTGTTGGTATCAGTCATACAGACTTCCATCTTCCTTTGTGCAAAAAGTGTCTATTGTGTGAACAAAGCAGGTTAGGGTCTGATGACATTTGGAGATGATGCATCTATCTGCATTACGTGTTATGAAATTAACACATGGTTATCGGTTTCATCATTGTATGGCGAATCGAAACGACGCATTTCATCAAAGTTGTGCTATTACAACAGCTCTCAAACAGCGCGTAGACAGATGTAATAATTCCCTTCACGGGAAATTAATTCGAATTTTCATAAGCAGAACACGGTTTAAACAACGGCCTGCTTTTTAATAATATATAATAAGAGTCCATCATTTTTTGGACTACATCTGACCTTGTTAGAAATAATATATCGCTGCATTCGGCTTACCAATGGTTTCGTATACATCAATTGACACGCCAATTGACAAATGAATTCAAAAATAACGAAGACCGTCCTGTTCGTGGCATGTGCATTAGAGATTAAATTTTGAATCATTTGTCTGATGGCAGAGCACAGAAGCCGTCGGCTGCTGAACTGTCCCACAAGCGTACAAGTTCCCCAGCGGTAAATAGACAGAATTTCATGTCGCATGACACATTTTCACATTTTATTTACGGAAAATAGCTTTCCCCTTTGGCATTTCAAAAACAATTCGCGGGTAGTTATTATGGCGCTACTTAGAGCCCGGTTATCCTGTCAGTAAGCGATTTCGCGCAATTGCATGCCGTCAATTTATTTGCCACGTCAAACCCATTATTAGTCTTGTTTGTGGTTTACATTCAAATCCCTTAATGCTGGCTTACAAGTGTCCTTTTATTTGTTTCGAATCCCAGTCAGCATTTAATTTTTACGTCAACATTTGAACTCACCCCAACCTGCTGCCGTATTCACCACAGGGCGCATTCACAATGACACAACGGAGTAAATGCTTGAGAGTGAAACGGCGGACTGAAACAACAGTAGGATGTGCTATGCCACCCATGAACGAATTTGGTGTGGATGCGTGAAAGAGATGGAAAGTGTGTCGCTCTGGCTGAGTCCAATGAAAATCACATCTGCTCATGCAAGGCGTTGATTGGTGCAGATCCGGTTTTCATGGAGTTTGCGGATTGAAGACGTCAGAGTTGTTTTTCGTCATCAATTTTTGTGCAGAGAGTTTACCGATTCTGCTACTAGAGGTAGTGAGTGTGCCTCTGCACTGTGCCGGGTACAAAGCGGGAAATCGGCGGAATGGAGATTGTTTTCTTCGTGATTTACGTTTCACATCAGTGTTTAGTAGTGGTGTCCCGGCGTACAGTAGTGTTAATGTTAATAGTTAAACTTATAATTAAGGGTTGAGTTAAGAGTTAAGACATGTGAGCTGTGATTTTCGTAAGTGATTGAATGTAAGTCTCAGCTTGCAAGATTGAAGTAAATGTATCCACCGTTTTGATTTCTATTCACGCCTGTGCACTATTCAGCTCTATAGTTAGGGCATGGACTTGTCTCTAGAAAGAATTGTTTTAATGGAAAACCTATTGAATGGCCAATTACAAATAACGTAAATTAACGAAATTAAGGAATGTGATCCGTACTGCTTACGAGTGTTATGCATTTCGAACAGTGTTCAGAGTATTGCTTAGGAAGCAGCTAGAGCATATAATTATTAAACATTTTTTCTAAAAATACATTCTCATTTTTCTAAACAAACAATTGCAAAAGAAGATTCAAAGCGCCACAATTCTCAGTTCAAGGATGAATTGTCGGCTTCCTAATCAAGATTCTACCTTATTGCCTTTGGTTGATGGGCTGCTGATTATACATATGGTGGCTTATGAAGTGAAACAAAATAACGTACGCAGCCTAATTATATGCTCTGATAGATTTTCCAATCAGAAAGCTTTCAATATTCTATTTGTTTAAAAGCTTTATTATATTCTACTTCTTTTGATTGGATTTTATTTTCATATTCGTATTTACATATGTCGTAATTTATTTCAAAGGACGGATAGGGTAAAGGCTCTGGTATTGAGGTATTTAACGTGTTTCTCAGCTCTGACTTGATCTCGGTTACTTACTCTGAAGGCTTCCGTGGACGGTTAGTGTTTTTGAAAGTGTAGACATTTTCTATTTAAATAAAACATTTATCATTCTGGTAGCCGGACCCGAAAGTCTTATTTGAAATATACAACATGATTAGTTTTTAGTATCGATTGAATTTTGATGTTGGTTGGAGTTTGTCGGTAAATTTAGCACTGCTTCGGACTCAATGTTCTCTCTATTTGTGCCAGAGACATCTTAGGATTCGTTCTCTAAAGTTCAACCTTTATTAAGTACGTAAGCCCCCAACACTTGATCTCCCTCATTGCTGTTCTAATTAAGTATGCTTTTATCAGCTCTGCATCTATCTTAAATTTTGAGGATTCAGTGGGTTTCTCTGGATTGGAAGATTAGCGAGCTTGAGCAATTACTAGATTCGCAACATTATTCGTAACATATTTGGAGAAATCTATAGCTGCCGGGCTTAAGGAAACAAGACACTTTTTCATACCTGCAGCGGCGATCAAATCTGAATACATTATTTCAGTTTTTCATCAAAATTATTTATTTTTTTCTTCACGACGGAAGGAGACCGACAAGTCTCTCCGACTGGGACGATCTTTTGCCAGCTGCCTCCTGGCCAACCGTTACTGTCAAGAATAACGCGACAGTAAATTCAGGCATGCGTTTCTGACCTGACTGGCATTATTTTAACTGATTGGATTTCTTCCATTCTTCGCTAGACTAGGAATATTGAAATTTTCTTCGACAATGCGTTGCTAAGTAGAGGCACACCTGTAGTATCACCACTAATTCCTCCGTAGCAACGTCAGCATCATCCGGTAAAGCAAGAGGTGTAAAAACGTATGCGTCTTTTGAGAAAATGATAGCGCCAACTCTGCGGACTACTTTGCAACCATCAGTGCTCAATAGGAAATTGTTTGTGACCACCTTAACACTCGTGCACTTTTTCTGTCAAAAATGATCGGTTTCTTAAAGCTAAGAGATGCCCTCTTGAATTCGTTGCATGCGATCAAAGTTTTTTTTATCATGCCACACACTATGTTGGCTGATTGCGTGATTCATTAAGATAATTTTTTGAAACTCTATTAGGGCATGAAAAAACAGTGTCTGACATTTACTTTTGGGTATAATTTCGTGTAAATGTTTGCCCGCGGCTACGTCATGTAAGTTCCCTTCTGAAGGTCCAATTTTGGATCACTACTACCAGCGCTGCGACCAGTATTTACGCAAGTAAAGTGCCCTTGGGTCTTAGTTGACGCAGGGTGGTCTTGAGAACATATAGGAATTGTTTTGATACTTGACGTCAACTCAGAGGGATGAAATATTTGGTCCATCGATTAAGAAAACCTGGAAATTTAGCATCATGTGATCTCGAATATTTGATCAACTAAATGTTGCTATACACACACCATAGATGGGAAGTCTTTCGGTTCCATCGACACAAGTGCTATTCATGAATAATGGCATAAATGACACCAGGCAGAATGGACGCACGGACTTGAACAACCCGATGTAAGCACTGGATATTGTCGGATATAAACATTAAACACTAAATCGATATTGTAAGCCAAATGTTGAATTAAGCAATGTACATCAGTTGGGCCCCTATTGGTGAGCCAACACCCTCACCCTTAGTATTAAGCATAGTCGTAATCTCAAATTGTAAAAAATAATTGTTCACAATCGACAGAATTGAGTAGAGTTAAGCTTTTTCACACATCTTCTGAACTCATACTTCGTGTCTACCATAAACGGAGGGGCATAGACGTTTTACAGACACTGGTGCTGTGAAATGAATGTGGATATTTGGTACTCACTTCTTACTTTTCAGCCCATTAATGGTCTGACACTAATCTAATCGCGCCTTCTATTCTTGATGCTTTGTGCATGCAGTTTTAAATGATCAATATTAAGTAATCTTGCGTACACGATCTCTTGGTATTATACTAGTGGTTTCGTCTTTTTCTTATTCTGGAATCAGGAAGCGTGCATTTGAGGACTTCTCATGCTGGAACATACGCCCGATGTGGTCGGGTGAGTGTAGTGGACGGCAGCCATATCTTTGTACAGCTCACTGAGTATGGGGTTGAGTCATCTGCTATATTCACCGTCCTCGTCCCCACCAAAGCAGACCAAATATCCGACGCCTTATATTGCTTCCGGAAGCAGCAAGAATCCGCTCGTATGGACTCCAGTTTCCAAGTTTCCAGCTTCGTATAGGAATATCGTCATTTCCATAACTTGGAAATTCTGACCCAGTAAAACACATACCTGTCACCAACATCAGACTGAAGAAGTCAGACAAACTGGCTATCTCTCTACTGATAGCCAGAGAAAGTTTCAAAGGGGAACGTCAATAAAAGAAACGTCAATCAAATTGACTTGGAATCCTGTATTCGGGCATATCATTCTCTCGTACTTGCGATTGAAGCTGTTGAAGCTTTGGAATGGAAGTCCACTGATGCCTTGAGTAATTCCAGCACGAAATCTGAGACAGGCAAATATAAGCAAAATTAACCCCATTCATGATTATAGTTTGGTGTACAATGACTGCAAAGTGCTGCGGAATATGCCTGGAACAAATCTATGGTTTCCCAACACTCTATCAAAACTGTAGCAACAGTGTGAGAGAGTTGACGCATATTTCCACTGCTTGTTGGAAGACAATCCCTGTCCAACAGCACACAACTTAAAAAAAAGAAATGTGTTTACTTGGCTCCAAGATCAAAACAATGGGTGTTCCCCATGCAATTACGTCAAATAATAAAATTCATGCGCGCGCCGGTTAACTGTGGTAACTACACGTTACTTAGGCATTTCCTCTTAAATAAAGCAGACCAGTTCTCTAACAGCAAATGAATGATTCAATCCTCAGGTACTTGCGCGTACCTCACTGTAAAAGATTAAGCCACATTACAAGGAATACATCTGCAACATGCGGTTGAATACGGACAATTTGTTTATTGCAACAAAAGCAACAATATTGGGCATCGAAAAACGGGTTAATTAGTGATAATGCCTGGGCCCTGGGCCGAAGTACACAAGCAGCCAACGCATTCGTGATGCCGCGGATGATGTTCACCTGTAAACTGGTTCATGCAGGCCGCGTCACTAACATTGAGCAGTTCCTTTCCAATTTCACAGCATGGTACATTTCATCGTTGACGCTAACCTTGCGGAATTGGATTAATTTGGGAGCCATCAGTGATCGGCAGTATATAAGCTGGACCGAGTGTGGTGAGAGATCAGATTACTCCAGTTCGACAACAGGATAACACAACCACCTCACAATGGCATTCAAAGTGAGTGCCACTACGAGGCGTTTCGTTGGTTCTAGTCGGAAGAATTTTATTAATCATTTTTCTTTTGTTTCAGTTCATCGCTTTCTTAGCCTGCGTAGCGGTCGCTAGCGCTGGGTACCTGGCTCCAGCTGCTCCCTTAGCAGCCATCGCACAGCCCGTGCTTACAAAGTCCGTTGAGGCAGAAGACCCACACCCGCAATACTCGTTTGGATATGATGTACAGGATGCCATTTCGGGCGACAACAAGAACCAAGTTGAGAGCCGCGATGGAGATGTCGTTCGCGGTCAGTACTCGTTGAACGACGCTGATGGTTACAGGCGCATTGTTGATTACTCAGCCGATCCATTGAATGGATTCAACGCTGTTGTCCGCAGGGAGCCATTGGGCGTTGCTGTAAAAACTGTTTCTGCTGGTCCAGCTCTCATTAAGGCTGCTCCCGCTCCAATCGCCTATGCTTCTGCACCTGGATTGATTAAATCAGTCGCTGCTCCCGTTGCCTATACTGCCGGTTCAGCTCTGGTCCACTCCGCACCACTCGCTTATGCTGCCCCAGCACAAACCTTGATTAAAACCGCTCCAGCTCAGTTGGCTTACGCTGCACCAAGACTGATCGGCGCTGCTCCAGCTATTTCCTACACCGCTACTGCTCCGGCACTTCTCAGGTCTCAAACTCTGTACAAGTCGGCTCCATTACTGTCATATTCTGCTGGACCAACACTCCTGAAGAGCTACGCCTCCGCCCCAGCTTTGACTTATGCCGCAGCCGCTCCAGCATATCTCCGGTCACAAACATTGGTCAAATCCGCTCCTGTTGTGTCATATGCCGCCCAACCAACACTGCTGAAGAGTTACGCTGCCGCTCCAGCTCTGACATACGCTGCAGGATCTCCAACTCTTGTTAAGACCAGCTATGCCTCGCCAATTGTTTCTTACGCCTATTAAGTTATCCCGAACGCTGTTGACTGGAGTATTTGTTTAAAAATCGTTGTTCTTAGTTGTGTAAAATAAAAGCAATAAAAAATCTTTTCTAAAGAAATCACATTTGTTTAACTTATATATGTATATACTTTGTATTAGTTCACCAAGAATTCATGGATAAAAATTGGATTTTGTCTTCCTCGAAACGATATGGGCACTCGTCCATTCATGGCACAAGTCTTAAGAATAAAAGCAAGGGCGAACAATCGCACCTGGGCCTAGCTTCTACAGCAACCACTTGTGTAGTGCGTGCTATTGTTCTATCACGAGTGGCTGACTGAAGGCGAGCATTGTCAGTAACTGCTAAACGGAGCCGTGAATGATGAAAGTTGGTCGATTTAGGGATTAAAGCCAGAGCCCCCACGTTTAAGTTGACAAACTTACTCACTACTCCACTAACACAAGCCTCAAGCCTTGGTACAATATACAACGTAAATAACACTGACAGCTCTGAAGAGCTCAGTCAAGGAACTTTTTGTAAAAACAATATTTCCTAAAATATCTTTGTATTGATTAAAAAATTTATTAAGAACAATTTAAAAAAAATACTGGCACCGTTTTTAAATATTAGTTACTTGGCGTGAACTATACATTTCTGTCACATTATTTGTTTGATATATATGAATGTGCGTCGTACTGTGAGTAAATTCCATTGTCATAGAGTGAAAATAAATAATGTATCAAAGTCCAATGATGGACACTTGCGGAACTCAAGGAAGTAAAAAGTTCAAGAGAAATATGAAAGGAGAAATTAGGAGATGAAGAAAAAATAAAACCAACAAAGGTTTTTTAAACGAAATTTCATACTAGGTTCTGGTCAAATTTAATATTATGTATTTATGAAATACGGTCTTTTCAGTTCCCGTGGTTGAAATAAGTTCCGGCTGCTCCTAAGATTACTCACCTTTTTGTCATAGTGTGTCGTTCTCCGATGTATGATGGTGAATAGGGGAGAGGAAGTCAGCATTGCTGGGAAATGTTACTTGCTTTCTTTGTGATTGGTGTTGCTTCGCCGAAGGTGATGTTCTGGGACGTTTTCAAAGTGTTGTAGATTTCAAAGAAAAAGAGTGGTAGATTTAAAAAAAAGTTGGTAGAACTGGTTTACATATACAATTTCTAAGAAATTGCACGTACTACATTAATGCAGTTTCATAACACAGGAGCAATGAAAAATGCAATTTCAGTTACTATAAATAGCATCTTCTGCGTCTCCGCTTCTGCACACCAAGGAACTCATATTCGGAATAATATTTGATTAGCACTACACTATCTTATGACACACGTCTACTAAGGTTACCTGATTAAATGCAAGTCAAGCAGTCTTTATTTCAATTCCATTTTCCGGGTTAGTTTAGGCTCACTAACTGCGTTTACTTGTATCAACACGTATGATACGATGTTGTTTGATGTTTCATTTAAAAGCTTCTTTAAGGCAATGATCGTCTTAACAGCATATCGAAACGTTATGCTCAAAATTCGATAATCAGAAATAAAAGGATCACCTACATATTTGAGACGAAATAAAAATGAACTTAGATTAGGTTAGGTAGGAGTAACTGACTGCACTGACTGTACAACCAAAGTTGGCCCAGTGTAATACAATGCGGATTGACTACTCCTAAACTTGGACTGTTGGTGCTTATGACAAAACAGCTAAACTGGCTACTGCTGACGCTATTTAGTTCGCTGAGAGAATTGATAGTAATCCCCTAGATGTGAGTACATACGGCTGACCGGAGCGCTAGCCGTAGTAGAGAAGGTGCCTTGTGGATTATATCTCACAGAAGGAGCTTAGAAATGATTAAATTGAAGAAACAAGATTGCAATTAATTTATGGTACTTTAGGCAAAAATATATTTGAGAAAGCAACAGGGAAGCTTACGAATTGCCGCAAAAAATGTCGATTAATAAAATAGGTATTATTATAATCAGGAGTGGTGGCCCGTGGCGTTGTGGGTATGTGCGTCGACTCCTACGCACTTGGACCTACCTATCTAGGTTCGATTCCTGGTACACTTTTCACGGCCCACCTCTTTCGAGTCACTGACAATGCTCAAAAAGTATAGCTGTCCAGAAAAAAGCTTCTTAAACTTGGCCGTTCGGAGTCGGCATAAAACTGTAGTTCCTTTCCACTTGTGATAGAACAATAGCGCGCACAACACGAGTGGTTGCTGAGAAGCTAAGCCCTGGCCCTCTACGGAGTGTAGTGCCACCCATATATATATATTCTTATAATCAACTTTTTAACATCATCAGTTGATATTTTTTGGATTGAGACATTTCTTTTGTTGACATTTGACCAGACCTAGACTAAGAGCAAGCCTTTATGCAGACATTTGAGAGAAAGTGGAAAAAGACAAATTAGGATTAGATCACCTTCAAAGGAAAAACAAAAACTATTTCGGAAGCAATTTCTTATCATATGGCTGGCTGACTTTCAAATCATGGATATGATAACATTTGAATCATCAAAGAATTCCGACTTGCAACATTTACTGAATTGTTTTCATTATTTTTTCAAAGGGGAATTATTTCGTTTTTTGAGAATTTTGTTTCAACAATCAAATTTGAATGCATTTGTGATATACATATGTATAAGGTTTTGCAAGTGCTAGATTGTTGTCAGTTTCCATATCGTTTCACAAACAATATAACTAAGCGAAATATGACGTTTAAAAAACAAAATTAGTAATTATATAATTTTCTTAGAACACATTTCATTTAGAATTCCTTAGATGGTTGATGCTAAAGCTACAGCCAGACCAAACAATTCTTCAGATCTTTCATATAATGATGCAGCTGAATGTGGTGATAGCACGTCGGGCAACGCCGCAGTTTCGCAATTGAAACTCGGATCGAAGTCTGGCGGAAGGTAATATGCTACTTCTGTTTTTGTTCAGATTTGTACTTATGGTAAGTAGATTCGTCGTCTCGGAGAGCGACAGTCAAAAGTATCACTCCAGCCTCCATGTTGTTACCTAGTTAAAAAAAACCATATTTATAGCATTGAATTCGGTATATTTAAGGTCCACAAAAAATAAAAACAACAACAGCAACAAGAAAACGGATCAAAAATCAAACAATATTCAAATTAATAGGCGTACGAGATGATTGGCGATGAGTAGCTGGTCTTAACTAAGGCGGGTCCTGTTGAGTAAGTCAATGCTGGAGCTGACTTAATTAAGGCTGGTGCAGCATAAGTGGTCTTCACCAAAGCAGGTGCAGCAGCATAGGCCAATTGAGCTGGTGCTGTCTTGATTAAGGTAGGAGCAGCAGCATAGGCAATGGGAGCAGATTTAATCAAAGTTGGTGCAGCAGCATAAGCCACTGGAGCTGGTGCAGTCTTAACAAGAGTCTTCACGGCAACAGCACCCAAAGGTTCTCTGCGTACGACTGCATTGAATCCGTTCACTGGATCGGCGGTATAGTCAACGATGCGTCTGTAACCGTCAGCGTCATTCAATGAGTACTGACCATGAACAACATCTCCGTCACGACTTTCCACCTGGTTCTTGTTATCTCCAGAGATAGCATCCTGCACATCGTATCCAAAGTTGTATTGTGGGTTTGGATCGTAGTCTTCAGTCTTAGCCAACACAGGCTGTACAGCAGCGACTGGTGTCGCGACTGAACCGAGATATCCAGCGCTAGCAACGGCGACGCAGGCGAAGAATGCAATGAACTGAAGGAAGTGGCAAGAGTGTTAATAAGACGGTGATGAGCACCAAAGGAAAAGTGGTGAACTTACCTTGAATGCCATTTTACAATATTTTAGTGGGTTATGTTATTCTGGTAGGAGAACCTGAAGTGAACTGATTTTGATTCGGTATTGATTCGTCTTTTATACTTACGTCTTACTACTTGATCGCAGTGAAGGAGGCTGTACACACTGGGATTCATTCGCGGTACGCATCAGCGGCAAGGTCAAAAGATGCCCCAAATTGATTCCAATTTCTAAAATATTCGCCGGCAAGGCAACAAGGCTCAAAGCGAACCAGTTTTTGTTTCTTTTCAACCAGATTCGGCATTGTTTTGGTCAGTCTCTTTTGTTTCATGTGTGATATTCACACATTGCTGCAAAGGGAATGGTTCTGAAAATAGTAATGTAATGACATTGCGTATGATTGTGATTGCGTATGGTGTCGGATTGTCGGAATTGTTGTTGCGGTTGATTAAATAATTGATGAATTTTAGGGAGGTGCATACATCGTTGCATAAAGGAGGAAGAAGACATGCATATCTGTACTGGGGGAAGATAATGCAGTCGATTTTTCATTTTTAGATTATTTTACTTTTTCGTTATTACTCTTTCACTGAGTTGCAGATCAGCAAAATTGTTTGCCAAATCAGAGCAATGTTAAGCATTGTAGGATACCTCTTCTTTTTTATAATATTTTTCTCCGTTGTTTTTATATTTTGTCTATTTTCATAACCTTAGCGAAAAATTAGCCTTGCTCTACGAAGGGTTAAGGGTTAGAAGAATGAAATTAGCAAAATTTTTATTTTATTCTGGTTCGATTTATTATTTAATCATTACCACTAGAAACTAACCGACTGCTGGTTGAGGAAAAATAAAAGACGACTTGCAACTAAATATCACGAACAAAATAGTGAAAAATATGCTACGTTCCTTCTCAAAAATGTTTTTTTATCTAAGCAGCAAACGTTCTGGCAGAATTTTATTTGGACGACAAAACTCCAAAACACGGAAGAGAGTGTGGTGTAGGATTCTGAAAGGCTTAGCCAAAGGTGCATTCACAAAACCGTAAAGCACGGAGTTGGGTCGATTGGGATCTGGGGATATTTCTCTTTCAGCGGTGTTGGCAGTCTTTTCAAACTTGACTCCAAAATAACAGGTCCAACCTACGTTTTTAGTCTTTGGGAAGATTTGTTTTCCAAACAAAACCACGACTCAATGCACACAAGCAAAGTAGCTAATTACTATACTTCCCTAAGCAATGTTGATTAGTTGAAGTGGCTGACTCAGTCTCCTGGCATTAACGCAGTAGTGCACTTTTGGACATATATTAGATGAGAAAAAACCAATTGAGTAGCGTCATAATATTTTTGGTAAACCTTAAAACGTAAATGAGAGGAAATTCCAAACGACATTTCAATGAGGTCCCACTAATTACAAAGTAGTTTTTATATTTAACTGAATACTTAAGTTTTTTTTTGTTTTAGAATTTGCACTTTATTTTTTTTTTGAAAAATGTATAAATGTATGCTTTTCGTTGGATTATACATTCGGCTTACGTCTTCGATCATTGAATACAGTCAGCCCAGCTTGGGATGTCCTTGGTTGATGACCTGTCCTTTGATACTAACTACATTCCATGACATTCCCTGTAGTATCACCCAACGCGCTTTGTGTCGAAGTTGATTCGGGCTGGATTAGGTTAGATACGTTGTCCATACGCTCTTCGTAGCTTACCTGTCTTAGGCGATAGATCCCTAGGCGCCTGGCCATATTCGACACTGTGTACTGTCGTAAATTACCTCCTAGTAATTTGTTTGGACTCTTGGAAATGGACTCTTGGTAATTAGAAATAAAATCGAATTTGAAATTTCTAATATCTACGAAATACCGCAACCCTTATAGCAGGTAGAACTCAATTTCGCGTTCGATTTCATTTCGAGTAGAGTAACAGTAGGAAAGCGAGCGTGGTTTCTTTATATCTACTCCACTTTCTGGGCTGATTAACTCTATCATAAGCATATTGCATTTCATTTCAAACATTCGCTATATTTTTTCCATTTTCGGCGACACAATATCTTCGGAAATAAGGACGGCCGACGTTTTATTTTACGTTTTCTTTTATGTATTACAGGCACTGTTATAGTATACTTTTGTAACTATCACCACCATGCGTAAGTGGAATTTTTTTTAGACCTTGGAGGTCTTAGAATAAGTGTTCTGCCGGCTCCTTGTCATGGAATGCAGCAAATGCATGGAGAAGTCATCGTTGGTACGCAAATACAAAAAAGAGGAAAAGAGCGAAAGCTCACTCGAAAGCTGATTCGATTTCTGTACCCGTGCTGCACTGGAGGCCCTGTATTCTACTCTACACTTGATTACATACCTTTAGAGTCGACAAATAATGTCGAATAAGGTGATCACAAAACCCACGTGACCAAACCATCAAAGCATAGTCCTTTCCTTTCGAAGTAGCAGATGATCAACAGTGAGCCGTGCTTCTCTCGTTATCACGTTTCAAAATTGAACCCGATACCCCGAGATATTTAAACTTCTCCACCTGCTCCACTGAGACTACATTAACAGAGTAAGAGTACTTACATTGAAAATGCTTTAGGGAAATCACCATATCCTCGTATTTGTCTACATTAACCTTTATACCAGCATAAGCACATACGGCCACAAACCTATCGAGTGCTGTATTTGTGCATTTCGACCATAAAATATGGGTTGGTAGATGGGCCCACAAAATCACCAGCACATATAGAAAATGAAGCCTTTTCAAATCAACCTTCAAAAATCGACGACTTTTATTTTAATATGCAACACCATGCTTGGGGTTTCTTTTATCAAATGACTTCGAGAAGTATGGTGGACACATAAGTAGAACAACATTTGCAAAAAAGAAACATGTTGAATCAAAGAACTGGTGTTGAATCTGGAGAGAATGATTTCAAAATTATTGCAAATTTCAAATTTATATTTGAGCTCATAACAACTAGCCGAAAATAATGGCACACATTTTATATATATTGACTGAATCTAATTAGGTATGCCTTCAATCCCTCCAACCTGGTACATCTCATGCAAACTGAATAGTCTCAATACCATCTATTTCCCATATTTAATGTCGTAAATATTCCAAAGGTGTATGCACGAATTGGCAATACATTTGCTTTGTCACGTACGCCATTCATATTGTGAATAGTCTATTAGACTGACATCATAAGGTTCTCCTCTACGGCTGCAATGTCCACGAGTGAGTTTCTCTTTTTCTCACAAATATACCCTTAACCGAGAATTCTTCAGTTCACTTGACCTTACCTTGTCTGAAAGCTACATGCCAATTTTACGTAAGACTTGCCATTGACCATCGATTTCAATAACATCCATGCCAAAATAAAATTAATTAATGAACGAAAAAGTAAAAGGGATTGTAAGTCTGCTGCATACGAAGGGGCAGCTGACCTCTAGAAAATGCATCCAAGTGAATGTAACTTCATGCACGTGAGATGAGCATTTTCGGGGCACAAAAAACTGGTTCCCCCCCAATTCAAATCCGCCAACTAGAAAGGCATCGCGAAAGGAACAACGTAAATCGACTCAGTATGCCAGTGACTCCAGTCTGACCTTGAAAGATACACATCGACTGGTGAAGGAAAAGATGAATGTATGCTATAAATTTTCTGTTTTCCTTTGATCCTATTCGTGTATAAAAGCCCATGAGTCATTGGAGGATGTCATCAGTTGCGTTTATCAATTACTCGATTAAACTAGCTATGATGACCATTGAGGTCTTCTTTAAGTATGTTTCTTAAGTGATTCTGTTTATAGGCTGTGTAGTCAAACTGTTGCGCAGCGGCGGAATATGATCCAAATTCGACGTACAATTTTGAATATCATATTCAGGATGCTATCTGACTTGAAGACTCCGTAGGATATGCGTGCATTACATGATGTCGATGGCTGCATACTCATTGTTGTCTATGCTCCTGATTCAGTGTATGTTTTGGAGGCTGGCTGGCCAAACTGGTCAAAAGTCCGCTAGGCCAGTAGCGTACGATACTTCGCTTCAAACTTTAGACAACAGCGCTGAATTCCCAGTACACGTTATCAAGCTGGTGACATGCATGATATTGTTAAGAGAACAGTTCTTGTTGAAATTTAGTTGTCATTTTTTAATCGTTTGTCCTCATGTTTAACAAACTGATTGTCTACTTACTCAATATGTGGCAACTCCTGAAGATCTCTCCTTAATTGTACACTATAAGTGGAAAACCTATTTATTTACTTTGTCACACTCGCCCGTATGTTGTGAAGTGGCCGTCCCCTCTAGGAAAGGATTATGCTGCTGTGATAGCTTGCCTGGCTGATCCGAAATCGGCTGCAAAGAGTGCTTTTTCAAATGCACAGTCCTTCAAATAAAATTGTAGCTGGTTCTTCCTTTTCAACTTCAAGCTGTTTTTAAGATCGTGTAAACATATTCAACAATCAACAATTTTCTGGACTTTCCAGGCAGTTTTAAATAAAAGCTCAACAAGTTAAATTAAATTACAGCACAATCGATCAGTTTAATCAATTAACAACACCATATGTACGTCTATCACAAGTCTTTGAACAATTTATGTTTTTACCAGGCATAAGAGATGACTGGGGAGGCAAAACTGCTCTTGACAGTTGCTTGACCAGCATAAGCCAATGGAGCTGGGGCAGCCACGGCGAGTGGGGCAGCCTTGATCAGAGCAGGAGCTGGAGCAGCCACGGCGAGAGGAGCGGCCTTAATCAAAGCTGGAGCAGCGGCAACAAGTGGGACACGGCTGACGACAGCGTTGAATCCGTTGATTGGGTCAGCGGTGTAGTCAACAATACGTCTGTAGCCATCAGCGTCATTCAATGAGTATTGACCACGAACAATTCCTCCGTCGCGGGTTTCAACAGCGTTCTTTGAGTCTCCGGTGAGGACATCTTGCACATCATATCCATATGTGTACTGTGGGTGTGGATCGTATTCCTCAACCTGGGCGACAGCTGCCAATGGAGCTGGGGCAAGGAGTCCGGCACTAGCGGCGGCGATGCACGCGAAAAGAACAACGAACTGAAAGAATATAACAAAATGTTTCAATTAAACTGTTCATCTTTAATCCATAATCCTTGAGGTCTTACTTTGAATGCCATTTTTGTTGGTGAGTGGGTTTTGGTTTCTAGTGTGTTGCTCTAGATTCAGCTGAGGAATTGGAACTGATTTCAGTACGCGCTGACAGTGGCTTTTATACCGAAACGAGCTTTGAATACGTTAGTGAGCCGACGAGACGTTCGCTTGGCAGCTTGTGTGTTTTTTTTGTCTACTTGTTAGGTGGGTGGGGAACTTATTGCGCTAGGTCAGCACTATGTGATGTGCATACGTATATATGTGTACATACAATTGGTTTTTTTGAGGCGATGTGCTCCTCGGGAATGTGACAACTATGGAATTTCCTACATGATGCGATTTGGGAAATAAATGTATTTTTTCTCAACGAAATGCCTTTCTTTCAAGGCGCCCTTAATTCATCGAAAGTATGTGATAACTACTAACGATTGCGAAAGGAACGTACACAATCCGTTTGATTTCAGTGACCGTGTGCAAGATCTCACAGTCTTTGTACCAACACATGCTGGTTGTGCTCAAAGAGTATGAGTTGAGAGTTTGTGACAATTAGTAACTTAGATGGTTAAGGCGTAAGGCGTATGTTCATATTCCGAGACACATCTCTGAAGTGTCACAAACGACAATGGCTTCATCAGATGTTTACACATTCATACATACATACACATGCGTCGACTCTTCTCATTCATGTTCTTTGTAATTTCCTTGAATTATCCACAAAGTTTTCGCAAAACAATAAATATGTTTATAGTGTTTTGGATCACTCAGCTTAGATGTGTGGCTAGACGGCAGACTTACACAACCAGAATATGAGCATTAAATAATATATACCTCCATAGGAATCCTTTAATTTATTCAATATTTTTAAATACTTGTTGAAAGTTGTTATGTAACGTTTTGGTAGATTATATGGTCTTTTGAAACCTTTGAGTCAGATACAAAACTTTTTTAGAGCTTTAAAGAGAGCGGAACACGGTAGCTCTGGGTTGGGCACCAGAACAAGCGGAAGAGGGTTCAGAACTGAATGAATAGTTGGTTGTTTTGAGTATTTGGGAAACAACGATCCCATATGAAAAACGTATTCCTTCCCCGTTTGGGCTACAATCGCCTTGATCCACATAATAGCTAGAGTGTAGATAACAGCTTTTATTCAAAATCGATTCCTTATTTCTTCAATCTTATTCGATTTATTTCGAAACGGGTCTCACTGTGGTACATTCATTCCCCCATCATAAGGTCACAAGGGCATCTGTGAGCATTGAATCTCAAAAAGCATTGAAGGTATCCAATTGAACTTGACTGCTACTTGAAAGGTGACATTTATGATAAGTTTCCGGGTTAATAGTTTCAACCTCACTGTCGGCAATCGTGGAATGGGGCAAGTTTTGCCAGGACGCGAAAAATAGGACGTCACAAAATATATTCACTATTGTTGGATTTATACTCAGTTTTCATGCCATGTATTTGGACTCAATTCAAGAGTTCAACGTGGATAACACTCTCTGCCTCTCTGCTGGTTTAGTGACACAGATATGGAGCCACCATGCTTAATTTCAGAATTAGAGGCTCACAAAACTAAACCGTGGATCTTCCAGCAAGACCAAAAAGCACAGACCCCAATCCTTTGGACTACAAATCTCATCTCATCACGAGAGATATCCAGATCACTCCATACTCCGTCATCCTCTCTTTTCCATGACTTATGCCTTAAGCGAAATCAGGCGAGTTTATGGTAGAATACCTCGTTCTCAATCTGCCAAGCAGTCGCCTACCTGATGGAATCGCTTTCAAATTATCGTCCGATTTAGAGACAATAGCTTGTGATAGGCGACACCCGAACATTGAATGCTTGAATAACGTATATCTCAATAGTGGACCATTTTCCGATGGATGCGCTGCATACGTTTTTTTATTAGGGAATTTAGGATTAGGGATGAGAATGCTGAGCCAAGAAAGTGAAGCAAATTACGAAGTACAAAAAGACGAAGTGGATTTGCAACATGTGAAGCAGATATTGAAAATGAGACATAAAATATAGGCAGATTTCAGGAATAACCGATTGAAAGCTGCTATCGAGTAAAAAGGAAAAAAAAACAAATATTAATTTTGTTTTTCCTTAATATACGCAGTGCTTTTAGTTCATATCAAATATTTTTGTTCATTAAAAGTTGGAGTTGTTTAAATTTCATTATTTTTATATTTTTTGAATTAGATTTTGGAAGCCGGAGAAAATGGGCTTAATTTAATATGAATAATTTTGTTCATCAGTGTATGAGTAAATTTTCATCCCTATTCACTTCTCGAAACAATACCCACCTACCAATTGCTGAAATGCCGACTGATACATATAACATACATCCATATAAACAATCTTATATGTGCACAAATAAATTCTGCAAGTCTCATTCAAATTTCCTTACGAGTTGAGAACTGAATTTATTATTTTGAGATGTTTGGAATGGAAATGGATATGGAAATATTTGAGCGAAGCGTGTAGATTGTATTTTTGCAAAGTTCACTCGGAGATTTGGTGAGGTTTTTTATTTTGGCTTTCTCCGAATAAATTCTTCTGTGTGAATGGAAATGCATACTTAGCATAGGTTTTTTTAGCCTTCGCAATGCGTCCACAAGCGCTGTACGCACTATGCATTTGCACATCCTGCACATATGGTCCTGTATGTACATACTCAAGTGAGAATCCACTGTTCATGTTCTTATCCTTCTTGATACTTTTTTAGGGATACTGCCGCATATCTAGTTTTAGGCGTTGGATTTGTGAGCTTCATCATTTGCTCTTGAGCTATTCCATACTTCGGCGCCATGGAGCAGGACAGGGATGTTGAAGGTGTTTACTTGGGAGCCGAGGTAGAAGAAGTTCTTGGCAAAGTTCTTCAAAAGTATATCTGCGTATTGCGACGTTTTGGCCAAGTCGTTGATAGTCTGCGCCTTTAAGATAGCGTATACATCGTCCCTTTATTCATTTTAAATATACCATTACTACTTCTTCCATTCTTCGATACCTTGTCGTTGACTAAGACAAAGCAAGAGCTGATCTTAATATATTCAACGTTCTTTGTTTAAGAACCGAATTCGGGTATTGACATTTGTATTGACGACGAACTGTTCGGGAGTCTACGTCCACGGATCCAATGCGTAAAGTGTCAGAGAAAAAATAGAGAAGGAACTCAACAAACTTAATGCGAGTAACTGGAGGCATCTACGCAGAGATCACACTAGATGGAGCCCCCCCCCTGATTTGTGGCTCACAATGAAGAAAAATACGTTTACATTAAGACAGACCATCTAAGCTTTGCAATGAGACTAATAATCTAAATAATCGCAGTGGGCTTGCATTTTTTGCACTGTGGTTGCGAGTATAACTTCCTGTAAATTATTATCTCAATCCTTCCTGTAAGGCATTGTCCATTAAAAACAAATTATTAAATTAATAAATTCGTTCACTTTAATCAATTAACAACAATAAATATCACATTTTTACAATTTCTGCTCTGTTTACCAAGCATACGAGATGACTGGGGAGGCAAAGCTGCTCTTGACAATTGCTTGACCAGCATAAGCCAATGGAGCTGGAGCAGCAACGACTGGAGCGGCCCTAAGCAGAGCTGGAGCTGGAGCAGCGACGACTGGAGCGGCCTTAATCAAAGCTGGAGCAGCGGCAACAAGTGGGACACGGCTGACGACAGCGTTGAATCCGTTGATTGGGTCAGCAGTGTAGTCAACAATGCGCCTGTAGCCATCAGCGTCATTCAATGAGTATTGACCACGAACAATTCCTCCGTCGCGGGTTTCAACAGCGTTCTTTGAGTCTCCGGTGAGGACATCTTGCACATCGTATCCATAAGTGTACTGTGGGTGTGGATCGTATTCCTCAACCTGGGCGACAGCTGCCAAAGGAGCTGGGGCAAGGAGACCGGCACTAGCGGCGGCGATGCAAGCGAACAGAACGACGAACTGAAAAATCGAAATATCACATTAGACTGATCGTTTGTAATCCTTTTTGCTCGAGGTCTTACTTTGAATGCCATTTTTGTTGGTGAGTGGGTTTGAGTGTGTTGCTCTAGATTGAAGTGACGAATTGAAACTGATGACCACTCACGGCGACTGTGTCTTTTATAGTGATACGAAAATGAAATACTTAAGTGAGCTGATGGCATGCTGAAGCAAGTTGCGTTTTATTATGTGTTTCTGTTTTCGTTGAAGTGGGGGCAGTGAGGTATTGCGCTAGGTCAGGATAGTATTGTGTATCAATGGAATGATTGAAATGGGAGGTTTTCCGCATATGAGTGTTTTAAAGAAAATGAATGATTAAACAGGGTTAAAATTAGTAGTGAAGGCTTACAAGATGGCAAGGGTTATCCTTCGTTAAAATAAGAGTCTGGAAGTTGATAATGTTCATGCCACCTGTACTCTTCTGAGTTTCATAGCCCATCTGTCACAAGCTCACTCAAGCTAATTAAAACCAATATGAACGCACTATTTGAATCTATATTTTATTCGAGGTTATTTGTTCAGTAACTAAGTGTCATTCCACTCCGTTTTCCACTTCCGTTCGCAATTTCGTTTAAATATTATAAGCTTCACAAATAAGTTGAAATTTTGCTCAAGACCCGTAGCAATAGTGCATTTGTCTAGCTGGCCGATTTTGTATTACCTTGGCTTTTGTGTATTGTTGCCATAATTGTGAGTGGTGGCAATGAGTTAGTACGAAATGGCAATTCGATGATTTAGGGTATTAGCGTCTCGTTTTTCAGTGGCCGTCATCCCGTAGAGAGTCAACGCTTACGGTGTATAAGTTCATAATCTCACAAGAAGAACAATTCCAATTAGAGTTGGGCTAAGTTGCGAATTTATGTTTACAGATACAACTGTGATTGCGATTTTATAATTACAGTGAATTTAAACTGCGATTTCAAACAGCGATTTTATGTTTTGAATTCAAACTTTTTATATTGTGCTATATAATCTATGAATGCGTAAATTAATGATGATGTGAACCGGTGAAAGTTAAAGTGAAGAATATACATACATACCATGATGCCCGATCATGATACAGAATGCATGCGTTTTCTGTATATCATGATGCTGCCCTACTACGTTTTGATTTACAGACCTACCTCAGTTGCATGCATGATGTTCAAACTTTTATCACTATTATCGTATGCACGACCGGGGTTCCTTTTATATGCTTTTTTGCTTAACTCTGGCTGTATAGTGGACAGAGTAATATCACTTTCAAAAATATGAAGGGCAACCCTAGGCATGGTCATGAATATGCGAATGGGGTTGAAAAAGGACCACTAAGGTGTGTGTCATACACACCGTGGTTGGAGTGTGAAAAAAGGACCAACTTAACCGTAGGGGCGACTATAACCTACTGCGAAAAAGTAGCAACTCAATCGCTTCGCTTTTTACATCAAAGTCGATCGCGGACTGTTACAGCGATTTTTCAGTTGCTGTGAAAATATCGCCCTTTGTGTTTTGTTGCTCAACTCTAATTCCAATAATCCACGGTTCCTCCCTTCCCTGAAAATACTCAGAGAGTACAGCTGTCTATAAGTAGAAGAAAAGCTCCTCAAAACGGATCGAAGTTTGGCTTCTACTTGCAGAATAGAGTTCAGATGTAGCATTTAAGAAAATTTAAATTCACGTGAATTTAAATCATGAAAAAAGTGTCACGCACATGCTAATTTCACGTGCATCACTTGCACATGATCGTGTGTGTACACTCGATGGTTGACGAATTCTCATAGTGTGACCTGCATTTACGAAAACGAACCAGATTCTTCTATGGAGATTGGTAGGTAGGTAGGGTGACTGCATGCCTATTGAATAAGGTTCACTTAGACCTTTAAGATCCAATGTGCTGTCATTTTTCGGCTTTGCAACGTGGTTCCCTCGGGCCTCGTTGACCTTAGTGCATTTTCCTGTTATGGAACGCTTGGTCGTTTTACGATATCTGCTTCGACCATTTTATAAACACTTAGTGGCTTTGAGATATTTTAGGATATATTTTATATTTCTGTTTGTCAAATCCTCGAGGCAGTTGGAAGAATAAATACCTAGAAAGGCGCAAGAGCGGGACACGTTCGGAGCTAGTGCAGTACAGTTTCCTCATCCTCTTCATTTCTGTAGCCACAAAAGTCATTTTAGGGCGCTCCGAGTTTTGTGGCTTGGTTACCCCTGTCGAGTTCTTACACCCACTTGTTTACTAATACGCTTACTGTCTAACGCTAGGAGAGCTTAAGTTTTGTTTTTTCAAAACCTATGTGGCCTGCGCCAGGTGTTGAAAGGTTGGTGCCTTTTATGGCTTTCGTCAGTTGCAGTGATTTATTTTATTGCCCTCAGTGAGGGATGGCTAGCCTTTTGATTCTGTCAGTGGCAGACCCGCTCCCTTTCTTACTAATTCATCGGCTCTTTCGTTACCCAGAACACCCTTGTGCGCAGGGACTATGTATAAAACAATAGATCTCACGTCTATCAAACTCATTGATAGCCGGAGCTGTCTTTTGAATAGCTGTTACTTCATGGTATATTGTATTGTATTGTGTTTTATTTCGAAGGAGGAATGGCGTCAGATAGTCTGCTGTTTTTGGGATCTTCGAATTTTGGAGTACCTCCATATGCCCTTTGCCCCAAGTTTTACTCCACCGGTTGCATTCTCTTAGTCTTATTGCTGCATGAGTAGCCGTAAGCTTTCCTGTAACACAGATGCACAATGCCCTCTGTAAAAAGTTTGTTTTTCCCGAGTTAAGGAACTTCTCTAACTTCACAGTACATAGTCGTCATGAAACTACAGTTGTCTTCCGTATCCCTCCGAACACGGCCCAAGTTCACCTCGAACTGTAAGTTAAGGAACTTCTCTAACTTCACAGTACATAGTCGTCATGAAACTACAGTTGTCTTCCGTATCCCTCCGAACACGGCCCAAGTTCACCTCGAACTGTAACGCCCATGTGATCCATGTGATCCTATTGAATTTTGGCAATCTTAAGACGAACAAATTAAGCAAAAGAATATAACCGATTATCACGCAAGCACGGGGTGAAAATGTGTTCAATCTAAATTATTTATATAGACAATTCCGAGTGGAATTGTGCTTCAACAGATAACCCTCATTTGGCAAACCCTTGTAGTTGTGCACATTACGTTGCTTAAGGTCCACATGGTCTAGCTGCCCTAGTAGTTGGATCTTCAGATGCCTATCCAGACTCACCAAGATAAAGTTAATGCTTAAATATTTGCGACTATTGCCTTCAATACAAGCATCTCATCTACCATTTTTACCTCTTTGTGATTCAAGTTTCTGTAGAGCATTATTCTTCAAACCAACGGAAATCATTAAAAACAAATTAGTTTTTAAATTAAATCAATAAATTCGTTCACTTTAATCAATTAACAACAATAAATATCACATTTTTACAAATTCTGCTCTGTTTACCAAGCATACGAGATGACTGGGGAGGCAAAGCTGCTCTTGACAATTGCTTGACCAGCATAAGCCAATGGAGCTGGAGCAGCAACGACTGGAGCGGCCCTAAGCAGAGCTGGAGCTGGAGCAGCGACGACTGGAGCGGCCTTAATCAGAGCTGGAGCAGCGGCAACAAGTGGGACACGGCTGACGACAGCGTTGAATCCGTTGATTGGGTCAGCAGTGTAGTCAACAATACGTCTGTAGCCATCAGCGTCATTCAATGAGTATTGACCACGAACAATTCCTCCGTCGCGGGTTTCAACAGCGTTCTTTGAGTCTCCGGTGAGGACGTCTTGCACATCGTATCCATAAGTGTACTGTGGGTGTGGATCGTATTCCTCAACCTGGGCGACAGCTGCCAAAGGAGCTGGGGCAAGGAGACCGGCACTAGCGGCGGCGATGCAAGCGAACAGAACGACGAACTGAAAAATTGAAATAACACATCCGTTTGTAATCCTTTTTGCTCGAGATCTTACTTTGAATGCCATTTTTGTTGGTGAGTGGGTTTGAGTGTGTTGCTCTAGATTGAAGTGACGAATTGAAACTGATAACCACTCACTGCGACAGTGTCTTTTATAGTGAAACGAAAATAAAACACGTAATTCAGCTGCTGCTTTACCGAAGTAGGTTGTATTGAATTAAGTTAGTTTTCGTTTCACTGAAGTGGGGGCAGTAATGTATTGCGCTAGGACGGGATACAATTGTATTTCCATGAACTATTGACCATAGCAATATTTTATGTTTGAAATGAAACGTTTACCGGATATGCAAGAGTTGATGAGCTTGATAAGATTGTGCAGGGTGAAATAAGTAAGGTGAAATTAGTAACGAAGGTTAATCAAACGTTTCCTCGAATTTGTGGATTGAATCTCTGCGGGTAATAACTTTGAACTAATTCCGAAATATTTTGAGAATAATAGTATGTGAAATGACTTAAGTGACGTTTTTTGGTTATCGATATTACATGATATTACAAGTGAAACAAACGACTCTTTTTTAGAGAATTTAATATACGACTATGGTGACGAAATCGATAAACATCGCTCTACACAGCAATCTCGTCAAAAAAACAGTGGCCGAACTGATAAGGCTACTACTCAATCGACATTTTATAAAAATATATTTTTTAAGTAAAGCAAATGGTTATTATTTAAAATTATTATAACATCATTATTATCAGCATTAACAGCATTCTATGTAATTCAGGAAAGAATTCTAAAGGAATAAAATTTGTATCTTGACATATGCTTAGTTTATCTATTTCAACATTGTCGCGAATATTTTCCTGTAGCTGGCGATTTTTGGGATCATTGGATTTGTCAATTGCAAGGATTTTACGGCTGATCCTAAAGAGTTTACTTCAGTTTCTTACTGTTTCCAAATGAATTTTAGACTTTGAGACAGTGAGAAGCAAAAGAGAGAATCGATGATCAGCAACGATCAAGAACAGTGTACTTACAACAAATCTAAAACAGAATATAAGAATATCTCAACATTTATATGCATAGATTGTAATATAAAAATTAAACGCGATTTACATCACCAATAAATCAGTTTTCCAAGCCATACTTGCAAATGGTTTGATGCAGGTTGTTCTTAAGATTGTTCAGGTAACCCGTCCATTTTCTGATCAGTAGACACTAAATTGACCACGCTAGATGCCACCGTAAGATGTAGATAGCGGATATTATCTCTGCGTGATTTACATGTTGCATACTTTCTTTTGCGATAATTTTTTTTTATGTATTATAGACATATTTCCTTTCTTAGATTCGCGTTTGAATTTAATTTTGTTGAGACTGCTGATAACTATATGCTGTATGCCCTCATTTGCGGTTCACTATATGCATATCAGGATTATTCTTGACTGATCCCACAATGAAGCTTGCCATTTATTATACGTAGTGGATATTATTACAATCTTAAAAAATACATAAAAGAGCATTTTTCTGCGAGACATAATTGTTCTACATTATCATCGCTGTGATCCCTACTTTCTTCCCGAGAATAGTATTTCCCATTTTCGCATTATTTACGATTATAGTGAATCGTAGGGAGAAACAATTCAGGGGGAAAATTTATTCGAGCTAAGGATGAATATTTAAACATTTTATAACCATCAAAGTCGGTCTCGCGAGTTGGTTCCATAACACCCAGTCACAAAATCTGCTTTTTATTTTGCTCACTATTTTTTCAATGATTTTTTTATTTAAAATGTTTCCTTTTCGATCTTGTGACTGGGTATTATGGAACCAATCCTAACTTTTAGTTTTCCTTATTCGACTTCACTATATGAATATCCACTATTGGTAATGCGATGCCTCTTTGCATCAGTAAACCATTAATTGCGTATGCTAGTGTTAATTAAAATATTATTATTCTCCATAGGATTAAACTGAACATTTTGAGTTAAGGGATCTTGTATTTATATTTTTTTCGTAAGTTTTGTAGGTATCTCCCGTCTTCTACAAATTACAAGCAATCGTAACACAACTTTTTTGAAGTGAATTACAGTTCTCACCAACACAATACATGCAACTCTTTTATAATTGAGCCTTGCAAAAAATCCAAGCCCATGTAGAATCTACGATTAAAATATAATTAATAATTGATGCACAAAACCAAAACAACGTTGTGTAAAATAAAATTCAAAAAATGGATTTATTAAATTGTATGTTATCAAACTTCGTATGCTTGAATGTATGCATGTATAGTCGATGTACGTGAATAATATCAGTAGAAGAACACGCTTAGATTCTCAAAAACCTAAGCCGTTCCTGTTTTTTTTAACCATTTCCGCTAATTTGATAATGCCAAAATACGACAAGTTCATCAACTCTTGCATATCCGGTATACGTTTCATTTCAAATACAAAATATTGCTATGGAAAATAGTTCATTGATACACAATTGTATCCCGGCCTAGCGCAATACCGTACTGCCACCACTTATCCCCCATCCTCCCCCATCTCCCCACCACCCCCTCTCCCCACCTCCCCCCTCTCCCCACCCACAAATCAACGAAAACTAACTTAATTCAACACGACCTACTTCGCTAAGGTGGCAGCTGAATTACGTATTTCATTTTTGTTTCACTATAAAAGACACTATTGCCGTGAGTGGTTATCAGTTTCAATTCGTCACTTCAATCTAGAGCAACACACTCAAACCCATTCACCAACAAAAATGGCATTCAAAGTAAGATCTCGAGCAAAAAGAATTACAAACGACCCGTCTAATGTGATATTTCGTTTTTTTCAGTTCATCGTTCTGTTCGCTTGCATCGCCGCCGCTAGTGCGGGACTCCTTGCCCCAGCTCCTTTGGCAGCTGTCGCCCAGGTTGAGGAATACGATCCACACCCACAATACACTTATGGGTACGATGTGCAAGACGTCCTCACCGGAGACTCAAAGAACGCTGTTGAAACCCGCGATGGAGAAATTGTTCGTGGTCAATACTCATTGAATGACGCTGATGGCTACAGACGCATTGTTGACTACACTGCTGACCCAATCAACGGATTCAACGCTGTCGTCAGCCGTGTCCCACTTGTTGCCGCTGCTCCAGCTTTGATTAAGGCCGCTCCAGTCGTCGCTGCTCCAGCTCCAGCTCTGCTTAGGGCCGCTCCAGTCGTTGCTGCTCCAGCTCCATTGGCTTATGCTGGTCAAGCAATTGTCAAGAGCAGTTTTGCCTCCCCAGTCATCTCGTATGCTTGGTAGACAGAGAAGAATTTTTAAAAATGTGATATTTATTGTTGTTAATTGATTAAAGTGAACGAATTTATTGATATAATTTAAAACAATAATTTGTTTGCTTTTGGGTGTTTTTGGTCATGTTGTAGACAAGTGGATAATGTGGCATTTCTTGCATTTCAGGTTCAATGGCTCACGAATTTGCTTTGAACTCAATCTTGCACAACACCGTAGCAATCTCTTCTCAAAACTCTGCTAACGACAATTGCATATATTGCGAGTTCTTGATCTTGCGTACATTTTGTATAACAGCCATGCATTGAACATGGCAAGATCCATGAAATGGTAAAACGTGCGCAGCAGTCATCTCTTGCTTCGTGGTTTACTATTGTATCGGCACTTTCTGCTGTCAATCAAATTGACACCGCTCATATGGCGATTGTGTTCCACCACGATGTCTGCTCGGTCAATGGTCGCATACTTCATCGTATGTTGAGACTTGTGACTTCGGCAGCTCACCCAGAAAACTAAGTGTGACGACTTTTTTTTCCAGGTGACTGTGGATATCTCCTCTAATTCAATTCTGCCAACATACTCAACCGAGTGGCCGCCTTCTTTTATGGAGATCTCTTTATCCGTTGGCAGTCCGGTATATGATTTCGACGAACGGTATCAAAACTTAGAATACCTTGTTTGGCCAGATATTGTAGGGGCGGCAATGACGTAAAATATGTAGTTGCCGAAATAGTATCTTTGCATACCAATATCAGTGTATATTTTATATTGAATATATCAGTATCTTCTATATCAATATACGTAAATAATAAGTAAAGAAAAATACGTAACTTGGGTCGGATAAGCTATTCGGCAGTACTCCACGAGAGGGAAACGTTATAACGCAATGTAACAGAAATGTTACAAGCAAGAATTCAATAAATTTATCACGAATTATGAAATATTATGTGAGGCAGTCAATAAATATTCTAAATTATAGACTTACATATGTATATACATAGATTTACTAGACTTACTAAATTTACAGTACAGATAGAGAAAGGTGGCCTGAAGTGGTATTCGCACAATTTCTTATACAAGTAATACCAACTATTAGGTAAGCAATTGCACTAAAATACATCGCAATGTCTAAAAATAAAGGGTTATCGATTATTTCATATAAATGTTGACCATGACTATGCTATAAGTGGTCTATAGGGAGAGTTTAATTTGTAATTCACTTTTCGACTGCATTGCCTTGTGTAATGTTGTCATCCAAACCTACAATTGACGCTGGCTTATCGGCATGGACAAGTGATATAAATGCGTCAAATATCACGATCTTTCCGGCCAATTCACCGGTCCAAACCGAGAGATAACGATGCTCACTGAACTCATTCTCAAATGGTCCATCGGCTCCCATCGTGTGGTATGCAGTATCGCCATGCTGAACCCACATGTCAACATGGTTCAGGTGGTGCATATTGGCTTGTAAGAAAATGGAACTATGCTTAACACCACATACGGTGACGTTGTTCTCAAGGTCATCTAGAAACCGCATCAAACAGGGTATTATTTCGGGTGCATTCATCACCAGATCAAGATTAAGTGGCACTGCTAACCTTGCAGGCTTGACATTGACATACGTCAGGAATCACGCATGAGCTGTCAAAAATAAAATATTGAAGAATCAAAAATCACCAAACAGGTGCAATGACCAACTACATTTACGTGAATGATCGTACAAATTATCTAACATACGCCACGTTAAAAGTGAACATGTATTGAAGACTTGATCGGTAACCATTCATTAAATGCACACAAGCCATGAATTACTTACAAACAATCTTCAAAGGAAAGAAAGAAAAACCCATAAAATTCAAAGAAAAGTGTCCATACATGAGGTCATACCTAATGACAGTGATGTTTAATAAGTCAGGAATGTTCCCTTCGTCCTACACAATAAATGCATATGTCTGTATCAAAAGCATTTAAATTCAACACATCATCTCATGGCTGAGATCGTAAGCACACAACGCTACACAAAGGCCCGTGTACATATGCCGCCTTCCTAAAGGGAAAAAAAAACTCCAAGCAATGTCTTCACCCACGACGAATAAATTCGATTCTCGGATATTATAAATTATTCACGACAGCATAAATAACTGCATCTATATGACCACTTAATTTCACCAAACGCGCTCTTAAGATCGTACGACCTTGCTATTGTAACGAAGCGTGTTTTTGTGAACACGATTAATTAACTATAATCCATGTCAAATGGACAGTACCTGTACCAGTACAAGTGCCGGTCACCAGAGAGTGTGAAGTATGCATTGTGGTTTGAAACTAAATAACAAGGCTAAAGTTTGCAAACATTATTTTAGGTTGTCATTGATTGTCAACATCTTATTTTGTTTTCACAACTGAATTCCATCCTTCATTGAATAATCCACATACCTAAAGTGAATCGATCCAAATAACTGCAGATGCTAATTCCATGCAACCACGAGTACCTTTTTTCATAAAACAAACAATGCAGCTTATGGCGGGAAACTCCGCTGAATTCCGTACGCATTCGAATCTATTGCGAGACCTTGATGTGGTCTTTCGATTTCTTTTTGGACTGTTTCTTCGTATTACGACGAATTATCGTATTCAACGTTCGTTTCAGTATAAAAGTCACTGTTAGAGCGTATCGTAATCAGTTTCAATTCGTCACTTGAATCTAGAGCAACATACTAGAAACCAAAACCCACTCATTAGCAAAAATGGCATTCAAAGTAAGATCTCGAGCAAAAAGGATTACAAACGATCAGTCTAATGTGATATTTAAATTTTTCAGTTCGTCGTTCTGTTCGCTTGCATCGCCGCCGCTAGTGCCGGTCTCCTTGCCCCAGCTCCTTTGGCAGCTGTCGCCCAGGTTGAGGAATACGATCCACACCCACAGTACACTTATGGATACGATGTGCAAGACGTCCTCACCGGAGACTCAAAGAACGCTGTTGAAACCCGCGATGGAGGAATTGTTCGTGGCCAATACTCATTGAATGACGCTGATGGTTACAGACGTATTGTTGACTACACTGCTGACCCAATCAACGGATTCAACGCTGTCGTCAGCCGTGTCCCACTTGTTGCCGCTGCTCCAGCTTTGATTAAAGCCGCTCCCCTCGCCGTGGCTGCTCCAGCTCCTGCTCTGATTAAGGCTGCCCCACTCGCCGTGGCTGCTCCAGCTCCATTGGCTTATGCTGGTCAAGCAATTGTCAAGAGCAGCTTTGCCTCCCCAGTCATCTCGTATGCTTGGTAAACAGAGCAGAATTTGTAAAAATGTGATATTTATTGTTGTTAATTGATTAAAGTGAATTTAAAAGAAGTAACGCATTTGTTTTGAATGGTTCAGATTGGTGCGTTTGTGGACCTTTGCAAGGAACAAGGAACATAACGAGGTATGTTGTTGTAGTGGACAGTATCAAGAAAGTATTTCGAAAAGGAATGCCATCGGTAGCAAGAATGTAGAATAATGTGATATCAAATTGAATAAATTAAAAGCGGATAGTGCAGAAGTAGAGGAAGGACAGCTTTAGAGGTTACATTTCAAGGACATATCAAGGAGTGCTGCACAAATTTACTAAGAGAGAAGTAAAATCGGAAAAAACTAAGGACGTGTACTCAAGTGATCTCTCAAAAGCACGTTCTTTGATTACACATTACACATAATGCCATACATATAATGTCAGCTGCTGAAATTTCCAGTATCTGTAAGGAGTATCCGTTGTCAAACTAGTTTAGTCTAATACTTTGCCGAGAAATATGTTGGCACTGAACTGACTCTTATCACTGAGATAATCACTGATCAGAGCTAAAGATCCACAAAGCAAAATCTTGCTTGCGGAAACACTGGATCCTAAAGATTAAAAAAGTGTAAGAATTCTTCTGAAGAGATAAAAAAATATTATTATTATTAGGCAGCAATTGCACAGGCTCGGACCCTCCATGGGTCGCCGGGCTTATAAGTAAGTCCGTAAGTAAGTATTTCTTTCAAGACCGTTTTGAAAATTCCACTAATGTATTTTTGCAAATTCATCAAGTAATCCGTTCGCTGATCATCGATAACACATAATCTGTGTAATTGGTACGGAAGAGGTGCGTATAGAATTCTGCACAATGGGTCTAGCAGGACATAAGTGAGATGTGGCTTACAGCCGTCAACCCACCTACATAAATTCACCTAGGTGACTGTCACAGCTGAATCATTTAGATCCTCCTTGTGCCCTGTGAGCTATCACTGTGATATTACTTACTGTTTTGCTGATTTCATTCCTGTACTTGTCTTGTTTGGATTAATAAAAAGCCATATTTACCTCGAAGTCCACCAAGTGTCTAGTTACATCCATCTCCGATTGGTGATATTGATGTCAAAAAAAATAACCTAAGTTTAAACGATTTAATTAATTTATTAATGGTAATATATAAACAAATGCCACAATGTCAAACGTCTCAAAAATGTAAAGAATACGGTATTTGCTATTGTTACGCTATTGTCCATCCTTATGTGGCTGTACAACTCGGATACTTCCTGTTTGGATTTTCTTTTCCAATTGCCATCAACGTCTTCAGGATCGCACAGTTAAGTATCCGCTTTTGGAATTTTTTGTCTAGCGTAGTGAACAGAAATGGGATGAATATGTTGTTGTCCAAAGTCAGCATCGATTTCCATAAGAAGGCTCTGTTATTGTATTGCATTATGAGACTTTTGGAACAGCGATTAATTAACTTCGGTTTTCATGCTGATATTTGCTGATTTGCGTGATATTTCTTGCTAAATCATCGACTACCTTGAAGTTGAATCTCTTTATTTCGTACTTCTAACTTAAGGCATTTATGGATTTTTTGAATTTCCGAAAGTTCCCTGCTCTACTATTTCAACTACAATACAAGGCGTTCCAGAACCACGTCTAGTTGGTCGGATCAAGGTTTACACTTTCTATTAATTTTTACATTAAAAACAAAATCGATTTTTTTTAAATTATATCAATAAATTCGTTCACTTTAATCAATTAACAACAATAAATATCACATTTTTACAAATTCTTCTCTGTTTACCAAGCATACGAGATGACTGGCGACGCAAAGCTGCTCTTGACAATTGCTTGACCAGCATAAGCCAATGGAGCTGGAGCAGCAACAACTGGAGCGGCCCTAAGCAGAGCTGGAGCTGGAGCAGCAACGACTGGAGCGGCCTTAATCAAAGCTGGAGCAGCGGCAACAAGTGGGACACGGCTGACGACAGCGTTGAATCCGTTGATTGGGTCAGCAGTGTAGTCAACAATGCGTCTGTAGCCATCAGCGTCATTCAATGAGTATTGGCCACGAACAATTCCTCCATCGCGGGTTTCAACAGCGTTCTTTGAGTCTCCGGTGAGGACGTCTTGCACATCGTATCCATAAGTGTACTGTGGGTGTGGATCGTATTCCTCAACCTGGGCGACAGCTGCCAAAGGAGCTGGGGCAAGGAGACCGGCACTAGCGACGGCGATGCAAGCGAACAGAACGACGAACTGAAAAATCGAAATAACACATTAGACTGGTCGCTTGTAATCCTTTTTGCTCGAGGTCTTACTTTGAATGCCATTTTTGTTTGTGAGTGGGTTTGAGTGTGTTGCTCTAGATTGAAGTGACGAATTGAAACTGATGACCACTCACGGCGACTGTGTCTTTTATAGTGATACGAAAATGAAATACTTAAGTGAGCTGATGGCATGCTGAAGCAAGTTGCGTTTTATTATGTGTTTCGTTATGTGTTTGTTGTTTTCGTTGAAGTGGGGGCTTTGAGGTATTGCGCTAGGTCAGGATAGTATTGTGTATCAATGGAATGCTGTAAACAGTAATGTTTTATGATTTAAATGAAATGTTTTCCGCATGCGCGAGATTTAAAGGAAACGTGCAAGACTCTAAGGAGTGGAAATTAGTCACAATACCGATTCGGAAAACTTTTGGTAAAATAAGAGTCTTCAGCCTTGAAGTAATCTGTACTAATACACGGTTACTGCGGGAGCTTCATAGCGCATCTATCAAACAAACCTTGTCAAACTTTTTGATATTTGCTGCGTTTAAAATGAATTTTAACGCATTTGTATTTCAGTTATTCGTGGTTAATTGTTCGTTGACTAGACTCCGTTCCGTTCTCTGTTTACGTTGAATTAAATTCATACTTTTGAATATCAAAAGTTTTATAAATACAAACCCGTGACATACGATGAATTTGGTTACCGGCTTATCGATTTTCCACTGCCTTGAATTTTGTTGTGCCCATATTTGTAGAGTGTGGCAATGAAACGACGGCAATAGTGTTGAAATGATGTATCTGGAGCGGTCTCTTGAGCTCTCTGAATATCCAGAAGGTACACGGTGTTAAATCTGGTTAATACGGTGGCTGTGGAAATAGTATCGAAGCACCAATACAGTGTGAAGCGAATTATCCTGTAACGAAAACCAAGAGTTGTCTGCTCTTAATTATTTTCAAAATAGTCACTTTGGTATGTTGTCCATTAGTTCATCAAGTTTTCTCTGTCTTATTGGAATTGCTTACCATTTGTAAACGTTTCTTTGTGAGATAGTTTGATCACTGTTGCCACTTTTTCGACATTACTGCAGCCCTTCATTCCGTAAACAAAATGTATAGCAACACCTTCTTCAACAGCAAAATTTGCCACGAAACTGCTAAACTCACAAAACCAAATGAAATTTGATGTCAGTCATTGTCATTACTGCCAACTCAAGAAAAATTGATTTCCCAGAATCAAAGAGCCTGCATTTTTTTCAACTTAAAATTCTTTGATTATAGTGCTATTTCATGAATCTTGTATTTATCTGACTATGAACGCGTGTTTAGTATCGATGAGTCTGAAATAGGCTGTTATTCCTTGAAGTTACCAGGGCCTGTTGCTACAGTCCTTTGACCGTATAGTCAAATGTATTCATATTTCATATTTCAACTCTGCCTTTTACTCAACGGTAGGTTTACTGAAGCTCTTAGGGTCTACTCCTGCGAACCACCAACTAGTGGGGGTCCACCGTGATTGCTTGATGATGATATTATTGAGATTGTTTCAAAAACGAAATGAGAACAAAATTTTACAAATTAACTTTAACAACATTTTCAAACCAAATTTTGACATACTTTTTTCAATTCCGCCATATTTTTATTTTTTGATCTTATTAGGGATAATTTTTTTAAACGGAGTAAATACATGTCTTTCTTTATATTACGTCACGGTTTATATTCATATATAAAAAAGTGAACAGTATAAAAGAGGTAGTGATTTTAAATCTTGATGTAAGCACAAAAAGCGGTATAAGAATCAGCCAGTCCTGTGACTGACTCCCAAGTTCCGTGAACTGCACAAACGACATCACAGTGGAGATCCGATGTAGAATCGCCCTTGGCAACCGGTGCTGCTTCGGTTTGTCGAAACAACTGGGGTGAAAACTTCTGACTCGAAGGACCATCATGCTTTACAAAACTCTTATTTTGCCAGACCTGCTCTATGGAGCCGAAAGCTGGATGCTAAGCAAAACAGCAGAGCACATTCTTGGTAGCTTCGAAAGAAAAATTCTACGTCAGATATGTGTCCCGTCTGTGAGGAAGGTGAATGGAGGAGAAGACATAACCGCGAACTCTACGAGCTGTACTAGCATGTGGATGTATTCCGGAATGCAAAAATCCGTCGACTGCACTGGCTCAGCCACATCAAGTGCATGGACAACAATGCCACAGCAAAGAGGATCCGAGGCTTCTGCTTCGAGAAGGAGATGAAGACAGAATCTCCGGTATAAAGACCAAATAATCGCGGATGCAAGACAGCTTGGTCTTGATGACTGGAAGCAGCGTCAAGACCGTCAACGATGGAAGGCAGCAATTGCTCAGGCTTGGACCCTCCATGGGTCGCCAGCCTGATAAGTAAGTATTATGTACTAGGTACATAGCAAACTAGTGGCGGCCGTGGCGGTGTGGATCTGTGTGTCGACTCCTACAAACCTTGAACCTTCGATGCCCAATATGACAAAAATAAGTCAGTCGGAGTCGGCATAAAACTCTAGATCCTTTCCATTCGTGAGAGAACAATACACGTACAACACGAGTGGTTGCTGTAGAAACTACGACCTCGAGCTCTACGTGCTTTATCGCCAACCATTTTATTATTATTATAGTGCTACCTTAGTTAACAATACATATGAACAATGTATGCCTGCCATGAGAAACGCAATATATCGGCCGGTTAGTAGTAGACCTAACTTGGGTCGAAAATTATTGACGAGGGAGTTCTGTGTTGATTTGTACTGGATCAGACCTGCCTGCTCGATACTGAGAAAAGGGAAATAAAGCCGTGATGACGCATCTTTCCATGGAATTCGTAGTTGGGGTATTAAGCCCCACAGCTCAGATTCTTCGTTGAGATCATTTGCCTTGTAATAGGTCTACGAATCATCTTTATTAGGAAATTGTCCACTAATATCATGTTCGTGCAGTTATAGGTTTTTTAGGTTTCTTAAATTACTTAATTACAAGATGCATTTAGATTTCAAAATAATTTATACAATTGTACTTATTACAGCAAAATTAGTACACAAAATAAATGGGAATTTAAATGGGCAATATCTTTACCGTCTGTCGATTGATGCAATAAACTTAAAACTTAAAAATTAAAAAAAATCATTTAAATAATTCTCACGAATTTTCTTCTGGTAAACATTGATGGGTCAATATCCATCGAACGGTGTTACTGATTAGTAATATTAGCTAAAAAGATATGTGTATTGCAAATAAAATAACAGATTAAAAATACTTCTATTACTTACAACTCTTATTTGAAGAAAAGTCCGTTTAGTAAACCTTCACCACCAATTTTAACCCTTTCTAATCATTCCTTTTCTTTTAATCACGCATATGCGGAAAACATTCCATTTCAACCACATCATAAAACATTGCGTTTACAGCATTCCACTGATCCACAATACTATCCTGACCTAGCGCAAAACCTCACAGGCCCCACTTCAACGAAAACAGAAACACATAATAAAACGCAACTTGCTTCAGCATGCCATCAGCTCACTTAAGCATTTCATTTTCGTATCACTATAAAAGACACTGTCGCAGTGAGTGGTCATCAGTTTCAATTCGTCACTTCAATCTAGAGCAACACACTCAAACCCACTCACCAACAAAAATGGCATTCAAAGTAAGACCTCGAGCAAAAGGATTGCAAACGACCCATCTAATGTGTTATTTCGATTTTTCAGTTCGTCGTTCTGTTCGCTTGCATCGCCGCCGCTAGTGCGGGACTCCTTGCCCCAGCTCCTTTGGCAGCTGTCGCCCAGGTTGAGGAATACGATCCACACCCACAGTACACTTATGGATACGATGTGCAAGATGTCCTCACCGGAGACTCAAAGAACGCTGTTGAAACCCGCGATGGAGGAATTGTTCGTGGTCAATACTCATTGAATGACGCTGATGGTTACAGACGTATTGTTGACTATACTGCTGACCCAATCAACGGATTCAACGCTGTCGTCAGCCGTGTCCCACTTGTTGCCGCTGCTCCAGCTTTGATTAAGGCCGCTCCAGTCGTTGCTGCTCCAGCTCCAGCTCTGCTTAGGGCCGCTCCAGTTGTTGCTGCTCCAGCTCCATTGGCTTATGCTGGTCAAGCAATTGTCAAGAGCAGCTTTGCCTCCCCAGTCATCTCGTATGCTTGGTAAACAGAGAAGAATTTGTAAAAATGTGATATTTATTGTTGTTAATTGATTAAAGTGAACGAATTTATTGATAGAATTTTAAAAGAAATAACGCATTTGTCTTGAATGGTTGGGTTTGGTCTTAAGCTGGCCTTCACTGAAAGGGGTCTGCTGTCTTTTCCGATATACAAATGTGTATCCAAAGCCAATGACTCTAATTACGATATTTTAAAACACATTTTAGTGGGTTTGACGTCTGTTGGTTGCGGGCCTCTGGTTGTGGTCTTTTATCAGTAACTGATTTGACATCCTTTTTTGCATTTCTAATTCAATATGTGTAGTTTACAATATGTTACCTGCCCGACTCTGCTCTGCTCTGCGATGGGTTAGTAGTACTTCATTTATTTTCCAGACAGTTTCAGAGTTATTCATTGCACGCCAATGGGTTGATATGCTTGGCACATGGCTCACACCAAAAGTCACGTAATTTACTCCATACTTCTCTAATTGTTCATTCACACTTTAAACATTATTTAAATGAATCATAATTTCAACACTTTGCTGCGACGTTAGCTGCTCTATAATAAATTGATAATGGATGCAGGTCAACTGACAGAAGCTGACGAGCGGTACGATTTTGCGATGTGTTTTCATTTTTAAAACTAGGTGTATCCGTTCGTTTTAGAAAATGTTGTATAATTGCTTTATATTTTCGCCGAACAGAATATACGCAATATCTAACGATGGACAACACGGAATCATCCCCTGATATTATAAATTGATTTATTATGAAGTTTGATATTTGAATGTACATACAAACGCGGGGCTTTAGCTCCGAGCGATTTAAAAACAAATTTATTGTTTAATTCAACATTTGGTATTACAACATCGGCTTAGCGTCTATTTCTTATATCCTACAAAGTCCAGTGCTTACATCGGGTTGTTCGTAGCCGTATGTCCATGTTGGTCCATTTGGGATGGGGTGATGGTAGCTGATTTAGTCTCGATGATGACTGCTATCGCTGCTCTGGTAGAAGCCATGCAGCTCGTTGTTAGATGTCGTTGGTTGAGGTGGTTGGACGTTAAGTTGGTGGTTGATATCTGAAAGCTGCTTTCTGAATAGTGTCACCATGTACTTTTGCAAGGGGATATTGCGTGCATCGTCGTAAAGCTTCTGGTTTCTGTTGTGCTTTCGACGGTCGACGGAATATGGGAGCTGTACACATTCGCAGTATTTTTGTTTCGGAAATTGCTATCTTCTCCACGCTGGTCTTAGAAATTGTGTGCCATATTGGGAAGCCGTACGTTATGATCGTACGCGGTATATAAGAGCTATGGTGTCACAGCGCTCCACTTGGTCCAGCCAGCTCCTCCAAATACAGTCAGCGCAAACACGACCAAAGATCGCACGCAGAATTTTTCTCTGTTGTGCGTCCTTTCTTGACTACAGCACATACTTCGTTTTGCCCCCATTCACCGCCAAGCCCACTTTCACAGCTTCCATCTCAGTGCCATTAAATTGACGTCTCGCTGTCTTCTGCCCATCTCGTCAATGACATCGGCGTATGCCAACGGTCGTGCGGACTTTTAAAAGACCCTGCCTCTAGTGTTGGCTTGTGAGTCTGGCAAGAACTTTTCAAGAATGATGTTGACAAAGTCAAATGACAGCTAGTCGCATTGTGTAAATCAGTTTTTGACAATCAAGGTCTCGATAAGTTTGTTAATTCTTCATCGTCGTCCTGCATAGCCTGACGAGTTTGGCAGGAAGGTCAAAACTAAATACGGTGATGTATAGCTCGTCTGCGGGGACGCTGTCACACACGGCCCTGAAATCGTGGAATAGGAGGTGGGTGTCGATTTATACATCTCAGGACCTACCACAGTGGTCTACTGTGGACTTCTCTGACTTGACGCCATAATGATGAGGATAGACTATTGAAAAACAGCTTCAAGTCGACACACAAAACGACTTATTCGTCTATAGTTGGCGAAGTCTACTGAGATTCCACACTTCTGGCACTTCATTATCGATGACGAAATTCTCGAAATTCTCGTCTATCATCGTCCAGATTGAATGGTGGTCAATATAAGGATATAGTAAGCCTTAATGAGCGCATGATTTAACAATATAATAATAAATTTTACTACGAAACAATGTTGAAAACTTCACATTTTTGAAAAAATATTATGCCCTTTTCGAATGGGCACAATCAAGCAGACTTACAGTTGTCAAATTCCCTGGGAATACCATGGCTTAAGAAACCAATTATCCGAGTATAGTAAGCATATATATGCACATCACATAGCGCTGACCTAGCGCAATAATTTCACCCCACCAAAACAAAATTAAGAAAACACAAACTGCTTGAGCGAATGTAGTGAACTGCTGCCGTATTCAGCGCTCGTATCAGTATAAAAGCCATCGGCAGTGCGTACTGTAATCAGTTCCAATTTCTCAGTTGAATCTAGAGCAACATACTAGAAACCAAAACCCAATCACCAGCAACAATGGCATTCAAAGTAAGACCCCGAGCAAAAAGGATTACAAACGACCACTCTAATGTGATATTTTGTTTATTTCAGTTCGTCGTTCTGTTCGCTTGCATCGCCGCCGCTAGTGCCGGTCTCCTCGCCCCAGCTCCTTTGGCAGCTGTCGCCCAGGTTGAGGAATACGATCCACACCCACAGTACACTTATGGATACGATGTGCAAGATGTCCTCACCGGAGACTCAAAGAACGCTGTTGAAACCCGCGACGGAGGAATTGTTCGTGGTCAATACTCATTGAATGACGCTGATGGCTACAGACGTATTGTTGACTACACTTCTGACCCAATCAACGGATTCAACGCTGTCGTCAGCCGTGTCCCACTTGTTGCCGCTGCTCCAGCTTTGATCAAGGCCGCTCCAGTCGTCGCTGCTCCAGCTCCAGCTCTGCTTAGGGCCGCTCCAGTCGTCGCTGCACCAGCTCTCGTTAAGACCAGCTTTGCCTCGCCACTCCTTAAATACGCCTATTAATTGAACTCCAGTTACTGTGATCTTTTGGACTGTCTCTATTAAACGTGTGAATTTTATGAATGCTAAATATTTCGTTTGTTGTGAAAATTTGAATTTGAAAAACGGAGTAGCAATAATTTATCAACTGGAATAATTGATAACATTTTGAAGAACATCCTACTTTGGTGGGTGCTGTCTACGTTCCAAAAATGGTGGTTTTTTGCATTAGGTGCAGAATTTCGTGAATCCCACACTAATGCCCAATTTCACAGTGCACGTTTAAACTCTTCCCAAAGCGTTTTAAAAACAAAGCAACAAATGTATCGAAAACCCTTACAAATTGTAGCCAATACACACACCGAATGACTGTGCTGTTCGACCGTATTACATAAACGCAGTCTAACTGAACTGAATTTCAGATATCACTGTTAAACCGGACGAATTCAACCAACAATTTGAACTCGGTTTAAGGTTCAGCTGAACTTAAGTTTGAACCTTCAATGTGAAATTGGATCAGAAGATGCGCAGTGGAAGTGCTACAAAAAAATTTCAAAAATCCATAACAAGGGAAAATGAAGGCAAGCACAAAAACTTTGTACGATACATGATTTTTCCGAATTTGCGATATGTATGCTCATGGATAGGAACATTCACACATCTCCTTTTCATGAAATTTTTGAAAACAGTTGTTATCTTTGTGACATTTTAAGAATATTTTTAATTTGCATAATGGGAACTTGCACCTCTGAGGACTAATTTCTGAAACCATCTTGTCTCACATCTGTTGAAGGTATGGGTGTGGCTGGTCCGTATTTTTTTGTTCAGCCAGTAGTGAAGAAACAGTTGGACTTCCTGAAATCTTTCAACTTTTGAACTTATTTAATTATTCTTTTATTTTTTCTTTATTCGCCTGGGTTCTTGGGAGACAACAACACAACTGGCACTTATGCGTAGATCGATCTCCCCTACATTTTCTCAGAGAAAAGATATGGGAGAGGAGTATGGTGCTAAGAGAGCGCCAACGCAACTCCATGTTAGCATCGATCAAACATCGAGCGTCGCAAAAGCACAATGACTCACATCTGGATCGGTGCGGGCGAGTCTCAGGGTTCCACCTCTTGGGGTGGTCATAACTTTTATAACAATATGAAACTTCTCAATTCTGTTTTGAATAAGAAGAAATCTATTTCATAACAATCAAATGCACTTATAACCACTGTATAGCAACCTAAGAAATAATACTGCATTTGCATTATTCTATTCTTAACCAGAGATAATGTCAAATTAAGAAATAAAATAGTATCTTTCTTTATTTCTATAATTTAATAATTCCTTGAGGAATGTTTGCGTGCGTGGCCAAATTATCTTTGAAGCGGGAACTGCGCACGTACCCCAAATTCAATAAGGCCTGCTATTTTATGTCAACTTCGAAGTAGATTAGTTGCTTATCGTTTTGGTTTATAAAACTGATGTTAAGTATTCAATGTCAGGAAATTAGAAAGGAAGGTCAACAAACCTCCGTTAACTGATTTCCAAAATTAGCATGCCAAATTTCCATTTTTTGATCTAATTTTTGTTGAACGTACCGATTGAGGCGAGAGCCTCTATGATTCAAATTGTAAGACGGTTTGGATTGATGACACACACCTTATAAACCACACTGAAACTTAATACTTCTGATGCACGTGTCTGAAGTAGGGGTTTAAACCTCAGCCTAATTTTGCCTACTAATTAAGATATGTATGTAGTACTACATAGAGTGCCCCAACATTTCGTACAGAACAATAAATGTGGATCAAATAGAAATAATTTTAAACTAAAGGTCTCAAAGACTATTAGACCAATTTCATTAAATTTATGTGTTCACTATCTTCATTTGATCAAATTGCATGTCATTTCGTGGCACTTAGGAGTTTTCATTGCATTTTTTAACACATTCCACATTCCAGAATCCAGAATCCAGAATCTTGAAGCTCTTCGGGACTGACTGAAACTTAAGAGAAGCTTGGTCAAGATATTCTCAACCCCTTCTCGGCACGATTTCATATGAGTTTCGTATGACAACCTAGAGTAGTTCATATGTTAGGTTTCAGTTTTGAAAATAAATACAAATTATTTAGCATTCATAAAATTCACACGTTTAATAGAGACAGTCCAAAAGATCACAGTAACTGGAGTTCAATTAATAGGCGTATTTAAGGAGTGGCGAGGCAAAGCTGGTCTTAACGAGAGCTGGTGCAGCGACGACTGGAGCGGCCCTAAGCAGAGCTGGAGCTGGAGCAGCGACGACTGGAGCGGCCTTGATCAAAGCTGGAGCAGCGGCAACAAGTGGGACACGGCTGACGACAGCGTTGAATCCGTTGATTGGGTCAGAAGTGTAGTCAACAATACGTCTGTAGCCATCAGCGTCATTCAATGAGTATTGACCACGAACAATTCCTCCGTCGCGGGTTTCAACGGCATTCTTTGAGTCTCCGGTGAGGACATCTTGCACATCGTATCCATAAGTGTACTGTGGGTGTGGATCGTATTCCTCAACCTGGGCGACAGCTGCCAAAGGAGCTGGGGCGAGGATACCGGCACTAGCGGCGGCGATGCAAGCGACAAGTACGACGAACTAAAAGAAAACACAAAATAATGTTGTTAATAATAATCCTTTGAGTCCTGTTGTTTTCAGAGCCTACTTTGAAAGCCATTGTTGATTAGTTTGAGGTGGTTGCTCTGGATTCAGCTGTTGAATTTGAACTGATTTGACTTGGCCGTACGATCACCTTTTATATGAATCAATGGCCGATCGAGGCGTGAAGAAGCCATCCAAACACAAAGCGTGGTAGCCACCACCCCAAGGTCTGAAAAAAAAAGAAAAATAGAAACCACTGTGCATGCGATATGAAGCTTTCGTCCATCAAGGAGGGGACTGTGCTCGCTCGTGGTTTAGATGCATTCACAAAACTCGTTGCCAACAATTAAATTAATGGTCAGCTAAACGCATTGAGCTTACAAGGGCACTTGCCCTTTCTTACATGGAAGTCCGAGTGTCTGCGACGCATATCGACGAGTTGTTATGGGCATTACTTGGGAGCGACGATTGCATGGACAGTCGCGCACGTGATAAGTCTCACTAGCTCGCAATCGTTCTCGGTTAGTATGCACCGCAGGTCGGAGATTCGCCTTATGTAAATTTTGTTAAATTTGCGTGGGGCAACACTCATGGGCTTAGCTATTTCTCTTCGTCGACGATGCGACTGAAACAGTTTGTTGTTTTCATTAACACATTATTGTTCAAGAAGCAGCTTTTTGGTTTCGTTTGCCAATTCGATCACGCTTCGACGTAGACACATTTGGTACTGAGCTTTAATCTGATTTCGTTGAGTCAATCTGTTGGTAAATTTCTATGCGGAAGAATGCCAATTGGTGGCTCAAGAAAACGCACAAAACCGGGACAATGTCGAGATACCAAATTTGATGCGATCCATTTGCTTTGCAAAATACCTCGAATTTCACATGAAATGGGGACGATGCAACACGATGGGAGATACCAGACCAAACTGTCTGTGAAGTCAGTCGCAAATATCTTGTGAGTGAATCACGACAAAAGGATTTAAGTGTGTCTGCATGTTCGATTCGATTTTGAAAATAGAAACGTGTTCAATAGCCCATTAAAGAGAAGTAATAAATGAGAGTATGAACAAGTGCAAAACGCACTGTGTTTAATGCGTCCATTGATGACACACGTAAATTGCAGAAAATTTAACCAACTTGTGAAATTCATTGAGGAAAATTAAGTGAACAAAGTGACGGCGCTTATTTTATTGCGACTTCACTTAATCATATTGCTTGTTACTTATTTTTAGTCAAAGCATGTTGGCGTCGTACATTATGTGGGTCAAAGTATGGACTGGTAAGCGTCTTCCAAACCGAATTGCGTTGCTTCGATGACTGTCAATTTTTCCGAATCTCTTATTTGGCTATAAATGTAAGACAATTTGAATTTCCGATCGACAGAATGCTTGTAGTCATATGTGATGATTAATTGTTTGAACTTCACTATTTGGAGGCAACGCAAATCGCAAAACGATGTACATGTTGTCGTCGAGAAAGAATGTACATCGATGACTTGGTCGGGAGGTGGATATAAGCAGCTACGTTTTAGTGATGCATACAGACTCCGTCAGAATCTGTGCTCCGTGGTGCTTCCTGTTCCTTTGGCCTCAAAGCTTTGAAAGACCATGACTATTCTTTAAAGATAATAATTATTTTGGTCCAACTCAGAGACATGGATCAAGAAGCCTTTCGCCGTTTCGATCATAAAGTTCTGTGTGTCCTTTCCTTCTAATTGGTCTTGATAGCAATAGGAGGAGAATATTTAAATAACGACATGAGTCTGGCCAAACGTCTTAGGAACCGCAGGTGAATAGACTACATAGAGAGCCGCAGGTGAATAGACTTAGACAACTAGCTCCTGGCTAGGCCATATGTAGAGCTTGGATAACACTGCTCAAGCCCGAAGAGTCTTCCACTCCGGACCAGTTGGAGAACGCAACAGAGGATACCCATGAATCTGATGGCACACATAAGTGGAGAAGTATCTCAAGCAACTTGGCGTGAGTAATCAGAGGCAGCTGACTAAAGATCGTGCTAGATGGGAAGGCTTATCAGCTGAGGCCGAGGCCCTACAAGGAAAAGAAGCACGCTAGCTCCGAATAGATGAACAGACGATGAAATTTGTTGTCATGGAGCTTCAAGCTGTCTGAAGAACCTAGGGTTGACTGAGAGAGATAATTCGCGACTGTGATTGCAAGATTGGAAGATGAAAGACTGTCATACACATATATTCTCAACATCATTTAAGGAAGAAAATTAATTCGGTGTCATTACAGAATGTAATCTGAGTTAAAGAACCAGATCTTCAACAAACATATGATGAAGCCAATGTGAGTAATGGACGTTTCAGAAACATTGGAGAAACTCAAAGATTGATGTGTAAAATTATGATCCTCGAAATCTTTATGATGGAGACAGAGTACCAGTGTGAAAGGATCACATATTTCGCAATAAAACTACGCGAGTGAGATGAATTTATACAAAAATATACGGCCCCTTTTGGCCCCATCAAAAGTTTCAAGTTAAACTTTATATTACGCCACGGGGCTTCGTCGTAGTTATTGGTTCTGTAGCTTAGATTGGCAAAGCCGTTTTATCTGTCATTGTTATTTCGAAAACCACTTACTTCTTCCATGGTCCCCTTCCATGGTCCCTTACCCTAACCTCACTAACACCACGTCCATATCAGCCATCGTTCTGCAGGGTCTGTCAATAGCAGGTGGACATTGGCTTCGTGCATCATTTCAATTTTAAAGACGAAACTGCCCCCCGACATTCTTCAACTGGTGCCGTCGAACTTGGCCCCTCTTGCCAAGTGCCGCGCCTTTCCACGCGGCACGATGTGTGTACAACAGCAAGGCCCCTTGGAACAATTCACAACTAGGTACTCTTTGATCGGTTGTGTGACGTATTTTCTTACCTCCTTTTCTAACTAATTTTATGGATCGCTTCAAGTGACTGGAGGTCAAATGACCTACTGAACAGGATGCATACCGCCATGAATCACATCATTAATATGCACAACTTCAAATGTCCGTCACCAATAACCTACATATTGAAATATCGACCGGTTGTGTGAATTTGTTTCTGCGTAAATATTGCCAAACAATAATTACTTAATATATTATTCAATTAAATGAATCACGGTTTTTATTTGTTAAAATGTACACACAAAAGCCATAAAAATATTGAAAACATAATCAGGCAATTGGAATATTTAACGCAAGTAAATCGTGCAGGAAATTGTTAAACATATCTTAGGTGTAAATGTTGACTTTCATTTATTAATACGTAAAGTTGCTTGCACTTCTTCGAACAATTACTGTGGGAATGAAGACAAATGTCTGCACACTGGTAGCATGTGCGACTCATGGGTGGATTCAATTTGAATGGTTCACTTGACACATGTCATTACGCACGATATGAAATAAATCGGATGTATCAAGGCGTGGCAATTACTTTTGTTTTTTTTATTAGGGCACCAAATGCAATGAGTGAACACAAGTAAATTAATATTCACTGCGAAAGCTGCACATTCCTGACTTGGATCATTGACAGTCGCATGCCTAAGTCGGATATCACTGAGCTGAAGCTCTCATCTGGTGTAGTTAATCACTTGATTAGGAATGCTCGCCGACGTTGCTTTTCAGAATTTCAATCTCAAAGATGCATACCGAACGCATGCATGTTACAAAATCTCTGTAAATATGTTGACATTGACTCACCTGGCTCATACATTTTTATTTGACTTTTATTACTGTTTTATTTTGATGTGCGATAGCACCTACGAAAAGTGCGTGGAATATCAATAATTAACATTTTTCAGCTTATTGTAGATTTTGTGATTTTCGGTTCCCATAAGTGAGTTGCATACATCGTTGCTAATTAACGTTGAACCTAATAGCCTTCAACAACTACATTTACCTTCTTATCAGGCATGCGATAGCTGCATTCCATCGTTGACGGCCTTAGGTACACTGCTTGCAGTCATCTAAGCAAGCTGTATTGCGTCCGTGATCAATTCACGTGCTCCTTCCTGTGCTCAGATTAGAAGAGTCTCTTAGATGGAACATTGATATCCAGAAGCTCGATTTGGCAGATACAATATTTGCCATCATGCTTACCTTTGTACAGCTCACGTTTCGCGATGCTGGATTTGTGTATCGAAGGCACCAAGAATCAACTATACACCTATATAGCTTTCAGCAGTGGTAATGGTTGTCAGAAGCAGTTATGCGTCGGCTTTCCACTAAGATGTCATTGGAGGAGTACCTAAGAAAATGTTTCTCTCGAAGTTGCAGGTATATTTATTTAATACTTGGCTGCAATGGATTCCTTTTCTTTTTGTGGCTCTACAGTACGGGGTTAACCTGGTTTCTCTCCAGCAAGTGCGATCTCTGACCAGCTGCCCTCCGTTGCCCACATCAAAGTGCTTGAGTTCCGTCTCTAATAGTGTGCTCCATCTTAAACGCCCCCATCATCTGTTAGGTTGGAACGCAGCCAAGTTGTACATGACCTAGACATCGCATTCTCCTCCAGATGTCATGTGGATAAAACAAAGGACTTTATCATCAGCTTTTGGATTTTGTTAATGCCTCTGTGCCGTAAAGCAGGACTGAGATGATCGAAAGATTTCTTCTTACGCAAACCCAGAGAAACAGCGGTTGGAAAGATTTATGCTGGGTCTACCACGAGATTATAGCATCCCTTTTTCTTTGCCAAGATGTCGATGATTAGCGTCCTTTCTTGAAGATCGTATATAATTCGTATTGACCTTGATTACTGGTAAACCTATTTCATTTCACTGCGTTCAACCAATCTGTCAATATCCGGCCCTAATCTTAATCCGAGTCTTATTTCGAGGTTTTGGGGCAACTAAGATCAACTGTAATGATTATTTTATCTCTCTCCCGACATCACCATATTGCATAATACATGGCTCATCATCATCATGGCACACCCGTCTTCAGAAGTCCGCATAGATCCTTAAGTTTCCTATCTACTTTTAAAGATTCAGAGGGATAAAATTTCAAGCATCAATGCTTGGCAGTTTTCCATTCTAGACTCGCTAGGGCCTGCTTTTTGAAACCGATTCATTTTTCCATTTGTAAACTGTAACGAAATAAACAATTTCAGCTTATGTATAAACAGAGTGCACTAAAATATTTTGTCTGTCTCTTCCATGTTCAATTTTGTTTCGTGTGACCGTTATTAAGGGTTCAATTGTTGAAATGCTTGCCAGTGTAGAGGGGGTTAGTTGTAGTTATCTTTATGCCGGGACCATGACGTATTGTCCGTAAAGACAGGTGTCGCTTATAAAGGGGTGTCCGTTTCACTGTGCAAAAATAATTTCATTTCGTCGTCTCTAAAAATCTTGGAATACAATCAAAAATATTCTTCCTGCACATATCCAAAGAGCGTAAAACACACACACACTAGTGGCATTTGCTACTCGATGAAATAGTCGCAAAATCTTACGCAAATCCAGACCAACTGTTGTAACATTAGCAAAGCAATTTCCCGCAACAAAATAAAGTTATGTTCAAAGAAAGATATTCAAGGACCTAAATAGTATAATGGCATGCGTACTACAAATCTTGCCATTGCCCATCGTCACTCGAAACCACCCACTCAGACATTAAGTCAATTCATTCATACATTCATTGTGGTGAAATAGCTGAGGTTCAAGGACAAGGGTTCAGTTAGTTTATTCAATCGAATGACAATACGATCACCACGTACTCATTTTACATGCTCACCATCCATTTTAATGTAAAGTTGTGGTCAAATAATGGCCAACCTGCACAATTTGTTGCACAACATCATTATCCGCTCTCTGGAATGCACGAACGAAGCGATCCACGATATGGATCACTGAATTTTTTTTCGATTTCGTTCGTCGGCGCTGATCACATTCGAATGCTTGTCAAGCAATTACGTCAAACAATGCAGTGCGCCAGTCAATGTCAGAGAGCTCTTGTCATATCAACCATATCGGCTGTGTATCGCATGCTTTTCACTCTCATTTACAGTTTTCACACCAAGCCGTCGAAGGTAGCCCAACTTGGAATTCAGTACAAAAAATTACGCTAGCAAATGTATGCACGTGTACACATGTATGCCAAATCCATCGAGCGAGCCAGAAATGAGATGATCGTTGCTTTGTTTGGTCTACTTTTGGGGTGACTTCGAAATCGGCTCGTTGGTAATCTATTTTAAATTATGTGCTCCAAATCAACACCCGCCACGCAAAAGGAATGCTTGAAATTATTCACCATGTTTAGTTTCCGGTAGTAAATTCGAATCGGGTTCAATTTTACGGTTCTGTATCAATGTCAAGTCTTATGGGCTCACAGTAAAGACGGCGCCGCCAAAAGGTTGTTGTGCGACTTGATTGTGTAAGTTCAACTGGAGAAGAGTGTTTATATATTTTTAATGAACGCATTACGATGATCAATTGATGGTTTTGAGAATGGTACATGCGGGCATGGCTTATAGTTCGTCGTGCACCTTGGTGATCATTGAAATGCCATTAGTAATACTAATTAGAGTTTCAAATTGGCATTGTTAGGTGTTATTTGTACGAGGAAGTGGGTGAGATAATGAATTAGGAATAAACAACTTTATCAAGTGTTTTCTTCCCAGTGGATTAATGTTCATGTTTGCTAACCGATAATAACTAGAATGCGTTTTTGGGCAGGTTGGCTTATACAGACCGCCACAATGGTGATTGAAGTGGAGAGTCATGAATGGTCAAGTTGATCATTCGAGTTAAAATGTGGAAAAAAGGTTGAGCTTCTTCAAGCCAAACGGCAAAAATTGCAATTCTGAGTTTCACCTAACCACGACAACTCCTATATTTTTTCATGAACTTCCTTGGCGTTTTGCTTGGATGGTGAATAAGACTGTCCAACAAAAACACTTAAAAATTGTCTTGTATTCAATATTAATGTTGACTGGACTTGTTAATTGCCGAATGGAACTTGGATGTTTTAAAACAAAACCGTATCATAATTAACGATAAACAACGAAGAGTAGGTAAGGTTGAGCATAAGGTTTAAGTGTAACTTGGCTATAAAAAAGATTTAAGAGTAGTATCAGCAAACGGCCTTAAGAGGATATCAATCGTCGTTTTGCGGTGGCACTTGCTAAAATAAAATATTTCCTCTCTGCGTAGCATAAACACACTACATTAATTTGTAACAGAAATTTTATTACAATTAAATTAAATTTATTAAAAAACCTCAAAAATCTATCGTTGTTATAAAGTCTTAGAAATACTTTTCCAAACGTCTCACTTTTTATTAAACATAAGCTATTCTATTTATGAACACAACGCTAATGGGCACCTAATCACAACCACCGACAAATTATCATGGAAAAACTCACCCCTCAACAAAGTCTCAAAATTATTGAGACGTATTCCGAAGATCAGAGTTCTGTGAACTATACTAACCCCTGCGTAGCTGATGGGATTATATCCAAAATTGGTCCATCAGAAGGGATCTTGTACGGCGCGAGGCTTAGTCGCAGGCAACATTTACTCGAAGTAATACACAAGAAGTAATTGTCGGACACTATTCTTGCAGGCCATAATAAATGTTCCACAATCCAAATTAATTTTATGTGTTTTATTTAAAATTAATACAAACATGTGTTAATGAATCTAATAAATTGCCCATTATAATGTATTGTATTTCTTAATAAAATAATATAATAATTAATAATATGGGTCACACTACAGCCCGTAGAGGGCCACGTACAATTGTGAGTTCGATAGATACACTTTTCGTTCTAAATTACTCATCTTAATGCGAAAGTGTTAAAAAGTTTTGGCGTAAAACCATGTAATGAGTGAAATGAAAGAATTCTTCAAAAATGCACAAGGCGAAATCCATCTCAAGCCCATAATACTGTCTTGACTGCATACAATTTCTGAACTACGAACTTGATAGCCTATAGCAATTTTTGGAATCAGTCATGTCCCCCCTTAAAATTAAGCCCATATGTTAAATATCAACAATTCCTAAACTAGACTTCTACTCTCTTTATTTCTCTCTCTCTCTCTCTCTCTATCTAGTCCCTAGATTCCCTGATAGCAAAAATTCATGTATTTGTTAGGAATCGTACCAACGACGACTCACAGCAAGCGTTATTGAGTCGTCCTATCAAGTTAAAACCTTTCGAAATATAAACACATGTTTTTTTTTACTATTTACGATTTTATATTTTTTCTTTTATCAATTATTCAGACTAAAATGGCATTACCAGGCGTAGGAGATGATTGGCGACGAGAAGCTTGATTTCACTATCGCTCCCAAGGGTGCTGGGGCAGCACCGTAGGCCAAGGGAGATCGGATGAGTGGCGCTGGAGCGGCATAGGCCAATGGAGATGGAATGGCCTTGACGAGTGGGGCTGGGGCAGCATAAGCCAATGGAGATCGGATGAGTGGGGCTGGGGCAGCATAGGCCAATGGGGACCTGAGCAATGGAGCAGCCTTGATCAATGGAGCTGGAGCAGCATAAGCCAAACGAGCTGGAGCAGCGACGGCAACGGGAGCGGCCTTAACCAAAGCTGGAGCAGCAGCAACGAGTGGGATGCGGTTGACGACGGCGTTGAATCCGTTGATTGGGTCAGCAGTGTAATCCACAATGCGCTTGTAACCATCAGCATCAATGAGCGAGTATTGACCGCGCACTACATCTCCTTCACGGGTCTCAACTTGGTTCTTGTTATCACCGGTGAGCGCATCCTTGACATCGTATCCATAGGTGTACTGTGGATATGGGTCATAGGGTTCAGCCCTAGCCAGGAGGGGTTGAGCCACGGCTGCAAGTGGTGCAGCAATTGGAGCGAGTCCTCCGGCGCTGGCGACAGCAATGCATGCGAAGAAGGCCACAAACTGAAAGCAAAGACAAAACGTATTTAATTCCGTACATAATTGGTTGGCTCAATCGTCGCTTTGTGAATGGTCGTACCTTGAATGCCATTTTAGTTGGATTGATTGATTTTTGCGGGTGGAATGTTTCCGTGGGTTGGACAGTTAGTTACTGAATTGATGTCTGTGGCTTCGCTGCTTTTATACCAGCAACCGTTGGTATTCAAATCGATTTGGTTCCTACCCCAAAACATTAATTGGGGTACGTTTTTGCGACAGAAATAGTTGCGGGTTTTTTTTACGCAGAACAAACGCCGTAAGTGCAAGGCCAGGCGAGGCGGTGAAATGTACGAGTGGAATAGAGCGCAAAGGCCAGTGAATAGCAGTTTCATTGCGCATTCATTCATACGTTGCGTGTAGCGTATACGCTGTGTGTTGGCATGCGTTGAGTGACCTTCTGATGGGCGAGGATGGCCACGGCATGAAATTCCGGTTCCCTATATGGTGTCGATGTTTCTCTTTGTTGCCTTGTGAGAGGTGTTTTCTGTGTGTATTCTGTGTGTATTCTTTGCGCCCGACAAACGATATCCGCTCCAGAAGTTGGTCAAACATGGTGGTAATACGTACAAGATGAATGCGACTGGCCGGTGGGTTGGATGGCTGAGTGAAAGAAGGCTAAGGATGAGAGTGAATGTTTGATTGAGATGTTTGCTCGTGGAATTCGAGGTAATGCAGGCATTTGCATTTGATGTTGCTATGGCACAAATTGGATCAGAAAACTGGGTCATGTAAATGACGCAGCACGTGAATAAGTGTGGGCTGCTGGCAATTGTTCATGAATGAATAATGAATGGAGTGATGGGAATCGAAAGTGCTTTATTCGAGTGTAGAGTAAAATAAGCAATGACAATGACAGAAATCATTATTTTAACGCGACGTGTTTATGAAAGCATACTACGCAAAAATATTCTTTCCAATAATCTGAGTTAAAGGTAATTGGCTTGGCTGCATTATCTAAATTTGAAAAATTTGATTTTGTAAATGTACTGTCATGCTCAGAATTCAATCTTTATTTGGTTGATGTGTAGTTCAATTCGTATATAAATGTGGACTAGTTGCCAAAGCAGACCTGAACAGAGAATTATTAGAACTAAACTATTCAAAGCAAAATGCTTAACCAATAATGATTGCATAAAGTTACGAAGAACAACTCAATCTTATACAGTTTTTATGATCTCTAGTCTTAAGGTGGAGATGTAAGTTATTATAATTTGCTGGGATAACAACATAGGCCTGAAACATGGGTCATTGCCAAAATCATCGGCGGGGAATATCTAACCCAACGAAATTTATTTTCATTGGAGGAACCAACAGATTGAAACTCTAATCAGTCCAGTGCAGTCAACAGTCAAGTAATTATTATTCGACCAATCCACATTCAACATTTTGGACGTGATAACTACTTCAACAACTGGAATGTGAACTATGGATTCATAGAAATGAAGTTGAGTTTTCATAAACCGACGAGTACACGATGTCCCAAAGAAACGAAGCGAGTTGAGAGAGCCTGCTAAAGAATGTTGATGGGAAGTTCCAGAACAAGCTATGATAGCTGATGACCAGAATTCTTCTGTATTTATATTCATTTCATTTTTGGGCATAAAATTAAATAAAATTTTATACGCATAAAAATTTATAAATTATGCCCTCGACGGGCATACAGGTAAATTTGAAATTCTTATTCATGATTGCAAAAATAACTTCAGATAATTGAGTAAGTTAAGTAGTACACAGATTGTCAAAATGGTTCGTTCAATGGGCACGTTTTATATTTATAATGAGGAACGAGAACGTTTACAAATCAAATAACTGACGATAAAAATAAGTTCCATGATATTCTACAGGGTGAGCCCAAGAAGATCTAATAATTTAAACACGTATAACGCTTGCAATAATCATTTGTTTTAATTAATTTTTTTTGATCTATACATTGAGCTAAAAGCTCGTTTTCCATTTCACCGCGCGTAGTGCGTATTTCGTCTCGAATATTCTGCTTCGGCTGTCTTATAGTGTTTTTATTAACGTTGACTTTGTGTTTTAAATATCCCCACAGTAAACGTCGGCGTAGATCTTGAATTAAAATGATGGCGATATGTTCCCTGAATCATAACAATTGATGGTTGACATGAAAAGAAAAAATCGACAATTTCAACGCTTTATTTGAATCGTATTATAATCTGCAGAAAGCAAAAATTTATTGAAAAATTCGTTATTTGTTGCTTTATTTGTATCACCCTATATAAGTCATTCAGATTTAGGTGCATCTAAGCAAAAAATTGAAAGTTGATTTTATTTTCCTTATATTTAAGGCTAATTACCAATTGTTAGCGGAAGATTATAGTGATCTAATATATTTCTAACATAATAAAAAAAATGTACCTTTTCGGTTGTAGTTGAGTGTATATCGGTATGTCTCAAAATTCTAAACGATTCTTAACCTCCCCGTCATTTGAGTGGCATTACATTTTCCAGAATGTTCATGTAGTTTTCTATCATATTTCTATCAGCAATAAGGGATACGAGACCCACGCCATATAAAGAAAACACGAAAATAAAACTAATTTAATATATCCATACAAATTTAGTATGGAAATCATCAAATATCTAGGAATAATGATGGATAAAGAATTAAAAATGTACGAACATGTAGACTAGACATGTAAAAAAAACACATGTAAAAAAAGGGACTTTATAACAGCGATAACTGTGTAAACAACATAATTAAGATAAATATGAGTATTCAACTATTCTATACATATGCTGCAATATTGAACAGACCTTGAGATTGTAGAAGTTGCAGAATAAGGCATTAGGGTGTATTTTGAGATTCATCAGGACAACATTAAAAAGATGCATCCAAGACTCACTAAGGTGGTTAAGTATCATTCCATATCATTATCTGCGAAATAACAATAATTTCGGACTGCGTCATTAATATTCAACATCGGCACGTAATTTTAAATTATAAATTTATAGATGAAATCAAAACGTAATCCATGTATTTATTCGAACGAACTTTGAGAAAGAACAATTTTCCAGCAATTTTATACCAAAATGTACACTTCTTGGTATGTGAAAAGATGTGAATTGATTTATCAAGTTTTCGAATGCGAATCAATTATTCTATTTGATGAAACAACTCGCGATAAAGGGTTATTTTGCTCAAATTCTACCAGTAGCTCTCTGCGAATGAGGAACTCCATATGAAGGAAGTATCGGAGTTTGCCAAGTTCACTATTCGTGGTACCTTTGTAGACCTCTGGAAAAATATTTTGGACGACATTCAAAACGAACATCATTTTTATCACACATGCTCTTAGCCCTACAGTCCTGAAGGTTTAAGAAAAAGAAAAACTGGAACAAAATTGACTGCAGTATTGTCGATGTAATACAAGTGTTACATATCAACTTCTCAGGTTCAGACCGACATCCTATTCGTCAAGCGGAATTATTTAACCTCTAGTTACATCTGATGAAATAATCAGAAAACTGTTATTTAGTATATTAAGCAAAGATAAACAAGCAGTAATTACTTTGATTGCTTTTGATACATTTGGGTCCAACAATGATCCGATTAATGCATTCGGGTAATTGTCATCGCATTCCGCTTCCCTTATCAAAAAGACGATGTCAATATTCAGAATACAGCTTCTGCAAAAAGTGGAAATGTCACCGAGATGATTTCTGTATGAAAACAGTTCGGCTTAATCGATATAGTTCGACTTTGGCGTAAGAAGATATAAGGCAAACTTAACACCCTCTTTTCAAAAATAAACACATATTTTTTCTACTTAATATTTTATATTTTTCTTTTATTAATTATTCAGACTAAAATGGCATTACCAGGCGTAGGAGATGATTGGCGACGAGAAGCTTGACTTCACTATCGCTCCCAAGGGTGCTGGGGCAGCACCGTAGGCCAAAGGAGATCGGATGAGTGGCGCTGGACCGGCATAGGCCAATGGCGATGGAACGGCCTTGACGAGTGGGGCTGGGGCAGCATAAGCCAATGGAGATCGGATGAGTGGGGCTGGGGCAGCATAGGCCAATGGAGATCTGATGAGTGGGGCTGGGGCAGCATAGGCCAATGGAGATCTGAGCAATGGAGCAGCCTTGATCAATGGAGCTGGAGCAGCATAAGCCAAAGGAGCTGGAGCAGCGACGGCAACGGGAGCGGCCTTAACCAAAGCTGGAGCAGCAGCAACGAGTGGGATGCGGTTGACGACGGCGTTGAATCCGTTGATTGGGTCAGCAGTGTAATCCACAATGCGCTTGTAACCATCAGCATCAATGAGCGAGTATTGACCGCGCACTACATCTCCTTCACGGGTCTCAACTTGGTTCTTGTTATCACCGGTGAGCGCATCCTTGACATCGTATCCATAGGTGTACTGTGGGTATGGGTCATAGGGTTCAGCCCTAGCCAGGAGGGGTTGAGCCACGGCTGCAAGTGGTGCAGCAATTGGAGCGAGTCCTCCGGCGCTGGCGACAGCAATGCATGCGAAGAAGGCCACAAACTGAAAGTAAAGACAACACATTTTTAATTCCGTACACAATTGGTTTGCTCAATCGTCGCTTTGTGAATGGTCGTACCTTGAATGCCATTTTAGTTGGATTGATTGATTTTTGCCGGTGGAATGGTTCCGTGGGTTGGACAGTTAGTTACTGATTTGATATCTGTCGCTTCGGTGCTTTTATACCAACAATTGGGTGATGAATCGGATTAATATGTGGGAGGAGGTTTTTTTTTGTGAAATTTCAAAGTGTTGATATGGCAACTCATTCAGACACAGGCGTCTGCAGTTAGGCTCTTTCAACGAACTTTTACTCTCCCCTCCACGTGGTGAAATCCGGGCGCCGGCCACTTTCGTCTCAAGATGGGATACTCCGTTAGACATTGTTGGCGACTGCTAACGAGAGGGGGGCAGTATGAGTAATTTCTCCTTACGGATGGGTCGCCCTCTTCTAGAGCTACTCTGACATGTTCAGAGCTAAGGTCTAAAAGGTTTGTCAGCGAGGTTACCGATACCGGATGCATCCAGATCCTTTGCCCGAGGGTAAAATAAAGTGGCCTGGCCTACCAGTTTGGGGTTGTGCGTGAGGTTAACTAATTTGAAGAAATACTACGATGTTTAGGAATTATGATTCAAATGTTAAGAGACAAGTTTGAAGTAAACGTTTTATTGGTATAAGTGACAGAAGATAAGTGACAAGAATAAGCGGATGTAAAATGTAACAAATATAATGTTTGTAGGTAAATGAGAAGATATGTTAGATTAAAGAATGGGATTAGCATTTATTACCATTATAATTATCACATGTCTCGGATACGGACGGATTTGTTGTTGACGACTCCAATAGACGAATTGAGGACGATGATTTTGGGTTATGAACGTTGAATGTGAGGTCCCTTAATAGGCAGCCGAAGAACTCGCAGAGCCTCTTGACTGCTATAAAGCAGACGTCATCGCCATCCAGGAAATACGACGGAATGGGCCGGGCTAAAACATAATGAAAAACTGTGACAGTTACTACGGTGATTGCAACATAGTGAGGCGCTTATTTGGAATTTGATTTCTTCTTCGAGGCAGACATAGGCAAAAAGTCTTAAGCTTTGTTTGTAAAAGCGAATAACAATCCTCATCAAGGCTAAATTCGGAAACATCGGGATGAATTGCGGCCACGCCTCGAAAGAAAACAAAGATGACAAGAAGAATGACTTCTATGATCTTATAGTAAGAACATACGATCAATCCCTCAGCATCGACACCCGATTTGAACGCAAAGTACGATGACAACTGAGCAAACAATCGAAGAAGATTGGAGGCATTAAACAAGTTGCCACTAATGATTTTACGACATCACACAAGAAAAACCTATGGTTTGACAACGAGTGTGGGCAGGCGCATGCCGCGAAGATAGAAACCTACAAAGCAACGCTGCAACGAACAACGAGAGCTGTTCGTAAGCTCTACGAACGGAAACTAAGGGAAGATACCCGGCTTCTCAGGAAGAAAAAGAAAGAGAATGAGAAGCAAGTAATCGAGGAGATGGTGAGACGTTATGGCACCACTTCTGTACAATGTTAAACGGCGACGAGGAGCGGCAGAATGTTCCACTCAATTTGGACGATAATAGATGAGAATTCCAGCCTCCCGACAAAAACATGGTCAAGAATACAATATCAACACTGAAGTCTAATAAAGCTACCGGTCCCCTGAAATCTTTAAGGCAGCTGGGGATGATTTGGTATACAACAGCTATACAACGCTGCTGGCTTTGAAATTCCTGCCAAGCTCGTCAGCTTGTGCAGGATGACGATGGAGAATTTTCGCTGCTCCATCAAGGTGTGAAACGAACTCACCGATACCTTCAATGTCAAAAAAGGATTTAGTCAAGACGCCGGGCTGTCATGTGATTTTTCCAACATCAACCTTTAGAAGATCGTACAAAACTCACATGCCAAAAATGGACGCACGATCTTCCAGAACTCCGTACAACTGTAAGCACACGCCTATGACATTGACGTGATTGGTAGAACTCAGCGAGCCGTCGATGAGGCTTTTGCTGGTATTGAGACGGCAGCGGTCTGGCGGTAAATGAGAGCAAAACGGAGTATATGCTGTCCTCAAGAAAGGACATAAAACATCGACATTTTGTACAGAGCGTCACTATGAGGAAGTCAAGGACTTTATCTACCTCGGCTACGCAGTAAACAGTGCGAATAACATCAGCATCGGGATCAATCGCAGAATAACTCTTGCCAACCGCTGACTTTATATAAGACACTGGCCATCCCAGTCCTGCAGTACTGCGCGGAAGCATGAACGATCTCAAAAGCGGATGGAAGTCTCTTCGAGTGAAAAGTTCTTCGTGCGATCTTTGGTATACCGGTGGCAGGACCATGTAGAGCGTATGGACAACTTAGCTCCGCCTCGAAGTCTTCGACTCCGAACCTGCGGGACAACGCAACAGAGGACGCGTCTAAGGTGGCGCACCCAAGTGGAAAAGGACCTCAACTAAATTGGCTTTCTAAACGGGACCCTAGTATCGGATTTAGGAGAGGACACAAAAAAGGGGAACAAATTCAAATTCAGACAAGTAAAATCGAAGCGCTATCATCCAAGACTGCACCGATGACGACGATGAACATCATCTTCAAAGTCTTCGAACTAGGCGCGAGAAATACATTTCAAATCAACAACCAGCTGCATTTGGATCTGTTTATCTTAGTCCTGTTGGTTTGAAAAAAATATGTAAAGAGGAACAGAATGTGCATGTCAACTTCTCAGGTTCAGACCGACATCCTATTCGTCAAGCGGAATTATTTAACCTCTATTTACATCTGATGAAATTATCGGAAAACTGTTATTTAGTATATTAAGCAAAGATAAACAAGCAGTAATTACTTTGATTGCTTTTGATACATTTGGGTCCAACAATGATCCGATTAATGCATTCGGGTAATTGTCATCGCATTCCGCTTCCCTTATCAAAAAGACGATGTCAATATTCAGAATACAGCTTCTGCAAAAAGTGGAAATGTCACCGAGATGATTTCTGTATGAAAACAGTTCGACTTAATCGATATAGTTCGACTTTGGCGTAAGAAGATATAAGGCAAACATAACACCCTCTTTTCAAAAATAAACACATATTTTTTCTACTTAATATTTTATATTTTTCTTTTATTAATTATTCAGACTAAAATGGCATTACCAGGCGTAGGAGATGATTGGCGACGAGAAGCTTGACTTCACTATCGCTCCCAAGGGTGCTGGGGCAGCACCGTAGGCCAAAGGAGATCGGATGAGTGGCGCTGGACCGGCATAGGCCAATGGAGATGGAACGGCCTTGACGAGTGGGGCTGGGGCAGCATAAGCCAATGGAGATCGGATGAGTGGGGCTGGGGCAGCATAGGCCAATGGAGATCTGATGAGTGGGGCTGGGGCAGCATAGGCCAATGGAGATCTGAGCAATGGAGCAGCCTTGATCAATGGAGCTGGAGCAGCATAAGCCAAAGGCGCTGGAGCAGCGACGGCAACGGGAGCGGCCTTAACCAAAGCTGGAGCAGCAGCAACGAGTGGGATGCGGTTGACGACGGCGTTGAATCCGTTGATTGGGTCAGCAGTGTAATCCACAATGCGCTTGTAACCATCAGCATCAATGAGCGAGTATTGACCGCGCACTACATCTCCTTCACGGGTCTCAACTTGGTTCTTGTTATCACCGGTGAGCGCATCCTTGACATCGTATCCATAGGTGTACTGTGGGTATGGGTCATAGGGTTCAGCCCTAGCCAGGAGGGGTTGAGCCACGGCTGCAAGTGGTGCAGCAATTGGAGCGAGTCCTCCGGCGCTGGCGACAGCAATGCATGCGAAGAAGGCCACAAACTGAAAGTAAAGACAACACATTTTTAATTCCGTACACAATTGGTTGGCTCAATCGTCGCTTTGTGAATGGTCGTACCTTGAATGCCATTTTAGTTGGATTGATTGATTTTTGCGGGTGGATTGTTTCCGTGGGTTGGACAGTTAGTTACTGATTTGATATCTGTCGCTTCGGTGCTTTTATACCAAAAATTGGGTGATGAATCGGATTAATATGTGGGGGGGTGTTTTCTTTTTTCTTTAAGACAATAATTAAATGTGTTAGAAAGGGTGATTGAAAGACAAACAAACATATTCGTTATTTAGCACAACATTACCTTAAAAAGTTTGCTTCAACTATTTTCAACATTTTCGCAGTCATGGGCTAAAGTGGGAAATGAACGCGCAGATCACGTGTCCCAGAATTGCATGAATTAATGTGTTGTATTTTTGGACGTTGCTTTGAATTGCTGTAATGGCTTAAATTCACAACTGATTTTGCGATTTATAGCGTCTTACATGCCAGGGCTATACTGGGTTGATATTGGTTGTATTATTTACTGCGCGGTAGATGTAGTTGTGTGACTGACATGGTAGTTCTAGCGGGCCATTGCGATGTTTCAAAGGCAGCTGTGATCAATTTCATTCACTCTTGAAATATCCTATATCCTATCCTATCTTCTAGTGTAGGATTTTGATATTGACTTTTGCCCAATTTTCTTTAGAATTATGGTGCAGAGCTCGTTGCGTGTTTTCTGCTGATGTTATATGACTTTAATTGTGTTTGTTCAACTGAGATTGGATTCTACAACAACGACGTCTGTTGTGGGCGGTATTGATCTTGCGCGAGAGGAGGCGATCTTTTATACCGATGTTTTTTCTTGAAACTTTTGCTTTCGGAGCATTGTCAGGAACTCGAAAGAAGTGGTGACGCGAAAAATGATAGTTGCATGTTCTGAAATATTACCCATGACGCGTTGACACAGGTGGATGTAACGCATTTACCAACTACATGACATCGCCCAATCAAATGATAAATTATCTTCCCGACATCAACCGTCACAATTGTTAGCAATTAGTAGTTGGTACTTGCTTACTTACTTCTCAGGCCCGCTACTTATGGTGGGTCTGAGCCTGAGCAATAGCTGCCTGTCATCACTGTTGGTCCTGGTCACGCTGCTTCCAGTCACCATGACCAAGTCTTGCGTCCGCGATGACTTGGTCTTTATACCAGAGGTTCAGTCTTTCTCTCCTTCACGAACCAGGATGCAAGGATTGGAAGACCCTCTTCGCTGGAACGTTATTGTCAATGCGCTTAATGAGGCCGAGAGACAGTGAAGTCGACTAATTTTTGTTTTCTCTTCCATTTACCTTCCTCACAGACAGAACCATATGTATATCCGACGTAGAAAGCACCAACAGTCAGCTCTGCTGTTTTGCTTATTCCCCAGCTTTCGACTCCGTATAGCATGACTGGCAAAATAAGTGTTTTGTAGAGCTTGATTTTGGTCCTTCGAGTAAGGAGCTTCGAGCCCAGTTGTTTTGACAAACCGATCTGGCATTGGTTGGCAAGGTCGATTCCAGGACGGATCTCCACTAGGATGTCTTGCTCGACAGCATATATTTCTTTTTATTATGATTAACCTTAAGACCAGCTTGTTTCGAATGCTCTTCCATCACCGCGCAACGATGTCATTGTCATCTGCGGAACCCAACGGAACATTCGTTGGGGGTCCCCACCGGCTTTGAAGAGCTCTGAAAGTATACCATCATAATTACAACCTTTAAAATTTTTGCTTAGTCAGTTCGAGTGGCCGTACGATACATGTTCACCATAATCCTTGGAATTATGAATATGTATAAGATGCTTTACACACGACGAGAAGGTATGTCTCGTGGTCGCTTCCAAGTGTGCTTAGCATTGTAATGTGGCCACTCCACTACCACAAGATCTCTTAAGCCATCACCAACAACACCAATTCTAACTCGTAACGCTAGAACGAGGCATTCACTCCATTTTAAAAATATACATCAGAGCCATCAATCAACAAAATTACCATTTAATTGAAATATTCAGTTAACCGAAATGATCGATAAATCAACGATAAGCCATTAAAATCAAAGCAAAACGATCGCGATCGGGGCAGTATACACATTTAATTAACGATCACCGAAAATACAAAATAAAAGCCAGGAGACGCCACTCTTGCGGTCGACACCTTTATGAGATCAGCCTAATCCGGTTATGGCCAATAAAGCCGTGTAATTTTCTTGTTTTCTCATTTAGCAGCCAAACATCACTGCTGGAGCAATCCATTTCACGGAGATGCCTATCAGCGTCATCATCATCCAACAGCATCGCCGCACCGGCAGTAGCAGACGTCTTAAATTTTATCTGCCCACTCTTCTGCGGGACGCCACACCACGCAGCGCCGCACTGTGCTGCCAAGCAGGCCCGAGCTGTCGTGTGTCATGCATTGGTATGCGAATCGATAAACACACCAGATAATGGAGTCAAGCTGCAACTGTGCCGTGCAAAAAACATTCGCATTCGCACCTTAAATTGTACGAGGATTATGCGAATTGACAATTCACACTATTTTCCTAGGATCTGCCTCAATGTTCGATAATCCTGGTCATGCGCAGGGGAATTCCGCAAATAGCGAGCCACCGCTGTGGCACTCCCAGTCCCAGCAGCTCAGCAATCATAGACAGGTTCAGATGGATAGACGTAAAAAGGGTTAGTCATTGTGGTTGATGTGCCCCGGGCATCAGTTTGCAGAGATAGAAATCTCTATTGGACAATATCAACATCTCCGGGACATGCCACCTAGTGAGAGGAAGGCGTTCTGCTTTCCCAGATGGACATGCCTGCGCGACAGTCGTATTCTGTCCTGTCTGGGGACTGAACTCAAGTTGACTGTTGTCTCCGTCGCCCAGCAGTGTCTGATGAGGGCGTTCAAAGAGCATAATAGTCATGTCATGCGTACCTGTCAGATGATCATGTCATATTTTTATGAGTTGGAGTTCCCTTTGAAATTCAATCGAAGAGGATCACTTCTGGACGCGAGTAACTCCTTGTGACACCATCGGAAATGCACATCTCCTCTGCTGAGCCCGTGTTTGCTGCTGGCTAGCTACCTGCAGAGGGGTGTGGGTCATCCCACAGCCAGCAAACCAGATGTCAAAAGTGACGTTTGTTTGGGATAATCTGCTTAAGTCAATCATCAGTGACTTCTTCCTCCACTGGCCGGAGTTTGTTTACATTGGATCTGAGGGCTTTGTATTCTTCTGTAAACGGGATTAGGCTATTATTCCCGTTTTAGAGAAACCAATTTAGCAGTCACTCCGATTCACAATCTCTTGACGAGTGCGTGTGCTTACCTGCGGAGAATTCGAGCGAAAAATGAATGCAAATTCAATGTCAATGGCGTGGCTTATGCATGGGACAGCGCACCGCTATTGTGGTGATGGTGTAAATACCTCGGGGCTGTGTTCGGTTTGTTTGCTCGTAAATCCAATTTGTTTGGGTTGTTATTATTTATTATGCGCTTAATAACAAACGATGGCTTAATTAAGGTTTAGATAATTCACCAAACAATGCGCCGGTGAGGGGTATGCGATAGAACCGTAATTGTTTGTTTTCTGGTGGCGATGGCGATTGAACTCTTGAGCGCTCTTGAAGCAGATAACTTCGAATGGTATGTCTCAATTTTTGACTTTGAAATCGATGCAAGGTGAAATACCAGGGCGTTGCTGGGTATCATTAATAATTTTGTTGTTTGCTCTGTTTTGTTGGACGCCTTCTCAGTTGTTATTTGGTGTTGATTGCAGGAAGTTATGTTTGTGGCGAGACCTTGTGAAAAATGTTAGAATTGTGGTATTTGCTCGCGAATACACTCGACGGACCTTCGAGTGGTTCTCAGCTGATGATTATGTAAACATACAAGTTGAAATTGAGTTCGAAGGTTGATGGTAGATTAATTGGGTTAAATGAGTACGAGTGAATTGAGGCTCTCCAAAAATGCGTAACTTCCGCAATTATGAACATTTGTAAAGTGTAGTTTTGTAAAGTTTTGGAAGTTGAGAGATTTTGATTAATAACCCGTCGATTGATTTGTAAATGATAGCGGCAATTTAAAAAGAATATCGTTTGAGTGAACGCCTTTCGAGAGTCGTTTACCGCCCTTTAATGGTGCTTCAAACTTCAAAGACTTTTTAGTGCGGATTAGTGACTGTGGAAATCAGTCGAATTTCTTGAATCCAGCAACTGTGGTTTTATTATTCATTTTACTTCCATCCTAGACAAAAATAATTAAAACTAGCTTAACCAACTTAACAATCGTTCTTAAATATATTTTATTGATAGTATACGTGTACTCTAAGTTATTCTGATTTAATTTTTAGTGTGCCTTTCGGCTTATGATAATAATAATATGGGTTGCTCTAGGTAGGAGTCGACGCACAGCGTAGAGCCACTACCTTTCGGCTTAGACTATACTTTTTTCTGTGATAAACAATCTGTTTTTGGTTGACCAAAAAAACTGGAAAAAAAACTTGGTCTAATTTATCTCTCTTAACCTATCTTATACTAACTTAACTTAACATTAAAACTTAAAAACTATCTTAACTGTGTCCGTAACTGTACGGACACGTGCACCAGGGCGTATATGTTATGTACATATATGCCTAAAATATATAGTCTATGCGCGGTGTGCACCTTTTTTGATTTTATCTACTACGGAGACAGATTTTGGTGTAACCATTAGTAAAATTGCAGTTCTTTAGCAGACTCTCTTGTCTCGAGCAGAGATCGCTCTACTGAACCGGAAGAGATCCTCGTGACTGTGAGCGACATCCCGTTCATATTGCAGTACGACATCGAAGATGACAGGAAATCCTTGCGGATCCTGTATTAGGCCAATTGTGTCGAGATAGAGGAATGCTTCGTCATAGCTCGTGCAATATGCCTTCTGGTCAGCCTAATAATGAAATCATCTGTTCTCCAAGTTTGCCTCGTTATATAGGACCTCGTTAGAATAAAATTTCGTGTACTCAGACTTGAGTGTACGATAGATAAAATGTAGATAAGACAGTCTCTAGAACAACCTCATCTTTTCCATCAGGGAAGGACTCGCGTTGAAACACAGTGGCCGACCGTATGCTATAATTGGCGGAATGAGGGCCATGTAGCAGTTTACCTTCACCCTTGAATCAAGTTGGCTATCCAGAAACTGTTCCTCCAGCACACGGGAAGTGGACGTCCTAATTCTAATTTATGCACGGGACCTACTAAACGTCCTAAATGTATCTGAATGGGTACAGAAGTTACATATAGATATTCTGAAATTTTAGCTGAATTTCAAATCTGGCAAGAAATGATAAGGTTTATGTATGTTTCCATATTCCAAGGAACTAGTGCAATTCGAAGGTGAAATCGGCGAAAGCGTCTTGCGAATTCGTGGTTTTTGCTCTGCGTAATCCGATAGTCGGTTTGTATCGCTGAAATAATCGCCAATTTGTGACGGGACGCGTTGCTGAGCTGCGTTATATTTACAATATCACGAAGTACTGTCTATATCCTGATTAGACAAGCAAATGTGCGTCATCTCAGTCAAAACACCTTCCAGATGTCCCATCGTCGCAGAACCTCGCCTGTAATATTTTTCTGAAAGTAATATCTGCTGTATAAGATCAACAATAACTAAAAAAATAAAATAAATGGAGCTAAGGCAATTACAAAATAGCACAACAATTTAAATTTCCCCTCTAGCTATTTCCAGGTTTCATACAAAATCCTGAAATTAAAAAAAACGCAGACCTTCCCAATACATAATACAAAAATGATTACTGTGTGCGAAACAGTCGAGTTAAGCCTGAATTGTAACTTTATGTAAATAAAGCAATCTTGGCACAATAGATGCCCCAATTTTAGAGATGCTCAAATTTAGAGATTGATTAAATTTTGTTCAATGTCCTGCAGCTGATTCTTGATGCTTTCGAAAGAAGAATTCTACTTCGGATATATGGTCCCGTCAACGAACGACGTTAATGGAGGAGAAGACACAACCGCCCACTCTACGAGCTGTACAAAGATGTAGATGTAATCCGGAAGTCAAAAATCCGACGACTGCACTTGCTCGGCCACATCGAGAGCATGGACAATAATGCTCCGGCAAAGAGGGTCTTCGAATCCCAGCCTCCTGCTTCGAGAAGGAGAGGCGTACTTTATCTCCTGTCTAAGGACCAAGTGATCGCTCAGGCTCAGACCTCCATGTGTCGTTGGCATGGGAAGTAATTAAGATTTGGACTATCATAGAATGAAGGCACTTCTTAAATCAATAAGATCTAAATATGTTAACTTAAGCAGCGCACTTAAAGTCTATTGCAATTTTTGAAAACCCACCGGTAGACTGGGTATATCATTTAGCGGGTACTGCGAACGATTCCAGGATGAAAAAGAGCTCCCTAGCAGCTGCCCAGTAAAATATTCTTTAGGAAGCATTCCACTGCCGACACCAGAGAAGTCTTCTTCCAGAAATTCAATTGGTTCTATAAATACCGAGGATCAATACAATGAACCTTCTGAGTTCTTCTTTATTTTCCGTGGAAAGAAATCACCTATGTACCTCATAGGCTCATCGGTGAAAGTTTCCAGCTGTAAGTCACTGCCATTTGTTTATGTTTGTGCTTGTTCTCAAAACTAATCTTTTCAAGTTCTTCTGTCATTTCATCTTTTTTTGTTTAAACATTGTTTAGGAACACGTGATGTCTGTTGCACGATGTTTTTGTTTTCAGTTCTGGTTTTATATCCCTGCATCATAAATATGTCACGAGTATCTTTTATTGGTTTTGTGACGAAGGCACTTGGATTCATCTTCTGCATGTTAATTAGTAATATGGTGCAGATAGAGCGATGCAGTTGCCACTTAGTTATCGTGTTATTGTGGAACTACACACTTTTTTTTATTTTTTTTTCGCTATCGCTTATTATGCCATTTGTCAGCCACTCTCAGCGCCTCTCTTCTCGAAGATAATACATAAAAAACGTCTTCTGATAGTGCCTTCCTTCACAACTTCGCCGGGTGACCCAATTTAGTAAATTCCACTGGCGACCCTATTCTCTTCACTTCGGTCACAAGTCTCATTAAATCCCTCACCCATCGTGGGGAATGCCACGAAGGTCATGAAGTTACGTCACGAAAAGCAGATACGAAGAAGTCAAGCTACATTTTGGCAAGTAGTGTTAAGGTCAAAGTCAGGTTTTTCCAACGCAAACACTAAATTTAATTAACCATGATGTGCGTACCGCATTTTTTCTCGCTTTTCATAGTGCACACCTTTAATTGCGGTTACTGCCACTTGAGGGCATTGAAACCTCGTTTCACTTTCAATTGACTACATGTGCGCCACCGTTGCCATTACTATCGTCGTCTAAGCCCGCACGTCGTGGTGGACTGATCGCTGCCACATTTGCAGCCGGTGTCCAAGACTATGTTGTTGTTTTTTTTCAGTTTGCGCGCGCGTTTTTCTTTCTTGCTGACCGCTCTAGCGGAGCTCTATTGGTCAGTTGGCGTAGTTCAATTGGCGTAAGCTATGTGTGGAATTACATCAGAAAGTTAAACCAGTTGTGCGCGTCGATTCGCACCGACCTTAGTAGCTGTTATGCAATACGAGTGTAACTGAGTGGATAATCTCTTTGAAATGTCGGAAACGGCACTTGCTTGAAGCGGCGTGGTCGCGGTAGCAGGCACCGGCACCGATTGAAGATTATCCATAGCGAAGGATTTAGGAGCTGTGCCTCTGGTAGCGATAGCGTTAAGAAAAGTATGTATTCATTTGTCACCAACTGTCATTTGTCATTCATGGATAAGAGTGTGGAGTGCTGGTGGCCATGAGCACACTTGACCGACTGCGAAACAGCATGTGCGTGCACTCCTTGCGCATACAAATTTGTAGCGAGAATGGATGGATTAATCAACACGTCTTGCAGGTCAGTAGATCAAAGCCAGGGAGTGCGAAATATCGCAACGATACGAGTGAATGAGTGAATTATGCGACAGACCAATCGTAGAGGATGACACCACAGATAGCCACTTGTGCTGACAAATTGCAATCCACCAGACGATAGTCGTTTTGTTAAAACCAAACCAGCTCTGTGCACCGCGCAATGGCAATTGAAACCACTTGATGGTTCGTTGCTTTGAGTAACCAACCAACCGAAGAGCAGCTCAAGTGACGAGGGCGCTTGCGCCTGTGCTTGAGCACACTTTAAGCAGCTAACTCGACTTGAATTGACGGCTCATTTCAAACAACAACTTAATTAACGGATTTCAACCATTTTTGGTAGTAATTAGTGAGATCGACGTGGTTAAGATAAATACGAAGCTCTTGTGTGCGGGTCCGTGTGGACGAAAGTATGTGCAGTTGTTTGTTACTTGTGAGGTGCGAATGTCTTGCGCAATCTATGAATGAGTTCTTCAATTACAATTCTTTAAATTGAAAACGATTTGCGAAAAACACCCAAGGACACGATTGCGAAATTGTATTTGACCTTTGGACAAAACAAACAAAAGTGATTGCATATGATTGCTGCTAGCCAAAGTTCATTTTTAACAAGAAAATGCGTGTAGGTCTTGGAAAATGTACTGTGCATAAGAATGTGATAAATTGAAGTGGTTTAGTACATAAACCAGTTGCCTGGCAGAAACCATTGTTTTCACCATAATTCCGGGGGCATCAATTTTGGAAAGTTATTTTCAGAAAGTTTTGTGTTAATATGCTTGACAACATTCTCTCAAACATTCATTCGATAAACTGCTGAGTTCTTAAAAACTTTTTCGCTGAAATGGAGATTATTGACGCTATCATAAGCGAGTCGCCTCCAAACCATCACATAGGGTGGATGTTGTGCACTTTGAACGTTTGTCGTGATGATCTATCATAAATCCTATTATTCTGTTTGTTGAACGAATGGTGAATATTTTTTTATCAGTAGAAAGTATTTTTCTGGCACCATTGTCGAGTCTTGCGTAGCTTGTCTCATTCCATGATTCCAGACCAATTAGGTTAACATTTTTAAAGTGCAGGCTCTTAATAAATATCACTTGTCAAATAGCAGTCATGTTCAAATCGTGTACTAATATATTTGCTACTGTTTCACTGCCTCAGCAGTGATGTATTCATGGGAAGACTTTTAATGTTAAATAATTCTTGTATGTCTCAGATTAATTGAACATCATTGAGTGCGCATCTATTTCTTAAGGATCCTTAAGGATAATTTGAATGATCTCTGTATACTTTATTATTAATTTCATATGGCGCTAGAAACGTGTGCAAATTGTTGATGTTGGTTCTATTAGTGTAACCAAAATACATCTGTCTATTTGTGTAGATACACAGGTAGTTCCATTGTTTTTGCTTATGACATGGAATCCAGCGGAATTGGTTTTTATGCTCCTTAGGTTATGTAGAACTGGAAGTTGGATTACTTGACCATCAGTAAGTAATTACAATAACCGGATACAGGTAGACACTTCACTGAGGTGGACACGGGAATAGGTTCTAGAGCAACCATTCGTGTTGTGTGTGCTATTGTTCGAATGGATGGGACCAATTTTATTCCAAAATTCAAGCCAATTTTGAGAACCACCAGGATAGGACTCCACCCACACCTACTCACTACGCCACTGTAGCTCAAATATCATGTCTTTATTTCAAAAAGCTCCCAGATTATGTAGAAGTACATATATGTGGTGATGGAAGTGCATATATAGATAAGGACTGGATTAATGCCTCTTGTACGGAAACCCAAATTGCTCTACTGAACTGATAGGTAATTAAATGTAACTAAACTAACTAACTTAAAATACGTTTTTTGGGAACTAGACAGTTTACTAGATGGTCTACTTAAATGCGTCATGTGAGAGACAAAACTGCGTTGTTGATGTCACTTATGCATTACGTAGGCTCTTAGATTGTCTCTCAGGCTTGTTGTAGGGCGAGGAAGATTCGCATTTGTGCAATAGGTGTGACATGTGCATTCTTTACGTAGCGGTTTTAATAACTGCATTGTGGTTACAATCCAAATACAATATACAATTAAGAAAATCGAAGATTTACATTTCTTGAATTATTACAAATTACAATATTATGACAAAAAACTGTTATTAAAACAAGCAAAATGTATAAGTTTATTCATAAGATTGCGGAATGACAAATAATTAACAGAATCCGCATGAATTTCAAAGGAAACAACCGTCAAACGCTAACAAATTTATTGACAGAACGCAACGAATTCTATGGGCTGGAGCCTGTAGACGTACTCCAACATTTTTCACATTTTAATAATTACTCCTCCGCACAAATTATTTTATTCTGATGTCGTAGTGCAGTGGGATGAATTTCGGAGGCAACGTTCGTGTGGGCACCTCTTTGCGATTCGGCAACTACGATTTTTGTGGATTCTTTATGTAGCGCACGCAACGGATTCTATGGGCTTGTCCTAATCACGAATTTACAAACCAATTAGTGAGAACAAAGGCCATCAAATGCTACTCTTGAACAAACTCTTCAGCTAGCAGTGCCACTCAAAGAAACTATTTTATTTCGTGATTTCAAGTTATTAATACAGGACCCAGGACATATGGGAACGAGAAAGTTAGCCTTCCAAAACATGCGTCAGCCAAAATCAGAAACAAGAATAAGCCCAAATAAAGCAGACATAATGCTTTGTCACATTATAATACATTGCCCGCGGTGAAATCGAAATTGAATATTCCTCAATGTTACAACACCGAATGCATTGACTGCACGTAGCCACACTAAGCACATCACTAAAATGCGTAACCGTTCACTTTTATTGCGTTTTCCAAAATAATACATATCATAAGACTCGATCTTACCAATTTTACAAGACATTTATCATACGTGACTTGTGTACGTTCCACAGCATATTCACATAGCCGACAATAACCACATGACGAGCAATCATTCAATGGTCAGGTACAATCTCACATCACTCAATCACGTCGAGTGCAATTTTGGACAATAATTCAACGAAATAAGAAATAAATCGCACTTCGGTCAACAATCTTGACCAAATCTCAAGCCAAAGATGTATGTTCACATTTATTCGAACGTACGCGCGGTTTCCTCTCATGACCAACGGCAACAGATAAGCTCTTTCAAAAGCACTTCGCTTGACAGGCAACCGACAATCGACCACTATTCATTTTCACTTGGCCCAGAAACTCCAGATTTGTCTATAGCGGATCGATCAAAATTGGAAACGATTAAATTTCGGTTATGGGCGTGACTCGATTCAACAAGGTGCTGCAAGAGATCGCAGCCACAAATCAAACGCTGAACACACCTAGAAAACCAAAAAAAAGTGAGTGTCACCGAGTCTCGGCTGAGCATTGTCAAAGCGACATTTGTTTTTGCAATTAATTAAAGCTGGTCCTAGATTTTGTGAAAGCATTTGTCCAGATGTGGGCATAAATCGTATCGGTGCCCAAACACGGAGAAAACCACTGACAGCTTATTGTTTCAATAATTTATTAACAAAATGTGATCAACAGAACGTCTTCATTGTGGCAATAAGATAATCCATTAGCTCTCCTAGTGGTACAATGCTGGAGCGGCATAAGCGGTCTTAACTAAGGCTGGGGCTGCGTATGTCTTGAGAACAGCTGGTGCGCCGTAAGCAACTGGAGGGGCGGCATAGGCCAGAGGAGCGGATTTGACTAGTGCTGGAGCAGCGTACGCGGTCTTGAGAACTGGAGCTGCGGCATAGCCAAGAGGAGCGGTAGCGTAAGCGATTGGAGCGGCCTTGATAACTGGAGCAGCGGCATACGCTACGGGAGCAGCAACGGCGGCTTTAACAATTGGGGCAGCCTTAACCAATGGTACGCGGTTCACGACAGCGTTGAATCCATTGACTGGATCGGCGGTGTATTGGACGGTCCTCTTGTAACCATCAGCATCGATGAGTGAGTATTCTCCCTGGACAACATCGCCATCGCGGGTCTCCACTTGGCTCTTGGAGTCTCCAGAGATGGAATCCTGAACTTCATAGCCGAATTTGTATTGTGGATGAGGGTCATACTCTTCAACGGCCTTAGCGAGGACGGGTTGTGCAATAGCGACTGGGGCTGCCTTTACAATCGCGGCTGGGGCAGCAGCGTAGGCAATAGGGGCAGCAGCTGAGTAGACTGGACCAGCCTTAACCACAGCTGCTGGAGCGGCAGCGTAAGCGATTGGTGCGGGTTGGAGGTAGCCAGCATTGGCAACGGCAACCAGAGCAAGGAGAGCTAGGAACTGTAATTAAAACAAAATAAATATTCGGTAACAAATCCCTTTTTGTTGTTCGATAGCTAAATATTGTTACAGTGGTACAAATGCAGTTCGGATTCGAGGACCCATTGCTGCTGTGAGTGTTTACCTTGAAAGCCATTATGTTTGAAATTAAGTTTACTTCTGTTGTGAGTCAACGTATAACACTGAATGCTGGTTCGGGTCTCCAAGCGGCCTATTTATACTGATCATGCGCGACCGGCGAGCGTACTGTCACTTTTGTTTCTTCTCGTTGTCAGTCTTTTCCTTCTCTTTTTTCGCTGCCGCATTTTGGTTGCGGACTTTTTTCTCATTTATGTACTTGGGCATCTTGTGTGTTGGTGAGGCATTGAAAATGTATCGTCGCGTCGTGAGGTTGTTTAAGGTCCTGAGAGTGTGGCTAATTAATTGTTATGTAAACTGAAGTGGATCTATTCGAGTGAACTTTACTAGGCTATCAAGTTGTTCGTATTTAGAAAGTAGGGCTGTATATAGTGTAGCTGGACATTTTGTTTGGTTTATTTTTAGATAAACTTGCTGCAATTTGGTTGCCAACAAGAAATCGACTCTGATCTCCTTGGACTGATTCCTGTTTGCAAAGTGCTGAGTAATTATTCTACAGCGTCGTTTAGAAGGGAATCGAATATTTATTTATTGGTCGTTTCCACAATTGTTTTTTTACGATTAAGTTTAATTTCCGGTAGCATCTTTATAGCAAAGTCCATTTGTTCCAGTGCATAGTTCTTTGAAAGGCTCTAATAGGCCGAGAAACCGGTTAGGTTAGAATGCAAAGATGGTTTGTTGCTTTCCAATTATGGACATATAGGATTAATGGTCCTCTTTTGAGGACCATTCGGGTTAACTGTGCTAAATCAACCTTGGACGTGAAACCTAGGCAAGGCGGTGCATATCGATTATCCAGCCGCACCTGACTGGCGGTTCTGCGGAGTGTTTACAACCCGTGATCAACGGACGGATGTACAGCAGCAACGACGCGTCGCGAACATAGACAAAAATTTGCGCGTGTGCTCCTGGAATGTAAGAACACTCTACACTAAGGTCTCTCACGAACTTGAAAATATCCGCATTACGTCGCATTTTTGAGACAAACACATGTACATCACACGCGAAAGGTCTCACATAAGCACAAAAATGGAATCATATACTGTGCGTTGTCTAAAGTCTGAGAGTATTTTTTTAACATATTTTTTATGAAAAGTGGCATGGTTTCCTTGAGATGTAATACATGTTCATAATTTGAAAAATGTGAAGATGTTCAGTGTCACAGCGCTAAGACCGATATTGAAGAGCATTTTCAGTCGCTGGACAGAATTTTGTAAGGGTTCCCACCAAATACCACCCTTCCAATAGGCTTTAAAATTCCATTGGAAGACAACGATATGTGATTGGGAGTCAACAAATTTGGGACACGCTCTGACGAAAAGAAACGTTTATCCTCTTTGAAGCTATTCTTAAAAACAATGATGTGGTGGCTACAGGATTTTCGGAAATGTGGCTTGCTTCCATTAAGCCCGGCAGTTATAAACTTCTCCAGATGTTGAGAACCTTGTAATTGCTCAAACTGCACAATCTTCCAATCCAGAGAAAACCACTGAATACTATGAATTTAAAATGGCTGTAGAATTGATAGGAGCAATTATCAGTTAAGAAATGTTGGACTTTGGAATCAAGTCGTTGGTTAGTAAGTTGTAATTCAAACCGAATAAACTGATTAGCAATGCTAGCAATGCAAATTTGTGGACGTAACAGGGGATGCTGCACTGTGGAGGGATCCCAGGAGGATTGGAAGATTTAAGTGCTTAATAAAGACAGAACGTTAGAAAAAGGATGTCCCAAAAAGTCTCAGGCACAACCAATTCGGATGGAGAGTTAAATTTACCGACAAGCCCCAACGAACTTTAAAATTCACTTACACTTTCATTATATACAGAACTTTCGTGTTCGGCTACTAAAAAAAGTGTCAAAAAACACAGGACATAGTGTAAACCGAACGTTTTTAAAATTCTCCTATTTTAGAAATTTTGTTGGTGTATCACTTTAAATTATCAAACAAAATCTATGCTATCAAAACACTATAATAGTCCACGCAAATTTACTACTGTGTGTATTTTGCTACACCCTGTACATGTGAAATAGCTGTAAAACTGAACAAATTTAAACGCTTTTAATCGTTATGCTTGCAAAGATTATTTTATTTCACTTAGGCTGTAAGTATTATATCATCTTAAGAATTACACGTTGAGATACACTGTTTTTCTATTGCTCCAGTCTCTACTTAATATACCAACGAAGAGCTCTTCAGCCCAGAAAGGGAAATACCTAACGAGGCTGGGGACCGTACTAGATTACTGCTAGAATACGCCCCCGATAACAATGGGCCCAGCGACAGTTGCTGACCGAGAGATGGTATTCCCCTCAAGAGCCCTTGAGTTTGGTATATACTGGGTACGGATTTGATAAGAGATTGTCCTTGTATGATGTTTGGAATTGACCTGATCAGGGTTGGTTGCTGAACAACTGGAATACTTCTCACGAGTGAGGGCACTTGAGCTGCCACCACCTGTTTAGTCAGCGGTGTACGGGTAACAATCGCGTTAAATCCATTCACTGAATCCGCTGAGTACTGCACAACTCTGGTCAAACCGTCCGCGTCCAGCAAAGAATATGAACCCTTGACAACGTCTCCATCCCGAGATTCGATTTGATTCTTTATGTCACCAGTGCTGGGGTCCTTTACTTCGTAGCTGAACGTATACTGTGGTCTCAGGTCGACGACTTCGCCCACGCCACCAGCGTGTACGACGGCAATGCAAGCGATCAGTAAAATGAACTGCAAATGGAAGAGAAAAATCAAATTGATCGCACTTACAACCGAGTATCTGATTCACTTACAAGGTGAGCCATGTTGCTGAGGTTGGTTGTGGAAATTGTTTGATGCCAATAGGACACTGAATTTCCTTTTTATACAAATTTTCCGCACAGAGCCTAGCCCTCCTCAAAAATTTTCCATCTAATAATTTGGTTACCGGTTCTTTGGGCGTCAAGAGGCAATGCCACCGCTTAGGCTTGGTATTCCACATTTGCTCCAGATATTGGACGTTGCGCCTAAGAGAAAATTACCGCCATCCCAAGAGAGTAAGCGACAGAGAGTCATATTGGTTGCACACATTGGCTGATGTAATCGACGAGTGAATTTCGATCAGTACGATGTGGCTGATGCCGGTTGGGGTTTCCTATGGAAAAGTGCGTTTAGCTGAGCTCGCAAAATAATATTTTCATTTAGGCCAATTGCTTTGGATAGGTGCCGCTGCCCTGGCAAATGTATTATCATTTGTTTTAATGGGCGTACGCGAAATTTGCTCTGGCGACAAGCACTGTCAATAAGATTAAGTGATGTTTGTAGGGAAAAGGTCGAAGTCGCAGATTAATCTTACTGACTCATTCTATTGATTATGTAACGCTAATGCCTGCTTAGGATCTGGCGTCTTTCCAATCACCTTTTTGATTATTACGTGAGCTTATGGGGTCACCCTTCACTTAGTTGCATCACCCTTTGTTGCACTTAGTCACATTTGGCTAGGCAGGAAGTGTGGGGGCTGACTACTGGTTGTCGGCAGTCACACTTAGGCCAGAGTAGACTCGTTGTGTTACCTCGCGGATCCAATTGATCCTATTCCTCAAATCAGTTCGATGCTTGCTTTCGATAAAGTATTGGCGATGACTAACACTAATATTGCTTAGTTCGGCCAGGTTGATAAAGTATGTAGTAGGCCTCTAGTTGACTTCTTCTTCTGAAGGAGAGACTGCTGCGATTCCAAAGAAGATGCACAATAGCTGGTATCTCTTCCTCGTCTCTACAGCATCTGCAGAAGTCATTGTAGGACAGACGAAATTCAATGGCTTAGTTCCCGGTTATAACGCCGATAAATGTTTAATGTCCTGAGATTCGGCCTACTCATTCAGACCAGATTGAGTGAGCGTTTTGGATCGAGAGTGGGCTATAATAGCTTCGTAATGAGGCATTCTCTGCCACTAGACCATCTACGAATTCTATGAGCAAGTGTTTCAAGCTTCAGTAGATGCCAATGATAAGTTTGATTTGGTTAGGTTCGTGGGTAGACAGGTCTCACTTTGGTCCCGTTGGGCCCATTGTGATGCCAATAGGTGTCATACACTTTCTTCTTGACATCTGCAAGAGGGGGTTCAATACATAAGATTGCCTGGGATTGGTCGGTTTCGGCCCCTTTCCTGGGAAGCTCATCCGCTGGAGTTCTTTCTACATACGCAGCAAACTCTTTACTGGCTGCTGATTAAGGAGTTCATATGTTCGATGATGCGGAGGGGGTTAACGCTCCGCTGATACGTTGCACCCTATCGATGGGTTTGCAGTTGATTTATTTATCGTAGTATGGGTCTGGGTCTGACTATTAATCCATTGACAGCTTAATGTTATTCCTAAAATCAGAAATATATCTCGAACCCGAACTCACAAACAAGATTAAACATCACTTCAACATCAGATTATATTTATTTACATACTACGAACATATGCTTAACTACAGAGTATAGAGTAAAAATTATCAGTTTCGTTTAGTGGCTATAAGCAGCAACTGGAGCGGCGTACGAGGTCTTAAAAGCTGGCGCCGCAGAGTATGCAACGGGCGCAGCGTAGTTAACCGGAGCTGCGTATGCAACTGGAGCAGAGTACGAAGTCTTTACAGCAGGAGCAGCATAGTGAGTTGGAGCCACGTATGCAGTTGGAGCTGAGTACGAACTCTTTACAGCAGGAGCAGCATAGTGAGCTGGAGCTGCGTATGCAACTGGAGCTGAGTACGAAGTTTTCACAGCAGGAGCAGCAGCATATGCAGTTGGAGCAGTTTTCAACCCAATTGGTTCACGATGAACGACCGCATTGAATCCGTGCTCTGGGTCGGAGGTATACTGTACGGTCCTCTTGTAGCCATCGGCATCGATCAATGAGTACTCCCCCTTCACTACGTCTCCATCGCGTGATTCAACTTGACTCTTTGAGTCTCCAGATACGTGATCCTGCACATCATATCCAAAGTGGTACTGTGGATGTGGATCGTATTCATCTACAGCCTTAGCATAAACAGGCTGCGACTTTATAACAGCTGCTGGGGTGGCTTCGTAGGCCTGCTGACCATACGCAGCCGGTGCAGAGTATCCACTGTATACTGCTGGGGCGGATGCATACTGAACAGAAGCTGCGGGTGCGCTGGAATAACCAACTGGTCCAGAAATAACTCCGGCGTTTGCAGCAGCAACTAATGCCAGTACAGCTACGAACTATAATCGAAAGAGAAAGTCAATATTTGATTCTTTTTGTCTTGCTATCCGCCTCGGATATGATTCATTTACCTTAAATGCCATCTTGATCGATTTCGGTCCTGCGGGTTTGTACTCTTTGTCGAAGTCTGAGTCTGAATGTCTGCCCATTTCGACTGATCTTGATTTTATACCTTTTGACCCGCAGCCGAAACTGACCACCATTCAAGTCTAGGTTCAACGAGAAAGGCTTGCGAAATCACTTTCATTATGTACCGGCCGAGTGTTATGTGTCCGGTGTTACATATATGCGTATGTGAGTAGCGCATGAGTAGAAGATAATAATGAAATTGTGAAAGCAGATACATACCAATGATTGAACTCGTATAGATTAGGATTATAAAATGTGTTCATACAGTTTTATGGCTTGAACGAGTACGAAAGTGATTGGCATATGAGCGAACTTTAATTACTCATAAATGTACGTACGAACGTGCGAGTATATAGGTCAAATGTAATTTGAGTCTATGCCATGTAGAGTAACTACTCTGTGACGCCTCAAGTCACATTAATCGTGTAATCATGTCAAGTCGAACGGCTTGGAAAACGGGTTCTTTAAATCTAATTGGATTTGGCTTTATGATAGCAGATTCCCAACGGAATTGTTGGCGACTAGTTGAGTCCACATCATCGGGTCTTGAAAGTACACCACAGTCTGAGGTGGAATATCGAATTTGTTGTGCGTCACTATTGATTTAGGTAGAGGCAGAGAAAGAAGCTTTGTATGAGTGTGTCCCTGGTGGCATCCTCCGTCATACCCGACAGATGCCTGGCTTCTATTCTCCAGCAAATGATTCTGCTTCGCAGAATAGCAGAATGACTTGTGGGTCGCTGGGATTTATTGGTACTTGGCCGAAGCAGGATCTTATCCTTGCTCACAGCTTCAAGCTTAGCACCCTTACATAATTCACCTGCGTTGGCGACTGCGGCTTTAAAAATAAATCTTCGCAGGCGATTTTTTTAAAGTTCTGGTGTAACCAGTCTCTGTCGTTGTGTGTTGAGGTGTTTTTGCCCGGGTTTTCCTTGCACTAGGAGAGGAGGTTGATGTTTAGTCAATCCGCCAGGTTTAACCAGTTCTTCCGGCTAAGGTGGCGCTCCTCGTGACCCCGATCAATAATCACAATGATTAGATGTTCCTTCACCACTGCATTGATAGGAAGGTTGAACTTATTGGTTTTCCTTGTCGTCTTTGGAGTAGGGGACGGTTAATCCGTAGATCGAGCCCTCTTGGAGGCTCCTTCTTGGCATCTGTCCATGGAAGGTCCCTTGCAAGGTCGACTCCTCCATTCCTCAATTATTTTATTGGCCCAGGCATAGGACTCTTTGTCCCTGTCGTCCCAGTTATCCTTCTCGCTGTTTTCAAGTCGGCTAACGTGCTTTCCTTATCGGTTTGGGAGATTGAGTCGTCAGGAAGCGCGTTTTTGTTTCTGCTTCTCCAGTCGCCTTTCTACCCGGGTTGTATGGTCCGAATTTCGGCACTTTTTTTTTATTTTCGTGCTTGTCCGTGTCGCTGTTGTTTGTTCCTTTTCGTTGCGTCATTTGGTTTTGTTGCTGTGTTCGGTCCTTTTTGTCTCTCCGTTTTCGTTGTGTTTTTGTCCGATTTTTATGTTCCGTCTGCTTTTTTTTTTTTTTTGAGTGTTTGTTTTGTTAATTTGGTCCCACGAGTAAGCCGGTATGGGAAGGTCCGTCGATAGCATAGCCGGTTCTACTACCGATAAGGCTAATTAATCTGCGAGTATTGCCAGTAACCCGGACACACCGTTCGCGTCTGGGCTGTTTTATATTACCTTGATCTAGCTCAAGAGGATGCGGAAGAGGAGTAAGGGATGGGATTAAGGGTGTGGATGGGAAGGCTACCATTTAGCTTCATCTCACCTCATACGGGAGTACATTCCCAAGTGTCATATACCTTTATTAAGTCTTCGCACTGCGTCAACGTGTGTAACCACGCGAAGGTGTGTAACCACGCACACATAGTCAAAGTGTGCTGGCGACTTCGCTGCCAGCCCATTCACCTAATCTAACTACCTCCTTTTAGTTCACCGGAGAGACGCTGCAGTCAGCGCCGCTTCAACCTAGTACGGTGTAAGTGATGTTGCTCTTAATCACTTCACTGTACTGCCTGTTGAGCCGGTTGGCAGTATTAGTAATTTCACCACTCGACTTCGGCCCCTTGGGTTCCGAGGGTTACGCTTCCTGTGATCTGGCGCATTTCAATACGATAGTGTCCACTTTTAAGGTGCTCTTTACAATCTTGGGTATCCAAACTATCGAAAGCTTGTTTTGATCTGAAGACACCCCTAAGGAGGCAATTCCGCTGGGAAAGATTGAAGAATCCGTGCAGAATGAGGATTTGTACCTGCGCTCTACGCGGCTAGTGGCAGTTTTTGATGCGCTGTACGCCGCTCCAACCGTCCGCGACTGTGCTGGTTTTGCGAGTGGGCCCCAGCCAAGTTGTTCCTCGACACGACTTTCGATATTTGTAGCTGTACATTTATCATTTCTATTACATTCTCTGTTACTGATCGTAGCTCTTCTTTAACCCTTTCATGCACGATGTTGCCTACAGGCCATATCTCAATATTGTGGTCAATTTTAAAACCATATGTGTATAGATCCCCGATTTGTTTTAATAATTGTTGTTACAAATTAATTGTGTTATGATACGAACAATTTTTTGGATTAGAGCTTGAATAGACTTTGGGCACTTCCAGCGGGCAAAACCAGAGTGGCACAACCAAAACCAGTTGCTCTTTCTGGCAGTGGTTCATCAAAAAGGTGTTCCGCCCCGAAAGTTTCTCCCGTTAAAATGCTTCTCCTACTTCGGGTGTATATTTTATTGGCAACCACACCAACCATTTGTGTTGTATAAATCTTGCTCTCTCAAGATTTGTGGTTGCGCACAATTTTATGCAAATTCTTAACGCGAGGATTGGAAAGTTTCTCTCTACAGCTATTCTCCCCGCACATTGTCAAATGACACGAGAAAGGTGGTGCCGTGAATAATAAAGTTCTTGTGTCCGGAATCGAACATTGTCAGCATTTTCCATTCGAATCTAATATCCTTCTTGAAGCACATTGTACTACGTCAATGGTAGCTGCTCGCATACAAACGAATTAAAGTTGAAAAGCGCATACAAGTCTGAAACTTTTAAAGAGATGATTCCTGATGTTGTAAATGATTCTTCCAATTGTTTATCTGTCACTTTAATAACTGCTTCATGGAAGCATACCATCTTCCTACGATTCTGCACGAAACCAAATAAATGACCTTCACATTACTACACTCCAGACGTCCAGACAAACGGCATCTTCTCAAACAAGTATATTTTTAAGAACTAATCAAACGTACATTCATTCCTGATAAAACAAAACTATAACACTTAAATTGACTTTTAATACTAACAGTGGCATGACTTCGGCCCTGTTTAATGCTCCCTAGATATGGGATAAGCAACTGGAACGGCCTTGACAATGGGTGTCTCTGCGTAGGCTCCCTTTACAACTGGGCCATTTTCGTACGCCGCTGCTGCTGATCGATACAATTGCTTTGGAGCGTTTGTGTATTTAACCGGTAAGGAAGCAGCAGAATAAGCCATTGGGACTGCAGTCTTCAGCACAACTGGAGCGACAACGGCTTTAACGAAACCATTTACACGTTCTCGGGTAACAATAGCATTGAAGCCATTCACAGAGTCAGCCGTGTATTGCACCCTCCGCTTGTAGCCATCAGCGTCGATCAGAGAATATTCTCCTTGAACCACATCTCCGTTACGGCTCTCGACTTGCCTCTTAGAATCACCAGAAATTGAATCCTGAACATCGTAGCCGAACTTGTATTGCGGGTGAAAATCGTACTCGTCATTGGCTTTTGTCAGCACTGGTTGACCTTTAATAATAGCCGCTCCCTGCAGTCGGCCCGGTTGGGCATAAACCACTCGCTGGGTGTATTCGGCTGGTCCACCGTACACAGGGGCAGCGTAGACGTGTCGCCCCGAAGGTATCACACCAGGTCTAGCCACAGTAACCAACGCAAAGAGCACTACAAACTGAAATGAGAGCGAAAAATTAGTGCGCCGCAACCTAGTTAAGACCAAGTGAACTTGCCATTGCCAATGCCATTTCGCTCAAGTGTGCTCGCTTTTGCTTTCTTTCAGAGCTCAAGATGGAATGTGTATATGTTCGTTAGATTTTGCTTTTATACGTTGCGAATGTTATGCTCTCCGTGTGACTGTATAATGTGTATTGTCGAGGGCAATTGATTTGCGCAACATGGGCTTAAGTAACTTTTTATTATCTCAAGTTTTGTTTGGAAAATCCTTTACAATGCCCTGAATAAAGTACATGAAATGGAATGGACCACGGTGAGCTGTTTGACATGGGTGAGCTATTATGTAGTCGAATACTGTTGACTGCGTTGAAGCTGTTGTTGGTATTGTACTCCGATTTGAACTGCACGCTTCAATGTATTTGACTTTGGTTTTTATGCGGCTTCTGTGGACTATTTTGACGGGAATGGCTATGGAAATCGCTATACTTACCATATTCGTAGAGACATGCGCTTAATGAATTGAACATTTTGATTTTACATGTTTCCTTGACCGAGCGCTTAATTAACAAACATTTTGTCGAGTTATTGGCCAATCTTTCTAGATGTGTCAAGAATTCTTAAAATCTTTTTTTTTGTTTTGTTTACGAAAATAATTTAATTGACGCTGATACACATCAAATCAAATTCGAGCAAGGCTAAACCTAAGCCAAGTTGCAAGAAGAAGCGAAGTATGTTTGAATTGCTTTTGGTATTATGGGATGTTTTTCTCAAGTAAGTCATTAAAAAATAGTAAAAAGCTTGTCAGTGCACGTTAATCGAATGCCAAAATGACACCGTCGATCTTCAGAGTTATAGTAGCTTAAAAAAAAGTATTTGTTGTGTGTTTAAATCCACCAGCTACAGAGGGGTTCAAGCCCTCTTAACTGTCAATATGTTTCGTCTTAAAGTGTTTTTGTCTTCATTTGAATGTCATAACCACAATCAGTTTCATTTATGTTGCTAAATTGCTGATATCGGTAATTTGGGCGTTAATTTGGTGTATTAATCTCTGTCTTAGTCTGTTCCCCTCATTATTCTAATTCACTGAGCGCTGAAACACTAGTGATGTGGGTAGTAGGAGTACATAAGGAGTACTTAAAAAAAAAGACTTACGAAAATCGATAGCATGTAAAAAGTATATTGCACATGGGATAAAAGTTGGATTTTTTTTATATAGTTATAAGTCATCGACTCCGAACCAGTGGGACAACGCAACCAAGGACGCCCGCGGTTAAGATGGCTCACCCAAGTGTTTTATTAAATGTCATTTCATATTTATATGAGGATTCACTTGGAGGTCCACAATCTTCGAGTGCTTCGCTTTTTCTTTAAGTAAAATAAATATGCTATGATTTAGTTTAGCACAATATACAAAATATTTAATATAATGTGTCAAATCAATTCAAATTAGCTCTATATTGCACTCACTCGGTTTCCAATTCTACATAAATAAAAGCATATAACTGACTTAAATCAGCATACGTCTTACATCGCTAATTCTTTCCTCTTTATTTTGAACGACAAATATTTGACAAATATGCACTACTCCAATGTTATTAAATAGAAAATAGGCATACTATAAAAAAAGCCCGACGTTTGTACGGAATGTGTATACTTAAATAAATACGTGAAACGTTTTCATTTTTTTTTTTCTCCCTATTTGGTTACTTGAACAAACCAGTACACTATGGATAAGAAACTATCATTACTTATGTACTTATCAGACCTGCGGTCCATGGAGAGACCGAGCCTCAGTAATAGCTCTTTTCCATCACTTCCAGTCATCAAGAGCAAGTTGTCTTGTGTCCGCTATAACTTAGTCTTTATACCGGAGGTTCGGAAAGGTAGCTTTTCTTCTCGAACCAGGAGAATTGGATTCGAAGAACCCTCTTTGTTGGATCATTGGTCAGCCTTCCGGACTATATCCACATCTTGGTAGGTACAGCTTGTAGAGTAGCTGATTGGAGAAGGAGACATTACGCGGTTATGTCTCCTTCTCCAATCAGCTAGTTTCGCAGACAGGACCATATATCCGATGTAGAAGTTTTCTTTAGACGGCATCAAGAATTAGCTATGATGTTTTGTTTCTCGTCCAGCATTTCGTTCCATATGGAAGAACAGGCAAAATAAGTGAAGTGTTTTAAAGGACACTCCCTGTTTTTTCGACTAACAGAAGCCGTTGCCAAACGCTATTCTAAGTATTTCTCTAAAAATATCATTAACATAACAACTAGTTAGGACTAGGAAGGCAGAAGTGATAAATAGCACTGTGTGTCGTTTTAATGTCACTGTTCTGATTATATAGTTGATGAGTATAATTGAGATTTCACTATAACCTGAGGATTTCATGAAGGACATTAGTTCCCAAATATTCTCTGTAGAAATTTCATCAAGTGAGTTAAAGAAGGGTCTACCAAGCGGTCGCTGTCTGGAAAGTGCTGGGCAGTTACAAAGGAAATGTGGTAAGGTCTTACACTCATCGGATACCTAATTTTTCGGCATGATTTCCTATCGGCCAGTGTCCTGTACAGACTGCCACCAGTCCTGCGATATCATGTCGTTTTCGCCATAGGAGATCGTTTGTTGTGGATCGATTATACCAAATTTTTCTTCATGTAAGACAGTTTGTTAGTCTGGCCCATCTGTTGTTAGCAATTTGAAGGAAGTGCTTAGAGATATTTGCTTTGGCTGCTTGTTGTGATATAAGTACTTCCGCTGCAAGCGAGATTTGAAGGGCAGAATCTTGCCTAGCCAGTTCATCAGCCCTTTCATTTCCTGGGATGTCACTGTGACCAGGAACCCAGATGAGGTAAATATTGAGTTGGCCTTCCAATGATGCTAGCTCGGCCCGGCATTCCTCTACAAGTTTAGAGTGTGTGATATTGGAGGCAGTAGCTTTGATGGCAGCCTGATTATCAATACATATAGCCACCTTTTGTCTTGGCACGATATGTGGGTGTATTTTGGCCTGACGACAGACTTCCCGGAAAGGATCTAGATGGAACAAGATGGACTAGATGTTGCACTTTTTTTTCAAAATTTGCTATGGGATACCAAACATCATTAATCACTAGCGTAGAGGGCGAGCTAAGGCCGTCTTTCCTGTCTTAAATAAAATTATATACAATAACAATTGGTTTCATTATATGTATATTAAGGCCAGTTTGACCACACAGTAGATGCTACCTTTAATCTCCGCACTGTTTCAAGCGTGTATACTTAATTTTGTGATGTAAATTTTGCTTCAATGCTTTGATTTATGACTCGCTGTGCCTATGTTCTTGGGAGTCCCATTTGAATTTAGTTTCTTGTTGAGAACACAGACAACTTTAGGCTGCTTACATACTTTTGTGATTGACTTTATTTTGCCCATTATTTGTTTGGGACCATAACAATCGCTTTCGGGGCACCAGTAGAAGTAAATTATTTCGTGCTTATCTGTGAGTGATATCTCTAATTATTAAAGGAAGCGACTTCTAAATGAGTTTCATACATTCTCATTTATATTACAAAAGATACCCAAGTCTGCATGTACTTAAAAGTACACATAAATTGTCCAGGCGTAATTGGTATTTCCAATAAAAATTTGCTTTCACATACATTCATTGATGGTTAAGCGAAAAATTATTGGTGAATGCTGAAACACCAATTTATTGCAGAAGTCGACGCAAAATGAGATAACTACGTGTAATACTTAACAAGTTTTCATTAAAAAATTGCCCCGAGAAGGCACACAACAAGCGCCGAGATGAAGTGTAGGCTAATTGGTTTTCCGATCACACACCCACGGCATGCCATGGCGATGCAGAGAATCGAGCAACTGGAACAACGTGGTAATTGAGTTACTCTAATATAGACAAATCTGTAATTTCGTATGCGAACATGCCATTTGAAAACAGAAGATATCAGATCTTGCAATCCAGCGTGTCAAAGCGAACCACATTCAGACTCTAATGTGTGTGTTCATAAATATTGATAATTTAATGGAGAGTGCCATCAGCAGCTTATGCCTAAAATGGGCTACGCATCATTTGAGTAAAATTCAACTCGCTTAATCGACCGTAACTGAGCACTGTGGCAGCCAAAAATGCGATGCTCGCATACGACCAGTTATCGACAGATGGAGTCCGTGTATTACCTTGTGCTTTTGTTCGTGGCTGGGGCCATAGAAAGGGATAACGCCCATCCGACCGTAATTGATCTGTCCATGGTGAACGGAACCCATAATCAACACCAGCGTAATGGAGATGGACATATTAAATACATTCAGTATTCCACAAGACAGCGAGACGAACCTTCTTCCCGACAATCGTCCCCGCACAAAGCATCATCAAAATGGGAACTACGAACGGTGTTGGGGGTTTTGCAGAGACTGCAAGTGCACTTCACGGTTTCAAGTCTTCAAGGAAATATGATCGCAGTGTCTGCTTTGCAGAGTAGCTTGAATTGTGAACATGCATCGGGAAACGGTGTTGAGACCGTAGTGCAATATAGTGCTCTAAAGACGTGCGAGAAGGATTTTATTCTAACTTTAGTTGAGACGAATCTGCGCACATCAGCTATTCTAAGTACAGGTAAATACTTTGAATTATAATTATTGCGCTGTGATGTTAGTGTATTCCTGTATTTGTACTAGCGTCTTTGATATATGTACCGGACGATTTTGGAACAAAATCTAACTAAATGCTGTGTTGGGAAAATAGTCATCTAGGAGATTGTGCAGAGAACCCATTTGATGATGAGAAGAAGATGTTTGCTTGTTTTTATTTGATTTTATGTTACTTTTCGATTTAAAGTTTATAACAATAAAGAGAGAGAATTTCAGTATTCACGGAAAAATGCAACTAACTAGGTAAGCTCTTGATGCTAATAGAGGTAAGAAGAAGGGCATCCCTATCATTTGGGATTAGTTATCTTGATTGTATGAATGTTGACAAGATGGTTAGTTGTAGTGATGTGGGTGGGTTTCGCCTCGGTGAGAGAGAAGACATAGTACCACATCTATTGAGTTCCACGGCATATCAATTACGCTATATGTCACAATATCTCGGCACCCACACGATGTAGATATTGTAAGGCGCAGTCGCTTCGTCGATCATTGAGAGGAGTTGTTGAATGGAAAAAAACATTGTTCAGAGACCTAATTGCAGCCTAAGTAAGTGTCGTGTATGCAGTGCTTAGCTGTAATTCTCATTTGTATCTGCTGACTTCTTTGCACTTTTATGTTGGGTTACGAGTTCAGTTCGAGTTATAAACAAAAATAGCCCGATGTTGCTAAGCATAAGCGTGAGTATCTTACTCCGAAAGGAAAAAAAATCTGTCGACTGAGATTGACTGAATTAAAATAAAGCACTTCAAAAAATATAACATTTTTGCAAATAAGCTAGAATATATTTATTTAAACAGTACTGCAACGTGCAAACAATAAAAATGTGTATATGTACGTTCAATGATCATCGCCCCAAACCCCCTACCCGTATATGGCTCCAAGTCCAAGTGGCGATCCCCTAATCAGTGGCGAAAGTGAAGACAACTGTTGCAAACCTCCGATACTCTTGATCAGAGTTGGTTGGACAGTCTTGATAATGGGAACGGCAGGAGCAACTGCAATTTGCTTGCCGATCGGTGTACGTGAGACAATAGCATTGAATCCATTAATGTCATCCGATGTGTACTGAACAACACGTTGAAGACCATCGGGATCAATCAAAGCATAGGCACCCTTCACAACATCTCCATCACGAGTCTCCTCTTGGCTCTTAATGTCACCGGTCTTTGGGTCGTTGACTTGGTAGCTAAAAGCATACTTCGGTGGGGCTTCAGCAATCAATGCTTTACCCACGAGTGTGGGCTGCAATAATCCGTTGGGCAACACCACCGCACTGGCGACCATCACTGAGGCCAAAAGGACAACCAACTGCAAGGAGACATTAAATTTCAAACGTTTTAATTCAGTGTTTTCAGCTTCAACTTACCTTAAAAGCCATGTTGCTGAGTTTGCAGACGAAGTTACTTTGATACCTAGAAGTCGCCGAATTGCCTCTATTTATACGAAGCCGTTACGTCGAAAACTGCATCTGGGAGGAATTCAATTTGTCTCATGAGTGCGTTGCCTATCGCCTCTCACGCACCGGGGAGTGGGTAAGAAGAAAATTAAATAGATTACGGCTAAAACCTGCTCCAAAGAGTAGGCTGATGTGGAAAAACAGATTTTTCTTAGTGGTTTCGGTTGCATATATTAATGACATTAACACAGATAAGCGATTTTAAGTGTGGCCCATAAGATTAAGAATTTGTTTTGCCCAAGGCGACGTGGACGCACAACAAGCTTGACGTATCAATACATCCTTAGCGAGAAACAACCGCGTTTGAGGTGACTGTGTAGCGTGTATGCATATTGAGTTGGGTGCCGATATTTTCGGTTTGAGTCGCGTTTGCAGTGTATTTTGTTGGTACTGCGGTGATTAGGGCGGAATACACTTCAAATGAAAGCCGTTAAAAGCGACGTGGGTGATCCCGTCTTGCATCCTTTCAGAACGTGTTTGGTGAGTGATGTTGTGACCTGCATAACGATATATTGTATTTACATTATTGCAAGTTAGTCCAACGATTAAAATGTACCTTCCAGACATATATCATCATTATCATTTAATTTGCTATTCATGCAAAATCATCACATTGTTTGAATAGGCAACAGTGGAATGCACGCCATACATATTCATCGACAGACTCGAATGCTGAATTACTCTGACAATCGAGTCGGGATCTGCCTTAAATATCTTCATTCAACACTCTTCTGATTAATAAGCCCATTCAGCGTAGACAGCTCTTGAAAACGATATGTCGGTGATATGAACCAACTTTGAGCTTCGCGCGAGCAAGCATAAAAAGCAGTTGCCAAACAGTAATTAAAAGGAATAATCTTCAGTCTGTCCCGCATCATCAATGACACATATTTCCACCCCTGTCTTGCGTTGCAGCGTGCACCATGTCGAAGTTATTTTTAGTTCTATTTCCAGATTGGATTGAACAAAAAATGCCCAGCAGTTCCCATTTGTACTGAAGGTAAAGTGACCTACAACGACTCACCAAACAAAGCACTAAGTGGCACTAGATAAAGATACACCGGGGTTCCCAAGTCAATCGTATCAATAGGCTGCCGGAGGAGTGTTGGACGCAAAAGCACAAGGACACGTTTCGCTGGTCAGAAAAAAATCAATAAATGCAGGAAAAGGAAGGCTAGCTGAATCCAGCAGACCAAACCGGGCCGATGGAAATTTACTGAGAACGGTCAGTTTGAGGAGCTTCTAGTACAGATGAGTATTAACAAGCCGATACCGAAATACGCGTCTAAGAGACCGAGAGGAGCCAAGACCCAAGAAATATCGAGGGGCAACGTTAGCGGGAGGACAGGCTTAGCGGGAGGAATTGTGCATTATTGACACCGGCTTTCTTCACGGACCTAAACTGACACGTACATCAATTTATCGATACCTGATAATGAGGAAAGGCGTCCTGCTGGGTCGGATAATTTGATTAACATTGAAGCTAGGTATCTTCAATTACTGGGGTACCAGGCGTTTTCCGCCAGATCATCCCTTTATGCCGCCAAAACTTTGCATCGTGTTGCCGAAGCTCATTGGTCTATGTTATAATGCTGGCAGCCCTTAACACATCAAGTAAAGCACTTAAAGTGGCTTAAAGAGGTGGATCTGGACCTAAGCCTTGGGTGCTATTGCTGTTTTCACTAATGAAGGGGAGCTGTAGTTTTATGCCGACTCCGAAGAGAGATGTTTGAGAAAATTTTCGTAACCTTTCGATAAGGTACTCAGAGCAGGGTTTATGTGATATGTGATTCGAGGGAATTGGAGCTATAAATTATGAAAGCGAATAGATATGAGGCGCTACAATTTGGGGTGGACTTGGGTCCCAACCAACCGCCACCTTAGGTGTTGCATCCGTAGACGCCTGACTAGGCTCATGTTGCTGCATAGCCCTTACAGTTGGTGGTTAATCTTCTCCTTTAGGTGGCATCAACACAAACAGGACCATAGACCGTACGCAGAACTTTTCTCTCGAACAGAGAGGGCATTTACTCATCTGCTTTTGAGAATGTCCATGCCTCCTTGCAGTCCAACAGAACTACGATGAATAATGTCTTATATAAAGTCAGATTGGTCCTTGGAGAGACGGCTCTGGTGCTAAATTTCCTATAGACACAGCGGTGTACAGTTACTCTACATTTGATCTGGACACTGACTCTGTTCGTAATGTTATCTGCGGAGCTTCAAATCGGATAACAAGACGTCGTCCGTTTTGAAGTGTTTCTCGCATTATTCTGCCAATCACGTCAATGCCATCGGCTAATAATATAGACTTCTGGAAGATCGTGCTTCTTGTGTTGGTATATGAGTCGTGCACGATATTCGCCAGGATTTGAAGATGTCACATGGCAGCGCCTCGCCTTTTCTAAATACCTTTTTGACATTGAAGGTCTCTGTGCTTTCGTTTCCGACCTTGATGGAGCTACGAGAATTCTTCATCGTCATCTTGTATTCCTGCACAATCTGACGAGTTTGGCAGGAATGTCAAGCCTAGACATAGCGTTGTACAGCCCTATGCTGTCATATCCGACATTAAAATCGATAAGTAGGTGGTGGGTGTCGATCTGCATTTCATCGGTTTTATTTTCAGGATCTGCCGTAATGTGATTGTGAACATACGAGTATGACCGATGGTCTAAAACCCCGGTCTAAAACCACACTGATAAGGACCTAGCCGGTTATTCACGAAAGGTTTCAGGCGCTCACACAAAGCAGCAGAGAAGACCTTCTGGCCGATGTTTAGCATACTCATCCTTCTGTAAATGGCGCAGTTAAATGTGTCTAGTTTTGGTGTTAATCCAATCAGTCAACCAATAATTGGAAAATCTGGAGATTCAAGGAGGACAGAAAAGATCGGCTGTGGAGGCAGGTTCCAATGGAACAAGAATCAAATAACAGTAGCTTTTGATCGAGGAACGACCAACAAATAAAAGAGGCAAATTTCTTAGGTACTTGCACTTAAACAATATTTATTCGAACATAAGCAGTACTGCAATATAAAAATCTATATACAAATATCTGTATGGACTAAACTCAATATCATAATCTTATAGCTCTGTCAGGCAAATGGCGATGTTCATGTTCATTCAATTCATGTCCTCCCTAACCAATCAAAGGCAATCCAAGTGGAGAGATCTTGGCGATCGGTGACTGAATGAGGGATGGAATGGTCTTGACTAGAGTTGGCTGAAGGGTCTTGATGACTGGAGCAACGGCGATTTGCTTTCCGATTGGTGTGCGTGAGACGACGGCGTTGAATCCATTAATTCCATCAGAAGTGTACTGGACGATTCTCTGCAGACCATCGGCATCGATGAGGCTGTACGCGCCCTTCACAACATCGCCATCCCGAGCTTCCTCTTGGCTCTTGATATCTCCAGTGGTTGGATCGTTCACTTGGTAGCTGAAGGTGTACCGGGGTGGAGCGTCGGCGGGCTCAAGCGTCTTCACAAGGGTCGGTTGCAGGATTCCAGTTGGCAAGAGACCAGCGCTGACGACCATCAAAGATGCCAGGAGAACAATGAACTGGAAATAATTTAAGAACACGATCAAAATTTAAATTCTATTGGAGTGTAGTTTCTTACTCTGAATGCCATGTTGCTGTAGTTGCAGGCGAATGCTGTTTGATGCTCTAAAGGTGCTGATTTGCCTATTTATACTAATTTGTGGAAAACAACCTTCAACTGGTGCAGTAAAATTTGCGTGAGCTCACTTAGATGTGACCATCGCACTGCAGTGCGTAGTGTGCGTACGGGTTGACATTGGCTGCAGAAAAAGAAGAATTTGACTCAGAGAAAAACCTGCTCTAGCTATGTCGGTGTCAACTTCATTATCTCCAAAATAATTCTGCCCCATTCGTGAAATGATGAAATTTGTTCAGTAATTTTAATCAGAGCATACGACATCAGATTCAGTGCAGTAAAAAAGAAATCACATTCAAATGCCCAACACAAGTGCGGTGCATGAAATAAGATAGCAACACACGACCTACAAGATTGTGACCCAGCTTGTCTGCAGTCTGCACGCACATTACGCACTAAACAACACTCACTTACTCCACCCATTTGCAGTTGTCTCCTTGTAGAATTGGTATAAATAGGCAAATCAGCACCTTCTTAGCATCAAACAGTATTCGCTTGCAATTCCAGCAACATGGCATTCAGAGTAAGAACCGAACAGTGGCATTTGTAAAAAAATACGAATTCTTAAATATTTCTTAAATAATTTCCAGTTCATTGTTCTCCTGGCCTCTCTGATGGTCGTCAGTGCTGGTCTCTTACCAGCTGGAATCCTGCAACCGACACTTGTAAAAACCCTTCAACCCGTTGCAGTTGAGGCCCCACCCCGGTACAGCTTCAGCTACCAAGTGAACGACCCAACCACTGGTGACATCAAGAGTCAAGAAGAGACTCGCGATGGGGATGTTGTGAAGGGAGCATACGCGCTGATCGATGCCGATGGTCTGCAGAGGATCGTTCAGTACACTTCTGATGGAATTAATGGATTCAACGCCGTCGTCTCCCGTACACCAATTGGAAAGCAAATCGCAGTTGCACCAGTCATCAAGACCCTTCAGCCGGCTCTTGTCAAGACCATTCCGTCCCTTATTCCGTCACCTTATGCCAAGCTAGGACCACTTTCGCCACTCCTCAAGACTACTGCCATCTCACCACTAGGATTACCATTGTTGGGTTAGATAAAATCGAATAGCTGACGACCAGTGGATTTCATTGATTACGACATTGTACATATTCCATGCCCATACATACATCGATACACTTTATTATAATGCAGTGCTGCTAATATTTGAATAAATATTGTTTAAATGCAAGAAATCATTTCTTTTGTTCATGTCGCAATCCTCGAATTTCTCCATGACTCCTTTACATCGGAAACATTGTAAGTGACATGTGAGCGTTGTTATCATAAATCCACTAAGCATAGACCATCGAACATGGCCCTTTGCATACGATTCATCAATGTGCGCGATCAATGTGATGACAAAGGGTCGAGCCGGGTCGTATTTAAGCGTTTCAGCTTTCTTACCATCACATTTCCCTTGTTGCCGCTACATTGTTGTACGGTGCAGAAAAACACAATTGCGCGAACAAAATGATTATTCCCTAAATTCCGTCAGCTTAACAATAAGCTTTTCGATAACTAAACTAATTGAAGAAAAATGCGTGCATCCCTTATTTCATTAACCGCTTGTTATCTTTCAATTCATAAAATAAAGTGCGTTTGAGTTGTCATCAATTTTTTATTCGTTTGAAAGCCTATCGATGCGATATAACATCGTGATATTTTCATCCACGGCTTCGCTGGGTGCCGCGCGTGAGTGAGCTGTGTGGCGCGTAGCGTCGTTCTGTTGAAACCACATGTCGTTCGCGTACATATTATCCAATTCAGGCTAAAAGAAGTTGGTAATCATTGACATATAGCGCTCGCCGTTGATGGTGATAGCCTGGCCAACGTCAATGATGCCGTCAGCCCAAAATCTGCACCAAACAGTCACTTTTTCAGGAAGCATTGGACGCTCTTGGAACTAATGTGGATTGGTATTGTCCCAAATTCTACAATTTTCATTTCTGACTTACCTATTCATCCCGAAACCGACCGTAAAATAGGCGAAGCGCGCGGAACGTTGCCCGAACAGAACACCCATTTTGATAAAACAATTTAATCATTTGTTGAACGCTATGTCTATGTACTATGGTGATTTGGCAAAACATACTGAATAAATTACAGTCAATGTGACAGAGTAGCTTCATCAATATGGCCGCTATCAACTATCAAAGTTCGGAAGTCCCTATTCGAAGACCCTTTATAATCACAATATTTACGTTTTGTGATACCATGCAGATAACATCTAATGCACAAGTTCTGGCATGTTTCGCAGAGATTACACCCAGAAAACTTAAATAAAAATTCAAACAAATTCAATCCTCTGTATTTAAGTCTCTAAAAAGTTAAAGGAAAATACTACTATTCTGTAGTTCAGGATGCATGTAAATTAAGAAAATTGCCAATATGTGCATATCATGCACTAGCAGCATGTCCACTTAAAACCCACGAATAACAAGTCACAAAATTTGAAATCAATATCCTACCTACCACATCTCCGGGCAACTATTAGATAACGATCTGAACAAGTTGAAATCAATTTGAAATACAGTATCTAGGTCAAGGTGACCCGTCTAGTGCATGTCTAGTCAAATGCTTTGATGGTAATTCTCTTTGCCAGCCATGAAAATGTCAACTTTAATCGGTGCTACTGACTAATTGGTCTGATAAAATGTGTGTAACTTTATGGAGAGCTAATATGCATTCCAACCAGAATTTATTGTGCCTATATGTTTGCGGGCGGCAAGAAGGCTGAGTAACAAGCGAGAATATAATTATAAGTGTTCAAGTTATACATACGTTCAAGTGCTTGCACTGGCTTGAGGAATGGTTGATAGAAAATTTTTTGTTTGTTACATCGTTGTTTAATTGAATGGCCTAATAAACGGTGTAGCAGGATAAGGTTTGATCTAGTTCACTTCAACTTTTCGATGAAACTGAGAGAAAATGTGCATAATTCCTTAGTGTATAACTTGGAACTGTACCTTATCATAAAGGTATTGTCCTTCGATTTAACAAAGGGTAAAGTTAACCAGTCAGTGTTATACAGCCCGAACAGAAGCCTACAGGGACTATCAGGGGAACATCGTTGATGCTGAAGATATAGTGGAACCATTTCTGCAGACTGTATAACTGCGACGACGACCTGAAATCTGCTGTCTGGTAGAATGAAACATTCAGTTCGAATAAAAGGTACGGTGTAGATAGCCTAGCCATATCTAAATTGAAATCCAACAGGTAGGGGCCGAGCTTTGCGAAGCGACGGGTGATGACTTGGTAAGGAGCATGCACCATCTGTAAAAGAAAGCATACCCGTTGACTGAAACTTCAGCATTGTCTGCTCGATCCAAAAGAATGAGGCACTCTTAGTTGCGCCAACTCTAGAGGCATCAGTCGCCTGAACACCCCGTACAAGATCTTATCCGCCGTTTTGTGTGAACGAATAAAGTCGTTCGACAACAACATAGTCGGTCCATACCAATGTGGCTTTAGACCAGGAAAAACCACCATCGATCAAATCAAAAAAAGATTCATGCAAGGGTTCACGCACTGTCACTGTCATGACTTCTTCAACAACATTCGTGAAATAATTGTTCAAAACTCGTACGCCAACAGCAGAGGTAAAATTTTTCAGAAGTCCGTTCAACTACTCGCATATGCCGTCTATATTGACATAATCGGCGTAATATCAATAGCTTATGACACTATTGTGAGTGTTGCGACGGACGCAAGGCAGTCGACGTCTCAAACAGAGCGTCACAATAGACTTAGATACAGCTTTAAGATAGTCAACAACTTTGTCTACCTAGGGACCGCTATCAACACAGACAATGACACCACTACTGAAATCAAGCAAAGAATAACTCTTGCTTCTTTTAGCAATTGACAAGTAAAGCCATCACTGGAAGAACCAAAGTGACCCTCTATAATACCTTAGTCGTCCCAGTCCTGCTATATGGCTCAGAGGCATGGACCTTGTCAAAAGCGGATGATGTTCGCTCTTGGCTACTTTGAGAGGGAAATTCTTCTCGTGATTTTCGGTCTTGTCTGCCTAGGTAGTGAGTATAGGAGAAGATATGACAGCGAACTGTACCAGCTGTTCAGCGACTTCGACTTTGACGAGCGAATGGAAACCCAACGCTACGGCCCGGAAAAAACTTCCAATCCATGCCCGAGGGACGGCGCAGTAGAGGAAGACCGCGACTCAGGTGGCGCACCAAAGTGGAAAGTGACCTCAAGCTACTATGCGTGCGAAATTGGAGGCAGTTAGCTAAAGATCGAGTCCCAGGTCAACCCCGGACTGTGGAGCAACGTAGCGAGTACTTACAGACAGACATCATGGAGCAAGCTGGGTGTAGTAGCTTCACACTTTCTGATGTAAGGGAGAGTACTAGCTGAAATGCTTCTGTAGAGATGGATGCTGTGGACATGAGTTGACATAAATGGTTTTTTGACGGCTTCAACTGTGGATTATATGTGTAGATTAGTGGTTCCCCTGTAGCTAATAGTGTTGCAACAGTTTCGACTACACACATTGAGCAGGTGCCTAGTTTACGGGCATTACTTTGTACTGGGTGCTTTTAAGATTTTTTTTTGAATTGATTATTGGCACGCATAGTCCACTAATGGGATCGCACGCATTCCAATACAATTACTCAGGCTCTTGCTACAAATCAGAAGAACTGAAGTGAAAAATTTGTCATAAGTAATGTGTCTATCTTTCAAGTCTTTGATAAAATTTAGGACTACAGGATGACTTTGATTATGTTGGGGCTTACAATCGCACAGAGCCCATACTTTTATTCTATACACCCCTGGCTTGGATGGAATGTACCGCTAAGTACTAAGAACATCTCCCAAGGGACGTTACTAATTGATGATCAACAGCAACGCACTCACCTGGGTTCAATGTTATTCGTACATTACTTTGACATTCAGACCAGACATTTTGGATGGAATTTATCCCGAGCTCAACGATCATTCCTGCCACACTTTCTATCGAAGCCTATAACTCCAGATAGCACATCAAAGCCTTGAACAATGGGGAAGATAAACTTCAGCCATTTAAAGTAGTCCAATATGAGATTCGTTAGAAATTCCGTCAACTCGTTCCTCCTAAATACAATTTCCCATAATAACACAATTTGAAAATAAAAAATAAAAAACAGTTGAAAAGCTGAATTTATATCAGCCAGCATAAGAAGTCGGGCCTGGAGAAGTGCTGATGGCATTTTCTGCTATATAACGGTCGATTGAAGAATGTTTTTGTGAACACCATTTATAATTTTCGCCCTTTGAAAAGATCACAAGATGTAACTCTTCATCCGAACTGATATGATTCTCATTTAGCAATGGTAGCAATGATATACTTTTTTTCAAGAGTCAGTTTAGTTTAGGGAACCATCACACGAAATATTTTTCTCTATCTCAGCTGCATTATCGTTTAGAACGCTTTCACTTAGACTCACATCACTATCAAGCCTTTTCTGTTTCTGCGTAAGGTTTCATGAAAGTATATTGGACATTTTTGACCGACGAATGCAACGTATGTTATTTTCAAAAATGTTATCATAAAATCTCATATGTGAACAAATATTATTTTACGGCAATATTTTAATTTTTTTTTTAAATAATAAAATTTACAAAAAAATTGTGGATTAAATTATCCCACGAATCGCCTTAATCATATGGTGTGCCCTGAAAAGAAGAAACAAATTAGGTTGCCACATGTGATTTGTTGTTTATAATCATTCACACATTTCTTTTATAACGCTTTGGGCTATGGTCACGTACCCAATATGAAGGCCTACAGCACCTTTTACCCACCGTGTAAACAAAACCAAAACACTCATGAAAACTTTCGCGAGTTAGAAATTTTCCTGCGTTTCTTGTGCATCGCTTGCAAGAATAATTCTCCGCAAAATCAAACTCGAATTGCATCAGCCAATGCTTAGAATGGAGGCACACAGTTCAGTGGATTGACCCACATTTCACCTAAGCGGTTCAAGTGACTTTTAAGAGAACCAGTGTGTCTCTTAAAGTGCCCCGCTCAGAGATCACTCTTGCGACGCGCAAACCGGTATGCACAGCCAGGAAGTCTAACCGCCAAGACATTACTTCTGAATCACAACCAGTTGCCGGCGTCTGGTCGCATTCACTATTCGTTCTTCGAAGGAGATTGAACCTGTGCCGAGAGTTGCGCAAGAAATCGTGTATGTGCTTATTGTTTTAATTATCGAACACAAAAGCCTACATACGTGTCCCATTGAATGGCAGATGACATTGAAAATATTTTCCAGTGGGTCGTCTTACGACATCGAATAACCTCAGCAAATATGGATACGCGCAATATGGCAATGCGTGCGATATTCATCGACGACGACTTGGCACATCCATCGGAATGAATTTCAAATATAAAAGCGCGGGTGCGTTGGACATGCATTATCACTTGCAATCAGCACTTCAGCATAAACCCACCAAACACTGCACTAAGTCATCGAAATGGCGTTCAAGGTAAGAATTGAGTCAATTGAATGAGACTAAATATTTAGACAAATTGTGTTGTTTCAGTTGGTTGTAGTCCTTGCTTGCTTTGCTGTGGCTAATGGAGCTGGCTTGCGGTCGGCTCGTGTGCTGGCTCCTGCCGCTAGGATCGCTGTTACCGCAGCTAAACTTGAAGCAATCGAACCAGTCGTTGTTGAGGAGGTCGATCCCAATCCTCAGTACAACTACGCCTACGACGTGCAGGATACACTGTCCGGTGACTCGAAGAGCCAATTCGAGTCCCGTGACGGAGATGTGGTCAAGGGGGAGTATTCACTGGTTGATCCTGATGGTTATAGGCGGACAGTCACCTACACAGCCGACCCAGTGAATGGATTCAATGCCGTTGTGACCCGAGTTCCGATCGCTGATGCTGTAGTTGAAGCCGCTCCACTCAAGGCTGCCCCAATTGCTGTAGCTCCACCCGCGCCTGTTGTTGTGCGAGCAGCTCCAATCAGAGCCGCTCCACTTGTAAAAACTGCCCGTTTCGTGAGGCCAGCTGCAATCACTGCTCCTGCTGTAGCAGCCCCTGTGGCCGCTCCAATTGTCTACTCGGCTCCAGCCAACTATGTCGCTCCAGTCGCCCGTCCAGCAAGGATCAATTATGCTGCTCCCATCGTTCAGCCAGCCCAAATTAATTATGCTCCAGCCCCAGTGGGAGCAGTTGTTAGTTCTTCGCAAGTGAACTACGCTGCTCCTTTCTTCGGTCAACGCTTAACATACGTGTAATTAGTTCATGCCCATCATTAAGTGACTGAATTGTGTAACCCAAAATATTTGAATTAATAAAGTCGAAATGCATACGAATCAAAATGTGTTGTATATTTGCGTGGGCGATCCTTTCCCTTGAATATTGTTAATGCCTCAAATGTGCACTTGTTTAAGAAGTAGATTAATCCATGTGGTGTTTGCTTACACTTTTGGCAAATATTAAATCGCCTCGTATCATGTCCACTACTCAACTTTTCAGCATCAAGCCGTGATGATATGATCTCGTTGCCGCCGTGGCCTACTTAACTCCTGGCTAGGTGTCTAGGTGTCTAGGTTCAATTCCCGACACGAACAACAGTCGTAATTCACCTCTGCTCTACCTCGGCTATACCTCACAACAGGAGTAGTTCTTGTATAAGCTATGCCCAGGTCCACTTTGGACTGTAGTGATGTTCATGTTCAAGAGTGACCAGATAGCAATGATAGCTCTCCAATTGTTATGTTTCAGCTGTTGTTAAAGTTACCACCGACATCTAGCTTTCAAAATAATCAGTAAGGTTTGTCATTTTGTCACACATCGTTTAAGCGAAACGGTAACTTTCCAGCTAACTATGAAGCGGACGAACTCTGGCCGGCACTGACAAAACATATATGGCCTACTATTGATCCAAAACGTTCAAGTAGCGTGACAGAATGAGCAGACATAATCTTAAAACCATTATCAGCGTCATTACAGGACAGTGCCATTGGAACACATGCCTCCAGATTAGGCATCGAACAATACCTAGAAATGCTTATACGGCGACGATCAGATGAATTGAACATCACCAAAATCAATCCGGCTTCTCTTGGGGTTTGATTTTGGGCCTACGTCGATAAGTGATTGTGCTAACGCAAGAATTGAAGCCGGACGACCATAGGCTACGCCGGAGGTTCGGGTTTGGGCTAAAAACTTATCTTCTCGGACGAGGCTCATCAACTATGGCAACGATGGATGGAGGCAACCAAATCCACAAGCGTTCGACCAAGCATCAATGCATCCACGAAGAGTGATTCTTTGGTGCGGGAACGATATACGATATATAATTTCTTTCAAAATGAGGAAGGAGACACTGGATGCCATACATGGGAGGCAAGGCTTGAAGAAATTTGGTCGCCGGGTCATATCACGAGGATCGTCCATCAATTTGCCGCAGCGATCTTGCGACTTGATAACATTCGAACATTTTCTCTGAGCTCTAGGCCTTCACTTTGGACGACCTTGGGGCCAACATTCAAGACGCAATTGCTGGTATCAAAATTGGAAAGACAGCTTTCAGCACTGCCAACGATGCCTGGTGGTCCTTTGAATGCTGTGATATTCCATTTTATATCTCACACCCTTGGTGTTTTATTTCACTCGTATTTCTATCGTTCCTCTCTGCACACCTTGTACTATTTTTAGAATTAAAAGAATTAGCTTAAACAAATGGAAACAAATTCGATGAATATGGGATTATTTCGTATTCAAGGCGAAATAATTTCAAATTCTAAGTTTTAGAAAATGAATTGAAATGAAAAAAAAAATAGCCTCCAGTAAAACGTCGTGCTTCAGGCGATAAGCCCACACCCGAAAGCATTCAATTAAGCAAATCTTCAAACAGGTTCCTACCAAAATCTGTTTCAATAGCAAACCAAACACACCACTAGTACATGGCACTTCGACCTTAACGTGCGAACGCGAATGGCAACAAGTTGACAAAGGAAATGTGTATCAACCGATGGAGAGTGATTATGAAAAGCAATCGGCCGCACACCCGGTTCGCAGATACTAATTTGGTATATAACCGCGTTTTGCCAAGCCATTAAGCATCATTCAAATTTCACCGCGTCCGTCGACAACAACAGAAGAAACTAATTCCGAAAAAATGTCTTTCAAGGTACATTTCATTCAAGAGGACAGGCGAAGAAGAAGGATTTACTGACTTTATTATTTTCTAGATCGTTTTCGCACTTGCTCTCGTGGCTGTTGCCAGCGCAGGATACGTTCCAGCCCAAGAAGTGTACCAGGCTGCCCCCATCACTGTGGCTCAACCCGTGTTGGCCAAGAAAGTCGAGGAATACGATCCACACCCACAGTACAAGTACGCTTACGATGTGCAAGACTCAATTACTGGGGATGTCAAAAGCCAGTCGGAGACCAGGGATGGTGATGTTGTCCAGGGAGAGTACTCCCTCATCGATGCCGATGGCTACAAGAGGATTGTCCAGTACACCGCTGATCCCGTCCATGGATTCAACGCCGTTGTTACCCGTGTTCCATTGAATGTAGCCGTCAAGGCAGTCGCTGCTGTTTCAGCTGTTGTGAAAGCTGCTCCTGTTGCATACGCTGCTCCTACTGTTGTGAAATCAGTGTCCCCAGTCACTTATGCTGATCCATCCTACTATCAACAGGCCGCTCCAGCTGTAGTGAAATCCGTGTCTCCAGTTGCTTATTCTGCACCATCCTACTATCAACAAGCCCCTGTTGCATACGCCGCTCCCACTGTCGTGAAGTCAGTGTCTCCAGTCACTTATGGTGCTCCAGCTGTCGTGAAATCGGTTGGCTATACTGCTCCGTCATACTACCAGCAAGCCCCCGTTGCATACGCTGCCCCAAGCTACTACAAGTCAGCCCCCGTAGCTTATGCTGCCCCAGCAGTGATTAAGTCTCCAAGAATTTCGTATGCTACTTCTGAATCATACACCGCCCCCGCTTATGTTAAGTCCGCTCCCCTTGGTTACTCTTACAGTCACTAAGTTTGAGACTTAGCTGTGTAATCGTTGTTGCTATTTATTCGTCATATAATAAAAAAAACCTAAAATAAAATATAGTTTTTGATTTTAATGAAAAAGCTTTAATGACTTGGAGTGCTGTTTGAAGTAATGTCTTTACAATGGCAAAGAAATAACAGGAATTACGTGCAACTCTCAATTGGATTGTTGAGGACGTCGACTATAAACCAAGTGTAAGCCCAACGTATACAATTTTTGATTCGAGAGTCTAAACAGGACACTTTTTATCAAAGTGTATTTTTTGATATCAGTGTTTGAATAAAGTCGTACAACAGCAAGTTGTGTGGGGATAGTAGCAAAGAAAGCAAGAACGATCAAATGAGTTTAATTCTGAATTTCATCTTTATATTTCTACATGTTTTTTCTATGAAGCATATGAAGGATATTTAAAGCTGAGTGATCTAAAGATGTATTTTCATTAATAAATATTCATGTTGTTTTGAAACACCATCAGACATCCAAAAAGATGTTTGGCAAAATGTTGGTGATGACGATGAGGATGAAGCTTACTACGAAAATGATATACACCAAATCTTTGAGAATGGTTGGGTTTCAGTTTCGAAATATCAATGAAATTGAACTAATTAATCAAGAGCGACTCTTTACTTCTGAGGATCAAATTTCAATCACTCAATGAACCTGACGAAACTTTTCAAATTCAAATTGATACAAAAATGGAGCGAAGTATTTTTTCAACTTCCAACTTCTCTGGAGTATTTTTACCAGCTTATAAGAACAGACATGATAAAAAAACAAACAAGTATGGAATGCAAACGAGCGGACTTGAACTCAAAGTTACAGTGGACGATGTCGAAATATACATTGGTATTTTATTAGAGCGAAGAAGAACAAAATGTTACAATCTGTAAATCAATGAAAGCACACAGACCTTCTGTTGTTGAAAAGCTAGTACAATTAATACATTTGTGGTGTTAGGTGCAGACTTAGCAGACATGCTGGATGACATGCTCGACATCAAGTAAATGGGACATGGGCCTCAGTCACTGTTTCCTAAATATATCTGTTGTTAATGGTTGGTTCCGATACCGAAGACACCTAAAACAAATACATAGCAATTGAAAAAAAAAAAATAACTTTACTAGATATATATCTACAAATTGCGAAGGAACATATGACGGCTAGAAAAACGACAATCCAAGGGAAGGCCTTTGAACGGTGTACCCGTTCCAGACAAAACAAAAAGGTCGTATATAGTGAATTATATTTTTCAAATGTTTTCAATTTCCGAACTTTTTATTTAAACAGGAGATCACTACACGCCCACCTATACCCTTTCGCCAAAGTGAATAAATCTCGGTAAAATCAAAAAAGAAACGCTTCACTTCTAATGAGAGTGTTTGTCTATTTTTCTTTTGATTGCAATTGGAGGCATATTCACTCACTTGGACACAATGAACTCACTTCAAACCTTTGCTCTTTCGGATATATGTATATAATGACAATAAACATATTGAAACTTTACAAAACTCACACCAAACAGAAACAAGGAAAAGTTCAGAAATATTTTTTTTCCGGTCCTTAATGTAAAAAAAAGCAAACAAACAAATTTATTTGGACAAAATGCATACGTAAATGAAACTAGAGACGCTTCAGCTAGAAAATTGGAATATTTTTGTTTTTAAATTCCAAACTGTCTAAATAAAATAAAATAAAATTGTATTCTAATTTTCAAGGAATTCCAATTTCCACGAGTTCTAATTATCGAGCTTTACCTGTATTATGGTCCAAGTACTTCAATATTCTGTAATTTTGTTTACCACTGGCACATTTTTAACATCCCTTATCTAGTTACCCTTTGTCCTCCTTAAGCTCTGACTTAGTTAGGTCCAATTAAAATAATATAAATTTTAATTGAAAATGGAAATTTTTCTGGAACTATGATGACGTGCTCTCGTGAATGATATTTGAGAATTGGATTTCTCTGGAGAAGATTTCGATCCCAAGCTAGTGGAATAAAGAAACAAGGGACGCCCGCGTTTAGAGTGTCAAATAGAAGTACATCAACCAAATTTTTATTTAATATTGGAGGACGTCGCGCCAACTGGAGAAGTTTGTTGTTTGCGACCCAGAGCAATAATAGCACAACCAATGCGACTCAGATTATTTCGGCAATACACTTGCACTTTTCTTCTGGCGAATATGCACTCTTGCGCCACCTTCGTTTGAACAAAACTGACAACATCAAATTGCATGTTGTACTCTCCCATTCCTGTTTGACACTTGTAACAGCTCATCAGTCTCACCAATATGCCTTAATTAGCCGGTTATTATTACAAACAATCTGTTGAACACAGCAGATACAGCACTGGTAGTCGTTAAATCGGTGGCAACCAGTTTGTAAGAAGCAGCCCAACGACGTTGTAAATATGTACGTACATAGCAATCGTACTCGTCATCGCCAACGCCATCGCCATCGCCATCACCATTGCCCTTCATTACCAATTCCAGACACACGTCAGTCCGGCTTGGACTGGCTGCCAAAGGAGAACACATAACAAAGCTAAAGTACTTTCAAGGTTATCGTATTGAAATGTATGGCCCATGCTTAATGTTGGCCCAGTTTAAAGAATTTTTTTATTGGATTTCAATTTCATTGGAGTCTCGGGCGCCGAGGTGCCGTGCCATGGGGTGGTTGACTCATGTGATCCGGATTTGTAGAAAAACAGGTATCACTCCATACGTAGCCCACGCTGGGTGGGTTTGGCCGAATAACGTCCGGTAGTCGCATTCAGATTAGGTGGTTATTCAATTTTCTAGTTATTATTTTCGTTCTCTATAAATAGAATGTTGGGGGACTTAAACCGCATCCCGGACACTAAGTGTTCAGACACCGGCTTTAACGCCTAGCCCAGGGGAAATGATACCCACAGGTGTCGTTGTGTTTGTACCATGGGCTGCAAGGCCTGAGCTGGAGGCAAACGTTTCTTAAGGTCAGCAGACATTTGAATGAATGGATTATGGGACGGGGGAATTCCGTATAGTTTCTGTGAACTTTGATTTAGACATAATAGGAGCAGTGTTACGTTAAGACATGTGAATGCATACGTTTACGTGCTGTCATTATTCGGCGTCATTGAACACGCCGCGCCGTCTATTCATGACTAATTGTGGTTGTTAAATATTGTTTGCTAATCACAAATCCGACTTCATGGTGTGGGATTAATACGATTTCGCTTGAATTTGCAGTGAATGTGCTTGCAAATCGGAAACTGTGTGGGTTTTACCTCTCTCTACACATTTTTTTAATGATACAATTTGATTACAGTCTGTTTTTTTGAATTGATCTCTTTGATTCGGTCACTCTCAATGGGGATCTGTAAGCGTCCTTCTTTAGATCTTCTCTTTCCCTGTGGCTTTGAAATGCGGAAACCATTCGGTAAGAACCTGTGGAAAATGTTGCAAAATGCATGTGAATCGATGGACAATTTGAGAAATATGTTCGGTAAGCAATTTATCTCTCGTCTTGGACGGGCGATTGCGCGACCGGATCGTGCGAATCTGACGCCTTTTGACTACTATATACTTCAGCTTGGTTATCTGAGCAAACTAGCCAGCATAATTTTCAGCTTTGGAAGACGACATTACTTGTGGTATTAGCGAGATAGCAGCGAATATGCTTAAGAACACTTCACACACAAACGTCGTTAACATTTAGATTAAGGAGTGAAGCAAGTATTAATTTATGAACTCACTTAGAATTTTCCAGTATATTTTTGACAATAAAAAAAAACAAACGCTTAAAAAATCACCCCTTAGACACTCATGGTCAAGATTTTGCCTGCGATCTTCCGTAGATTCAGAATACTTCAACGAAACGTGCACCTTGATGAAACTAAGGCAATATAGTAGCTATATTTACGACCATTTACTTTTGTTAGCTTGGAGTAACCAACGAGCAATAAGTGCCGACACAGTGCGGATAATATTAAATGCTGCACACACCACCGACGATTTAGCTTGTGCGTCACAAATCGGAAGATACAAACTAATTCGCACTGTAAGTGAAGACAGACCGTCAACTATATTATGTTGGACACATAACCTGCGATTTGTGGTGGAAACGTCACTAGGCGTCATGTCTGTCTGAGGCTCACGTCATGAGCCCGTTGTGTGGAGTCAGAGATATGCTGCCACCAAAAGTGTTTAGAGAATTGTGCAATTAAACATCCGAACTCTTGAACGAGCACGATACTCGTGCTACTTATTCTGACTCAGGTTTTGTATGCTCAAAAATTGAGTTTGTTTCTGGATATAAATATATTTACTTACTCATTGTGCTTATGTCCTTTAACTCCTCGGGGGACAAAGGACGTCAACCATCTCGTTCGGAGTTCTGCAACGAGATTGAGCTTCCTCCAATGCAGTACTAAAGAGCTCGATTATTATTCAACTGTTCTGCGCCACTAGGGCGTTCCGTTATCCTGCCTGTCTACCAGCATGTCGTATTTCGTGCCGTAGGCTACGCGTGATACACTGCCACATTCTCCTTCGAATAATAATGTTTCTAGGTTATTGGCCCGTTCTCATGTCCAGTTGCTCTTAGGAGACACTGTTCTACCAACAATTCCCAAGGAACGTTTCCTAGCCTTGCTTAGAAACGATTGCAGCTTTCACGAGGTAGTGGTGTCCATTTTCCAGGTACTACAACCATAATGGAGTACCGATTCCACGTTAGAGCGGAAAAGTCTCAGTTGGTTCTCAAGCTAATAACATAGCCTTTCCAGATCGTGGATAGCATTCCGAATTCTGCAAACATTCAGTTCTGTTATGTGCCACTCCAATTAATTGAAACCACACTTCCTAAACACACTTCTGTTGATTGTCTCTGTTCAGATTTCAGGCTTAGAAATTTGTAGGGATTGAGTTTTTTGTTATTTATTTTGAGCCCTATTTTGCTTGAAACAATCTTTAGAACAATTTATTTAACCTTAAATCGCTATTACGCTAATTTTTAATAGAATTTGAATAGAGAGAATCAATGTTACATATTTACATTTACTTTCATTTAAAAGAAAATTAGCTCACCTACCTGCTTACTTCTAGACGAAAGAAGACCATCTGAACAAATTAAGTGCAAATTCTAGAAAGCATATAAAAATCTAATGGAAACTTATGTATTGCGATGTTGATGGCCTGGTCTAAACTAATTTATTCTTAAAGTCTTGCTTGAGATTTCCTTAAGTTTTCTCCAAAAGACAGTTCTGTCTTCGATACTGTTCTTCATTCTTATAAATGGTCTCCTGGCTGCTACTTCTAATCCAATTCACTCCTACGCTGATGAGAGTACTCTCCGCTTTTTATACATGTTCTAAGACAGACTCATGACCCCACCCTTCGGCCGTAGAATTGTAACGGCAGTGTATGTTAAGTACATTGAATTTCGATCTCGACAGCATATTACTGGGGTAAGAACAATTGAGTGGAATTCAAGTCAATGCTGTAATTTAAGCGAACCCTTAATAACCAGCCATTATCCATGATTGGCACTAGTGTCGATGAAACTGGAAGACTTTCCATCCTGTATCAACACAACACTTAGTTGGAACACAACGAATTTAAGAAGTGGCTTACGCGTCTACCCACTGACCTCACCTTACCTAAAACCAATGTACACAGGTACATTCTATCCCTCTCTCCCTCTATACCTTCGGTCCGTGCTGTGTCTTGAGGGCATTAGTAATCCCTCGAGCGCGGGCAAATCATAAACAAGAGTGAGATACGCCTCTAATGGTATTCAGGTTGAGGTCTGAAGACTGAAATGCCCACTATATCACATCAACAATATTTAAGGAAAAGGACTCATTAGCTATCCTGTTTTGTGTGCTTTAAGTCATTATCTTGCTGGAAAGCAAAACTTGCAAAAGACATTTGTTAAGCAGAATATACGCAACATTAATTTAACTTTAACATCAATCTGCATCGAAGATTGGTGTTAAACTGGTTAATCAGAAAACCATCAAAAGCCAAATAAAATATTTGTTATTTCATTTCCATCGCAAAGATTTTATTCCAAACTCCATCTCTAGGCTCTTCAATAAAAAATAAAAAATAATATGCATATGGAAGTTTTTTTTTTTAATAAATGACAAATAAATAGCAACAACGATTACACAGATAAGTCTCAAACTTAGTGACTGTAAGAGTAACCAAGGGGAGCGGACTTAACATAAGCGGGGGCGGTGTATGATTCAGAAGTAGCATACGAAATTCTTGGAGACTTAATCACTGCTGGGGCAGCATAAGCTACGGGGGCTGACTTGTAGAAGCTTGGGGCAGCATATGCAACGGGGGCTTGCTGGTAGTATGATGGAGCAGCATAGCCAACCGATTTCACGACAGCTGGAGCAGCATAAGTGACTGGAGACACTGACTTCACGACAGTGGGAGCGGCGTATGCAACAGGGGCTTGTTGATAGTAGGATGGTGCAGAATAAGCAACTGGAGACACGGATTTCACTACAGCTGGAGCGGCCTGTTGATAGTAAGATGGAGCAGCATAAGTGACTGGGGACACTGATTTCACAACAGTAGGAGCAGCGTATGCAACAGGAGCAGCTTTCACAACAGCTGGAACAGCAGCGACTGCCTTGACGGCTACATTCAATGGAACACGGGTAACAACGGCGTTGAATCCATGGACGGGATCAGCGGTGTACTGGACAATCCTCTTGTAGCCATCGGCATCGATGAGGGAGTACTCTCCCTGGACAACATCACCATCCCTGGTCTCCGACTGGCTTTTGACATCCCCAGTAATTGAGTCTTGCACATCGTAAGCGTACTTGTATTGTGGGTGTGGATCGTATTCCTCGACTTTCTTGGCCAACACGGGTTGAGCCACAGTAATGGGGGCAGCCTGGTACACTTGTTGGGCTGGAACGTATCCTGCGCTGGCAACAGCCACGAGAGCAAGTGCGAAAACGATCTGGAAAATAATAAAGTCAGTAAATCCTTCTTCTTCGCCTGTCCTCTTGAATGAAATGTACCTTGAAAGACATTTTTTCGGAATTAGTTTCTTCTGTTGTTGTCGACGGACGCGGTGAAATTTGAATGATGCTTAATGGCTTGGCAAAACGCGGTTATATACCAAATTAGTATCTGCGAACCGGGTGTGCGGCCGAGTGCTTTTCATAATCACTCTCCATCGGTTGATACACATTTCCTTTGTCAACTTGTTGCCATTCGCGTTCGCACATTAAGGTCGAAGTGCCATGTACTAGTGGTGTGTTTGGTTTGCTATTGAAACAGATTTCGGTAGGAACCTGTTTGAAGATTTGTTTATTTGTGCTTTTGGGCGTGGATTGATCGCTTGACGCTTGGCAGATACGAGTACTGGCGGGCTACAAACCACCTTGGCCACTGAGGGTTGCTATCGAGCTCTTGTGGAATAGCCCTGAAGCAGATCAAATCTGTTATGTGTGTTTTAGGGTACAGTGAATTGAGTAATCAATGATTTGCATGCTGTCTATCTGTGTCGTGTCCGAAATGGAAGACAATGCGAAATCCTACGCTAATGTAGGTCAACAAATTTGGGGCTAAATTAGATCAGCTTTTTTTCATTCACGTAAATCCTTGGTAAGTATCAGCGAGTGTGAGAGTTTCACTATATAACGGGTGTGGTTTCACATATTCAACATCATTCTCACAAGTTCTCTCGTATTGGACACATCAGAAGACCCACTCAAGAAACATGGCATTCAAGGTAATAGTTCAAGCAACCGCCGCAAATAATTTTACAATAACGTATCTTCCTTCCAGATTGTTTTCGCACTTGCTCTCGTTGCTGTTGCTAGCGCTGGATACGTTCCAGCCCAACAAGTGTACCAGGCTGCCCCCATCACTGTGGCTCAACCCGTGTTGGCCAAGAAGGTCGAGGAATACGATCCACACCCACAGTACAAGTACGCTTACGATGTGCAAGACTCAATTACTGGGGATGTCAAGAGCCAGTCGGAGACCAGGGATGGTGATGTTGTCCAGGGAGAGTACTCCCTCATCGATGCCGATGGCTACAAGAGGATTGTCCAGTACACCGCTGATTCCATCCATGGATTCAACGCCGTTGTTACCCGTGTTCCATTGAATGTGGCCGTCAAGGCAGTCGCTGCTGTTCCAGCTGTTGTCAAAGCTGCTCCTGTTGCATACGCTGCTCCTACTGTTGTGAAATCAGTGTCCCCAGTCACTTATGCTGCTCCATCCTATTATCAACAGGCCGCTCCAGCTGTAGTGAAATCCGTGTCTCCAGTTGCTTATTCTGTACCATCCTACTATCAACAAGCCCCTGTTGCATACGCCGCTCCCACTGTCGTGAAGTCAGTGTCTCCAGTCACTTATGCTGCTCCATCCTACTATCAACAGGCGCCAGCTGCATACGCTGCTCCAGCTGTCGTGAAATCGGTTGGCTATGCTGCTCCATCATACTACCAGCAAGCCCCCGTTGCATACGCTGCCCCAAACTACTACAAGTCAGCCCCCGTAGCTTATGCTGCCCCAGCAGTGATTAAGTCTCCAAGAATTTCGTATGCTACTTCTGAATCATACACCGCCCCCGCTTATGTTAAGTCCGCTCCCCTTGGTTACTCTTACAGTCACTAAGTTTGAGACTTAGCTGTGTAATCGTTGTTGCTATTTATTCGTCATTTAATAAAAAAAAATTTAAGAATTAATACTAGTTTTTGCTGTTCATTTTAAACCTTTAGAGCCTTGAGATGCAATTTGGAGTAAAATCTTTACTATGATCAAAAAGTTACAAGAATTATTCTAGAAGAGTTGCAAGAGTTACAAGAATTATTCTAGAAGAGTGGATGCAATTAATTTTGAAATACAGAGATTTAAAGAATTTAGAAATACGGCAAGTTCATTTTAGTGATTCTGATGATTTAAATACAGTTCCGAGTGTCGATGTAGTCTTGGGACCTAAACAGTTCCGGGATAAAGACGGAACAAGTTTCGATCTGTCTAGGGGGGGAATGCACTGAGTCATCGTTCGTGAGAATATTCATAGGCACTTCGGTCGTGGTTATGGATGTTCTCACGAGCGAATGGACCTCAACAAAATCAAAAATGGCAGTTAAAAATGTTGTATATTGTATGAAATAAAGTAGCAAACCATCCGCAAATGATAATCTTATTGAACTCTCACTTGAGCAGCTTTATAATTGACATCTGCTAAATAAGATTTCAACGGCAAGTCAGTAGTAGAGGGCGACCGCGTTTATGGTGGAGTACACTATTTTACAATCATCTCAACTCAATGATTATAATAGACGGGCAACATCAGTTTTAGACTTTCTTATCTTAGGTCTGCGCAAGTAATCTACTAGCAATGAACATCTCCAAAGTCGATATAAAAAAGGCATCCAGCAAATACCCTTCTAGACCTCTAATACCAGAGTAGATTTTCATTCGGATATACGCATAGTGGTATAGGTAAGAGTTGAAGTGGGAAGTAGTCCATATATCAAATCCCATACATAATCCATCTAAATGAATTAATGCAGTAGACAAATACCGACCTCAAACAAATTACCATGCGACAGTGACGCTTACTGGTTAGGGTAAGAAGCTTGGTCTAGATGTATGCGAAGTCGAAGACCACTTTCATCCCGGACTTTAATATCATCTAATTAGATAGAGTTTTGAAGCTTTGATCAACAACTCGAGCATTGGCTTTTTTTTCTTGTTTTCAGCTCTTCCATAAGTCAGCTCAAGGTCAATGGTAAGTGATATATTTTTTCTTTTTTTCTCAATTCATGGATGTTTTGCAATAAATTCTCATGCAGGTAAAAATCGATCGATCAGATGGGATCAAGACGAGGTGGTACTAGATCAAGCGTAAAAAAAAATGTTCACCCACATCGTTGGACGGCTTTGACAGTCGATCTCACCAACGGAAAATTTAAATTCCTTTGGATTCTCCGTTTTTTCTGTGACAATTCGTAGGTAGGTAGGGTGACTGCATGGTTATTGCATAAGAACCATGGTTATTGTATTTATAAGAACCATGCTCCATTTAGACCATTCTGATCCATTGTGCTCCGGTAGGATTGGTCAGGCTGGGTCATTTTTGACACAGCTTGGTAGTTCTGTAATCAGAAAGGCCGAGCTTGGTGTCAAAGCCAAGTTAGCAGTTTTCAACTCAGTACTTGTTCCAACTCTCACCTTATGGTCATGAAATTTGGGTTATGGCCGAAAGAATAATATCGCGATTGCAAGCTGCTGAGATGAGATTTCTTCGTGCTGTTGTGGGAATTACTTGCGGGATAGGGTGAGAAACACGGCAGTGCACGAGGAACTCAACATTGAGCAGCTGCTTCTTCGAACGGAAAGGGCTATGCTTCGATGGTTTGGTCACCATCATCACGACTTCCGAGGCGGGCGTTGAATGCGATTCCATCAGGTAGGCGACCGCTCGGCAGACCCAGGACGAGGTGGTTGGACCAAGTCCAAAAACTCGCCGGGTTACGCTTGGGCATTGCATTGATGAATTAGAGTCGATGGCGGAGGATCGAGTTGCCTGGAGATCTCTCGTTCGTGGTTTACTCCCGCGACCCCTTTAGTGGATCATGCGGGTCAGAAGATGATGACGAGGATGATCCATTGTCCTGTCCACTTTCCGGGTTTGTAACCTGGCTCCCTCGTTGACATTACTGCAGTTTATGGAACTGTTACTCATTGTAAGATGTCTGTTTCCAACATTTCCTAACCACCCATGAGGCAGTGTTTAGTTATTACGCTTACTAGTTTACTAATATGATTCCTGTCTAACTCCAGGAGAGCCACCTACGTTTTGGTGTCTTTTATGGTGTTCGTCATTAGCAGTGATTTTATTGCCTTCAGTGGAGTATGGGGTGTCTCATGATTCTGTTCCAGTGGCAAACTCGACCCTTTCTTGCTAATTCATCTGCTCTTTCCTTACCCGTAATACCACAGCTATTTCTGGCGTTCTGGCGTACTGGCGTATAGACTTGAACATGTGCTTTCATCGGTCTATGTAGATTGCATGTTTATTGCAGCCGGGTTCCGAACTCTGTCACCGTCCCAAACCTCTCTCGGGGGAATAATCGTGTTGTGATTTATTTCAAAGTCCTTAAAAGGCGTCAGACAACGGTTTTTTTAGGATCTTTTAGATCCTAAGATTCACTTGCCCTTTGCAGTGACTTTTACACCGCCGGTTGCATCCTCTTAATCTTATTGCTCCATGCCGGGTACGCATTCCCGTAAGTATCCGTGAGGAGAAACTGTAGTAATTTTTCAGGGGTAGCTATAGACGTTGGTCTGTAGTACAGATGAATGCTGCTATCTGTATTCTATTTATCTTAATATGACTTTTTTTAAACTAGTTATGGCGCCCACCAGACTAAGACGCCGTACGCCAGTATTGGCCGTACTATTGCAGTGTACAGCCGTAGGTTATTCTCGGTATTTTTGCAAGTATACAGTGCGATCTATGCTTTCCTGATGCATTCCTGTATGTTATGTTTCCAACTTAGTTTGCTGTGTACTGTAGCACCTAGGTATTCAGCGTGAAAATTCGTAAGATTATTCCCGATTTATTGTCTGATATGTGTTGAAAAGTCATAGAAACTTACATCGCCAATGAGTCGATATTGAAAGGACTCCCGTCGCGCATAATTGCCTGAAGTTATTTTCCATTCAAAATGGCAAAGTCCAAGTCATATTCTAAAATGAGGCTTTGATAAAAATCTCAATCGTGAATGTGTTTTATTTGAATTTACTTTCCGAGCGAGAAAATGGGTGACTATGTATAACGTGTGCAGTAACATGTGCTTCAGATTCGTCTGTTTTCGTTTTCTTTTTTCTCGGGCTCATCTCCATTTATTTATGAGGATACGTTGAAAGATAAAGAACCAAAGCCACCAGACATTCCACGCCGGACAATTTGAACCAGTCGTTACTTATTCCGACCGACCGTGTACAGCATTTTAAGCGTACTAGCATAAACATGACAGCAGTTTGAAATAGCTTTTGCTACGTCACTGCATTCTAATTCGGATATATTCTGCTAACTGTGAAGTCACTACACTGAAACCGTTTCCAATTCACATAGAACTTACCAACCAATTCGAATCGTTAAAGCTCGTCGCTTCGAGTATGTATCCGTTTTTAGAATAGAATCAAAAATGTAGCCCGATCTAAGCCTGCAAAGTAGCGCTGTGACAGCCCCAAAAGATCGTTTAGGTGAACCAATCGCGTTGGGGACGATGATTCACTGTCACAGATATGGGAAGACTTTAGCTTGTGTGATTTTATTCAAGTCCATCACCTGTGCTTGAGGAAGAATTTAGACTATAAAACCGTAGCCGAGTAGCCAAAATTATATCATTCGCACCTAGCTTCTTGACTTAGGAACCACCAAGCATACAACAATGGCGTTCAAGGTTAGAATAAACACGGACAAGATGGTTGGGTTTTCTTAATAGATTTTGTATTCTTTCACAGTTCCTCGTGACTTTGGCTCTTATTGCTGCAGTAAGCGCTAGTGGATATGCTCCGGTGCAACGCTTTTACCAGGGTCCTCCAGTGAATCTTCCTCAACCGGTATTGGTTAAGAGATATGAGGACTACGATCCGCATCCGCAGTACAAATTTGCTTACCAAGTGCAGGACATACTCACTGGGGATTCGAAGAGCCAGGTAGAAGTGCGCGATGGCGATGTGGTGCATGGGGAGTACTCATTAAACGACTCTGACGGGTTCAGGCGTATTGTTCGATACAGAGCTGACGACGCGAGTGGATTTAATGCAGTTGTGACTCGAGTTCCACTGGGCGTTGCTGCACACCCAGCAGCGGTCGTTGCCGGCCCAGCTGTTCTTCCTCCACCAGTTGCTGCTCCAGTGCCTGTTCCAGAAGTTATTGCTCTTGGTTCCGCTTACGTTCCTAGGGCGGCTGCTATTCCTGGTCAAATTGTAGGCCCAATTATTCCTCCAATTGACACCCCAGTGGCTATTCCGGAACCTATTGTTTCTGCTCCACTACCGGCACCAATTGCCGCTCCAGTTGGTCCAGCTATCGCTCCAGGACCGCCACTTGTTTCTGCTCCAGTTATTCCTCCAATTGACACCCCAGTGGCCATTCCTGAACCATTTGTTCCTGGTCCAGTTCAAACTCCGTTTGCAGCTCCAGTTGGTGCTCCTCTGCCCGCTCCTCTTGCGGCTCCAATTCCTGCTCCATTGGCTGCTCCAGTTCCAGCTCCAATTGCAGCCCCAGTTCCTGTTCCAGTCCCGGCTCCAGTTGCCGCCCCGTTAGCCGCTCCAATTGTTGAAACTATTGCTCCTGGTCCAGTGGCTGTTCCAGTTCCAGCTCCAGTTCCAGCTCCAGCTCCAGTTCCAGCTCCGTTAGCCGCTCCAATTGTTGAAACTATTGCTCCCGGTCCAGTGCCTGTTCCAGTGGCTGCTCCAGTTCCAGCTCCAATTGCAGCTCCAGTTCCTGTTCCAGTTTCAGTTCCAGCTCCAGTTGCCGCTCCGTTAGGCGCTCCAATTGTTGAAACTATTGCTCCTGGTCCAGTGGCTGCTCCAGTTCCAGCTCCAATTGCAGCCCCAGTTCCTATTCCAGTTCCAGCTCCGTTAGCCGCTCCAATTGTTGAAACTATTGCTCCCGGTCCAGTGCCTGTTCCAGTGGTTGCTCCAGTTCCAGCTCCAATTGCAGCTCCAGTTCCTGTTCCAGTTCCAGCTCCAGTTGCCGCTCCGTTAGGCGCTCCAATTGTTGAAACTATTGCTCCTGGTCCAGTGCCTGTTCCAGTGGCTGCTCCAGTGCCAGCTCCAATTGCAGCTCCAGTTCCTGTTCCAGTTCCAGCTCCAGTTGCCGCTCCGTTAGGCGCTCCAATTCTTGAAACTATTGCTCCTGGTCCAGTGCCGGTTCCAGTGGCTGCTCCAGTGCCAGCTCCAATTGCAGCCCCAGTTCCTGTTCCAGTTCCAGCTCCAGTTGCTGCCCCGTTAGCCGCTCCAATTGTTGAAACCATTGCTCCTGGTCCAGTACCTGTTCCAGTGGCTGCTCCAGTTCCAGCCCCAATTGCAGCCCCAGTTCCTGTTCCAGTTCCAGCTCCAGTTGCCGCTCCGTTAGCCGCTCCAATTGTTGAAACTATTGCTCCCGGTCCAGTGCCTGTGCCAGTGGCTGCCCAAGTTCCAGCTCCAATTGCAGCCCCAGTTCCTGTTCCAGTTCCTGGTCCAGTTCCAGCTCCAGTTGCCGCCCCGTTAGCCGCTCCAATTGTTGAAACTATTGCTCCCGGTCCAGTGCCTGTTCCAGTGGTTGCTCCAGTTCCAGCTCCAATTGCAGCCCCAGTACCTGTTCCAGTTCCAGCTCCAGTCGCTGCCCCGTTAGCCGCTCCAATTGTTGAAACCATTGCTCCTGGTCCAGTACCTGTTCCAGTGGCTGCTCCAGTTCCAGCCCCAATTGCAGCCCCAGTTCCTGTTCCAGTTCCAGCTCCAGTTGCCGCCCCGTTAGCCGCTCCAATTGTTGAAACTATTGCTCCTGGTCCACTTCCTGTTCCAGTGGCTGCTCCAGTTCCAGCCCCAATTGCAGCGCCAATTGCAGCCCCAGTTCCTGTTCCAGTTTCAGCTCCAGTTGCCGCCCCGTTAGCCGCTCCAATTGTTGAAAGTATTGTTCCTGGTCCAGTTGTCGGTCCCGCTCCAGCAGTTGTTCCTGCCCCAGTTCCAGTTCCAGCTCCTGTTGCTGCTCCTCTTGCAGCTCCGGTTCCTGCTCCAGTTGCCGCCCCGTTTGCCACTCCAATTGCTGAGTCTTTTGTTCCTGGCCCAGCTGTCGCTCCCGCACCGGCAGTTGTTCCAACTCCAGTTCTTCCCCCAATTGACACACCACTAGACTTTACAGAATCTCTTTATGGCAATCCAGCTTTCGTACGAACTGCACCTGCCGTTGCTGCAACTGGTGTTGTGCCTCCCGCTTATTCGGCCGTGCATAATCATCCAGCTGTTCTACGATCTCCAGCTCCAATTGGTGTTCCTGCTCCAGTTCATGTTCGTCGTCCAGCTTATGTTCATCCTTCTGGCTCTGCGGTAGCCATCCCAAGAGCTATTGGTCCTTCTTATCCTGTAGCTAATGCAGTGGCCCCGGCAGCAGCAGTTGCTCCTCCAGCCCGTTTCGCATATAACGCTCCACTCGCTCCTGCTTTTTACAAATCTGCTTCAGCCGTATATGCTGCTCCACGATTTTCAAAGCCAGGCTTCTACCAACCAGCGGCATCTGTACTCTATGCCCGCCATGCGACTCCAGCATACATAAAGGCTGCATCGGCTCTGCCCTATCCACGTCCGGCTTACTACAAATCATACGGATTTAAATAAAACCTGGCGTTAATACGATACATTTAATTTCGAAAATAAAGGATCTAACGAGTTTTGTAAAATTGTTGTTGATACAAACAAAAGCATTCCATTCGAAAGCTCCCTCACAGCGGTCACACATCATGTAAGCGTGTAACTGATCTGTAATCTGGTTCTGCGAAAGGGTTTGGTTTCGTAGATTTGTTCATTTAGATACCACCGGTGTGTTTGAAGACTGGCCGCCTGTGTTCTTTGTCTCAACTCAATGGTCATTTGTATTCTACTGCCACCCGATACCGTCTGCGGCATTCAAAATAATGTTTTCATTTGGAATTCTAGACGAATTTGGTGAATGGGGAGAAACTAAAAATGGAAATGACGACAGTAGTCAGTGATGCAACTTGAATTGTGGCTACTTTTCACATTTTTGTGGAGATTCAGAAGAACTGAGTACTATATATTTTTAGTGGTTCTCCTGCGCTCCTGATTTGACTGCTTGTTTCCTAAAAATAGATATTATTTCATCGAAAACAAGACAGTACTATTTTATACACGCTTTAAAGAAGAAGGTAACCTTTAAAGGGAGCGAAATCGCGAAAGGGACCTCTTTTAGCCGCATTTTGCACAACATATCCACAATCCTCTGGTGTTACTTCTGGATTTAGTTTTGCTTCGAATATTGTCCTTAAGTACCAAACACTGGTAGCTTCGATGGTATACAGGTTTGTCATCGATGCACACCACTTTTTAGTCGATTTCAAAGCCACATATGGCAGCATTCATCGCCAGGAACTATTCGAAGTGAAAGCCAAATTCGGGTTCCCGAGAAAATTTATCCGGATATGTTGCAACACGCGATACACCGTGCAGTTTGGTCCAAAGACCTCCGAACCGTTCAAAGCCTGCACCGGAATTAGGTAATGAGATGCGCTGTTTTGTGAATTCTTCAATCAGAAACTGGAGAACATAGTGCGGTAGCCACAAGCCATGGTCCCTCCACTGACTTGGCCATATCAAGCGCATGGACACCAGTTCTCCAGCTAAGAGGGTCTTCGAATCCGAGCTTCCGTGGTTCAGGAAGGAGAACAAGACCGAAACTCCGGTATAAGGACCAAGTCATCACAGACGGTTGGCAAGCTGCCCAAGTGTACCTAAAACCGTAAACGATTAAAGGCAGCTTTTGCTCACGCTTAGAAACTTGAGATGTAAGTAAGTAGAAGGATTCATGTAGTCTATTTATTTAAGTTTCTATTTAAGTTGCTACAAAAAATTCAATGACTTATGCGGACGAAGTCGAATTTGCAGCTTGTATTCACATATTTACTTAAAAGGCAGTCAAAAAGCTAGTTAAAAAGCTGGTTATAGATTTGTTACTGGTTACTGCGTTTCCCATTCCTAGTATTCACACACCTCGAATATTCATAAACGGTGTTAGGGATTTCTTAAAGTGGTCAAAGAATACACCTCTGCCCGTGCTCGAATTTTAACCGTCAGTGTACAGCGAGTTATCCCCTCCTGCTAGTACCATTTGTTCCTGCCATTGTTTTTGATCCGGAAGGCGTTGATGGGAAGTCTTCTCCGATGCTAGATAAGCGTGTTGGTGATATGTAGTCTGTTTGTCTTATGTATTGTGCTGCTGTCCAAAATTGTCGTATGTCATTGCCCTTCCCTCTAAGGCTGCACAGTTGCTACAGAATAAGTAGAGGGGTGGGAGGAAGAATATAGCCTCTTGTGCTGTCGTCGGTGTTGTTCTAAAACTACCTTTTTTTCTCATGTAGGGTTACCAGTGATCTGCAATTAATTTCAAACAATTTATTTTTTTCGTTATACGATTGCAAATAATTCACTGCATTCGAATAAATACTTCGCCACGTCTTCTGGATACATTCAGTATTACATAATTCTAGATCATTAATCCGAGCTAAGTTTGTTTACTTTTTTTCCGCGAGAACAACACAACGATATCTCTCAACTTAGAATCAGTCCAAGATGGTGTTTGCATATTAAACAGGAGCACCCCACTCAACATGTCCGCAGACCGAATATGCAAATTGTTCAACAAATTTGTTCGCGTACATAGATGGGATTTATAGATCAAACGAATTTGGTCATTGAAAGCTTATTCGGAGCGACTGAGTATTGTAATAATCATTCGGACCTAACATGTGGAAGTTCCTTCACGTTCAGGTCGGTAGAAACGCGGTTTAAAGCTTAAAGCCGTGTCAGCAGATTAAGATTTATTAACTAAAAAAGGTAGAATGATCGTAGTTGATATATCCTCATGCAAAGCAGCTGGAATTTATATGATATGTGCATGGATATGTGTGTAGTGTGAACATGTCCGGTATGTAGTAATCTAATGCAATGAAGTAGTTATATTGTCGTTTGATTTTAAGCACTTTGGAAAGGATATGTAGACTATATATGAAGCTGTAACAATAGTGAATTTTGCGAAATTTTGTGAGATTTTATGGTGTGCTGAAAACATCAGGAGCGCAGCAGTTGTCAGCATTTCTAGGTACGAGGGTCCTTTGATAAGTCAGCGACTCTTTTAACTTCCCGCACAGTAAGCTTAAATGCAACGCTGATATCTATTAATAGCCAACTGTCAAGTTTGAGCGGCAGACAACCTTGTCTAAAAACAGTGAATTTCACGTAGTATTCCTTTTTGCATAAAAAACCCATTACCGAAAAACAAAGAATAAGCTCGATTAACACTATAGGCGCTTTGCACAATCAATTTCAATGGCTAAGAAGTGGTTTCCTGATTTCCTCTGTGGACGCACCAGAACAAGTGTCTCTTCCGCCCAAAAGATGTCGTCACGCCGGAAATAGTCGATAAAATCCAAGGAATGATATGGACGATTGGATAATTAAAGTGTGTGAGGTGGCTGAGACTGCAGGCATGTTAACTGAGATGGTGCATCACATTTTTCATGAATATTTGGGCATGACAATTTGGCATAAACTACACCATAAGCGTTAACATTTCAAAGGAGTGTTTGTCGATGTTTTGACGCAATCCGAAGAATCTTCTGTTGTCGAGGAGGAAACAAGAATCCTTCACAACACACAACAGATCGAGGACCTTGTGAAAGCGCACCAATGAAGGCCAAGATGTGTCTGTCGGTTAGCCATGTTTTTTGTATACCCGCGGTGTCATTCACGTCGATTACGTTGAAAAAGATTAAACCAGAAACGACCGCATTTGGTCAAGAAAAATTCTAGACAATGTAGAATGAAAACACGATATTCGTCACTGTGGCAAAAATCGATATCGCCTTTACAAAGGGTGTAATTAAAACGTTTTTTTATAACAGTTTTAGTACTGGTACGTTGAAAAATGTTCACCAGACTGGTCGTTTCCTCAATTCAATAAGAAATGCTCTTGAATATAGGTGGCGCTACAGCCCTTAGAGGGCCAGGGCCTAGCTTCTCAGCAACCACTCGTGTTGTGTGTGCTATTGTTCTATCACGAGTGGAAGGGACCTGCAGTTTTATGCCGACTCCGAACGGCCAAGTTTGAGAAGCTTTTTCTAGACAGTTATACTCTTTGAGCATTATCAGTGACTCGTAAGGCGCCTTAAAGGGCCAACTATTTCTTGTCGTACCAGGAATCGAACCAAGACAAGTAAGTCCAAGTGCGTAGGAGTCGACGCACACACCCACAAAGCCACGGACCACCACTTAAATAAAGTTTAATGAGCAAAACTAGGCGCGAGCGTTCACACTTTCAAATTCAGTCTGACAAACAAGGAAAATATAAAAAAAGTATATAATTTATTTTATGACAATTTGTTTAGCAATCAGTCGTTCAACATTATCCAATCGTTCACGTTAGTATATTCCATTCATTCACTATCGAAATGTACATAGAAAAACAAAACAGTTCCCCAATTCACCAACATTTCTAGCCGAGTTACTCCCAATGTGTAGGACGTTTATTTCACGAGAGAAATTGGTTGAAGCTTTTTATTGGCACAGCACCAGGCTAAGAATTTTGATCGTGAGTTGCGTAGTTGCGTGCTTCATTAAATTCTCAGTCGTAATTTTCGCTTTCGAGTATTTTTTGTATGATAGCGAAAATTTGCACCAGCTATGTAAGTAATCTTTATGATACACTAGCAATGCCGACTTGGATTAAAGTCCAAGGAAGGGGACCAAGGAAAATTATCGCAACCATTATTTAACGATTTCGGGGTACCTTGAGAGAAAAGCTCCTGCGAAGGGTTGAGTAGATCTCAGAACTTATCAATATACATATGTATGTCAACACTCGTCATGCATGATACAGTATTGGAATAAACCGAGATTACCTGGATTTGTTTGGTACAGCTTGTACAGCTCGCAGTTGTATCTTAATCTCCATTTACCTTCCTCGCAGACGGGACCATATGTCCAACGTAGAAGTTTTCAGCTGGTGTGAGACGGAACATTTCTTGGTGTAAAGTATGTATTTTGTTTTGTTCTCATTGACCTTACAACCAGCTTGTTTCGTCTCCTCTTTAATTGCCTTGAATGCTTCCACTGCACGTTAGGAACACGCGACGATGTCATCTGTAGAACCCAATAGTGGAACTGACTTGTAGAAGACAGTGCTTTCTGTGTTTATAGCTGCCCGCCGCACTATCATTTCCAGTACTAGATTGAAGAAATCACACCACAGCGCATATCCTTGCCGAAATCCGGTGCAGTTTTCGAACAGAGGTTCTTGAACCGACGAGGCGTGGTGCAACATCTACCTAAGACGAGCTTTTGAGACAATTGACATAGGCATCTTATTAGATAAACTTGACAAATATGGGGTCAAAGGAACAGAGCTGAATTGGTTTAAATCGTATTTAGAAGGGCTCAGAAAACCAAAGTGGGTAGTGCAATATCCCGTGCAATAGATGTGTCGTTAGGTGTGTCTCAAGGATCTGACTAAGGAGCTTTATTGCTCATAGTATATGTGAACGAAATGGCAAATGTTACAAATCGTTTCACTCTGCAATTAGTTGCCGATGGTGGTCCCTTTTTTTGTATCGTGTAGAGATACAAATGAAGATGTACCGGAAATAAACCAAGATCTACACAAACTTTGTAAATGGTTTCAAATGAACAAGGTAAGTTGAAATGTTAGTAAAACTAAATGTATGTACATATATAAATGGCCAAAGGGCTATAAATGTTGTTATAGGTAATGAAAATGTTGAAAATGTTAGTGAAATTAGTTTTAGTAATCAGAGTCGAGTGCATATCCAAAAAAATAAGTAAAAAAGTTAGTTTTTGGGGGAATAAGAAAAATACTGTTAACCATTTGTGCAATAAATGTATATAATTGCATTATAAAACATTTTAAGTCTGACAAATAATACAATGTTAGAAAGATTGCAAGCATTCCGAAATAGAGCAATGCGAAGGATTCTACTATGCCACTCGTTAACACCGATAACCGTTAATGTACTTGTAAATGGCTAATTGTATACCAAAGAACGATTCAGGATTTGCCTCACTGTGAAAATCTGGTTTATAGTCGATTTACGGGTTGAAACCGCACATGTACGTGCCGATTAATGGTAGTTGGAAGAATAGGACCCGTTTCATCGCTTAATAATCTTGAGTGATGAAGAGCATCTTTGACAAAACAGTCAACAAACAGAATATGTGTTATTGGTCATGTGCTTCTACTCTTCAAGAAGCAACACTTCATCCTCAAAAGATGACAGCCGACACGGTACATTCGTCACGTATTTCTTCGGTCAATTGCATGAACTAGGAATTAATGGTTTCAACAAGACGGTGCCACAAGCCAAATAGTGGTTCTAACAACAGACTTATTGAAAACTAAATTCGATGAGAAATGGTCCTGTCTCTTGGCCGACTAGAACGCCTCTAGTCGCTGTATGCCAACAAGCCGGTATTGTTGGAGGCGCTCAGAGCCAATATTAAGCGAGAGATATCGGTCGTTATCTTCGAAATGTGTGAAAATCGGGTTCAACGAATCGACCGCTAAAACGTGACCGTGGTGGGGATATGAACGATGCTGAATTTTGTACATAAATGTTTCGATTGACTTTATTTTCGAGACATCTCATATGGTTTACATTGTATTTAAAAAAAAACAGCCGATCATTTGTCAACGTTTTAATCCACTCCTCTGAAGTCTTACTGCCAAATTATAAGCCACAATAGACAGGTTACCGTTTACAAACTTAAACAAACTTGTTTTTGTGGCATGAAGCAAGTCAACATTTTCGATGACACCACCTATACATTTATTTTCGTTTTTCCAACTCCCATTTTTCAAGTTCAACCTGAAAAAGAAATAAGTAAGCAATCAACGCACACACTTTTTTTTTCAATTACCGTGACAAAATGAAATTGAAAACGCTCCAAATTGTTTGCTTCAATCAACAAATCCACAAATCATCCACAGCTACATTCAATGGCATCAGCCTCGATGAAATAACATGGAAAATCGAATTATGTACACCATGATCGTGAACTTGAAAAGTGAAAACGTCAAAGTTTGACTGCTGGTCGTGGTCTACAACATAGCTGATAGCTACAGCTCCACCCAGTTCATAGACCGTAATTGCACCTGACCATCTGAAGGTCTTATGTCTACATTGATCAGGTTATAAAGTGGCGTTAATCCGGCAGTGGAAGGTATTGCGGTACTGGTGTTCCGACACCATCAATGCGATTAAAAAGTCTCAACTCCGATCGCGGCACACGCTTACCCAGAAGTCGAGAGATTACTATCTGAGCTCGGCTAATTGAGATTTATGGTTGTGCAATGGCATAGATATAAGTTGATTTCATTTTATTTAACGCATATCAGATGTCGTCAACTAGGGAAAGACACTTGTGATTGCCTGACACTGCGATATGATATTTTAGCGAACGAATTAGATAGGCACGGCTGCGAATTTTTGAAAGTAAAGAACGAAATCAAGTCCTTGTTGGCCAAGCCCATTGGAAACTGAAATGATTATGAGATTAGATCTTCAAGTGAGATACGCTGTGAGTTTGCGTGGCTGAGGAGTAAGAGTTACTTGGCATTCGACTGGAGGCTATAGATTGGTGACATATTTTTGAACATGTTTTTGGCCTAATGTTTGATAAGAACTATGAGGGAAACCAAATATGAGCATCCATAAGTATGTTGCAAAATAGCAGCGAGATCCCTGTGTAGCCAGTACGCGATTCCCTTCTCGGAACAAAGGGACCTGGCAATTCTTTGGTCAATGAACGCACAACTAGATAGACCACATTGCGTGTGATGTCGGATAGTATTCTTGATATCGGAATCTTAAGGAAAGCCAACATTGACTGGGATCAACAACGGGTCGGTGAACAACGAAGCATGCAGTAGGAGTCCAGGGCCCTACATTGGAAAGCCACAAGACAATATGTTGAGTTTTAGAACCCCTACTAACAACAACACGTACTCAAAACAGGATTACATTAGCTCTGGCATCTTCTAGTATTGCCGCAACATTGTTAGAAGGTCGAAATGCACATTTTGCCCTGAAAGTGCTGTTGAAAATGCAAATAAATGAAACACCATGTAACATGTCGAAAACATATGGGATGGCCAAAGTTTTGCAGCGGCTGCTCTTATTGTGCGGGATGATGCTACCATGGTTCATAAATTATCAGTTAATAAAGTTAATAAATAAATAATAAAGAAGGCTGAATGATTTACAAGTTAATTCCGATTTGGTTGGTGGGGCTCAGATTTTGCTTGCAGAAGATTTTCGACAAATTTTGCCTGTCATATCGAGATCAATTCCTGCAGATGAAATTAATACTTGCTTGAAGTCATCGTATTTGTGGAGGCATGTGAAGATTTCCTCTTACAACATATATTCGTGTTCAATTGTTAAATGAAATCAGCTGTTGAATTTTCGACGCGATGTTTGGAGTTTGGAAATGGTGCATTGCCAGTTGATGACTGAATTGGTAAATTTTTTTGTAGCCACTATTTTGGTTGGAAAATTCAAAGGTGAAGACGTTTTGATTTCACGCCTTCCAATGTTACCACCCGATTTGAGCAAGGCCAGTCCTTGTGGAATAAACTTACAATTTTCAATATTCTCTCATTTACGGAATTGTACGTTGCCTTTTCACGTGTCGGCAAACCACCAGTATTATTAATTTATAGTCAAGAAAATGGAAAAATAATAAAAATGTTGCTTATCGTAGAGTATTTTAATAAATATATAATGCGAATTCAAACTGTTATGTTATTTTTAAGCTAGTTTGAAATAAAAAAATCATTAAATGTTTTTGAATGGTGGACACTCTATCTATAGTGGTGGCCAGTGGCGTTGTGGGTATGTGCGTCGACTCCTACGCACTTGGACCTACCTGTCTGGGTTCGATTCCTGGTACGACAAGAAATACTTTTCATGGCCCCACCTCTTTCGAGTCACTAACAATGCTCAAAGAGTATAACTGTCTAGAAAAATCTTCTCAAACTTGGCCGTTCGGAGTCGGCATAAAAATGTAGGTCCCTTCCACTCGTGATAGAACAATAGCACACACAACACGAGTGGTTGCTGAGAAGCTAGGCCCTGGCCCTCTACGAGCTGTAGCGCCACCCATACATACATACATACACTCTATCATGCCTGAAAGAACTGTGTCTGTTGGTGTGTCTATGCTTCATAAATGTTGCCAGCAAACTTTCGCAGAGCGTCCATTTTGAAGGTCCGATTTTGAATCACTGCTTCGAGCATTGCTAACGACATTTGCCTAATGAAGCGACTAATGAAAAACAAGAAAGACGTCTAAAGGTGTGGTACGAAATGATCTAGGTGACTAGTCATAACCATTGTTTCGAAAAACATTTTCAACACAGAACGCCAATTTTCTTAATACAGCTGAATAATTTGGAGACGTCGTTGAGATTTGACTCCTGAGGTCCATGATCAATTTTCAAACAATACTGAATAAGAATAACACGGTACCATGAGGACGGCTAAGTGTGACCTTTCAAAAAAAAACAAAATTAATCATCCATTAGAAGATATTTCCGCGAATTCAACTTTGGTCCTGTTTTAGTTAATTGCTTTTGGAAAAGAAGACTCAACCAGGAACTGTATGAGTTGTACAGCGGAATGTATCTAACAAGAGGTCAACGGACAACTCACCAAAAGCCAATTAGAGGCAACTGACTAAAAATCGTGCCACCAGAAGAGACTTGTTGGTTGAGGCCTAGGTGTATCCCGGACTCTTACGCCATCAGAGTATGGAAGTAATTTATACAAGACAAGACGAAAGTTATGAAAGAGACGGAGAACTTCAGAATTGAGATAAAACACAGAAAATGAATTTTATGCCGATGAAATTGATTTTATATGGCAGTAATGTTTGAATTTAAGAATGTCACCGCCACAGCTTTTCCTTACTTCGCGTAATCTGGAGGTCCAAGGAATTTCGGCAACAACGCGTCGAAGTTTGATTTGCAAGTAACATGAAAGTGTATGTAATTAAATCTATGTACCGTCCTGGTATCATCGCCATTTTTGAAGACAACCATAATGTGCACATCTGGACGTAATGATGCTTCGACATTACCCTTTTTTTCAGAGTCCATTCATGAACAATTGGGAAACTAACATCAAAGCAACCGATAACTGTCAAATCAGCTGTCACTTAAAATAAAAACTATTTTGTTTGGATGATTGTAGTTCTGTTGAAGTTGTTCAGATTTGGATTAAACTTGATGGATAGTTGCTTTGAAACTACCAACAAATATTTTGATGTCCACGCGGATGAGATCGGAGTACAGCTGGAGTGTATAAAAAAAACAAACCATTGATTTCATCGGCAGCTCCACAGGCTAATGGCTTGAACGACGGCATGCCAACAACGCATAACTGGCCGAAAAGTATTTCAAAATTCAGAACAGATAAAAATTATTCCAGGATTCTGAACACTGTCCGCTAAGGAATCACCTCTAGAAAACCAACGATTTAATTAAAAGAACAGAAAAAGAAATGCTCAGATAGTAAAAAAAAAACAAATAAATTTATTTGGATAAGTAAACATGAAGCCAAGATTTTTGAATACACGGATTAATGCTTTTACCATACCCCACGCAGAGCAGCACTGGGAATAGCACGGACTTGGGAAAAGGCAACTGGACCAGAATATGCGATGTGTGGTCCTCCGATGAAGTTGGCAACGTTGTATGTAAGAGGAAATGATCTGTAGATCACTCGACCAGACGTGTACCCCGAATTAGCGGCAACAGCCTTGACAATGGGTGAAGTCACGTAGTTAACAGGAACAGTGCTGACAACAGCTGGAGCAGTGTAGCTAACAGGAACAACATTCTTAACCACGACAGGCTTCTTGACGGGAACTGGAACAAAGGCATCAGTTCTAATAGGTTGCCTATCGACTATAGCGTTGAATCCATTTGCGTCATCAGCAGTATATTTCACAGTCCTTTTGTAGCCATCGGGATCGACTAAGGAGTATTCTCCCTGCACCACATCGCCATCTCGTGTCTCGATGTGATCCTTTGAGTCTCCGGTTACAGAGTCATGGACGGCATATGTAAATGCATACTTTGGGCGATCAATACTCTCGTAGTCTCGTGTAATTTCATTTACATCGCAGTTGACAACCACGACAAAGGCAAAGGCAAAGGTAACAATCAGCTGAAAGGAATGAAAGATTGTAAGAGAAACTTCGATCGATATCATCAAACGACTCACCTTGAACATGATTAATTTGCTTGTTGACTGACTCCCGGAAGTACTCTACGATTGAATGACATTTCGATCGACTTGGAGCGTCTTTTATATGAAGTTGTGAACTATTTTTTCTGCTAATGGCTTCCGGATTTCTCATTAGGGCGGTTGTCACTTACACCGGTTTTCTGCGTTGGAATGCGTTACACCTATGATGACACCGAAACCAACAACCCATCGTGATGACCATGAAGAACCTCAAGTGCTACTTGCACTTGCCGCAGGCGTTTATTGAGAAAAGTTTGCTAGACCTGTCATGTACGCTCTATTATAGAACCAGAATAATGTACTCACATCCTGGCTGATCAAGGCTTACTCATCCGCAAGTAACGAAGGATTTCTAGTTGGAAAAGTCTAATCAATAGCAACAATGGTCACTGACATATCGTTGTCCCCTTGAATCGCGAATATGTTCGATTAAGTTGAGCATATTTCCGTGCAACCGAATTCAAACAAAGAAACCACACTTAGAAATGAGAAAAATGAATGTAGTTTCAACAAGTATATCAAACACCGACCACGCGTTTTATTTAAATGCATAACAAATCAAATTTTGCAACAAAAAGACTTAAACTATTTAATGACTGTAGGCATAAGATGGTGCTGCAGCATATGCGATTGGACTACTCCTGACAATGCTCTGTGTAGCGTAAGCAGCTGGTCCATGGGAAATGGCAATTGGAGCACCGGCAGCATAGGTTTGAGTATATGCAGATGGAGCAGCATAACCCAGAGAAGCGGACTTGATCAAAGTTGGGGCAGCGGCAGCATAGGTTTGGGTGTAGGCAGATGGAGCAGCGTAACCCAGAGAAGCGGACTTGATCAAAGTTGGGGCAGCAGCAGCATAGGTTTGGGTGTAGGCAGAAGGAGCGGCATAACCCAGAGATGAGGACCTAATTAAAGTTGGAGCAGCGGCAGCATAGGTTTGAGTATAGGCAGCTGGAGCAGCATAACCGAGGGAAGCGGACTTGATCAAAGCTGGAGCAGCGGCATAGGCAACTGGAGCTGACTTGATAACAGTTGGTGCGGCATAAGCAACTGGAGCGGCAACAGCATGTCCCAATGGTTCGCGGTTGACAATGGCATTGAATCCATGAACTGGATCGGCGGTGTATTGAACAGTCCTCTTGTATCCATCAGCATCAATTAGCGAGTATTCACCTTGAACTACATCTCCATCGCGGGTCTCGATCTGGCTCTTTGAGTCACCGGTGTGTGCGTCGTTAACCGCGTATGAGAACTGGTACTGTGGGTGTGGGTCATACGAATCCTCGGACTTGGTCAGCACTTGCTGGGCTGTCTGGTACACTTGTCCACTTTGGACGAGGCCGGCGCTGGCAACAGCAACGAATGCAAGAGCAACAATGAACTGAAAGAAGAAGGGCACCAGTAAAATAGGTTTATTCCTTATGATATCCTCTAGGATACTTACTTTGAAAGCCATTTCGTGGTTTGGTATGATATTCCTTGATCAACGGTGAAGCTGTGAATGACACTAAACAAGAATACGTCAGCCTTTTATACACAATTAATTGCCGCAAAGGTAAAGGCAATAAACTGCAATCGTTTCAGTTTTTTGTAACCTGTTTGCCATCATGCAAATTGTGGTAAGGGAGCAAAAGAGTTGTCGTCAAACTTTTACCAAATCCGGTTGCAAGGGACTTATTGCTATTTGCCATTTGCACTGATATTTCAAGACAATGTGACCTTGAGTAGTTTCATCTCAGGAATTTTATCGAATTCCTCTTACTATCTTTTTCGAGTTAGCAACAACTTTGGCATGTCTTATGATGTAAGTAGAAGTGAATTGAAATTTGTGCGTGTGAATTTGACCCATATTTCAGTCAGATAATAATAGCACCTGTGGATCAAAAATACCTACTGGGACTCAGTCGGTTGTGTATGCCAGTTGTGTCACATGAAGGGCACAACATGCTGTGTTCTGAGTTGGTTGTAGGAGAAATATATTAATACGGCTCATATTGGTGCACAGAAACCGCACGGCGGCAATCCAAAACTTCGCAGTAGTTTTAATTCTCAATTGACAATCGATTGGCAACTGACAACTTCCCCAATTTATGAAGCTCAAAATAAGCAACGAAGCTGATCAATCTAAACTGAAAAACTAATGCTTAACCTACTTGCTAGGGAGAGGAAGAGAGATATGAACAGGACTAGGGTATGAAAGAGCGGAACTGAAGATAGTTCCGAGGAGAAGTTTTGTCGAGATTGAAGTCGAAAAATCATTATATAGCTTTAGCGTTGATTTAGCTAATTATTTAGTTTCTTTATTGTATCAATAAATTATATTTCGTTAAAAATCAACAATGCACAATTTACAGAGATGTGATATAGACTACCTTACTACCTTACTACTAGAAAAACCTTGATAAAAACAAGCTTTAGCATAACGTGCCATCTTTGACCCAGGTGAATTGAACCCTAATTAGTACGATGTGGTCAAATATGGAACAGAGCTGTGGACCTAAGATTGGTGGGGATTAGCGCTAAGAGAGACTAATTCGAAGAGCGCGAGGGTGTATGTATTGCCAGTAATTAGTTGGGGGTGGAAGAACACATCGACTGTTTTCATGGATCTCACGGCGAATAAGTTTTCATTAATCCAGGCAAGATCGCAAAACGTAGAAACCTCCGCTGGACTGCTTCAATTGGATGAATGCGCAACGTAAAGTGATCACATTTGACTGGCCTATTTGGGAATGGTCTGATAATAATCGAATGATATAATATGGGGTTATAGTCTTCTATATATATAGCCCATATAAGACCAATATAGTCTTACAGTCAACTTCTCCGCAACCACTCGTATTTTATTGCGACTCCGAACGGTCAAGTTTGAAAAGCAGTGGACGTTTGCGGGAGTATCTTGGACTGGCATTTACTGACGATACGCTGAGCTATTTCCGTCGTCTTGAAGAGAGTCGGAGTCGGTATTAGAGCAGATGAATGAATAGACTTTCATGTCATCGGCATAACGGAGAGATTAGAGTTCACGATAATACCGTCACCAACGTTGGTAGTGTGTGCGAAAATTTGGAGTTTGAGGCATGAATTACTTCTTTTCCACTAATTTTTTGCTGCAGTTGTTAGTTCATCATCGAATTCTTTGAAGAAAAAAATTTTTTGGAGCTGCGATGCTGAATTTTTCATCTTAGCTGACTTAGCCAGCTCCTACATCTTCGTACCATTTAGCGTCATGTGTGTGAACATTAATGGAAGTTTATGACTCAGTTATGGATTCTGACCAGCGCTCCCTTATCTGAATGTTTATAACAAATTAACGGTCGAAGCGGGGCTGTTGGTAATCTGTACGAATATTGGTAATATTACTAAAGTTACTGTGCCCGAACGTTCTAAATTTAAAATGATTAGACTTTTAGTCTTAGCACCGGCTTAGCCGCAACGCCTTTGACAAATAGGCTAATTGGAAATATGTGTTAGATCGTGTTTAATGAAGCTGACGATGTTAAAAAGATAATAATCACAGTCATCATGTCGGAGAATGAATAAAACCAAAATATTTACTAGATACTCTTATATTTTACGTATGGAAGCACCTAACGTATTTTAATCACCAACTTATCTACTTCACTTTGAACATATAATTGCATAGAAGACTCCTTACAGCGACTGCGGGCGATAGACATGCTGGAGAATAGTTTCCTCCTATTCTTCGTTGCTAAATTAATTACATAGGACGTTGTACCGGACCGCCACTCTCTTTACGTGGCTGTCTATCAGAAAATGTCGTTTCTATGTACTGATATGAGAGCCTTGGTTCTGTTCAAATTTAGTGTACTCCATGGTAGCCATGTTGTCCTACAACAATTGTATCCTTTTTCGCATGCATAATAACGGGAATATGCTGCAATGAACTGGAACCAACCACGACCCATCTTAACATAAGGAAATCCTATCGAAAAACACAAACTACTTGAAGTGCGACTGTATGTCCCCAAATATACACACCTACTTTCACTCCCCGGCTACTCACATGCGAGTGACGCGATAACAAATGAAAATATTTCAGATGTCGAACTTAACGTTCCGAATGATGTTGTCAGCCATCAATACCTTTGATCCACCATTGGAATAGCAAAATCTCCCACATCAGGGTGGCTATACAACGATCCCACGTAATTGTAACGGAGAAGGTGTAAAGATCATTCTTCATTACAATAGGTCCAGGAGAAAAAAATTGAGACGCGGATTACGTCCGTCTTCTAAACTGACCCTAACCAAAAGCTGTCAAATGAGCTCTTCCAGTTGGCAGGTGGTTCTAAGATTTACTCCAATAAGTGGCTTGGAATCAGTACTTCAGATGTTATGCTGGAATCAGCTAACACAGGAATGCAAATCAGCCAAACTGGGCTTGGAACTCAAGGCAGATGGATAGTGATTGCAGACCCGATAAATAGAACGGGTCTCAATTCCAAGAACTAGGTGTCGAAGATGCTGGACTTAGTGAACCCTTATCAAGTAGTTTATGAAACAAATTAAGCACAATTTCAATTAACAGTTTCAAAGTAATTATATTTAACAACAATTGCATAAGTTACACAACATTTAACTGTTTAGTGGTGATAGGCATAAGCTGGAGCAGCAGCATATGCGATTGGACTACTTCTGACAATGCTCTGTGTAGCGTAAGCAGCGGGTCCGTGGGAAATGGCAATTGGAGCACCGGCAGCGTAGGTTTGAGTGTAGGCAGATGGAGCAGCATAACCCAGAGAAGCAGACTTAATCAAAGTTGGGGCAGCTGCAGCATAGGTTTGTGTGTAGGCAGATGGAGCAGCGTAACCCAGAGAAGCGGACCTAATCAAAGTTGGAGCAGCGGCAGCATAGGTTTGAGTATAGGCAGATGGAGCAGCATAACCGAGGGAAGCGGACTTGATCAAAGCTGGGGCAGCGGCATAGGCAACTGGAGCTGACTTGATAACAGTTGGTGCGGCATAAGCAACTGGGGCGGAAACAGCATGTCCCAATGGTTCGCGGTTGACAATGGCATTGAATCCATGAACTGGATCGGCGGTGTATTGAACAGTCCTCTTGTATCCATCAGCATCAATCAGCGAGTATTCACCTTGAACTACATCTCCATCGCGAGTCTCGATCTGGCTCTTTGAGTCACCGGTGTGTGCGTCGTTAACCGCGTATGAGAACTGGTACTGTGGGTGTGGGTCATACGAATCCTCGGACTTGGTCAACACTTGCTGGGCTGCCTGGTACACTTGCCCACTTTGGACGAGTCCAGCACTGGCAACAGCAACGAATGCAAGAGCAACAACGAACTGAAAGAAGAAGGCCACCAGTAACATAGGGGTACTCCTTATGATATTCTCTAGGATACTTACTTTGAAAGCCATTTCGTGGTTTGGTATGATATTCCTTGTTCAACGGTGAAGCTGTGAATGACACTGAACGAGAACGCCCCAGCCTTTTATACAAAATGAATTTAGCCGGCAAGTGCTGAAATAAACTGGATTTTAGTTCATTTCTTTTGCGTGAGTTCTTGTAAGCTCAATGCGGCTGATGAATGTCGGTCGCGCACGAAATGCGAGTGCATAAAACTCATTCAAAGGGCTGTTACGTGTGATACACATTCATACAAGAGAACCACTTTATTTGTGTTTACTTCTTCTCACCGTTTGGCAATGTTGAGGCAAGGTCAGCAATTGAAAGTTCGCGCATTTGCCACTTTGGACAATTGGTACTACAATAATCCCCGGTTACCTGGGTCAAAGAATGCACATTTTTGTTAACGGATTTAGCCGGGGAAATTAATTGTACACATGCTGCCAATAATATGGGTGGCGCTACAGCCCGTAGGGGGCCATGGCCTAGCTTCTCAGCAACCACTCGTGTTGTGTGTGCTATTGTTCTATCACGAGTGGAAAGGACCTACAGTTTTATGCCGATTCCGAACGGCCAAGTTTGAGAAGCTTTTTCTAGACAGTTATACTTTTTGAGCATTGTCAGTGACTCGAAAGAGGTGGGTCCGTGAAAATTATTTCTTGTCGTACCAGAAATCGAACCTAGACAGGTAGGTCCAAGTGCGTAGGAGTAGACGCACATTCCCACAACGAGACGGGCCACCACCACCAATGCACGGGATGCCATTAACCGGGTATTGATATAGTGTTAAAACATAAAATGCTTGAATCAAATAATGTCCAAATCTATAGGGGTTATTTCTGTACCCTCCACGGGCCACGTTCAGCACGAAATCCTACCAGGATTCTGTGCCGATTCCCAAATCGACCAGATTCATGCTCTAATCATTGCCATGAACCTTGTTCTTTTCTGGAATTGATCCTAAACACAAAGCGTAGAGGGCGATCGATGCAAACAATGGTATATCTGATGCACAATTTGCTGAGCTTACACTATTGAGTGGCGGTGTAAATTTCAACCATGTGGTTTGTCTATTGATCAAACAATGTAACATGTTTTTACATCTTAATTGCCTTGTTATATGAGTCAAATAAGCAACAATTGGTACGCATATGATCTTGTGATATTAGATTCAAGCATTGATTCATAATCAATTCACTATATGTCGGCAAAAATGTCCCCCCTAAAAATGAGCATAACACAGGCAACAAGCTTCTGCATTATATACATCTACGCATTATCTTACAGCATTTGGCTCATAAGTGAGATAAACAAATATTGGCAGTAATTGTGTACCTTAAATTAAGGTCAACCGTAATTTTGGCACTCATTGTTTTGCAGCACAATGCGCATGAAACCGTCACCTGCGCTACGTTTCTTTTGCACATACGAGTTATTCTGCATGTGAAAATGGAAAGGAAACAGAAAACCAAAACAAGTCCAGTTTATTGCACTTCTGCGCAAAGTAATTTCGTATAAAAGTCTGACGCATTCTTACTCAGTATCATTCACAGCTTCACCGTTGATCAAGGAATATCATACCAAACCACGAAATGGCTTTCAAAGTAAGTATCCCAGAGGATAACATGAGGAGTAAACCTATTTTACTGGTGCCCTTCTTCTTTCAGTTCATTGTTGCTCTTGCATTCGTTGCTGTTGCCAGCGCCGGACTCGTCCAAAGTGGGCAAGTGTACCAGGCAGCTCAGCAAGTGCTAACAAAGTCCGAGGATTCGTATGACCCACACCCACAGTACCAGTTCTCATACGCGGTTAACGACGCACACACCGGTGACTCAAAGAGCCAGATCGAGACCCGCGACGGAGATGTAGTTCAAGGTGAATACTCGCTGATTGATGCTGATGGATACAAGAGGACTGTTCAATACACCGCCGATCCAGTTCATGGATTCAATGCCGTTGTCAACCGCGAACCATTGGGACATGCTGTTGCCGCCCCAGTTGCTTATGCCGCACCAACTGTTATTAAGTCAGCTCCAGTTGCCTATGCCGCTGCTCCAGCTTTGATCAAGTCCGCTTCCCTGGGTTATGCTGCTCCAGCTGCTTACGCTCAAACCTACGCTGCCGCTGCTCCAACTTTGATTAGGTCCGCTTCTCTGGGTTATGCTGCTCCATCTGCCTATACTCAAACCTACGCTGCCGGTGCTCCAATTGCCATTTCCCACGGACCAGCTGCTTACGCTACACAGAACATTGTAAGAAGTAGTCCAATCGCATATGCTGCTGCTCCAGCTTATGCCTATCACCACTAAACAGTTAAATGTTGTGTAACTTATGCAATTGTTGTTAAATATAATTACTTTGAAACTGTTAATTCAAATTGTGCTTAATTGCTTAATTTGTGTGCTTAATTTGGTAAACTGTTTGCAATGAGGATAGCACGAAGGACATATTGAGTCTCTCCTGATTTGCTAGACGTTTTTCTCCTTATTTGCATTAAGATATCTGCAGATGGCATGTGGATATTATATTCAAGCCAGCAGTTGCAACGAAGAACTAAATTTTGAAGCAGTATGTCACCTGAAAACATGCCTTAGCATATGCCTTGTAGTGTCAGCATGGCTATCATCGTGCTTTATCTCTCTATGCATATTCTGGCATATAGTTCCATACCACCTGAAGATACAAAAAAGTGTTAAGAATATGTACCACTACAGCGCGAGACGATTGTCACCATACGCGATTAGAGCCCCTTTGAATTGGTTTCATATAAGTCTGTTGATACCGTTACCAGTGAGGAAGAGGCTGATAGCTATCCCACAGAATTTCGGAATTCATGGGATAAAACAGGTAAATGCCGACGTATAATGGTCTGGCGCTTGCTGTGAAAAAGGTAAAATGGGCAATGTTATTATAGAGACTATTTTGATTAGAATATTCCAAGTTGAAGACGTTTTTATTCCACGAACTCCAATGATACCATCCGATTTGCAGTATTCTCTCACGGACAATTGCATGTTGCCTCTTCACGTGTCGGTAAACCATCAGTAGTATCCATTTTTTGTCAAGGAAATTGAAAAACAAAAAATATTGTTTCTCATAGAGTATCATAATAAATATATGTATAATGTGAATTAAAACTGTTATGTGCATTTTTTTTATTTTGCACAGTGAAACGTGCTAGTTTTCTATGAAATAAAGATTTGGCTGAAATCTTTCACTTGTTGTTAGTATACATTGCCTCAAGAGGCACCCCCATGCCGGAGTTTTCACACCCCTTCTGTGAGTACTAGTCATTAACAAAGTCCCGCAAGAAATCCAATATTTGGGATCCAAGACAGTTGTCCGGGTGTTACAGGAGTTAGTACTACTCCTACGGCGGGCTTGGAGGCAAACTACTACTTCTTCACCTCTACATACAGATGACTTCTGTAAAGAGCGCCATTCGGATTGACCAAGCGAGTGACTAGTTTCCAAGTTCCACTGGGCATGCAAGTTTACTGGATCCATTATAAATTAAACAATTCGAAAGCTACTATACTCCTCCTGATTTCGCAATAGCATTCCGGTGGTATTTTCCTACATGAGAAGAGTGTACTACATATGACCAGATCAACAATTCGTCCATCCCCCGTCTACCCACTTGCTCAACTCAACCTATGCCCACTTCCTCCCAATGTAAGCGAAGAGTCTTTCAGCCGTAGTCTAAATGGCTATGTGTTCTACAAATCCCGGTCACCACGAACGCTTATTTGCGTTTTGGTCAAAAGACCAAAGATCTCACGCAGAAATTTCTCGCTCGAAGAGATCAGGGACTTCTTCATCCATGTTTGCAGTTGTCCTTTATCACAAACCACTAGGGATTAATCAATTCCTCGTACATACTCAGCATGATTCTTCGAGATTCATTTTTTGTCTCAGATCTACATTTTGACATAGTTCGGAAAATGTATGAAAACACACTCTCAACTAAATACATTTCATCAATTGTCAGCATAACCAGGTATCTATAAATGATCGATGATGTCTTTACTCGTCTACATGCACCATGAGTCGTGTTCAAATTGGTCGCTTACAGGCATCTCAGAACACAGCGTGCTGTGCCCTTCCTAGGCATAAGCAACCGACTTATCTGAATATAATATGGGTCAAATTCACACGTACAAATTTCAATTCACTTTTACTTACATCATAAGACATGCCAAAGTTGTTGCTAACTCGAAAAAGATAGTAAGAGGAATTCGATGAAATTCCTCAGATCAAACTACTCAAGGTCACATTGCCTTGAAATAACAGTGCAAATGGCATATAGTAATAAGTCCCTTGTAGGCTGCAACCGGATTTGGTAAAAGTTTGACGACAACTCTTTTGCTCCCTTACCACAATTTGCATGATGGCAAACAGGTTACAAAAAACTGAAACGAGTGCAGTTTATTGCCTTTACCTTTGCGGCAATTAATTGTGTATAAAAGGCTGACGTATTCTTGTTTAGTGTCATTCACAGCTTCACCGTTGAACAAGGAATATCATACCAAACCACGAAATGGCTTTCAAAGTAAGTATCCTAGAGGATATCATAAGGATCCTATTTTACTGGTGCCCTTCTTCTTTCAGTTCATTGTTGCTCTTGCATTCGTTGCTGTTGCCAGTGCTGGACTCGTCCAAAGTGGGCAAGTGTACCAGGCAGCCCAGCAAGTGTTGACCAAGTCCGATGATTCGTATGACCCACACCCACAGTACCAGTTCTCATACGCGGTTAACGACGCACACACCGGTGACTCAAAGAGCCAGATCGAGACCCGCGATGGAGATGTAGTTCAAGGTGAATACTCGCTAATTGATGCTGATGGATACAAGAGGACTGTCCAATACGCTGCTGACCCAGTTCATGGATTCAACGCTGTTGTCAACCGCGTACCATTGGGACATGCTGTTGCCACTCCAGTTGCTTATGCCGCACCAACTGTTATCAAGTCAGCTCCAGTTGCCTATGCCGCTGCCCCAGCTTTGATCAAGTCCGCATCCCTCGGTTATGCTGCTCCAGCTGCCTATACTCAAACCTATGCTGCCGCTGCTCCAACTTTGATTAGGTCCGCTTCTCTGGGTTATGCTGCACCATCTGCCTATACTCAAACCTATGCTGCCGCTGCCCCAACTTTGATCAGGTCCGCTTCTTTGGGTTATGCTGCTCCAGCTGCCTATAGTCAAACCTATGCTGCCGCCGCCCCAACTTTGATCAAGTCCGCTTCTCTGGGTTATGCTGCTCCAGCTGCCTATAGTCAAACCTATGCTGCCGCGGCCCCAACTTTGATCAAGTCCGCTTCTCTGGGTTATGCTGCTCCATCTGCCTACACACAAACCTATGCTGCCAGTGCTCCAATTGCCATTTCCCATGGACCAGCTGCTTACGCTACACAGAGCATTGTCAGGAGTAGTCCAATTGGATATGCTGCCTCTCCAGCTTATGCGTACCACCATTAAGTATTCTAAAGTTTAATTTGTACACGGAACTCCTAGTAAGAATTAATAAAAGTCTGTTGTAAATTGTATTATAATTTTTCTGTTGACACAAGTGTGGAAGGATGTAACGTCCTCGCTAAAAGCTACGAGTAAGTGTAACAGATCGATCAGGTTTAATCGATAATCACAATCACATGTGGTGTCGTTGACCCTTAACTGTCTGCTGATCTCAAAGGGCAGGGAAGCAAGTTTCACAGACAATAGGATAACAACATAATCGAAATGGGCGTTGTCATTTTCATAGAAAACAAATTTACTTGCCCTATCTACGACAAACTCATTTATTTCAGCGGATTAACCCCACATCCAGCTTGCGGATATTCGATATCTTCTCCGCCAAATCGGGTTGCTCACTATCACCAAAGACCATCTGCATGGCGGAATTGTAACCGAATTAACGCAGTTAATCTCTTTGTCGCTATGCCAGGGGTTCGGCAACAGCCCACATCACAAATTAATTTGACAACCACTGCCTTCGGTAAACGGCCAAGAACATTCACCTCAACACGAGCGATGGCGTTTCCCCAGGTAATTGAGTGGCCACGGTTTTCAAGGCCACTGTTGACGCCGCCGCCCGGTTAACACCTGTTATTGTTTTCTTATGGCGAGCCGAAACTACCGGAACAGACCTTAAGATAATGATTGACTGAATCAGAGTGTCGGATTGATTGCGTATAAAAGCAAGAATTGGTCCACTTCTGACAGCATTCTCAGTTGAACATTTCTTCAGATAGGAACCAGCTACAAATAAAAACATGGCCATCAAAGTAAGTTGTGAAGCTGTGCTTGGTTAGAAAATACAGATTTAATGTGTCTTTACTTTGTAGTTTGTTGTTGCTCTTGCATTTGTTTCCCTCGTTGCTGGAGGCTACATTCCATCTGCTCAAGTCTATCAGTCGGTTGGACAGGCCACTGAAGAGTACGATCCACACCCTCAGTACACCTTTTCGTACGGAGTCGACGATGTTGTCAGCGGTGATTCGAAGAGCCAAGTGGAGACTCGCGATGGAGACGTTGTGCATGGCGAGTACTCGTTAAATGATGCTGATGGCTACAGGAGGACTGTTAAGTACACCGCAGATTCAGTGAACGGATTCAATGCCGTTGTCCATCGGGAGCCCATTGTGAAGACCGTTGTTGCGTCGGTTCCCGCAGCTGCTCCAATTCAAACGGCTCATAATGTCTATGCCGCACCAGCTCTCGTCAAATCATCATACTCTCCAGTTTCATATTCTCCCGTGCAGACCGTAGTCAACCAGGCTCCAGTTTTTTACAGTGCGCCTTTCTACGCTTATCACCACTAGGCTAACGACATAAATGTGTGCTTTGAAATCAGGTCCGGACTTATTTATTTATTGTTTCAGTCAATAAACTAAGCTAATCGAAAAAAACTATGTGTCCTGAATGAAATTTAAAATTAATATCTAAATTGGAAAATCTCGATATCAGATTTGGATACTCGACCAGTAGGTGTTCCCTAGTTTCCGTTAATTGTCCACAGTCTCTACAATTTTCTGAGCTGCTGTGCCCCATCTTCTGTAGGTGGTGGTTGGTGGTGGATTCGTTTGCTCGATGTGGCCGAGCTAGTAAGCTTTCGGACCATTTCACATTATTGCAGCTAGTAGAGTTCGAGGTTGTCTTCGCCTCCATTCCACCTTACTGGCAGGCAGAAACAAATATCCGATGCAGAATTTAAAGGCTTGACAAAATGTAGTCCTAGCGTTTCCTGTCAGAAAAGCAGGAAGAGGTGCTGCGCACTTCACTGGAGAATAACCCAAGCTTCCGAATATTGCAAATCGCGAGCCAGTCTTTCGTGATGGTACCAAGTACCAACCAATGTGCTGAGCTTTGGATAACAAGTATATTTGCTTAGTTTTGTCAGGTCATTTAATTTTCTAGAACTTCCAGCTACATCGGCTTTATCTATGTTGATGTGGATGCAGTCTGTTACCATAACTATACAATTTAACATAATCTCTCTAAGCACTCATACGTTTCAGTCCATTTATGTTTTTGGCTGAAGCTAGTTCCCGACTAAATCGGTAACCTTATCGATGCCCTTACAGGCCACGGTGAAATTAGGAAAATAAGTAACCACCTAGACTATAATAATAATATGGGTGGCGCTACAACGCGTAAACGGCCAGGGCCTAGCTTCTCAGCAACCACTCGTCTTGTGCGTGCTATTGTTCTATTACGGGTGGAAGGGACCTACAGTTTTATGCCGACTCCGAATGGCCAAGTTTAAGAAGATTTTTCTATACAGTTATACTCTTTGAGCATTGTCAGTGACTCGAAAGAGGTGGGGCCGTGAAATGTAGTTCTTGTCGTACCAAGAATCGAACCTAGACAGGTAGGTCCAAATGCGTAGGAGTCGACGCACATACCCACAACGCCACGGGCCACCACAACCACCTAGACTATGCTTACTGATGAATAAAACGACCGATCTGCTTGAATTCCAGGATAAAAAAAGAAAAGAGTATTTATTATAGAAAGAGTTCAAGTTAATTTCTTTAATCGAATCGTCAATCGAATGTATTCAGAGTGTTCAACGTATTTTGTACTAATGAATGTATTTTAGCACTTACCTTTCCACAAATACTGCGTCCAATGGATGGGTGACGAGGGGGCAACTGCCCGACTCTATGTTGTTCATCTAGCACTCACAATGAATCCGAAAATGGCAACCTTAGTCTGATGTGACAACACATGGGATTGTCGAGTGTAAGTGAAACCCACATTCTGTGTGTAGGTTAGCCACCTTATCTACCTACTTGGCCAAAATACTACAAAGTCTGCCAAAGAGTGAGTAACTAATGCTGAAATTTTGAATTTTCATCAAACTTACAAACAAAAAAGCTTTCAACACAAAGACCTTCTGCAAACTTAAGGTCCCCTTTACTCGAGAGGCAAACTTTAGACACATCGTGTGAATAATGAAAAATTCGCATAGCAGTTAAATTAATCTGTGAGCATTTTGAGTGACAGATACCAAACTGATCTCAATAAAAGTTGGCACCCGTAGAATTGCATGGAAAAAAATATGCAAGGCCCTTCACCATTTTACCAAACTTCACCGTGGAGGTCAACGTCTTTTCTTGTATGCTTTGGCTTTCCCTTGGAGTCAGTGCATTTGCAGTGAACAGGAAATTCGCCGTTAATATAATTAGCTGATCCAGTTGCACTTGAAAAATTATATAAAAACTGCCAAGTGCAGCCGAAACATATCATTCACTTGTACACAGTCGACCAATAAAAGTCACCAACTACGAAATGGCATTTAAGGTAAGAGTGCAATATTCGCCAGCATAGTCTAAATCAAATCTCTTGTTACAGTTTATTGCTGCTCTTGCATTTGTTGCTGTTACCAGCGCTGGAATTATCCCAAGTGGAGAAGTCTATCAGGCATCCCAGCCTGTGTTGACCAAGTCCGAAGATTCGTATGACCCACACCCACAATACCAGTTCTCATATGGTGTTAATGACGCACACACCGGTGACTCAAAGAGCCAGATCGAGACCCGCGACGGAGATGTAGTGCAAGGTGAATACTCGCTGATTGATGCTGATGGATACAAGAGGACTGTTCAATACACCGCCGATCCAGTTCATGGATTCAATGCCGTTGTCAACCGCGAACCATTGGGACATGCTGTTGCCGCCCCAGTTGCTTATGCCGCACCAACTGTTATCAAGTCTGCTCCAGTTGCCTATGCTGCTGCCCCAACTTTGATCAAGTCCGCTTCTCTGGGTTATGCTGCTCCATCTGCCTACGCTCAAACCTATGCTGCCGCTGCTCCAACTTTGATTAGGTCCGCTTCTCTGGGTTACGCTACCCCAACTGCCTACACACAAACCTATGCTGCGGCTGCCCCAACATTGATCAAGTCCGCTTCACTGGGTTACGCTGCTTCATCGGCCTACACTCAAACTTATGCTGGTGCTGCTCCAGCCTTGATCCAGTCGGCCCCAGTAACTTATGCTGCTGCTCCAGCTGCATCTCTTAGTTATGCTGCCCCAAGTGCTTACAATCAGGCATATGCCGGTGCTCCCGCTCTTATCAAGTCCAACCCAACCGTCTACTCAGCTGGTTCTGCTGCTTATAGTACCCAAAGTGTGATCAGAGCCGCTCCTCTCAATTATGCTGCCACATCTGCTTACGTAAGTGCCCCAACCTATTCTAATTATCATTAAACTAGTGTGACGTGAAAAACTGTGAAAATGTAAATAAATAATCGAATAATAAGAAAACTGCTTTACTTTTTGTCATTTTAAAAAAAATTGGGAATATTAATTGGAAATACTGCCCCACCCGGCGTATTTACCAGACATGTCACCTCTTGATTATTGCTTGTTTCGCTTCTGCAGCCCCGTCTTTCGGAGGAGCGCAATGGATGGTTGGCCACAAAGGATAATTAGGTATTGGATTTCGGCGTAAGGAAGCGTATGACTTTTTGTCAAGAAATTTGGTCGTCACCAACAACAGTCATAATAAATTGCTATCGACTAATCTCTCCACCACCACGGTCATTCGAATTTCAATAAACTATCTGTCTTGAATCATAGTATCATATATCCATACTGTGATGTACGGATATTCTTCTTCTTTTCAAAGACTGGAGTGCACCTGACGACATCGAATTTTTCACCTAAAAAAATCCACAGTGTATAGTAAGGCTTTTCTAGTTTTTCATGGCTCAACTAGGCGTATCTACGACCTGTGTACACCTGTGGCTATGTGTTTCGATGTGTATTATCGGAATTCAAAGACTGGAGTGCGTCTGACGACATCGAATTTTTCACCTAAAAAATCCACAGTGTATAGTAAGGCTTTTCTAGTTTTTCATGGCTCATCTTCCAACTGCCACAGCAGCTCAACTAGGCGTATCTACGACCTGTGTACACCTGTGGCTATGTGTTTCGATGTGTTTTATCGGAATCCAAAGACTGGAGTGCGTCTGACGACATCGAATTTTTCACCTAAAAAATCCACAGTGTATAGTAAGGCTTTTCTAGTGCTTTCATGGCTCATCTTCCAACTGCCACAGCTGCTTAACTAGGCGTATCTACGACCTGTGTACACCTGTGGTTATGTGCTTCGATGTGTATTACCGGAATCCAAAGACTGGAGTGCATCTGACGACATCGATTTTTTCCCCTAAAAAAATCCACAGTGTATAGTAAAGATTTTCTAGTGTTTTCATCTCTCATCTTCCAACTGCCACAGCAGCTCAACTAGGCGTATCTACGACCTGTGTACACCTGTGGTTATGTGTTTCGATGTGTATTATCATAATCCAAAGACTGGAGTGCATCTGACGACATCGAATTTTTCCCCTAAAAAAATCCACAGTGTATAGTAAGGCTTTTCTAGTTTTTCATGGCTCATCTTCCAACTGCCACAGCTGCTCAACTAGGCGTATCTACGACCTGTGTACACCTGTGGTTATGTGTTTCGATGTGTATTATCATAATCCAAAGACTGGAGTGCATCTGACGACATCGAATTGTTCACCTAAAAAAATCCACAGTGTATAGTAAGGCTTTTCTAGTGTTTTCATGGCTCATCTTCCAACTGCCACAGCAGCTCAACTAGGCTTATCTACGACCTGTGTACACCTGTGGTTATGTGTTTCGATGTGTATTATCGGAATCCAAAGACTGGAGTGCATCTGACGACATCGAATTTTTCACCTAAAAAAATCCAAAGTGTATAGTAAGGCTTTTCTAGTGTTTTCATGGCTCATCTTCCAACTGCCACAGCAGCTCAACTAGGCCTATCTACGACCTGTGTACACCTGTGGTTATGTGTTTCGATGTGTATTATCGGAATCCAAAGACTGGAGTGCATCTGACGACATCGAATTTTTCACCTAAAAAAATCCAAAGTGTATAGTAAGGCTTTTCTAGTGTTTTCATGGCTCATCTTCCAACTAACACAGCAGCTCAACTAGGCGTATCTACGACCTGTGTACACCTGTGGCTGTGTGTTTCGATGTATATTATCGGAATCCAAAGACTGTGGTGCATCTGACAACATCGAATTTTATACCTAAAAAAATCCACAGTGTATAGTAAAGATTTTCTAGTGTTTTCATCTCTCATCTTCCAACTGCCACAGCAGCTCAACTAGGCGTATCTACGACCTGTGTACACCTGTGGCTATGTGTTTCGATGTGTATTATCGGACTCCAAAGAGTGGAGTGCATCTGACGACATCGAATTTTTCACCTAAAAAAATCCACAGTGTATAGTAAGGATTTTCTAGTGTTGTCATGGCTCATCTTTCAACTGCCACAGCAGCTCAACTAGGTACACCTGTGTACACCTGTAGTAATGTGTTTCGATGTGTTTTATCGGAATCCAAAGAGTGGAGTGCATCTGACGACATCGAATTTTTACCTAAAAAAATCCACAGTGTATAGTAAGGCTTTTCTAGTGTTTTCATGGCTCATCTTCCAACTGCCACAGCAGCTCAACTAGGCCTATCTACGACCTGTGTACACCTGTGGTTATGTGTTTCGATGTGTATTATCGGAATCCAAAGACTGGAGTGCATCTGACGACATCGAATTTTTCACCTAAAAAAATCCACAGTGTATAGTAAGGCTTTTCTAGTGTTTTCATGGCTCATCTTCCAACTGCCACAGCAGCTCAACTAGGCCTATCTACGACCTGTGTACACCTGTGGTTATGTGTTTCGATGTGTATTATCGGAATCCAAAGACTGGAGTGCATCTGACGACATCGAATTTTTCACCTAAAAAAATCCAAAGTGTATAGTAAGGCTTTTCTAGTGTTTTCATGGCTCATCTTCCAACTGCCACAGCAGCTCAACTAGGCGTATCTACGACCTGTGTACACCTGTGGTTAAGTGTTTCGATGTGTATTATCGGAATCCAAAGACTGGAGTGCATCTGACGACATCGAATTTTTCACCTAAAAAAATCCAAAGTGTATAGTAAGGATTTTCTAGTGCTTTCATGGCTCATCTTCCAACTGCCACAGCTGCTTAACTAGGCGTATCTACGACCTGTGTACACCTGTGGTTATGTGCTTCGATGTGTATTACCGGAATCCAAAGACTGGAGTGCATCTGACGACATCGATTTTTTCCCCTAAAAAAATCCACAGTGTATAGTAAAGATTTTCTAGTGTTTTCATCTCTCATCTTCCAACTGCCACAGCAGCTCAACTAGGCGTATCTACGACCTGTGTACACCTGTGGTTATGTGTTTCGATGTGTATTATCATAATCCAAAGACTGGAGTGCATCTGACGACATCGAATTTTTCCCCTAAAAAAATCCACAGTGTATAGTAAGGCTTTTCTAGTTTTTCATGGCTCATCTTCCAACTGCCACAGCAGCTCAACTAGGCGTATCTACGACCTGTGTACACCTGTGGTTATGTGTTTCGATGTGTATTATCATAATCCAAAGACTGGAGTGCATCTGACGACATCGAATTTTTCACCTAAAAAAATCCACAGTGTATAGTAAGGATTTTCTAGTGTTGTCATGGCTCATCTTTCAACTGCCACAGCAGCTCAACTAGGTACACCTGTGTACACCTGTAGTAATGTGTTTCGATGTGTTTTATCGGAATCCAAAGAGTGGAGTGCATCTGACGACATCGAATTTTTCACCTAAAAAAATCCACAGTGTATAGTAAGGATTTTCTAGTGTTGTCATGGCTCATCTTTCAACTGCCACAGCAGCTCAACTAGGCCTATCTACGACCTGTGTACACCTGTGGTTATGTGTTTCGATGTGTATTATCATAATCCAAAGACTGGAGTGCATCTGACGACATCGAATTTTTCCCCTAAAAAAATCCACAGTGTATAGTAAGGCTTTTCTAGTGTTTTCATGGCTCATCTTCCAACTGCCACAGCAGCTCAACTAGGCCTATCTACGACCTGTGTACACCTGTGGTTATGTGTTTCGATGTGTATTATCGGAATCCAAAGACTGGAGTGCATCTGACGACATCGAATTTTTCACCTAAAAAAATCCACAGTGTATAGTAAGGTTTTTCTAGTTTTTCATGGCTCATCTTCCAACTGCCACAGCAGCTCAACTAGGCGTATCTACGACCTGTGTACACCTGTGGTTATGTGTTTCGATGTGTATTATCGGAATCCAAAGACTGGAGTGCATCTGACAACATCGAATTTTATACCTAAAAAAATCCAAAGTGTATAGTAAAGATTTTCTAGTGTTTTCATCTCTCATCTTCCAACTGCCACAGCAGCTCAACTAGGCGTATCTACGACCTGTGTACACCTGTGGCTATGTGTTTCGATGTGTATTATCGGACTCCAAAGAGTGGAGTGCATCTGACGACATCGAATTTTTCACCTAAAAAAATCCACAGTGTATAGTAAGGATTTTCTAGTGTTGTCATGGCTCATCTTTCAACTGCCACAGCAGCTCAACTAGGCGTATCTACGACCTGTGTACACCTGTAGTAATGTGTTTCGATGTGTTTTATCGGAATCCAAAGAGTGGAGTGCATCTGACGACATCGAATTTTTCACCTAAAAAAATCCACAGTGTATAGTAAGGCTTTTCTAGTGTTTTCATGGCTCATCTTCCAACTGCCACAGCAGCTCAACTAGGCCTATCTACGACCTGTGTACACCTGTGGTTATGTGTTTCGATGTGTATTATCGGAATCCAAAGACTGGAGTGCATCTGACGACATCGAATTTTTCACCTAAAAAAATCCACAGTGTATAGTAAGGTTTTTCTAGTTTTTCATGGCTCATCTTCCAACTGCCACAGCAGCTCAACTAGGCGTATCTACGACCTGTGTACACCTGTGGTTATGTGTTTCGATGTGTATTATCGGAATCCAAAGACTGGAGTGCATCTGACGACATCGAATTTTTCACCTAAAAAAATCCAAAGTGTATAGTAAGGCTTTTCTAGTGTTTTCATGGCTCATCTTCCAACTGCCACAGCAGCTCAACTAGGCGTATCTACGACCTGTGCACACCTGTGGCTATGTGTTTCGATGTATATTATCGGAATCCAAAGAGTGGAGTGCATCTGACGACATCGAATTTTTCACCTAAAAAAATCCACAGTAAGGCTTTTCTAGTGTTTTCATGGCTCATCTTCCAACTGCCACAGCAGCTCAACTAGGCGTATCTACGACCTGTGTACACCTGTGGTTATGTGTTTCGATGTGTATTATCGGAATCCAAAGAGTGGAGTGCATCTGACGACATCGATTTTTTCACCTAAAAAAATCCACAGTGTATAGTAAGGATTTTCTAGTGTTGTCATGGCTCATCTTCCAACTGCCACAGCAGCTCAACTAGGCGAATCTACGACCTGTGTACACCTGTGGTTATGTGTTTCGATGTGTATTATCGGAATCCAAAAACTGGAGTGCATCTGACGACATCGAATTTTTCACCTAAAAAAATCCACAGTGTATAGTAAGGTTTTTCTAGTTTTTCATGGCTCATCTTCCAACTGCCACAGCAGCTCAACTAGGCGTATCTACGACCTGTGTACACCTGTGGTTATGTGTTTCGATGTGTATTATCGGAATCCAAAGACTGGAGTGCATCTTACAACAGAATTTTTCACCTAAAAAAATCCAGTGTATAGTAACGATTTTCTAGTGTTTTCATGGTTCATCTTCCAACTGCCACAGCAGCTCAACTAGGCGAATCTACGAACTGTGTACACCTGTGGTTATGTGTTTCGATGTGTATTATCGGAATCCAAAGACTGGAGCGCATCTGACAACATCGAATTTTTCACCTAAAAAAATCCACAGTGTAAGGATTTTCTAGTGTTGTCATGGCTCATCTTCCAACTGCCACAGCAGCTCAACTAGGCGTATCTACGACCTGTGGTTATGTGTTTCGATGTGAATTATCGGGATCCAAAAACTGGAGTGCATCTGACGACATCGAATTTTACACCTAAAAAAATCCACAGTGTATAGTACCGATTTTCTAGTGTTTTCATCTCTCATCTTCCAACTGCCACAGCAGGTCAACTAGGCGTATCTACGACCTGTGTACACCTGTGGTTATGTGTTTCGATGTGTATTATCGGAATCCAAAAACTGGAGTGAATCTGACGACATCGAATTTTACACCTAAAAAAATCCACAGTGTATAGTAAGGATTCTTTAGCCTTATCATGGCTCATCTTCCAACTGCCACAGCGGCCGTACGACCTGTATCCAGAGACTGCATCCGACGACATCGAATATTTCACCTACATAATGTACAGTGTATAGTAATTATGTTAATCAAAATATCAGGATGGTTGAGCAACACCTTAACACCAACATGACTTGGGACGAACTACGAGCAAAGATGTTACATTCTCCCAATGCGCATCACAACGGGTCCAACTGGACCTAAGTGAGACGTGGCTTACTGAGTAACCTGACTTACTACTAATTTCTCAGTTATTTCTTTTACGATGAGTAGTGCTGCAACCAGGCTTGGTCATGGGCAACGAATCTGACTCTGATGTCATCCTCTCAGTCGTCAAAATGGTTGCTTTTCATACATCCCTCGTACTGAAGTCTGCACTCCGCAAAAAGGTGCGTTCTCAAAAAAAAAATACTTCTGTAATCTGCCATGAACTGAAGTTTTCAATCAAAATATAATGGGATTTCTGTGTGTTTACGATGCTCTTTTTTCAATCCTTCATTTCCTTCAATCTGTGCCTCCTTAAGACAGAAAAACACCTAAACCATCACATCCACCTAAGTACACACTTTGAGATGTTTCATAATTACTTACTAGGTTCATAAGATTGTAATTAATCGGATCGTCATTAAATGAAGTCTATGAGTGTGTACTTGACGGCTCATTCAATGATGCGATGTTTCAAGAACCACTAACACAGGAATTCACTATTTCTGGTCGTCATTAGTTGGTCAATTATCACACAACATCGCTTAATCAAAATAAATCAAAATCTTTAACCAACCCGCGCACACTCAGCCAAACTCATTACATAAATCAATGTAGCAAATATCAATGCGTTATGATGTGTATTGTGTTGTGCCAAACCCCGCAGATATCGAATTGTACCAGATCTGAACGAACTGATAGCCTATTCGCTATGGTTATTGTCAGCCCGTGTTTAAGCAGTTGGACACCTTTCATATTCGGCACGATATGCCACTTTCACTATCGCATTCACTCGAATAAAAATAAAAATAACCGATCGAAGAATAAGGTAGGGATCATGTAAAGCCAAATCGCTATCGAAATCTTTCGAATATAAGGCGCTGTGCGACCAACAGTTGGCATCAATCAGCTCTCCACCAGCGATTAAACCATTCATACTCAAAGATTAGAATCATGGTATCACAAGTAAGAACATTCACAGGAGCAGTTTTTCTCAAGTTTATTGCATAAAAATTTCTAATCCAACAGCTTTTCATTGTTCTCTCCTTTGTGGCTATGGCCAGTGCTGGACTTATTCCGGCCCAACAATTGTACCAGGCTGCACCAAAGACCATCGCTGTGGCTCAACCAGTCTATGCCAGGGCCGAGGAATCCTATGATCCACATCCCAAATACCAGTTCGCTTATGCAGTCAATGACGAACACACAGGAGACATTAAGAACCAAGTCGAATCCCGTGATGGAGATCTCGTGCAGGGCGAGTACTCGTTGATCGACGCCGATGGCTACAAGAGAGTCGTTCAGTACACCGCCGACCATGAACATGGGTTCAACGCTGTTGTTCACCGCGAGCCATTGGGTTATGCTGTGAAAGCCGCACCAGTGGCATATGCTCAACCAGCTGTTGTCAAGTCCACACCCATTGCTCTCGTCAAACAGGCTTCCTTGTCATATGGCAGCCCGGCTATTGTCAAGTCTGAACCTGTTGCGTATGCTGCAGCTCCATCCTACACGTACAGTCACTAAGGGAATGTTATGAACTAATTTTATAAGTTTTAAAAATAAAAATGTGTTAATTGTTTAATTCATGTTAGTTTTTTTTGAAAGGGACAACATTAAATTAATTTCATAGGAAGAACGTGTAGGTTTCTTTTGAATAAACAGAGCTTGGTATCTTTTTTCTGAAAATGTCATTGCTATGAAATGTGGTATTAGGTGGAATTTCTTCCCTAAACACCTTTCTCTTACCCGTCATGTCACAGTGTTGCACTGCACAGGCATTTTTGTTAGATCTTTGAGGTCTTGGAAGAAATGTTCTCCCAATGTTATATGGCTCAACTGGCTGTTTTATATATGTAGGTAGTGAGCAGTGTCCTCTTTTTTCTTTGCGTTGATGCAGCCTCTGCGGCCGTTGGCTGGTCCCATTTTAATTTCATTGTACCTCAGATGATTATGGCCATCGCTAGCAATATTTTGTCGCATTGAAGGGGCGTCGGTTTTGCACTATTAATCTTGGGTCAGTCTGCAGTCGAGTACTGTCACTGGTGGCTGCAACAAATATGGTGGCCAACGGTAGTCCAAAATGCCAGGTCTCCTTCGGATGCCACATCAATCGGCAACATGACAGTTGACATTATACTTACTTCAGGTTCGTACTTTCGTGATTGAATTCGAATAATAACTTATCGACTAACCTATTCTACTTGTTCAGGTGTCTTTACCCGACATACATAATTCGCTTAGCTTGCACATGTGATCGTCTTGTCGCGATTCTCTGAATTGATTTTGCGGCCGGACGTCAGACAGACGCTTTGTCATCATAAATGGACGATCGCGTGTGCATTACATTGAACTTTGATATATCATATATCATATGATACATTTTATGATGGGAATGTTAAGCAACTATAACAGTTAGTCTAGTCCCCTATATCCTTGGAGACGCTTGCACAATTTCTTTAATTTGTTCATGTTGTTAATTCAACAAGAAAGTATAGTGTTCTGTGTCGTTGATATTCGACTTTGAACTTCAATTCGCTTCAATAAAATTTTCCAATTAAGAGACATAATTCTGAATGCATTCTATACAACACTTCTTGCTCTGGATAGTCGACCACAAGAAATATTTCGTCAAAGAAAATAAAAGGTGTTACCTCTACCTAAAGAAGGTAGCGGGAAACGGCCTGTGAATATTCGACTTTAAAGCCTACTGTGCAAAACAGAGAGGAAGAGCGACAACTCTATTTGAATAAAATGTCAAAAATTGTGAGGTTTGCAGTTCGCTGCTCTTGTTTATAGCGCTTTACATAATCAAAAACCTATCAAATAAGGTTAGCAAAATATTAATATACTACATCGGAAATTCCCCAAACATGTACAGATTCAGAGAAGTGTCAATTGGCTTGAGCAAAAATCTAGGTGCAATTACACATTCTTGGGAAACCGAATGTCAACTGCCGATGATCGATTGGCACCAAACTGGAATTGAAACATGCCTCTCGGTCTTTAGCAATATTACCCACTTGCACTCAACAAGAACTCATTCATACGTTTTTTTAGTGATCAGGTCAGCTCTAGAACTCGTAAAAAACGCAACTGGGAAGGTAGCATACGCATTTGATCGATAGAGGCAGGAAATTATGTTCACAACGCAATCCGCAATCTGTACAGCAATCGCATCAATGTCGACTCTACACCGGACTTGATGACGAGCAAATATTCTGCTGTAATTTATCTATATGTGGGCAGAAATTGAATGTAAATCAAGGTGTCAATCCTCTGAGAGCGCTACTGTCAAAGAAGTGCCCCTGCTTTCACTCAATATAGCGGATCTATACTCGAATACTCGAAAAAAATCCACAATTCCAGGTGTGAGCGAATGGCAATGTCTAGGAACGAATGGTAGTGCCTTAGTAAATCTTCGAACGGTGAACTCCGGCCAACTGAGGCAATCTGGTTTCGCTCGTGGGAAAAAAATGTATGTACCTAAATACAAACACTTCTTCTAGGAACTCTGATGAAAATGAGTCGGGCATCAGTGACCCCCAAAATCCGAATCAAATATAGAAACTAATTGGCGGATGAGGAGGAGAATATCCTTCTCCAGTCACCATCTAGGCAGTCATCGCGGAGGATGACTCTTGCTCTGTCGCCAGCTTATCCAATTACTCTGTCAGCTCCCTGCACAGCAAGATCCACAACTGCAGACAGACGATACGTAGGCTGAGTGAAAAATCAGAATTCAGAGAACAAGAAAAGTCGAGGCTTTAAAGAGTACTGGTCGTTGTAGTGGAGACACTAAGGGGTATGGACCCGCCACTTGCTAACTGCCCGAGGATCGATCTGAACTAAACACTTGCCGGTACGGACATTACAGACATTAGCTTGCTGCCCAAAGACTGCTCGACAGAAAGTCAGTTGCGGCGAATTACTGATGGGACCCCCTGTCATTAAATCAGCACTGCACTGGTGTACAGCTGTCCCATCAGTAAATAGGTCATTGAAAGCCGAGGAGGTCAATGCAATGGATACGACCCCTAATACCAACACTGGTAACATTGCTGCTCCGTTTTTCTAGTGTCCAGTCGCGGAAATTCCCTCTAAACCTGCATTAGTCTTCCACTAATAGTGGACCTGGTTCTTCTTTGGAGCGGACATAATCATCTCACCTCAACCAAGGAAGAAAAGGGGCAACTTCTTGCCAGGAATGGTGGTCAAGGCTAAACTAAATAATCAGGGTACTTCTAAGATGATAAACTAGTACTCCTTAACTAGTAGTACTCCCGACCTAAATCACTCACCTGCACAAGACAGAACACCCGAAGACAGCAATTAAAAATTGTTCATCAACAGAAAAGAAGTTCGCCACTCAACAATACCTAGTCACACAAAATGAATTGATCATTAAAGCCCAATTGAAGTAGCTGCAAAGTCAAATTGTTGCATAAAATCAAGAGATTATGACACTCTACTGAACCGGTCAACACCGCTCCACATTCCGCTTGTTCACAGGAGTGTGCCTTTCATTTGTGCTAAATCTTGTAACCTTTCGTTGTCACTTTCGTTGATCGGCAAAACAAAAACTAATGATTGGTAACGAATGACGTATGTAATCCAGTTCGCCCCCTTGCTCAAATCGGTATGAAACTGATTCGAATAAAAAGCGCTGCAGATCTCAAAGTCAGCATCAATCAACTGTCTACCACCGATTAGGAAACATTTCAACCGTTCAAACCTCCAAACAACATGGCATTCAAAGTAAGGATATTTACTGACAAATATTTTCCCATATTAACGTTCATCTCGTTGCCACCAGTTCATCATAGCTCTTACCTTGGTGACTGTAGCCAGTGCAGGACTTATCCCTGCTCAGCAATACCACGCCGCCATTCCGCAGGCAATTGCAGTCGCTCAGCCAGTGTACTCAAACAACGTAGAATCATACAACGCATATCCGAAGTACCAATTTTCGTATGCTGTCAACGATGAGCACACGGGAGATGTCAAGAGTCAAGTCGAGTCCCGTGATGGTGATGTCGTGCAGGGCGAATACTCGCTGATCGACTCAGATGGATACAAGAGGGTGGTGCAGTACACCGCCGATCATGATCATGGATTCAACGCTGTTGTTCATCGTGAACCATTAAACTACGCAGTAAAGGCCGCTCCAGTTATTAAAGCTGCGCCTGTAGCTTACGCTGCTCCAGCATATGCTAGTGGTCCAGCTCTCTTCAAATCAGCTTCTTTGGGTTATGCTGCTGCGCCTGCCCAAGTCTCGTACGGTAGTCAGCCTGTTTCTTATTCCCATGCTTAGACTTATCCTTACTTTAGAATTTTAATATCACAATAAATAAGACTTTTAAACCATTTTTTACGAAACATTGCATGTTTTTTTTCTAAAGCTGAACCAACAGAACAACATCAGTGCTTCTCACATTTCCACAGTTTCTATTGGTTTTAGATATTCTGGCGCTATCCATCGCGTGACAAAGGGTTTTAAATTTAACAACAAAGACTGGTTTTATTTACATGATACCATTGAATGATATCATGTGCGAAGTGTGACTATGACATCGTTGAAATTGTGCGATCGAATTCGTTAAATAAAGCGCATCCGAGAGTTTTATTCTTAGATGACTCTGGTGCATTGATTGGACTGAATTTTAGAGCTGGAGAGGATTATGTTTGCCGTCGATTGATAGTGCCTTTGTTTGTGTTTATAATGTCGTCTTCGGTTTAAAAATAGTACGGACCGACGAAACAGTCCGCGCACAATCTACTCAAACGAGCGGATGGGTGGCTACTGGTGAACCTCTTTTGGATTGACATCGTACTGAATCGGGTGTTATCTCTACTCACGTTCAACACAACAGACTGGATAGGGAGGGGTAGTAGTAGTAGTGGCGGCTAATATGGTGATTTTGGTATCAGGGAAGTTTCCGGCTGTAATCAGTGACATCGTGGAGGGCGCACTGAGTAGAGTATGTATCTGGGCTACAAAATGCGGCCTAGGTATCAACTCACGCAAAACGGAACTGAAGCTCCTCATCACTTATAAACCAAAGTACGGACTTCGCATTTCCCCGTCTGATCGATCAACCGCTCTCTTTATCTACCATCGCTAAGTATCTTTGGGTCACCTTAAATCCCGAACTAAGCTGGAGCCATCTGTAAAAAGTGGGGTTTTCAACCAGGGTTGATCCTATGGATCTATACGGCAGTAGTTCGGCTGATTCTAGCATATGAGCTAGTATACTATTATGGTGGCCGGCCCTTAGAAGAAATTCAATATTTCAAAACTCAAAAAGGTGCAAAGAACAGTATTGGCACCACAGGCGTTCCACAGTCGAATCCGTCAGACGCTCTGACACAAATGCTACATCTGCTACCTTTGGACTTACACATTAAATACACTTCAGCACAACGGTCAGGCTCAGAGGGTCTGGGTGTTGGACATCAAAACCTTGTGGTCTTAGCACCATCCTCTATCTTTTACCGAGAGATCTTGTATGATCCCCCACAGACTATACATTCCTCATACATAATCTATCAAACGGCTTTGACACTCCAATCCACACACATCAAAGATACTGCTTCCTTTACTTCATATTCTAAACTAGTAGAGGAATGCCGAGCTGAGCTAGCGTTGCTAGAAGGCCAGCTCAAAATGTCCCTTATCTGTAGTCAGGTGTGTTCCAGGTCAATGTAACATCCCAGGAAATGAGAAGGCCGATGAACTGGCTAGGCAGGGATCTGCTCTCTGTGCTCGCTTGCAGAGGAGGTGCTTATCCCATTACAAGCAGTCAAAGGGGAAATTTCTAGTAGAGATCTGCAGCGATACGCCGCAATTATGCTTTCAATACATGTACATTCGTTTTTTTCTACGACTTGGTCCTTCATAAGATACATATGTATTCCCATCGCATTAACTGCAAACACGTATGGTGTTGCATTCATGCAGTCATATTAATTGAAGCACTATGCGATGTTTGATCGTTTGAAAAAAGCGGTGCGAGTGTAAAGCTCCACCGCAATTGCTCACATAGTTTTGCACATGAATTTTTAGTAAACCCGAGTGTTACGAATCCTGAACTACCGCATGTTCATATTTACATAGCCGAAGCGTTGGTGTGTGCAACAGCGTATGAATAACAAAAACCGCATACACCGGTTATTTCTTCTGCATTTAAAATAAATTATTATAGGTAATCGTTTTTTAAAAATTCGCGTCTTCCTGTTTTGACACTTCATATACGTATTCGTGTTATATATTCGTTATAGAACGAGAGTCGAGACTAAAACAACTTCCGGGAGTTTCATACGAGTAGAACTTTCAATTTTCTAACCACAATAAGGGCAATATTCATGCAACCACACAGAACGAGTAACTGGTGGTGCTTCATAGATGTGTCTTTCCATTTTTCTATTTAAGTCTCCTCCATAAAACAGAGTCACTCGAAAATTGCTAGTCTCCAACTCTAGTAACCAACACCTATAAGATTTAATCTTTCAAACATTCGACTATCTAATGAATCGCTGGTACGCACATTACCATTCGTCACAGCATCCACAAAAGAAATTTACATAAAAATGCCATATAGCAATGACATATGGCATTTCATAACGTCCAGATAATCTGTGATCAATTGGTCTTTAAAAGCTGTGTGCAACTGTCACTAAATCAAGTGGGGCACACCTTTCATATTTCAAAATTCATAGTCGCTTTGTGTCTCATCCGCAATGATGATTGGACGCAGTAATCCAAATCGGTTTCAAACTCTTCACATATAAGGCATCTTTATCGCAGCTCACAGCATCAATCAGCTTTCTGCAACCGATCTGCACACTCTTGCTAAGCATTCCGAAAAATGGCTTTCAAAGTAAAAACAAATATTATTAATCAAATCGAGATGAATTTCCATTTTTTTCCTCTCATTTTAGCTTACAGTTGCCTTGGCTCTTGTGTCTATCACCAGTGCTGGAATAGTTCCTGCTCAACAAGTATACCACTCCAAGCAATCGGAACCGCATGCTGAAAATTCAAATTACAAGTTTTCCTACGCCATCAATGATGAACACACTGGTGATGTGAAAAGTCAAGTTGAGTCTCGTGATGGGGATGTAGTGCACGGCGAGTACTCTTTGATCGATGCTGATGGCTACAGGAGGGTTGTTCAGTACACTGCAGATCCTGATCACGGATTCAACGCTGTCGTCCAACGTGAGCCACTTCATAATGCTGTTAAGCCGTTTACTCATGCTGCTCCAGCCCCTGTTGTTCACGCCACTCCTGCAACATTATTCAAATCAGCACCATCGGCATATGCGACTGTACCAACTCATGCCACCTACCATAGACAGTCAGATGTAAAGACCGATACAGGAGCGTACAGCTCTGCACCAGCTAAAGCTTCTTACGACAAGCAGTATCTTAATAAGAAGTCTCCAGCGCAGGCTTTCGTGAAGGCCGTCCCATTGGCCCATGTAGGTAATCCCACGCAAAGGTCATATGTAAAGCAGTCGCTCATTAAACCAGTTCAAGGGGCCTATGTTAGCCAAACCAATGTCAAGTCTGTTCCCACATCCTATAGAGGTCGATCCTCTCATTTTTAAGAGAGAAGTTCAATCCATTTACAATAGACTTAAATTATTTAAGAATTAAAATTTCTTTTGTAAGGTTTTCACTATTTTGTTTGTATACTTATCGATTTTAAAAGACCACCTTATGTCTCAACCTCTTGTAGAGAAACCGAGCATTCCATCCACCGACCTGCAAGTCTGACAACCACACGGTGGTCCTCTGCATGGTCAAGAGATGGGGTCTCTGACGCTAGACTTCGCATCGCGTACAGATGTAATCTATACTATTAGGGGTGCATGGAAAGGAGAACGCCTCGGCCTCGTCCCAGATGTGAACATATACACTAATGGCAGACTATTGAACTGTGGTGTTGGAAGTGGTGTTTACTCAGAAGTCCGTAATTCATTCAGTACCAATTTTGGGTTGATTCTTATGGACACTTTTCTTCACCTTGGTGAAGTGTGAGGCCGATCTAAGACCTCTGCCGCTCTTTGGGTCCCACCACCCGCTTGTATTTGCAACCCCTCTCGATTTGGATCATACACCATTCACATTTCGAAGTCGTACACGCCTCTTCAGTCGTGATAAACTCTCAGACATGTTGGTATAATCTCCACTTCTCCTCTAGACTCAGGGTCTTAAACCACAGTTCAGGCCACCTTCGACCAGATCTTCACAGTACGCAGATCATGAGGAAATACCCAAGAAGCTGATATCAACATCCACCATCTATTCGTCGATTTCAAGGCCGCATATGACAACGTGCGTAGACACGATATTCAACGCGCTTGTCTAGGTTTGATACAGGATGACGATAGATAATTCTCGCTGGTCCATCAAGGTCGGTAGCGAACTCACCAAGCCATTCAATGTCAAAAAAGGGTTTGATACAGGATGACGATAGATAATTCTCGCTGGTCCATCAAGGTCGGTAGCGAACTCACCAAGCCATTCAATGTCAAAAATGGGTTTTATACCGGGCGATGCGTTGTCACGTGGATTTTTTTCAACATCATCCTGGAGAAGATCGTGCAGGACTCACAAGTCAACATTAGAGGCAAGAAGCGAAGGCGGAAGCGGTTAAAATAGGTCTAGCAGTAAATGGGGGTAACACGAAGTAGATGCTGTCCTTAGGAAAGGACATACAACATCGACATAACAGGCAGCTATAACTTCGAGGTAAATAAGGCCTGCGTCTACATCCACTCCGCAGTAGACAGAGTAAGCAGTACGAACATCATCGGTATCACTATCAAACGGAGAATAACTCTTGACAACCGCTGTTTCTATATGTATAAGAGGCAATTGAGCAATAGAGCCGTCTCTCGAACGGCCTAGATGACTTAATATAAGACGCATATCATCCACGTTCTGCTGCACGGCGGGGTGGCATGAACTATCCCAAAAGCGGATGTAAAGTCCTTGGTCTCTTTGAGAGAAAAGATCTGTGTGCGATCTCTGGTCCAGCTAGCGTTGATGGCATTTTGGAAGAGTAGACTCAACCACGAACTGTACGATCTGCATAGCAACTTGAGCCTAGTCCGGCGTCTACGGATACAATGCCATATAGAGCGTTGGTTGAGGCCCAGGTTCACCTCGAAGCTCACTATTTCTTCAACGGATAATTTGTTCAGGACTTGTATAGCCAACGAATTTTCAGTTTCAGCATATTTATTAAAAGCATCTTCATAAGCTGAAGTAATTAACAATAACTACACTGCATACATTGAGACTGTGCCCCTTTTGCATATCTCCAGTCGCAGCAATGCATTACATTATTTTGTATCCCCAAATACTTGTACTCTGTCGCTACGTCGATGCAACAATTGCCCAAGAGACCAAGATTGATTGCGAAGCGCCTTATTAAAGCTATTCTCCTTTGTTGTGTGTAACGTGTACGTGTATGATCTTCTTTTAATTAGGACTCCATTCGCAAATGCGACGACCACCCGTACACAAAACCTTGCCTTTGCAAAATGGGAACATCTTTGGAAAGGATGGAATGAGATGAGAAATAGCTACAGCAGCAGACTTCATTTCCATTGCCAGATGATATTCGATCGAAAGTAGGACTTTTCGACATTCACATTCACTGACAACAGAGCCATTACGCTGAACATTATTTACTTCACTCCGACTGAGAATTGAGTCAAGGTCATATGAACGGTTGACCCAAATTCCCTATGCGAAGGGATAGGATTTCGATGCATTCCAACTCCGTTGGTAAGAAAGAAAAACGTGTGTCCTTGTCCAGAATATTTACGCTCAGATATTCCTTTCACTTTTATCCATCTTTGCTGCCGTAAAACGCATGTGTGCTCCAGCGTGTCAATATTATCGCTGTTCACTTTGGATCAGATTCGCCGACAAGTTTATCTCCGACAATATGGTAGTAACAAAGAAATCCAGTTTGATACAGTTAAAGTACTTACCACCGCGTCCATGGTGATTCATATAAAAGCTACTCACGGCCTACGAAATATCATCATTCACTTCAGCTCGTTCGTATCGAATCTAACTAAACTACTCAGTTAACTAAAATGGCATTTAAGGTAAGACACCCTCCAACAGTTGCAGTAACATCTGTGTAACCGCTGTCATTTTCCAAAACAGTTTATCGTGGTCCTTGCTGTAGTTTCTGCTGCCAGTGCTGGTCTCCTGCCAGCCACGCAGGTGTACCAGGCAGCACCAGCTGTCGCTGTCGCCCAGCAGGTGTTGGCAAAGAACGTAGAATCATACGATCCTCATCCACAGTACAAGTTCTCTTATGACGTTCAAGACAGTATCACTGGTGATAGCAAGAGCCAAGTTGAAACGCGTGATGGAGACGTAGTTCAAGGTGAATACTCGTTGATTGATGCCGATGGTTATAAGAGGACTGTACAGTACACCGCCGATCCCGTTCATGGATTCAATGCTGTTGTGCATCGTCAACCTCTTGGTGTTGCCGTTAAAGCAGCCCCAGTTGCTTATGCTGCGCCAACCCTTATCAAATCAGCTCCACTCGCATATGCTGCTGGTCCAGCTTTGATCAAATCCGCTCCCGTTGCCTATGCCGCCGCTCCAGCTTTGTACAAATCTGCTCCAGTTGCCTATGCCGCAGCTCCCGCCTATGCATACCATCACTAAGTGCAAACGACAGCAAGAACTGAACCAAATAAGGCTAAACTGTTATTTTTCTATGATTTAAGTAAAAAAAAAAGAATGTAATAAATGTTTCAAATAATTAAAAATGTTTACCTACCCGTAAGTGTAAGTGTAGTAAGGAAAATGGAGACCTGCAGCGTTTGAACACGTCCAAGGTGGACCACGGTCTAGCTTCGACAGTGAGCACTTTTGTTAATGTTCCTTTAAGAAGGAGGTGACCTACGTTTCTACGCCGACTTTAAGCTGCGAAGTTTGAGAATCATGAGTACTCTCAGTGACGCAGAGGTCGAGTTGTGAAAGTGGTTCGTGTCGGGAATTGAAACTAGATACATACCTACTCACTACGACATGTGATAATCGCAATGGCATCTTAGTACGTTTACTGAAATCGAGAAGAGCAGCACCAGCTAAAAAAGGATTAAATTGAAGAGAATGGGGAGTGACTATAACAATCACATAGCACTGCGACCACTATCGATCCACTGTACTCCTTTCTTGATCGAGGACTTTAGAGCTAGGTGTTCCATGGGTTCCTTTGATTGTCCACGGTGTCTGCTTGTGCCCTATCTTGTGTAGGTAGTAGTTGCATGTAAAGTGGCCAGTAAGTGCGCCACATACCATCTCTCTCTCTCCATTACAGATTTAAGGCCTCCTTGGAAGAATCTTTGGATTTTGTAAGTTCCTCGTGACTGTTCCACAATTGGTTGCGGCATATGTTTGACCAGTTGTTTAAGTTTTGTAGTATATCCACGTGATTTATGAATAGGAAAGGCCCAATAAAAAGAGTTATTGCTCCCTTTGTTCTTTGAATGTTACATTTTCATTGCGCTTGTAGTTTTCATGTCCTGGTACCCAGAGAGCCCTGGAGTTGAAAGTGAAGCTGTTCAGGACTTTAAGTACTGCCAAAATTTTTGAGTATCGATATTTTTGAGTTAAGTATATTTCCATAGGCGTTGTGCGTTGGCTCCTACGTACTTGAACCTCGTCTAGGTTCAAAACCCAGTACGACAAAAAATAATTTTCACGGCCCTGACGTCTTTTAAGTCGCTAACAATGCTCAAAGAGTATAACTCTCTAGAAAAAGCTTGTCAAACTTGCCCCATCGGAGTCGGCTTAAAACTCTAAGCCCCTTCTACTAGTGAGAGAACAATAGGTAGCACAGCACGAGTGGTTTGCTGAGAAGCTAGCTAGGCCTTGGCACTCTACGGGCTGTAGCGCTACGCAAATATTATTATTATTATAGATTTCTATTGTTGATGCAATGTGCTGCTGAGGCGAAGAGTTCAACTTGGAAGATTGTGGACTCTCTAGGAAGGAGCATGAATAGGTCCCACAATGCCTGCTTCTACCACACTTTTCGACGTCGACCCGTCTGTGCACCATCTTTGGGCGTCATCATACATCTAAGCAGTGTTGTGTTGTAAGCTTATTCTTCTTTGTTTTAGGTGTAATCATTTTTTATTTTTTGTTGAACTCTAAGACTGGGGTCAAGAGATCTCTGACCATGGTTTGTTAATTAACGTGATCGACTTTTCTGAGAATATCTACGTGCTCCATTGCGTCACATTCTTTAAAGTTATAGGTTCAGTCTGCTTTCAGCTTTAACTTGGACAGCAATATGTAGCTGAGGTAGGTTTAATAGTATTTCAATACCTGTCGTCATTCGATGCTCCCGTTGTGCACATTGTGCTTATTTATTTTTCTTTTGGTAAATCTAACAATGTTGGTTTTCTGTTGGAAAGCCATTGTAACTTTCTCAAATATGTAAGAAATAAATTGTTATTGTTACGAATCATAAACTGACTTAAATTACACCCAAGATTTGAATGTTTCGATTTGTGTAACCTGACCACTAGTGATTTGATAGAATATCACACTGAAAAGTGGAACCGATCGCTTCACAATGCACCAGAAAGCAAGCTGCATCTATGGCACTTGACAGTGCTTTGCTTTTTTCTTGGACAATAAATAAAAGAAAAAAAGATTGTCAAATAATAAAAAAAGCGTAAATTAAGCCGAAGGGCACAGCTAATAAATACATATATTATATTATCTTAGAGTTCCCTCATAGAGTCAGTATGTTGGAATTGGTACCAATTGTTAGATAATTAAGCTAGTTTTAAGCGTTTTTGTCTCGTACGTAAGCAATTGGATTATCATAAATAAAAAAAGCTTTGCTTCAAGTTGTCGATTAATGGAACTTCGAACCGTTCGGTTTAATTTGCGTGAGATGGCTTCAAGTCTGATATCGACCAAGTAAATGATGGTATTCCTCAAGGCTCTTTTCTGTTGCCGGCACTCTTTCTCAATTCAATGAATCATCTCCAATCTCCTTATTTTAATCATCATTCTATTTTTGGAGTCAATTTACAAGAGCCTGAAAAATTGCCAGGCCTGTATATCTGGCCGGGTTAATCTAAGTCCTCCTTGCACCTATCCAAGATATCCAAAAGCGATCAATTAATGTTATAGCAGGCTGCAATATCGCTTGCGTGACGCAGATTCACTGTGGCGTCTCCTTTTGTCTGCAAGAACTATCCAATTGCATTTTCACATTTTCACTCACAATACTCGTTTCGCTAGGAATGGTCGCCTATTCTCCCTCAAGACAGCTTTCGCACGCACAGGTAAGTTAGGACACTTCTTTTCGCAGTTCACTGCCTTGCACTTACTTGTATTCCAACACATTTAGGATCAATGTTGACATTTCTCCCTCTATGCCTTCGGCATACCGTCAATACGATTTCACGATGTACACGGGGACTTTAAACCAACACACAACGCCGTCTAAATACGCGTTTATGCAGGACGTTCATATATTTAGGGTGTCAAAGTAGAGCTTCTAATCTTAATTAATTCAAATAAAAAATCAGACAATGTCATCAGAATTGTGGTAATTGGACATTGCACATTTTTACATGCAATCTTAGCCGCCAATGAACAGTTTTAATCATCAAACAACTTAGCGAACTATCCGTCTGTCTGTTTATCACGGCCACATTCCCAAAATGAACTTCAGCAAACAACAATCAATATAGTCTCTAATGCATGCCTCTGAATATTGTATCATGCAGCACCTTTTCGTGGCGTCTAACAGTGCAGCACTTAAGCATGGTCAGCACTCGCTACTTGAATTCCAAATAACGATTAATCATTTCACTTACTGCACACAATGCGCACACAGTGGGGCACACCACACACTACTTTCAGTCCTGCCAGACAGTTTACGGTGGCCGCCAACAGTCAATTCTACACCACCACCCTACTACCAGTGGCATTTCCGAGCAGACATCGTGGTGTGTCTCCATTGTGCAATCGTCGTTTTATAGAGTGCCGCAATCAAATTGATTGACCCAGATTTTGTTTGTATGAGAGATACAGACACCAGCAAACCTGAAAACACTGAAATTCGCCAAAATGACACTTCGTAGGCAGAGTTCCTCGGCGTGTGTGTATGCCTTTCAAAATTCCACCTCCAAGCCGAGGCGGGCGAGTCTATTTTGATTCATGTCAGATCACAGGGCGTAATGTCTTCACTTCCAGCACTGACAGTTGAGGCGACGCAAAAGAAAGTGAAGTGCTCAAGTTATTAAATAACAATCTAAATGAGTTATAAGCCAATTTAACTTTTGAACGGCTGCCAACCTTACCTGCCACACACTAGCTCAGTCGGACGTGTGTAATGAAGTAATTTACCAGAGCAGACACACAGTTTCAAGATCACATGAAATATTTTAATCACGGATTTCTTTAAATGGCCACACTTAGCTGGCTGGCTTTTTCTGCTTCTGGGCATTTGGCCGAGCGTTGTGGCTGCTAAACAATGCGCAATGCGCAATGCGGTCGTTTATGGAAATTTGGTCTCGAGCTATGCCCCAATCCACTCCACAGCCCAGTGGATGGCGACCGGTCGGGGAAGGCATAGACGCAAGTGTTGCAGACTTTGTTTGGTTTGCCCGATGCCTCGTTTGGTTACGAGTATTTTCGGAACAAATTTGCTGCCCGATGAGTGCCATAAGAGTGTGTAAATGGGTAATTAAGCATTTGAGATGCTTTAGGCGGATGTGTGATTTTTTGAGACATTTTTTTTTTGTCTATTTGTCGCGGTTTATTCGTACGACGCGCGTTGCCTATGGGCTATGGAATGCTGGAATCGGCATAACTTTGTAGAAAGACCATTGCACCGACCTATAAAAATGGGTATTAATTGAATAAGTATCATTAGCAGCTCGAGGTTGATTGCATACTTCACACCATTACCGTTTATTTGTGCCGCATGGGCACCCAGCAATGTGTTCATTAGACTAATTGTCACTGCTTGTCACGGGCGAATAATTCTGAAGACAATGCTGTTAACACGATAACTCCTTAGTAGGTCCATGAGCATTTGAAGGTCCGTGCCTGGTGTCTGGTGTCTGGTCAGTTAGCCTAGTTTTGGGCGTCAGAAAATCTAGCCTAGCAGCAAAGAAAGAGATTGTATGTCTGTCTGAGAATGCCCAAGATGCTTTCGTAAGAAGGTCTCTTCGCTGTCTAGCGTTGACTGAATGTTTTCACATCGAATCAAAAATATTTCATCACTGCCTGCATTTATATCCTTGTTCACATCCACATCAACGTGTATGAACACGCATGTGCATTCCGTCTGTTCCAAAGAAGCCCTATAATGTAATTCACTGTGATTTAAATCCCATATAAAACCCGATGTGTGCACAATAACGTAGGGCAACAACACACCTCATGTGATCCACGTCAATAACCTTTATGAAAGGACCTCCTGCCGACCGACGACGGCGACGACTAAGACGACGGCATTGTTCTCCTCCTCGGCTTAAGCAGCCGCCTGCGTTTGACCAAGGCAATCTGCAAAACGCGCAATCAGCCATATTCGAAGGTACTTACCCTCTTCATTGTTTGCAAACCACTCGTAGGGTTCATAGACTCTTTCCGTCTCGAAAACAAGTTTAAAATGCGACCACTGACGTGATATTGCAACCACAATCGCAGTCATGTATGCTTTTCAAATGGCTTGAGTGGAAAAGTGCAATGACCGACGGCACTCCTTCTCGTCTGGAATTGCGGCTCGTTTTGTTTGTTTTTTTTTTTTTTGAGTTTTGTTTGCTTCTCTGGTACATCGTCCTTTCTGAAGATTTCTTTAAATAAATTTATATGCAGTATCTGAAATACAATACATTTATAACAAGATACAATTAAGCTAAGAAAACATGATCATTGTTCTCACGCTGTTGGCTGATCGTGTCGGGAACGTTCAACGTTGCACACTACTGACCTACATTCTTGGACCAAGAATCGGAAAATGTGCACAGATCAAAACAAAGTACGATAGCCTGTTGCATGTTTTTGCCTTACCAGGATACTGTTGCTCCATCAAAGACGCTCTGAGATAATGATTTGCCCGGCAGACGCTTGAAGTGAATTCACAAACTCATCCAGTTCCGTGGAATGACCACCTGCGCAAGAGTGCACCCTTGTCATGCCTTCACCTCACTGGTCATATATTAGTCGCTTCTTTGTCTTCTCGCTGGAGTCTGATTGAGACGAAGCAAAGCAAAACGAAGCACACCTAACTCTCGTGTGTGTCGTCTGCATGCGTCCGCATCAGTGTGATGCAACATACGGCAGTATAATCTTCACTCGACTGGGATACTGTCGAGAATTCAATGAAACAAGTTTTCTTAGGCCAAGACCCAACAGTGTGTGTGTCAAGTGAGATGAATTTCGAATAATTCACATGCTGCATGGACTTAGCATACTTGTTTATCTTTACACTCGTAGATGAGATGCAGCCATTCTTTCAATTTTGTTGACGGTTTAAATTTGCCATATCCTTTCTCCCACAAACATTAAACGTTCGTTACAGCTGTATCTCGATGGAGCTCCTCTTCACCTGTTCCCACGCGGAATCACTACTACTGAGTTTACCGAGCTTAATCTGTTTGTACCACCGCATCCTTTTCTTCATCGTCCCACTGTGCTTTGAACAAAGTGCCCAAAGCAGATGATATTGATCCCCTCGACAGTTTAGGTCGGCTGGAATGGATGCATATACAAAGTGAAGCAGAGCCTCTGCTCAGAGGCCCCATTAAATTCAAGGCCGTTGGTACTTACACTCCATGCCACAAGGAAAGAGAGAATAAAAAACAATCGCATACACATCCCCGATGATTTCCTTCTTTTCGATGACTTTTTTGTTTTCTTTTTCATTACCTTCCACTGGACCTGAGCTATCGCAGTCTGCTTTTTTTCTCTTTTTTTTGCATGTGCATTGTGTACCCCTTTTGCGCGTTCAAATTGCTGTAGTTGTTGTCGGCCCTGATGACGACGATCCTCACGGCCACACCTGGTTCAACAATTGCATCGAGAATGATTTCATATCCATCGCATTGCAGACGCCCTGCAATTTAGGTTTCCCTTTCTTTGGAGTCGCTGACTAGATCTCATTATATTTTCGAAAAAACTGCACAAAAGATGCGAAGTGAACATGAGATGCATTCCCGGCAAAAAAAAAATAATACCACCATCACCACAAATGACAAAAGGGTAAGGGAACAAGGACTCGACTCGCGCTGCACCGAACCTGTGGGTATAAATACGTGTGCTCTGCCGTGAATTTGATATTCAGTGTTTTGTGTTGAGCCGAACGAGGACGTTCCAAGTGTTCCAAGGGATTTCTTGTCGAAATGACATTCAAGGTACGAAAATGTGTGCAACATACCGACGGAACTCACTCGAAGGATATAGCGTAGCATACCACATTTTAATAAATATTTATACATTTTTGTTCTTTCAGTTATTTGTACTTTTCGCCATCATCACGGTGTCCAGTTGTGGTTTGGTGCCGGCCGCAGTGAAGACTATTGCTCAACCGGTGTTAGCTAAGGCCGACGAAGAATTCGACCCGCACCCGCAGTATAAGTTCGCATACGATGTGGAGGATGTCATCTCGGGGGATTCGAAGAGACAGGTTGAAGAGCGTGATGGCGATGTTGTTCAAGGTGAATACGCACTTAACGATGCTGATGGATTCCGGAGAACGGTTCAATACAGCGCCGATCCCGTAAATGGCTTCAATGCTGTTGTCCATCGCGAACCATTGGTGAAAAGTGTTGCTGCACCAGTTGCAACAGTTGCAAAAGCAACTCCAATTGCATATGCTGCTGCTCCTGCGACTATCATCAAGACTCCAACGGTTGTTGCATATTCTGCTTCTCCTGCAATCGCTGTCGCTCATCATTAAACATTGAATCGCAAATGTTTCTGCTGGGAGACTACAAACGCTGTTTCGGCCATTGAACAAAATCTCTTTTGTGATCATAGTTTAGGTTTAACTAATAAAAAAAAGTACAATAGGTGAATGATGGCCTTTTATTGATTTGACCATACTGATGAGTGATGATCTCGGGGGAAAGAATTCTGTTCAAAGATACTTGTCTCGTGGCAATGTTTTGCTTCCAAATCACATCCAATTGCGGCGTTGCTCCGAGACAGGAAGGAATATGCGAAGGTTAAAACTTACCGATTAGTGGTGTTCATTGTTTTTTCACATTTTTGAGAAGAGTATTGAGTTGCTGACTCTTAACAACCATACTTTTGATTTTCATATTCACAGGGAGTATAAAAGACTCAGCTACTCAGATCGGCACCCAGCACATATTCATCGATTTTAATGCCGGATATAACAGTGTGCATAAAGACGAGCTTTTGTACTATACGTCTAGTTTTGACATTCTTTGCCAAGCTCGTCACATTGTACAGGATGGCGATGGAAAGTGCTCGTTGTTCCATCATGGTCGAAAATGAAAAAGAATTCAGACAAGGCGACGCGTATTCATGTGACAACACCGTTCTCGAGAAGGTCCTGCAGAGCTCACTCGCCAATACAAGAGGAGCGACCTTCCAAAAGTCCGTACAATTGCTAGCATACGCGGATGACATTGACGGTCGAACACGTGCAAAACGAAGTATGTAAAGAAGAAGAAAATCTACTTTGGACACTACGCTCTCAGTGTGAAGACTTCAAGTTCACTATTATTTCAGGATTTGTAACATATTAGGCTTACCACATTTAACAGTTCAGTTCTATAGTGAGGGGATTAAATGAAATGTTTGTTTGTTTTGCAATGGATTCTTCAACCAAACCAATATTAGCTGCATTTGAATATCATCTACGTATGAAACCACCGATCATTTCCTTTTGTGACCCTAGTGCTAGTGGACTTAGTATTTCATCAACAAGCGACATGATATCCGGCTACCTCAAGTTAGGCACACCAAGTTGTAACATTGTATCCACTTGTGTGCTTGTGTTTCGCCTTTGCGTTTGGGTTTCCATCGGAGTTGGTCTTAAAGTTTAAGCGAAAATAATCATATACTTTCTAAGGAATTGGAAAATGGTCTTCAGTAAAATAGACAAGAATATATAGAATGCTTTCAAAATATCAGCTAACTGCGTTGTAGTGTCAGATGCATGCAGGTATAAATTGGTCTTCTTCTAAATTGTTTGAACATTAGGCAGTGAACAATTATAAAAGCAATTGAAATTTAAAAATTTATTTCCCGCTTGACGCCAAACAATTAGCAGCGTTTTAGCATCTGTCCAAATATTTGAACAGTCATCTGCGCAAAAACTTCGTCTCTATCTATGCAGTCAATTGAAATGTTTTGAGACTTAGAGAATTCTAAGCATGTCACCGCTTACATAACATACATATGCACGTACTATAGCTAAAGGCATTATTTACGTAGAGCAAACGACATGGTTTTAGGCAAATCTATAAACAGACCACGTTGGGTTTCAAAAATATTGAATATGCAATGGTTAGGAAAGCATTCTTTCAGAAATAAGTGCATGAACTTTACTTCATTTAGAAGTATCTCGTTGAGGACCTTTTGCGTTAAGCATAGAAACGAATGCTCTGTATTGAAATCGACAAAGGCTGGAGTACCGCAAGTATCCTTCTGTCTACAACACAAATTAATATTTTGCTTAGGTTAAACGTACTTTCGTTTTACAAACGTTTTCGGCAAACCAACCAACAATCATATTTATGTCCTTGGTTACATCTGAGAGTCAAATTTAAAATGTCCGTTCGGGTTTCCTTACTCATTTATAATTAATATAAATCAATCTACATATGGAACACACATTAAAATGTACATTAACACATTAAGTATACCTATTTTTGCATTTAAAAAAAATCGTATCACAGTTAAGTTCGACTTAAATATTTACGAGCAACAAAAGGTGAACATAAAGTTTAAGTGTAACATGGCTTTTAAATAGATTACTATTTAGATTACAAACGGTCCGTAGCTAGGTTTGGGCAAACAAAATGGGAGGCAAAAGCTTACTGTTTGAGAATGGAGAGATCTTCCTGGCCGCGCTTATCCAATCGAACAAGAATCTTTACTTCGTTCATACGAGGAAAATCTCTACATCATGGACTAATGAAATAGCTCTTGTTTCTTGTATGACTTTATTCCTTATTTTGTTAGTATTACGACAATAGTAGTGTTTTGAGCCGATTGAAAATGACGATGAAACCAGCCCCTATGTAAAAGGTGTGTTTGGAAAAGAACCTTCACGGGAGGGATCGTTTAAAATAATTAATAAGTACTTGGCTATAGTTATAATAAGCGTCACTGACTTTTAGTAAAAATGTTAGTTTTCGTCCAATACACGTCTCCTCGGTAATTTTTTTCTTTCCCATTCACTCCAAATAATTGGTTTTCTCAAGGTCCTCAAAATAGGCGTACTTATATTTCAGCAACGACCTCTTCATTCGATAGGATAGCCGTTTTTTAGCCGAATTTATTGGTTTTTGCCATGTTGACAATCAAGGCAACCATCGGGTCTATAGCTTTTTTCGTGTTCAAATATTCATCTGAAATATGATGTATTCCCTCAGTTGAGACGTCTACAGCGTCAGCCAACTCATGCACTTTAATTTTCCGATCGTCCAATATTGTTCCACGGATTTTATCGCCGATTTCTGGCGTAAGTACCTCTTATCGTCGTCGTCAATTGTACTTTTTAATAATTTTCGGCAAAATTCACGAGCCTATCTGCTTTAAATGTTGTCAATCACCCACTTATGATGCAGCCTTCTAAAAAATTGACAATAATCTGTTAATAGATAGCAGTGCATTTGATGTAACTACACGGGCAATTCAAGAAGTCATGTAAATCCGTCATGCAGGTCGACTCGTAATGAGAGCGCACCACATTTTATTACACAGCGGTATAATTAGACCAGCAACTTGCAATTTCAAATATAATAACATTCCTGGAATGATTTCCTGTTTTATTTCAAAATAATCACTTGCATATTTTGCAATGTTTAATTGCCCATATCAAGAAATATTCAAACGTCAAACCAAAGACAATATTTAGTGCGCACTTAAAATTTAATAGTCAAACTGGATGTCTATTGAGCAAAATGTCATGTGAAACGAAGTGTTTAGCATCGTCAACTCCGGTTTTGACTATACTCTTAAGTCTTACGACACGTCTGCAAATCCCTTCCATCCGCCGCATTTGGTTGAACAACAAATACCAGCTAAGTCATGTCAAGGACACTTTTCGGTCATAATCAAATTAGCAAACAGTCCCCCATTGAAGGCCACTGAAAACCAGTGAAAACCACATCACACAAGGGAATTTCATAAGAAAATTCATACAGTGTCCCTTAGATTGGGGCGAATAATAATTATCAGAATTACATTTTACACTCATTTGACAATGGCCGCTGCCTCAGTATCGGTGTGCATACGCGTATCTCGAATATGTAGGTACATCCTCTGGGCAAGTGATCAATCTTAAATTTTCACCGCTTATGTCGGGGTAATAGAAGCTGACACGTTCTCTCCTGTCACTGCCTTGAGTTTTGCGTTCAGAAAGCCTGCAGGACTCTAAGTGAAGCGGATTGGAATATCAAAAGTTGTTGACATCTATACCATACCAAATTGTCCCATACTATTGTCTCTCTCAGGAGTTTTTGTTATTTGCCTAGAGTTTGGGCGAAAAAAAAAAAAACGGTGACAGGATGAGGAAGGAGGACATTGAAAGAGAACAACAACACCGTCGAGAAATGGTTTTTATTCGACGAATAGTATCCCTAAAAATTTGTCCCAATGCTGGTCCTGGGAGAATTTGTGGCACTTTCACAAAAGTAGGCAGGTCCTATGAACGGACACTGAAAATACGAAATACACCTCATCCATCTTCGCCTGTCTGTCAAGTTTAGCGGGAGACCAGACCCTTTTCCCATTGTTGTTGTCCGCTGGCAAGGCCTTTTGTAAGTGGGGACTAAAATGCTGCGCTTTACATAGTATTTACACGAGATATGTCACGAAACTGTGAGTACATACATACAGTGGTTTATGATACGGGTTACTATGGCCGTGTGTATGGACTATGGACGCACATCGCAGATGTCGATTGCTGATGAAGGTTGACATGTTTGATGAAACATTCAAGACGAGTATGCTTATCGAGCGAAAGGATGCAATAACGTATATGAAGGAGTATGTGTTTATGAAATATTTGCCTTGGAATTATTGGGCAGTTTTTTTTCGGGTATGCCACAAAAATTCGAATGACTTATGGCGAGTAATGAGATTTTACACACGTAAAATACGTACATATCTTTGTTAATTAACTTTTCCAACTCCAATTCTCACATTCAAGGGGATATAATATTAAGTGACATACAGGTTGGATACTACGAATTCAAATGTTCAATATAAGAATTCAATGCATCCAAATCAAAGGATAAATGTGAAAAACAAGCTGAACAAAATTGTCTGTATTCGACATTGGACCTAACCTGTGAAGGTTGGTGGTTCCAAAGATGTACAGCATGAATGAAAAAGTGCCTGCGTGACGTTAAACAAGTATGAATAGAGGCTTTTATAGTAATATTGCGACTCCATCGAGAGAAGGTCATTTTTCACAAAGATAATTAGGTATTTTTTTTCTGAATGTTTTTGAATAACAATATACACGATCTGTATTTTAAAAGTGCTTCCAAATTACATCCAAGGAGTTTGCTGTATTGTTCTGATACATGATAAAATCTGCGAATGTTAAACACGTACCGTGCAGTTCCATTAATTGCTTTTAATAGCTTTTGAAAAGAAAGGTAAACGCATTACAATTACAACTGCAAAAAGATAAACATTTTTTTGTACACCTGTACATTGACTACTTGCTATAACCTATTGTCATTTGGAAAACTGATGAAAAAATACTACCAAAGGCTTTAAAGAAATTATTAAGAATTTGATTATTTTTATTGGGGTGAAGCGGCTTGCGGTGAGAAAGATCTGTGTGGCTTAAAACACCCGTACTTCAAGAAGCCATCAGAGAGAAGAAAGCAACATTAGTCTCCTGATCAAACGCTAGCCCGAATAACTTGGTAATCACTGTTTCGTTGGTTCAAAAGTAGTAGTAAGCAATAGAGCCATACCTACGAGTACATCGCTTTACATTGACTAAGTCCTGTTCTATCGCAGATAAAGAAGTCTCTATTCTGTGAGCGGGCATTGGTCCTACTTCCGGTGATGGCTCATGTTGGAAATGATTCAACCACAAACTGGCGTCTATGAATCCAAAGCGTTATGTAGCCAGGCTGTATTAAGTGCATGGCCGAAGAGTCTCCAAAAACAAAAGATGCGATTGGGAGTGGAGTAGGACCTCAACCAATTTGGTGCATGTAACTGGAAGCAGCTAGTCAGACATCGTGCTGGCTGCCGTATGGAGAGGCGTGTTGTTCGAGGGCTATGATCAGCCCAGACTATGGAATCAGAATTTTATGCATGCTGCGACCTAGCGATCACTTAAATCTAGCTCTCCACTTAACCAGCAATACCTGCCTACAAGGGGCTAATAGCGGTTTTCCAATGCAATACTTTATAAAATTAAATTTAAGTACCGAAAAACCATTGATGATTGATCGCAGAGGTGAAGACAGTTAGTAAAGAACGCATCAGTTAAGAATAAGTGTGTATCAGTGATCCAGATGCGATCGGCTCATGAGTACATCAATACCCCGTGGCTGCAGAAGTTGCATCCTATATAGTTTTTTGTTGTTATGGGGCTAATGGTCTTCTTTTGGAGTTCTCAGTCGCACACTCTATAGTTTTGTGCTGATGCTGCGATGAAGGTTAACGTCGACAAATCCGAGGTTATGGTTATTTCCAGAACGTCTCCTTAATGCACGTCACGTGTTAGTGGAGGAAAATGGAGAAATTCAAGTATCTCGGGGGTTTTTTTAAATTATTGGGAGGAGTAATGCTAAGCTATCCTGTAGGGTTGGCCAGGCTGAGTCAATTTTGAAACAGCTTGAAGGAACTGTAATCATTAAGGGAGAGCTTGGTCCCAAAGCTAAGTTAGCGGTATATAGCCTCTTCTATTGTCATGAGATTTGGGTAATTACAGAAAGAATAAAATCGCGAATACAACCCGCGATGAGATTTCTTCGCGTAGTTGTGGTAGTTAATCGCAGTGATAGGGTGATAAACATTGCAGTGACCGATGTACTCAGCGATGTTAAACAGCTGCTCTTTCGAACAAAAAGGGCTATGCTTCGATGCTTTGGTCACATATCATAAATGTCCTCATAATCACAACCTCCTAGGCGCGCCTTGAATTGCGATTCCATCGGGTAGGCGACAACCTGGCAAACCTAGGAAGTGGTTGGACCAAATATGTTCATGGCAAAGCTTCATCGTATGACTTTAGCTGACTATTCGCTTAAGTGAAAAGTAAATAGTCGAATTTTGTCGGGCGCTTACGCACATACTCCGTGGTTGAAAACATGCGAGTTCTAAAAAGCATTCATTTTCCGAAGATGAAGATTTGGAGGCATTACCCAGTGAAAACTTTTGCCAGACGCAAGAAGAACTCTACAATTCGAAGCATTTGAAATGATGAACGTCTGATAGCCAAGCAGCGATCACATCTCTGCTGCTGTCACATTTAACTCAAAAACTTCCTTGAATTGCCGCCAATCTCTCAATGAGATGGCCTAGGATTTCAGTATCCAATTTTCATATTTACATTCCAGAGAAATGTGATCCGCACGAACTCGCTAGAAAGGGCACTGGTTCTGTACACTTTCCGTATAGAGATTGGCCATACAACCAATCGCCATTGCAAATAATTATGCCCTACTCTCGAACCTAAATACTCACTCAGCCTGATCCGAATGAGTCCGCCGATTCTTAGGATTCGGCGTTGGACTCGATTAAGTCTACCCTATAACGACTTATGCAGACGCTGCAGCGATGGTACATCGACTATGTAGTCTGTAATTGCAGTCTCCTCCCGAAGAAAGAATCACTTAGAAGCCTATTACTTCAGCAACCTGGCTTAAATAAGTAGCGTCAGCGTCAGTCTCCAACGGTTTGCGCCGCGTGGTAATAAAACGGGTCTCAGTGTGACTTCCGTACAAAGTACTGATGGTCTTCAATATCCAATGAACGGGATCCAACCTGCTGGTATCCTTTTGAAAAATAGCATTAACTCATTTACTCAAATTGACTTATGTTCACATTATATATATTTACGTATTATTTCTTCACAAAGTGTTGCTTGAAAGATATGAAAATGATTAAATTTAATTCACTTAATACAATATTTATGTATACATATATATTTCTGTTTTGTTTTTTTTCTCTTATTTTGTTTTTAAGATTTTATTTTTACAAAATAAAGGACAACTAAATAATAAAATATCGAGAAAAAAAATATGATAAGATGCGATTTGAATTGCACTTGAATCTGTAAGATCCAATACTGTGAACTTATGGTAGGGAAAACGTAATAAAATGCCGACCATTTCCGATCATGGCTGTCGTTATTCTATACAATTAACAATTTCAATGTATTATAGATTTATCTTTGAATTTATTATAGAATACCTACGCGTACATGGGTTGCGTACGTTGTGATAATTAATGTATCGTAAAGCATAGTTTTGATTAAGATTTTCTTAACTTTTCGTAACTTACAAAGTACACCTGTGACAATCGTCTGTCAGATATTATTTACAATTCGGCTCTCGCGCGTACATACATTTGAACTTTTCTCCCACGCATGCGGGGAGGATGGTAGATGTAGCCTACGATCGTGTATGCACGTAGCTGAATTCGATTTACATGCATAAGTACCTACTTGGAGATAAGAGATAAAAAAAATACGTAATTCTAAAATATACTGGTTTTGTGTCTGGAATACGACGGCTTGAACATGGGCTTTAACTAATTAACTAACTCAATTGGTAGTACTCCGGGGCGAAGTCATTCGCCAGATTGCTAAGGAAATTGAAGTCGGACGAGCTGTTCGAATTCTCTAGACCGGTGAGATTCGAGTGCGTAACGGTCGAGGCAGTGGCCATGGGAAATTGCTGAACGGCCCCATTGGAGAAAGTCCCATTTGCGTGAATGGGTATTTGCTGCTGTTGTGCGGATAGTTGCTGCTGCTGCTGCTGCTGATGGTTGTGGGCTTGGATTTGCTGTGGATGGTGTGGCGTGGGATGTTGGTCGTAGTAGACGGGGTAATTGTAGACGTCGCAGTTGTCCCCAATATTTGTGGGCTGTGGACCAGTGGGCATGTAGCTTGTCGCCTCGGCGGCGGTATGGTTGTAGTCTGGATGCTGTGGCTGATGGTGTGGATGGTGGTGGAATGTGTTGTCGTAGTAGCCGGTTTGTGTCTTTGGATCGTGGTAGTAGTTTCCACTTGAGTTCATAGATGCGCCCGAATCGTAGTCGGAGTGGTTGTAGCCGTAACTGTGGTTTGTGTACGGACTTGCAACGCAATTCGGTTCCTGGCCATGGTGGTAGTAGCCGGGATTCTGTTGTGGATGGTAACTGGAATGTGGGGGTGGTGGCTTCCCCTGAAAGTCGTGAATTTTGAGTGAACTCATTTCCGGTGACTTGATAATGTTTGAGGTGTGCTGCTGCTGGTGCTGGACAAATTCTGGGACACCGCCAACAGTTCCATTGTGCGTTTGAGTATTGTGAAGCAATTTTTGTGGCTGATGATGTGAGGCAAATTCGATGTCGTACTTGCCGTAGTACTCCTGATGCTGCTGTTGCGTCGCGACTGCTGCCTGCGGCGGCTGGTGCAGGGCAGCTGCGGACTGTTTCTGTTGCGGGTAGTACCCGGGGAAGTAGCTGGTGTCGTGAATTGCACTGTTGACGGAGCTGTTCGTTTGGTAGCGACCTTTTGTTTTGGTGGTAGTGTGCGACGTCGAACCTGGCACCTGCGAGGGGCCGGTAATCGGCGGTGGTTGAGGGCCTTGGTGGGACACTCCCCCGCTGCTGGCGTCCGAGTCACGACGGTATATTTCGTAGCTACTAAACGGTGAGTGTTTCGTGGATGTTGACACTGCTTCCTTTTTAATGATCTGTTGGGATAGACAGTCATTAGTAGATAGGCGAACTGCTGGGCACATCTGTTTTCTGCTTTGAGCCCATACCTGGTCGTTGTCTTTTTTCTTCACCTTCACCGGGCTGTCTTCCTCGTCGTCTAAACTAACGCTGGAGGCCACACTGGAATCGGCACTAATCACATTTGACGCTGACACCGTATTGCTACCCAGGTTATTGTTATTCGATGAAATTCCCGACTCCAACGTTGAATTGGGTGTAACTAGAGCAACGACAAGGAATTAGTTTGGCTTTGGGTCTCTTCGCACGACACAACTTACGACTTCCTGTACTTTGATTATTGTTTGTTGCACTTGGTGTGTTGTTGTTGTGCCCTCTCGAGTTCGATGTTGAGTCTGGGATGTCGTCCGATGGTAGTTCACAGCCTTGACAGGATTTTTTTGAATTGGAATCTGCAACGATAACCCTTCGTTAGTGAATGATACAAGCAATCAGCGTGTAAGGGGGAGAAGAAAAAAACTAAATTCCCATCGTGACAATGATGGATGGGAATCGCTGACACTCTGCGAAATCTACTAGGGTTTTTGTGCATCTAAAGCCCTTCTCAAGTTGAATGTACGTGTGTGTGTGAATGATATGTTTTCTTTCTTTTTTTTTTTTGTGTATTTGTTTGGTTTGATAAGCACAATCCAACTTACTACTATCTGACTGATTGTCATCATCACCTTTTAAGCTGTCTTTGTTGTCCTCGTCATCGGTCTTCGAGAGTGTCTGCCGTTTATGTTTCATGCGTCGATTTTGAAACCACACCTTCACCTAAATGTGAGAAGAAGAGAATCTAGCGTTCAGTAAGTATTGTATGTGGAATGGGAAATGAAAATTCGATTTTCAATCACCTGTCTCTCGGTTAGATCCAAGCTGGCTGCAATTTCGATTCGTCGGGGGCGGCATAAATATTTATTGAAATGGAATTCCTTTTCCAGCTCCAGCAGCTGAGTGTTCGTGTATGCGGTACGTAACCGTCGGGGCAGACCATTTTCTGGAACGAATTCAGCTGTAATTGAAAATTCTTGTCTGCATTCGATTTGTATTTGATTTGTCTGACATTGTTTGTGTGAATACACGATTACTTGAAATGAACTCACTGTGATGGTAGCAAATTCTGAGGACATTCTGTGGTTGCTTTAATGTCATCGCTCATGCTGATATAGAAATAAAAAAGAAATGCATAAAGGTCTCTCGCTCAAAGCCTTTACCCAATTATACGGGACAGGAGTGTCTGCAATGCAGGCCGGTTCACAAATTTCGTGGTGTGCAAGATTTCCTTCAAGCAGCTTCCTGGTAGAAGACGTGATGTTGAAGGGCGATGTTTTTTTAAATTTAAATCTGATAATTGATTTGTTTTTGATTATCTGGTCAAGAAGTGAGGCAGTATGACTACTGACTTCGTTGAATCTTTGATGAATGAGAACAGAAAATGAACGGGATTGTGAAAGTCCAAACCCATAGAATTTGCGTGCGTTGCGTAATGTCAAAAAATGTTCAACTGATAATCCCTAACGGCAGAGAGAGAGATTGCAAATGTGGGCCACAAGTGGAATGCATCACGATGGATGATATTGGTCAACTTCTAACTTGTTCATTCTTTAACAGTTCCCTTCCCACATAATTTCCCAATTTTACTCTGATGTTTTGGTATTGCGGTTGTATGGATTTCGGACTCAAAGTACGTATTCATTGGGCGTATTCCTCCACCCGGCGATTTTTGTGGATTGTAAACGCAACGTCCATCTTATATCGCTAAGTCGTGGTGTGTAAATAAAAAGTTCGTCAACGATCAAACCATGCTGAACTTATCGATCCTCGTCCGATCACTGCAATCAAGCAGCATCGGGCACGGATAGTACTTGGACAGCGGACCGCTTGGAAACACCGTGTGTTGTTGGCATCATTTAGCTTTTTGCGCCCCCCCATTACCCAGCCTCATCACTTCATACCCATCCACCTGGTGACCTGGGTAACAGCCATCAGCAATCCCTTTTCAACGTTAAAAACCCCTGTCATATAAATACAGGGGCCAAGAGAGGTAGAACTTGGATATTTCCTTGCTCATTGCGTTCTGGTATGACTGGAGGCCGGATAAGCATTTGACCTACGCCCTACTTTAAAAACGAGTTGGTTATCCGGAGCTTCTTTCTTGCCCTCCATGAATTTCATCGTGCCTTTATTGGTTACTGCTTTGAATACCTTTCTGAGATTTAGAAAGAGGCCACTGATTTGTTCAATGACAAGTCTCCTTCCGGGTTGGTTTCACCACAGCTGTTTTATAAGGCTCTGAACATTATACAGAGAATATTTGAATGAAATGCCATAGGTTTCCGTGTGATATATCGATTCCCACTTCAATGACATACTGTTTCATAAACCAACTACTACACAATTACACTCGCGCAACACATTACGATCGACAGCTTCTGGGCAAACCTCGGGGCTAATGGAAATCCGACACAGAATCGCCGTCGACAACCGGTGTTACTTCAAATTTTCGAAACAACTGGGCTCAAAGCTCCTGACTCGAAGGACCAAAATCATTCTAGACCTACAAGACCCTTGTTTTCCCAGTCATATTATACGGAACTGAAGCCGGACGATAAACAAAAAAACAGATCTGATTCTTGATGCCTTGCGAACTTTAAGAGTTGTACCAACGTGTGGACATACTCCGGGAGTCAACCCCATTGCCTGCACAGGCTGGGCCACATTGAGCGCATAGATACCAATGCCCTAGGTAAGAGTGTCTTTGAATACGAGCGTCGAGCACCCTCTTTCAAGGAGGAAAGGAAGACCGAACCTCCGGTTTAAAGACCAAGTCATCATGGGCCCAGGATCGTCAACGATGGAAGGCAGGTGCTGCTCAGGCTCAGACTCGCCCTGGGTCGCAGACCTGAGAGGAAGAAGAAGATTAAAAGACTATTCCTTAGCCGTCTCAACTAAAAGGAAAATCGAAAAACCATGATTTCCAGGTAAAGACTCTGGAATAGAACAAGTGCAATTAACGACTCAAATTGTCACACCATGAGTTAACTGGAGAGTATCTCTTTTCCATGTTTCCGGCTTTAGCAAATACTTTCATTTCGGATATGGAATGTATGCTTGCTCAGTGAGTTAAAATAACCCATACTGTATTAATAGGAAGCTTTCGCATTAGGTAAATAGCCAGTTCCTCCGAAGCAGTGGAAATAAAAGCTATACTTCCTCAACCAAATGTTCTTCGGCCTGTCATATATCTACTATTTTCCAGGAACTTGTTTACAATATGTCACGAAAAATAGAACGCATTCGAATAACAATAAATAAAGCTAAGCTGTCCATAACGCCCTTACCTTGGAAAATAAAACGTTAACTAAACGCTCCGATAAGTGCTTATCAGCGGATATAATCACATCAAAATTGGTCAAAAAAGTCGAAAGAAGTCCTGTGGCCGATGCTTAACAAGATATGAAAACTTCACTGCCACTGTTCAAACTCAATAGTAAAAATGCTCTCTTTTAGGTCCACGGTCCTCCTAATGTAAAAGTTCAACGGACAAGGAGGAAATAATATCGACCACCAAAAGCGCATAGCAAAATGTTCAGTTTCATTTTTTCAGTGGCCCACTAAAGGGTTTGTGGGGGAAAAGGACGCACAAGAGATCCTGAAGGTCACTCGATCCTCCGTTCAAGGCGCGCCTAGAAAGTCGAGACGATGGGGACATTCGTGCAACGTGAAGAAAGCACAGAAGCATATCCCTTTCTGTTCAAAGAAGTAGCTGCTCAACTTTCTGTTCCTCGGGTACTGCTGTGTTCACTTAGCACATGGTGGGCGTACATAAAAATCGCAAAAGAACTAAAAGTTATTAGGAAAACAGTTGCTACTGCCATTAAGAATTATACAGAGAACCTGTCAGTTGAAAGAAAAGGGGGTCTGGTCGAAAAGCTGGTTGTATGAACCCAAAAAAGGTCATCAAGACCTTCTGAACATTTTTCAACTTAATTTGGGAATAAAAGGCAGAATGTTAAAATTGTTTAGGGCTACGGACTTGAAAACATATAAAGTCCAAAAAATGTCGGTGGATAAATTTCGATGGCACTCCTTATAAGCAATTTCTTTAAGGATGTGAACGAGTTCAACAGGAGTGCGCTACGTACCACACAGCTAATCAGAGTACATTCTGCATGAGCGGTTTGAAGATATTTAATTTGTGTGGTGTACCTCTCTACCTCTCAGACGCTCGCAATCTAACGAAGCGCATAATGTCGCTGACTTTCAAATAAAAAAAGTATTCGTTGGAGTCTCACGCACAACATTTTTAAATCTTAACATTTACGCATCCCACTAGACAACGTTTTAATTTTTCACATCTTGTTAGTAGGATGGACAGGATTCTAAGCCCAAATTTACTCAACATTAAAAGTCAAAGAATTTAATTCCCAGCAAAAGAATGGCTCTCATAACTATTCACATATGAGACTGCACGCAACAAGCTATCGAATGGATTTTAAATCCAACCGCAACTAATTAATCAGCTGACCTACTTCTGACCCACACTCCATACTGACAGGTATTCCGCCGAAATCCCGGGGACGGGAAGAGTCTTGACTGCGGTTAAGCCTCTGCTGCACAGAATGATGGCAACTGAAATACATTCAATACAAAGCTAAAATCCGGTAGACCAGAAGAGTCGAATAATGCAAACGAAACATACGGATGCCGACTGCACACTATGCACGGCTGCACATAATTTCAATTGTATGTCTTTGGTGTAGTCAGTTCTTTCAAACGAATCAATGGCACCCAAAAGGAGGAAGAAAACAGTCGAAAGTGGCGATACCAGTCGTTCTGAAGAAACGAAATGATCTTTCAGTGAAAAATGACCTTAAACCATCACCACCACCGCATGAAAGGGAAACAGAGAACCGGACGAGCTCTGTGTGGATTCCATAGAAACTTGGTGGAAGCTTCAGTACAAGTATCTCCTGGCACACCAATCCCAGCTCAATATTATTGTGTGATTAATCAATGAAACGAGACTATACGTGCCTGGGGTTGGTCTGGGTCTTTTTGATCGGTCGCGTCAGTCAGTCAGCCAACAATCAGTCAGCCGGTTGATCTGGCCACTGAGAGGGAGAGGGAGAGATTTAAGATCGTTATTAATGATCCTTTCGGCAGGTACTGTAGTGGCGGAATTTTCAATTCTCTTTGAACTGTTTGAATTACTCTGAATTACTTACGTTTTGTTAAGCAATTCGTGAAAGAGCTTCTGGAGCAGCTGAAGTTCACTTAAGTATCTTCTCCGTTCGTTGAAGTTTTTGTTGATTCTTTTTTTGGGTTTTTTTTTTTGTCCGCTTTGCTGGCTTTGTTGCGGGTGTTGAAAACCATTAAACATTTTTCATCGTTAGCTTGCTTTTGGTTCGGAATTTGAGTAATCACCGTAAACGGTATTCAGTAGCCACATGATTTGTTCGTTATGAGCATGGTAAATTAACGCATACAATTTTTGACTTTGCACTTCTACGAGTGAAGAGTTGTGTCTATCGGAATTTTTGATTGAAATTTGAGATCACAACTAAACCAAGTTCTAAATTGCCCACGTCTGAAAATATGCTAAATTTGTATGCCCAAGCACCGAAATAAAATCGCACAAGCACTTTCACTGTCTACTAACTTTGAAAATAGGCGCCCTTCTGATAGTGGACTAGGCACCCTTGGCAATGCGACGATGTCAAGTGAACGACTAAAGTGGAGTGTGAAGAAACAAGAAAGGAGACCACAAAAATAGCCCCAACTATCGAGGGGTGAGTCTAATTAACATGTTTTGTTTCAAAGCCCTGCCAGGGAAGTCCACAATATATATCTTAGCACTGCTGCATAACCAGAAATAGGCAGAAAAAATGGAAATCGACATAAGAAAGAGTGCATAAAACTGAGATTTGCATCGCCATGTCTAGTTTTGCCATTTCTATCAAGCCTGTCAGGTAGTCCGGCTGACGTTGGTCAACTCTTGCTGCCCCACCAAGGTTGGTAATACCTCACTTCAATGTCGAACAAGATTTTATGCAAGGCGATGCGCTGTCATATGACATCTTCACCACCAGGAGAATAGAAGTGATGAAGCACTTGATAGCTGTGTGACGGAAGCGACAGAAAGTCTGGCGGTGAAAGGGAAACAAATTATGTCCTCAAGAAGAAAGGTTCATCTTGGACAGAGCGTCAGAATGACCAGCTTCATCTATCTTCATCGGCTCTGCAGTAAACATTACAAACAACATCAGTACTGTGATATACTGTAGAATAAGTCGTGCCAACCGCTGTTTTTTTGGCCTAAGAGACAATTGAGTAATAGAGTCATCCCAGTACTATACTACTACGCAAAGGCATGGACAATCTCAAAAACGGGTGAACAAGTCCTTAGCCTCCTAGAAGATCACAAACTGTGTGGGCTTTATTGTGTAGCCAGGCGTTGACGAATAAGGTGCCTGGGCCATATAGAGTGTAGTGCCCTAAGAACAGTATTGTGGGAACGAAATATATCTCAATATATAAAATAATATGGAATAGGTGTGTAACAAGTTTGCTTCCTCGAAATCAAGAGGACGTGTTTGAGGTTCACATCATCCTATCGTAGCCTCACACAAATACAAGAAAAAAGAAACATTACAAATGTTGAAGAAGACCTTCGGCATGAGACTATGTCAGAAAAAAGGTATAAACAATTCAAAGAAGATGGAGAAAAAGTTGAAGACATAGAAGTGCGCCGCAAGGAAATGAAAGATTTTTGTGCTTTAGAAAGCAAGCACGAGAGATCTCCAGGCCACTCGATCCTCCACCACCGACTCTAACTCATCAGAACTTATGCCCAAGCCCAACCAGGCGAGTTTTTGGACTTGGACCAACCATCACGCCCTGGGTCTAACAAGCGGTCGCCTACCTGATGGAGTCGCATTCGCATTCCGCAAAAATGTGCACTTGATTAAGCACGTAACGTAAGGTTGTTCACTAAGCTCAAGAGACCTCTTATGAGACACTGTTTCAGCACGATTGAGGATATCAAATACGAATCGCTGAATGAATTGAAGGTTATTGCGGAAATCGACTTAAATTATTGTTTTTGGGACAGCAAATGCCGCGACGTAGGCATAAGTGTACTGCATCCGGAGGAGAGGGATACTTTGAAGCCGATCAAATAAATTTCTCCAACACTAGGCTTTGTTCGCTTGATAATAAAAATAATAAACTCCTCGAAATCGGCTAACTATGACATAAGTCAAATCATATCAAGCACTAACAAAACAAACACAAAATAATTGAAGTCCCAGTTCGACATACAACACACTCTTTAGCATTCAACCTTTCCCTATTCACTTGAATCCATCGAGCATCATCAGCAATCAGATAAAATACGCCTAATCAAGATCAAATTTCACTTCCGTCACAAACTAACAAATGTGCTACCCCAACGCAACCATCGAAAGTATTCCGTATGGAAAATTAACTTTCAGCAAGTGTGCAGTGTGAAAAGTCTCCAAAAGGCAGGAACACCAGAATCCGTAGTCAGATAAGTGTCTCTGATATTCCGGCACAGGGGCAGTATATCTAACAGAAGCGTGTGTCTAACTTCTAGGCCAAAAGGAGTTTCCCTTCTGAGGAAATTATCTTCACCCTCCGCATCCTTTTCTCTCGAAGTGTCATACTGATATGAACGTTCTAAATCTCTCTCCCTCTCTATCTCTGTCTCTGTCTCTGTCTCTGTCGCATGCCCTCACATTTTAGTGGTAGATACATGCTGCAAACTTATTGACTCTGTCATCGACAGTCGGTGCTGTAAAAGATAATACATCATAAATCTTGCACGCTGCAGTAAGCTGTTGTCAAGCTGCTGCTGTTGCTGATGCTCCTACTACCGCTGCTGTTGCAGTAGCTACTGCTTTTCCTCGTCAGGTTTTGAAATTTATGAATAACCACCACTGCAGGTAAATCACAGGTAACCGGGTGTGACTAGAAGATATGCCAGGGCACGACTCTACATATCCGCTAGACAGTTTGGTTTGTCCTTTTTGCACTTCCCCGTCGACGACTTGGAATTTAGAGTTTATCTCGTCGTTCGCTTCGTTGCTTGGTTGGTATCAAACCACAAGGGCCACAGACGTCACATAAGACGAACGCCATCCGGGAATGCGACGAGTAGCAGGGGGGAGAGAAAGGGTTTTCCTGTTTTGTGTGGATGTCAGTAGGATAACGCAACATCCTTTTAAAATGAGACATCCGAAAATATCTGAATGGCTGGCACCCTTTCGCATTGAATTGGATGGATAGGTGTGGAGGGAATTCCCAATAGAATATCTGCTCCTAACAGACATTATGTGAAAACATGAAATTGTTTTACTCCAACAATCAGCAGCCAGCCAGCTACCGTGTGACAGTGTCGGCCCGTTTGATTGATTGATTAGAATTTTGTTAATTACTTTATTCTTTAAGAAAGAAGATGTATCTGTGTCTTCCACTTGCACTAGGGAAAATACGTATCTTGGGGCATATTTTTTTTTTGTTCAACTACTGGAAATGCTTTTGAGCACAGTGATGTTGACGAAGGAGTGATTTTCGGTGCAGAGGCAGATGGGTGACGGAACTCTGCTATTCTACGTGGAGGTACACTGTCGGAGTGGGGTTGAGTGATAGGAAGGTGGTTGGCGGTGGAAGGGCGACGGAGAAGCGATCAAAGTTGACTTGGTGGACTTGGAAAGGGTGGAATAAAGAACTTTTACCCAGTGATCTTCTTGGAATGGTTCATTGTGACGAGCTCACAATCGGGGTCACTAGGTGGCTTGTGATTTTGAAATTGATAGTGAACACAACCCGTGCAGCATAGCAATGGAAATATAACATTTCTATCACGTCTAAGTAGTGGAGGGTTGGTTAGAATGTTGCAGTAAGCTTCATCGGAAAGCACAAACATTAAGTTGATTTGTGAATAGATGCGAGCAATTAGCTAAGTTTTTAGTGTCATGTAACCTCTTCGAAAATTTCCATTCTTTCTGAAAGAAAAGCGGAAATAAACGCCATTCTTACGTCGATGCTGGTTAGGCTGTGTAGATCAGTGAGATATCCTTGATGAATATGGTAACTGGAGCATACTGGAAGCCAAGGAAACGGAAAGGCGTACAGTCTCGCGAGAAAGTGATCTGAGCTGAGATAATCTCTAGCAATCCCGTATGCGCATACGCAGCCCAGCTCCGTAAGAAAAAAAAGACGAGTGGATGGATCCAGAACTCCCTCTTAGGGAGTATCTGAAGGCAGTCAGTAGGCAACTTAACTGTCTTAAGATCGTATAGGCCGGCGGATAATCTAAAGGGCATATGTTTTGGCCTAATCAAGGCTTGAATATGCCATAATTGTGTGGGTTGGCCAGTGTTGGCAATTAAGCGAGTTTTCGTAACTAATGTAACAAATCCTAAATTTTGACAATTCGGTTGAGTCCATAGTTGCAAAATTGTTGCACATGTATGCACAAAATATTTTCTCAATGCATGTGAACACAAATACTGCCTCAAGTTTGCAACATTTCACCATTAAAAATAGTATTCACAAATGCAACATAATTAGTCTATGCAAAAAGTATTTGAGTGACATTTATGAACGCGGCCTTATTCACAAAAATATTCACATCAGAAAACAATTGGAAGCAATAAGTCGGGACTTTTGAAAGTTCTTATTTGAACAGACATTTGTTCATATAGAGATTCCTATATTTGCCTTATAAATAATTTGATTCCAATGAAAATGGTAGCAGCGGAACTAAATAAAATTAAACCAAATGTGCTTAAATTGTTATATGACGAAGAGTTTATCAAGAGTGTCGAGCAAAATATTGAGTTGTTCGATCCAATTTGCCAATTGATAAATACTTGCCAACAATCAACCGCTTCATAGGCTTCTATGCTCCCAGTCTTGTTGCACTTAAATTGTTGCACTTAAATTGCTTAAAATTCCCACTTCATCTGCAGAAATTGAGGGTACTTGGTCATTAATTCACACCCCCTTGATAAATCGGTATATTAGTTACATTAGTTACGTCAAAAATGATACATAAATAATTACAATTAGTTACGCGTTACTATGTATATGGGTAACTTACTCTGAGTATGTTATGTTGCCAACACTGGGTTGGCTCTCACTAATAAAATATTTCTTTTCTTTGATCACGAGAACATATTTTTGAATCGGTGAATTTTGAATACAAACCTTACATCGGTTACTGTGCTTTAGTAGTTAACTACACTGCCAGCAAAATCACGTTTCTATTTACGCTAAAACACTGCAACATTTAATAAATTATTCATTCCAATTTAAATGACAAAATGGGACAATTTAAATTCATTTCACTGTGGAGCAAGCAAGTCTACTAGTCACTTGAGAAAACAAATAGCAGCAACACAAAGATTATAGATAGGAAAATTCAACAGTCGAATACACAAAATGCGGAGTCGCCCTGAATCGGTTCGTCAAACTAAATCCAGCAAAGAAAAAAAAAACAGAAAACACAACAAAAAAATAACAACGAACCACTGCTACATGTGAGAAATGAAACTTCCAAGGACCTATTATACAAGGCGACATCATTAATCATTCGAATCTGGGGGAAAAGTCAATTCCGCATGATGCAGAGCAGCAGCACATCACATTGAGGAGATTCTATAGAAACAACACACAAAAAAAAGAAGTATCTACGAGTACAATATTAAAATTTCATTCTTTCCTCCGCAGCAGTGTGCAACATTTGTGTACGGATTGCTTTGTGAGGCTGCCAGACACTGCCACCGAAGCCGTCCAAATCCTTTCGAGGCTTATGAAGATTTCAGAGATTTTTTCGTTTCCTCTTCTCTTAGATTCAAATTTAAATTCGTGAAGTCATTCAAAGTCACAACTGTGACGCTACTGCGATTTACTAACGATTTTTTCGTTCGAAAGGATTTAAGCACGTTTAAAGTATACAAATGTGACTAGACGCACACCGATGTAGTAAGAAGTGCGTTGTCTGCGTATGGTTAATGATTGTGTAGCAAAGTCGGGCTGGAGTTCACCTGCACGTTGTTCATTAGTCATACATGTGTGTTTGGCGTCGGGGACGAAATGTCACCAGGAAATTGTTCGAATCAAACATTCCTTTGTAAACCACTGTCAATAGAGTGGGTATTTGAGAACCATGTCTAATTTTGATTAATGGTCAGAGCGACGGTTAATCTTCTAGTCTTTAGTTCACCGACAAAACCCTCGTCGTTTGACCTGACATTGTGTTTGACTACAGTGTTTATACGGACGTACTTTTTTATGCGGTGTAATGAATGCTTCTGGTAGTTGATTATGCTCGCGTTTCTTAACTGAAGCTGATTTGATGCCCATTTCAAGGTATTTCGAGATGGTCATGACCATGGTGTAAGGAAAATAAGGTGTGCTGAACAGCTTGTCTAAAACTGCCAGCTTTTTGTTTTATGACATCACTCAGGGTCCATTTTTGACGCTGGACGATGTATTGCTTAAGTTTACATCACCATTAAAATTCGTATATTTATAAATGAAGAATGAAGAACAGGAATCGAATTGGAAATTGATGTTTGAGATGAAAAGAGTTAATTCACTTATAATTGGCATTATATATGTAATATAACCAAATGCAGGAAAAGGTTTCAGAAACTTTAATGAGTAGGAAAATGTTGAAAGGAAAACCGTTTTTTTGTTTTTAAGTGTGTACAAAATAGTCATTATTTTTTTGCCACAAAAAACAACCTAACTTGGCTGTTTCTTTTTTTTAAAAAAAAGGTTCGTCAGGAAGCTGACAATTCGGAACAATATTTCTTCTTCTTGTTGTTCAAATACCATGAATGGCTGTCCTAGCCAAAAATTCGATCAGCGGCAAGGAGGTACACGCACAACTACATTTGGGGTAGCAACCAATTGTGGCTCGCATTCGCATGTAATATTTTCTTGACCACTATAAATTTCGAAGCTGTGCACAAAATAAATAGTTCCAAGTCCCATTTATGAGGTTTAGCCGGCATTTATTGTTTTATAATACCTCGAGTCTTGGTCGAACTCATCTGCTCCTTTATAGCCAAGTACTTTACCACTTTTGAAAAGCATTCATTGAGCCATTCATTTAGTGGCCTGACCTTAGAAAGGCTATCACTTCCGGGCTTGGTGTAACGCAATGTTTTGGAATTGTCACTGAAATGCACATTTCGCGCAAATTCTCAAATTTGTTTGCTGAGATGCTGTCTTTAATTTTTATCTACATTCCCATTTTATCGAAATAGTAACTTCTAACTTTCAGCATCCAAATAATAGATGTGTATGTGAGTTTCGCTGTCGTGTGATTTCTTCAATCTAGTTCTGAATAAAATCATGCGGGGTCAGCTATGAACACGAAAGCCACTGCATTTTTCAAATCGATTCAATTTGTTGGTTACGCCGATGACATTGCCATCGTGTGCATTCTGCGCACGAATCCATCCATCGCTTACCACAGAAGATAAGACGTTGCTATCGAGTCTATTTACATCGGAATAATCTTGAGAACTGCAAAGGGCAGTCGAACGTAGAACATCCATCGACAACCGATGCTGCGTTGGTTTGTCCAAACCACTTGCGATGAAACTTATGTTTTGAAAGACCAAAATCATGTTCAACAACAAACTTATTCTGACAGTCTGCTTAAATGATGCTGGGAGCTGCACGATAGTAAGAATCGCAGAGCCATTGAGAAAAAAAAGAAAATTCCAATATATCAAGTCGAAATATCCATTGCGAGGAAGGCAAATGGAAGGGAATGCCAAACCGGGAACTCTACCTGGAAATGCACAAAGAGGTGAATGAGAGACTATACTGTCTCGTGCACATCCCACGCGTGCACACCAATGCCCCGCCTAAGAGGCTTTGAATCCGGAACTCTTGGTTCGGGAGGAAAACCCAAGGTCCAGTATAAAGACCAAGTGATTGTCACATCACAACATGACTAAAAGTAGCCATCAAGGGTGGAAGGAAGCTTTTTTTTTTCATATATTCTTGATTGGGTTATGTTCTCGGTTTTGTAAAAAAAAAAGCTTTCTTCCCTGAAGTACATACAACCAGGCGTACGTATGTACCAGAATGAACACCTCTTGCTTAAGCTGTCACTGAAATGATGAAACACACAACCAATCTAATCCCCCTGTTAATCACATAAATTATAGCAACGCCTTAAGTAATGAATCCAGTTAGATCCTTCAGTTCCCGAACTGAGCAGTATCTTAAATCAACCAACCACTTTCGACACATTTTCATTAAACGAGCATATACTCAAGAAACTAATCCTGCACAGAAATGTCCTCCCCATTCGTCGGGAACTCCGTGTATCCTGGCACATAGTGAAAGGGTTCAAATTAACCACACAAATTGAATAGATTAGTTCTAGCCCCCTTTAATTCAATGTGAGCTTCCTTTTGCGGGGCAACGCACATGATAAATCGGCTGAGGGATGATTTCTTCTTCATTTTACCTCTTTGTTTTCAGTTTCAGTGACAAAAAACAACAGTTAATCCTTTTTTTCTCCTCCTCCCCATACCCATCGTCCTCCACCTCCTTTTTTGGCAGAGCAAATGATGAAAGATGTTATGGATGTTAGGATGGAAATAAATTTCCAACCACACTGCAACCCTCAAATTGCTGAGCACTCAACATCACACCGACACCACCATCGTACCACCATCCGACATTGTCACCGACATCGTGGCCATAAAAGTGAAAAAGGTAAAAGGAAAGTCGTCTTGTGAAAATATCTAATATCTCTTCGAAAGATAAATTGAGGTCGTTTCTTATGCTGTGGTACAAGGTGTGGTGATGCTGTTTTGACACTGTCCAGTAATTTTCGCACACCGCATGTCCTTAATGTAAGGAGATGACCTTTTCCGAATGTTAACAGGCATTTCTACACATACTTTTGGTCAAGCGATGTTCCGCCGGGCGTCGGCAACAGAGTATCCAAGTGTGTCGCCTCTTGAATGTGGTTGATAGGTGGGCGGTTGGGTGTCTGAATACCCAACTGGTCAGTTGCCCATACAAAAGTACCGTGGTTTTTGCATTTGGTGCAAAATTTACACTCTTATCTGAAGCGTTTTGGTTGCAGATAAATTATCCCGGTCCTTGGGATAAGGTGGATATTCCTTTTCCTTACCTTCGTTTCAAATCTAATTTTATGTTTATTTTTTTTTTATATTTGTTGGTGTCAGCAAATAATTATGCTTTTAATTTGATAATAAAGACCTTTTGTGCAGACCCAGTAATAAATAAAGTTGAGACGTTTGGTTTTGTGTTTATGAGTCATTGGGTACCATGTGGTGTTAAGAGCCCTTACAATATTTGTTCAATCGTAACTAGGAAGGACAACCTATTGAATCAATTGCATATTAATGAGATATTCAGCAAATGAATTCATCGTTGAAGTTGAAATTCAATTCAATCATCTTTAGGAGTTGTTGAATAAACGAAATATGTAGATGGAAGAAGAATACGCGTGGCAGGTATTACAAGAAAACTCCTCATCTCTAGATAAAGTTAACAATAAATTCTCTAATCCCATCAGCTGGAGATGGAACTGTTTTTGACGAGACGCAAAATAAGTTTGTCAAGTGAGGAAAAAAACTGATAGCCATGTTGTCGACTTCCATATCATCCCCAATTGTGTATATCTGTTTAATTCAGATCTGGATGCAAAATTTACAACGAAATTGTTTGGCATTGTGATTCCTAAAACAGTTGCTCCCTTAACCAAGGCCGGTCTGAGACAAATGAGTGAACTGTACAAGCACACGTCTTGCCAATACAGTTTCAGTAAAGGCAGATATTATTTCTGCACGTTTCTATCAACGTCTTGGAGGGATTTTTTATGCTGGCTTTTTTCCTACAAGGTTCTTGAGTGTGAGTATGAAATGAAATCATGTATGTAATTTATATTATTAGATAATAATTGCATTTAGGCAGCTAAATGCATAGGTAGCGTAGGTTCATAAAGTCTGCACAATACGCCCCAAAGCGCTTTGCGCCCTGTGCATCCGGGTCCGGCCAGACCACTACAATACATACATCCACAGTCAAGGGTGTTGATTTGTGTCCTTCTTCTCTAAGGCAACAAAAAAATTAGTTATATCGAGTGTCAACTCTTTTTTTCCTACGTTATATAGAGACACTAATGCATTTGGAAAAAGTGTACGTTATATCGAACATTCATTATATAGGCATTCGTTATACTCGACCACCACTGTATTGGCATTGGAAATTTTTTTTATGTCTGCTGCGATTATTCTCTTTTGTAGAGTCTGTGCACACAGGCCAAAGTTGCTGATCGCTCTTAACTTGGCGGGATGCCAGCAAAGATCCTTGTCGATGCATAGATTAAGTTGACATACAGCCTCCCAGCGGAGCTCCCTGGATAGCCATCGCAACACCCGTTGTGAAGTGAACTAATGTATGCAACGACTAACTTGTGGTTGGCTAGGGGCTAACGGAGGGCTAACAACCCGCCCACATAAATCAAAAACCGTTACGAGAGAGCAAACTGCCTCGGATTTACGGAAAGAATCAAAACAACGACTACACGGCGCGAAAAAGGACAACGATTTGCGAGTAAGCTCCTGGAATGTAAGAACTTCTTCACTCCAGGTGCCGCTCATAAACTGGAAAAGTCCAGTATGTACACATACTGCGATAGGACATACGCTGGATAGTACAAGGTATAATGAAGAAGAATGATTGCGACATATACGAGTATTACAGCTGTCACAAAAGGTTGCACATATCAGAATGCGGTTGTAGTATCCAAGGCAGATTCTACACCATCAGCCTTATATGTGCACACGCCCCTACCGATGAGGCTGAAGACTCTGTCAAAGAGGACTATTACGACCTCTTGGACGGTGCCTACGGAGCCTGTCCGGAGCACTATGTCAAAATCGTGCTCGGAGACTTCAATGCCAAAATCGGTAAGGAAAACCTATTTGGCGGAGTGATCGGAAAGCACAGCATTCACGACAGATAATGGGTTCCGACTCCGCGACAAGACGTAATATGATCATAAGTAGCACATGGTTTCCTATTCTAGAAATTTTGACCAGTATTTGGTCAAAAAACCATCCATCAGGGTACATTCGGAGAAGTTGGAGGAAATACTCGACAGACGGCTCTAGGAGGCAGTGGAAGATGAATGGAAAGGTGAGCCTATGAACATAGTAGACAACCTAATTATTCATGGCTGTGATTAAGGCGAAAGCTTTCGAAGCGAGATATTGATGATTTTGTGTGGTTTTTTTTAAACTTTTTGCAAGATATTTTGTATTGGTAACTGGGAGAGGTGGGAGCTTAGTTTTGTCGCTGTGATTTGTTTGTTTAATGAATCTTTCTATGTTTAATGCATTTTTTTTTGTAGCAAATTATGTTATGTTTGCTTTGCTTGTTTTGTTTAAAACAAATAAAAAATGAGGAAAAAAATGTTCATGTTTGTTACTTCTTTTCACTCGATACAAGAAAAATGCTCCAAAAGTAGATTGTTTGCTTACGAGGGGTGCTTTATACTACCGATTAGACTACATCCAGCCTTAGAGATTCTACGATCTAGGATTTGGAAGCCAACATTACATCCTTAATCTAAATTCATTTTATGCATTTTGTTTAAAATTTTAGGTATTAATGAATCAACCAATGCAAGATGTCCCACCAATTATTCTAGAGACTACGTTTTGCAGATGACACATATCTTCTGATGAGTTTCACAGCTAATAGGTGATTTTTTCGCGCGACCTGTTTTTTTGAGTTCTATTGTTGACAACTAGCTCACGCATAATTCGTGACATGCTAAAGCCAAACATGCTCCGTAGGTCTTGCCATTCATCATCATGGAAAAAATTTCGTGTCCTTGGAAAAAAAATTAGCTTTTTTATTTAAAAATTCAGCAACGAAGCTCATGTTTGGTTGAATGGATGTCAATAAATAAAATTCTCATATTTAGTCCCATGAGCAAGCTCAGGCAATGCATGAGCTTCTAATGCAGCCGAAAAAATGCACTGTTTGGTTCGGCTTACGGTTAGATTCCTCTCACTTAGTTATATTAGCGGCGCTAAACCAAGGATTTAAATGACTAAATTCTGTGAAATATATTGTATATGCAAATGCAACGAATGACGAATAGTAATTGCAATCATCAGTGACATAAATAACAGATCTATATACCTACATATGTATTTAACTTTAAACTCCCATGCGAAATATCTCCTTTTGAACATTGTTTTGTATAATCTATATACATATTTGTGGTTGACTATATGTATATGGCAACAATACAGATTCCCACATCGATTAGAAAACAATTGGTGAGGTCAGAAAATAGACAGCTCAGTAATCGTGCACCGATAATCATATTAAATGCATACGTTAGCATTTACCAGTTGCCCATAAACGATAGTACCGACAATCGTTTCATAAAATACCACTCAAGAAGACTCTGAAGTCTTATGCGTCCAATGAAACCCAGTCAAAGTTGGCAAAACTACTTGCAATAAAATCCGTTACATACGCAAAATTCCACTTCGTCATTCCGTCAAGCAATATGGAAAGAAATCCACTTGAAGCTATGAAACTACTTAAAAACACTTCTGCTCGATTACGTCTACAGAATAAGACAAGTTTTTTTCCTTCAGGATAAATGCAGAATCATTCTGCCTCTCTCGGCCCCCCCAACACCTTCTTTATCGTTTCCCCCAGCTTTCGAGAAAAGAAAAAAATAACTTCTATGGTGGTACACCATAGAAATTTTTTATCTTAACGCAATAAAGCAAAATAAACGCTTCATTTCCATTTACCACGGAATGGAGTATCTAAAGTACAGTGGAAGTGGAAGAAGGAAAGAAAATGAAAAATCTAGAAAAATGCGACATGCGGCCGCGGCGGAGGAGGACGAGTTCAACGGTAGCATAAATTAATTGCAGAAAAACCGAAAGTCACTTCCGGAATGTATACATTTCTTCTTACTTCTCCTCTCCTCCTTTCCTCCATCAGATTTTCTTCGCCCTCCGTATTGCCATCAACATTTTCTACCTCAGGACTGACGGCTTTTTTCTTCTTTTCTTGTAAAGTTATTACGGAAAAAATCGTAAAGAATTCGTGAAGAATTTTGAATTAAGAAAAAAAAATAAGTAAATGCATTTAGAAAATGCAAAAACCTCATCACAAACGCCAAGCGATGAGTTTGCAGAAAATGACTAGTAATAACTGCACACTACGTTGTACCAAAACGGAAATGACGGTATTAGGCTTGGGCTATTCGAAAAAAACTGCAATTTATTCCATGCCATAGTTGCCGGTCAAGAAAGTCAATTCCAGCGAATTGGATTAATCAAAAATTATGATATGTTTACACGCATGTGGGCCTTGGCTAGATGCCAAGTCGACCTACACATGCAAGCGAAATTGCGAGGTTGAATTGAACTTCAGCAAAGATGTTGTGTGTTTTTTTGTTTGTGCTTGATAAAATGTTGTGTGTGCAATTTTCTATAGCACTCGCGTTCTGTAACGAACTCATTTGTAATACATGTCAGAGGTTTTCCTTCAGCAATGACAGGTTTTGAAAGAAACACACAGAGTTTCCTTTCCTTCGCATGCCGTGTTCTCATTTGCCACTGTGAGCCCAATGGCAAGTTGTCTGTAATTAAAATGCAAAAGTATATCGTTTTCCTTCGTTTTGGTGATGGAAATCTCGTTCGAGTGATCCTTTATTAAAAAGTCGTTAGGTTTTCACGTCGTCCTCGTCATCGTCGGTGAGAGTCTGTCTGTACCAATCCATAGTGTATCATGCGCGTGTGCCTGTATGCAGATCAATGCGTCTTCAATTAAAAGTTTTCATCCCTCTGCGTAGTCTTTCAATCAAAAACGGAAAATGTCAGATATAAGGTAAGAATATCTCGTCCATCTCGTACATAAACGCTGAAATAAGGGTGGCTTTCAAGTGAAATGAAAAAGGAAAAGTGGATTGGCGGTTAAAATCCATCAGGGATGTTGAGCTGTCAATCAAATTGAAAAAGAAAAAAGTTTCATCTGCTGCCGTCCAAGCAATGGAGTTCTCTTCAAAATGGATTGGGCTTATGGAATTCTAATAAGAATATAATCATTTTTGTCTTTATTTCCATTTGTGTGTTAAATATTTGTCGATTGGATTTGAATATATATACGCAAATGTATGGACAATCACGAAGAATTTATGTGTTCATCGACATTTTAGTGAGATTTTGTTTTCAAAGAGTTTTATGTACGCACGATTTTTAATATTCTTGTTTATAGAAAGTTAAAATTATAAAAATGTTCTTATATTTATTCGTCGCATAGGGCCATAACAAAATCGTTGAATCCCTTCCTATATAACGCCAACATTTTGACTTCATTGAATGCCACCATGTTAGGTGTCATATCTTTGTTAAGCTGCCTTCTCCGGGTATGTGCCGGAAGTCTTTTTCACGACTACCTTGAGGGTTCCATTCAATGGCCTATCTTGTTATATCACTGGAAGATGTTCTTATTGTATGTCGGATCCAGTTCTATACTTAGTTTAAGGATAGTTTACAAAAATATCATATATCATACTCGTGTGTGAAACATCGATTAAGGAAAAGTTGGATGCATTCCAATAGACGCGGTATTGCATTTCATATCTCACAGCCATATAGTAGGACCGACATGACATTCGAGTTAAAAACTTGTATTTTTCTGCCGCGTATAAGTAAAGACGTGAACTATATGTTCTTTAGTTGTCTGAATGCTTGCAGAGCTCCATTGATTCGGTTCGCAATATCGATTTCACAAGCTCCAGAGCTTGAAATGATACAACCAAGGTAGTAAGAGAAGCAGAAGATGCATGGATGAAGAGAAGGTAGTAAACACTCATAACCTACTCTGCTCGTGCAGCGCTCTGGGTAGTCGTAGGTTCCTACACCTAGGGGCCTACTATTTCGATAACCTCAATGAGCTAAACAGCGCCAGCATAGGCCAGCTAAATCCAACTGGTTCCGATGTTAGGAGAAGTCAATTCGCGTGGTATCACAATGGGTCTACTCTGGCCTAAATGTGACTGCCCTTAACAGTCAGCCACTACAACCTAACCTAAGGTAGTAAAAATACTGGACGTCTGCCAAGGGAGTGTGAGTTTTATTTGCGTTGATGTTCAACGTTTTAATTGTTTTTTCGGTGGTTATAGAGAGTCCAGCTTCTGATAAAATTGCCACGACCTTTTGTATTTTGGACATTATATCTTCGTAGTTGTTGACCAGAAGGCATACGCCATCTGCACAGTTATGGGGATTCAGCGATCCATGCACACCCCAAGTTATCCCCCTTTGTTCATTTATGGCTTGGTTGATGAGATCATGTAGGGCGCTATTAAAGTGAGTGTGAGAAAGTATACAACCTGTCTTACACCAATTTTGACCACTTACTCGTAACTCACAGAATCCGTCACTTTGACTCTCTGTACAGATTTTTGATTAAATTGTCAGGTATGCCGGAGTGCTGCCCAATTGCTTGGTGTTATATCGTGTCAAACACTTTTGTGAAATCGATGAATATCAACTAAAGCGACGACTGATATTCTACACCTTGTTTAACTATTATTTGCAAACTATTGATGTGGATCCCATGTGCATTTACTATTCTTTTGTTAATAATATGCGTCAGTATGTAAGTGACGGTGCAAAGCAGCCTGATCCCTTCCAGTTATCATTTTAATTAGGCACGCCTTCCTTCAATTCGCAAGGGAGACATATATATTTTCAATGATAGAATAAGGTTAGCACTAACGTTTGCGTCGATTTTTAACAGCTCGGGAGCAAGATTGTCAACACCAGGCGCTTTATTAAATTTCAATGTAATATTATAGATGTACACTGGGTCTGACATTGCATTAATGCAGTTTCATTGGTACCCATCTTCAGTGGGATAGTGCGAGTGCATCGAGTAGTTGGACATGATTTTCTGTTTGCTGTCTTTCGGTTGTGACGATGGTACCATTTTCATCTCTGATTGACTTTGCATAGGTTATACCTCGATTTGTCAGCCACGTGATACCTTTGTATAAGTTCTAAGTACTCTATGAAGAGTTATTATTTAAGTGTCACCGAAAGACTAAATATTAATATAAACGAGGACAGCAGAAAGGAGATGAACTAGATAGCCAACAACAACGAACTGAAAAAATGGAGAAACAAGTTGAGAAAAAACGTCTAAATTCGAATCTCGGTGATTCCAGAGATATCCAAAATGTACGATTTTTTAGTAATTGTTCTCTTAGTTTACCCTATCGATTCAACACCGGAGTGATGGTACAGGAGTAATCGGGCTCATCAAATTTGTACGCATTTTATGAGAAAAAAAGGCTATCATATGCTAAGTTTTAACCAAAAGCTTCGCAATACAATATCTTAGCACAGTTCAGCTATGAATGTAAATGTTTTTATGACTGAAAAACAATACTGCGTGTGCTACCGTTCTGGTGTTATTACAGCACATATTAGCGTGGTCCGTCAACGCTTATTTTTAAATGAAAATCCAAATTTAAAAAACTACAAATTTTAAGAACTACACTCATTACACAAATTTGTTTCAACAAACGTAATGAACAGTAGCTTTATCGCGGCATTGTGTTTCAGTCACTATGCTCGATTTCAAACTCTTGGCTTAACCAGCTTAAGTTCAGCTAACCCTTACTCTTATAATTTTGCGTTTTCTCTCAAACAGATTAAATTAAAACGTACACATTTCACTCTTTAACTGTACGAATTTAATCAATATTCTTCGACATATTTTTATTTTATTTTATCATTTATTCACAATGACCAATAATAGTTCAAAATAGCATTCAATACCTCTTCTTAACTAAACCGTCCTCAAAGAATGATCTGAAAACTGATAATATCTGCTCAGATCAATTGTTGTTTGGATTGGTTAAACTGAAAGCGAATACTGTGAAAACTGACATAGCTTTCAGAAACAACTTAAATAAGTCAATAACATACTAGAAATATTACCTCAAAGTGCTCTTTAAAAATGTGAAACATCTAACAACGGTAAAGCATTATTTCAAAACTGTTTCTGACCACCCCACATGGTAGCACACGAAACGGAGAAACATTACACCACCCAAGCCTATTGTTTTTTCCCGCTCATCAATGCGCATGGATGTGGGTAAAAATATTCCATTTTCTAATCAACTTAATTGAAACCATTTAAAAATACATTAATCACTTGCTAGAAGTGCTGTGCGTACACATTTCATATGTATGCGCCTTGTGTTTCATGGCATAAAAGTAAACCCAAGCCCTCAGAGCAAGACCAGTTGTCCTTACCGCGTCAGCGGTAGCCCCTTCCACATTTCACTTTAAACAGGGATAATTTAAATTAAAACCAAAGGTATCTGGCATCCTTTTTAATACACACACACGTACATACCGCTTGTGAATCAGCCGAAACTCGAATCGAATCCAGCAGAATGTTGTCGTCGGCAACAAAGTTCCTAAACTTCACCTAATCGCTTTCGACATGCAGATTTAAGTTTTTAATATCGTTCTGATTAAAATATCCACCCACAGGATGAAGAGATACGCTCAACGCAAGCACGAGCACGAGCTCGAGCACGAGCTCGAGCGCACTCATCTCTCCGTCAATGTATGAAACCGGTTTCGATGGGTGGATGAGACGCGTATTCCTTGCGTGTGCGGTGGTGTGGTTTGCGTGAATCTGGCGAGTTATTGTATCTGTGCTATGTACTCCTGTTTTGTGGAATAAATTAAAAAAAAAATGGGCGGATTTAGTGACACACAAAAGCAGAAGGAACACGGAGAGCAGCGGCGAAAAGAAGACCAAAACGAATACCGCCAAGTGTGGGCGATACGATATCCTGTCCTGGATTGGATCCTTTAACTCCCGAGCAGTAAAGTTTGCCGTGCGTTTGTCTTTTCCTTTTTGCTCACTCTTTCCCAGATTGGATAACAAGTTACTGCAGAATGTGAATTTGATTAGGACATTTGCATATTTATACTTTCTTGCGCACCCTCTCCTAACTTTTTGCCTTTCGTCCCTCTTTCGCTTCTGTGTGCGTGAATGGTTGATGCTCTTCGAACACAGTGTGGAAATATTAGTCCGTCTCTTTGGAATACAATTTTGACTGTCACAACAAAATGCAATCGAATTATACTCGGTTTTGGCCAAAGCGAGTGTAATTAAATAAAACCATGAATAATTGAATGAACTGCAAGGTGGGTCAAAATCCGATCTTATCAGTGGACATGTTTTGTCTAATGATAGCCACTTCAATGTACGGAGCCTGTTTCATGCGAGACAAATTCACTTGGCTTTATGAAATTTATTAGCTTAATTTGATTGCGCGGGAAGTGACTAATTATTGACCGGGAACTACAGTGATTCAGCATTATGTTATTATTTATTTGAGTATTTGACTTTTCACGCAGTTATGCTTATCTCAGAAAATAAAACCGTCTTGGAGTGAAAACATAAAGGTTGGCATCAAAACTATGTCGAAGTGATTTGTTGAGGTTCAGAGGCCCAGATGCAATAATCCCTGACCACAATTCCATTATGAGACCAGGTCTATAATTTAACCCTCATGGGCTTGCAATTCAATTAAACGTAACATTTAGAGAATATTACATTAAGTGAACCAATAAATATATCCATGATTCGACTTAAATTGCCCAAGCAGTAGACTGCAACAAGAGTAGGTAAATGTCTTTCAAGAAAATCACACTTAAAGGCATCCCCTTCACTTTTGTAACGACGCGACGTAACACCACACGGTACATGCACCGTCGATTTGGTTGTCAACAGATACTGGTGTGACGGCATCACCGCCCTGTTTCACAGAGGCCCGTGAAGATTTTTGAACATAAATCACTTAAATCACTTCGACATGCAGCCAAAGACTAAGAAGTCGCATTAAACAAATCGCTTCCAAGTGCTGTTTCATACATGACCCGAACCATGTTTCGCCTCACCTCATGGCGGATTGTGTCTTGTCGCGTATGGCGTGTGTATAATTTTACAATTTCGGGCAGAATTTATAGCACTTGACGTAATGTTTCTCTTCACCTTCGATTTCTGGATTCATACACATATTCCGCAGTGGGCTTACTCACACTCAAGTACGAACGAACGAAGATTGTTTGTTGACTCAGAAAACAGTGGGAAACTTGGAAGTTTCCTCATGAGAATATGAAATATCTTCCATCAATTCATCTATCCATATATAGTGAGTATCTGCTACAGCTGGTCGCATAGAGGGTTCCTGTACCATCGAGGGTTAATACGGAATGACGAGGCGCTATGCGATATGCGTAGATTGGCAGCATGTTTCAGTTATTTGCAAAGTTTTTCGATATATTCCAAAGAAACTAATAATTGCAATTCATGGATACGAATCAATGCGAAAGTGGGAGCGTTAATATTGAATTTTATTATGAGAATCTGTGGAACTTTTTCTCCTAGTCACAGAATAGTATTAGGTGGTGGTGGGAAGCGGTAGAAGGAGACGTCTTGAGAACTATGACACTGCAACACCTGGTATTGGTAGCGATGATCCGGGAAGCTTTCGTGATCTGATGCTAAAATTCATCGTGACTGGAGATATCTATATTTTGTGCATACATTAAATTTGCAGACTATTTTTGAAGCAAGACTCATGCTCCGAAATAGAACTGATATCAGAAAAAAAAACAATCTGTTCGCTCAATGTGCACACATTCATAGAGAAACCAAGTATTCTATGGTATCTCTTTGTGTTTTGCTTACATCTTCACACTACACTAATTATTGCTGTTACCCGCGGTGATAAATGCCATCCAGGGGTTGGGAAGATTCTCAGCCTGTCTGACAAATAAACATTAATACTTCATGACAAGGTGTTGAATTGCAGCTATTCTTCAAGTTGGAGGTCAACTAATTTTCATTTTCATTCCTCTCTTCATCGTAATCTTCGGAATGAGCGTGCGTGTTAGGAAGGGGCTGATATTAAGCCTAATTTGAGCAATGCCATTAAATATTTACAAAAACCTGAATATTTATACAAAGAATATGTTTTATTATACTGATGACTCAAGGAAACACTGTTCTTCTTTGATGGATTAATTTGAGCTTGGAATTGATTTGTTTCCGTCGGTCACTTACACTGGACACATGGGAAGATTCCCAACCAACTTGCTTTTCGTCTTTTTTTATATTAATTTTTGAGTATTCAATGGCGCACGTGTTTTATTTAAATAATTAAAATAAGTTAAATTCCCAACTTACAGCTATAGTTTGGTTGACAATTTTTAAAAATATTCTAAGCCAGTCATATGTTATTCATATTTCTTCCTCCTCTTTGTGGGCTAACTACAGTCCAAGGTGGAAGGGGCATTCAACTTATAAACATCTCCATCAACCACGATCTCGCCTAGTGGTTCCACTTATCTGCGGCAAAGGTCTGCAGCCAACTTGTCAATGCGCTTTACGTACGTACCAGCGGTCTTAGAAGTGGAATCAAAGAGACCTGGTTAGACTTGTGTCACTATACGACCCGTTCACTCTTCCAGCTCGCGTCAATCTAAATAGGACCAAAGATTACACGCAAAACTTTTATCTCGCATTTGCCTATCCATGCCACGGCGTAGTACAGCAGAACTGGAATGATCATTATATGTATGAAGTTTGGCAATCCGGAAGACGGCTCTATTTATAAATTGCCTATTAAGCCGTGCAGGAGTTTAATTGTTAGAGCATCCTGCCATAAAAGTAGAATAAGTAATAGAAACTGAAAATAATGTAATGCACACCCGATCATTGCGATCCTTTTTCAAACACAGTACCGTTAGGTGTCTGCCTCAATAAAGTAATAAACGATCGCCTGCGCAATTGATAACAAAAACGGCCGTAGGTTAAGTACCTTATGAAGTAAGGATGTACGATAACTTAGTCTTAACAAAGATCTCGAGGGATGTACGATAACTTTGGCGCCAAAAATTGATAACTGTTTTTGGTAAAGGGGTCCAAAACAAGAATTCTTTACTATAGGAGGGAGAGTTCTATCCCGCTCCGTTTAGGAGGTCGGGGCAATTTATGGAAAACATGACTTAATACAGTGGTGGTTCAGTATAGCGAATGCGGGTATAACGAATGATCGATACAACGTATACTATTTTCAAACCCATTGGTGTAACGTACGAAAGCGAAGGTTAACACCCGATATAACGAATGTTTTTGTTAACTTAGAGAAGTAGGACACAAACGAACTCCCTTGACTGTGGATGTATGCATGCACAGTAACTTCAACTTTTAGTTGCTGTGCAGAAACAATATTTTACATTTATTTAAAATTTTACTACAATATTACGAATTTTTCGGGTTAACGAATGCGAATTCGTTATGCTGGACCACCACAGTATAAAAAAATAATTAAAAAACAACTATTAGTTTATGAAAAATTTGCATACTAAAATTCGCAGATAATTGTGTCATTTCTTTTAAGACTTTCGGAAATGATTCCTGCCATAGAATCTCTCACGGGCTGGTTATTTGATATTGGCCGTATTCTTGCATACCTCTGTGAGGTATTTGCCAGTACACCGAAATTTTATCATTAGTGACTTTTTGAATTGTGACTACTCCCAATTGTTCTCCGTTCAGCATATCATGCAGAATGTTTCAGGCTCGTGCCTTCTACCTTCTACCTTCTATCAATGTGCTCTCATAGTCTTGTGAAATCTTACTTATCAGACCAGCCATGGAGGGTATGCGCCTGAGCAATAGACGCTTTCCATCACTGACGGTCCTGGGCACGCTGTCATCAAGCTGTCCGCGATAACTTGGTCTTTATACCGGAGGTTCGGTCTTCCTCTCTTTGTCGAACCAGGAAACTCGGGTTCGAACACCCTCTTTGCTCGAGCATTGGTGTCCATGCGCTCAATGTCGCCGAGCCAGTGCAGTCGATGGATTTTCGCCTTCCGGAATACATCCAGATCTTGCCACACCTCAAAGATTTCGCGGTTATGCCTTCTCCTCCATTCACCTTTTCCGCTGACAGGACCTTATATCCGACGTAGAATTTTTATTCGAAGGCATCAGGAATCAGGTCTGCTGTTTTTCTTATCGTCCGGATTCGGCTGCGTAAACGTACCAAGGCTAGCAAAATAAGTGTACGCTTTTGGTCCTTCAAGTCAGGAGTTTTGAGCCCAATTGTTTCGACAAACCGAAGTAGCACCGATTGCCAATGACGATTCTATGTATCCCTTTATTTTTATTTCATAAATTTAATTGAATTAAATACACCCTATTTGGCAAAGACTCTTGTATTTGTTGAACTCATTGAAATTCCTTCATCTAAACGGCGGCATAAACTCAAGCGAAACACATGTCAATTTCATTAAAACTCTCCTCGCCCCACAAAACGTAAACATTACATAATGCCCAGAAAAAAAAACGAGCAACAACAAAAAGACAGCATTTCATATCACCAGTATTTATCAGAATTACACACAATTTCGACCCAGAGAATAGGAGTAACAACCGAAGGTGTACCATGCACACGTATCCTTCAGGACGACTAGCAAAGCAACGGTTGTGGGTCGTCTCCAGAACGTTACATGATTAATGACACAAACATGTGTGGATAACAAAAACGCAAAGGAGTGGCGGCGATGGCGGTGGCGGTGGAGGCATACCGCCACCACACTACGGCCGGCCGCTTCAGAAAAACGTTTAAACATCATATTAACTAAGAATTAACGATAAACCATGCAAGGTGTTCCCATAATCACACACACGCATATCTAACCACCGAGAACCCCAAAAATGATGTTATCGAAGATTTTCGCAGAGATCTCACACTTTCGCTGTGTTAGAATCCTGCTGATGGGTGGAAATTACCGTGGCAAATTCGAACGCTCATTGTCTAGTCGACGCAACGTGAAGACGTGAAACCACTCACGAAAAGGAAATGTGATAAATGGTTTCGTAAAGATATCTTTACAAATGTTTCCTCAAAAGTCCAACACAAGGGGGGAGGCGAACGAATCACCAAAACCAGACCCAACACACGCAATGACACTTTAAGAAGTACTAGTGTGTATCTTCGGTCGGAATGAAGACGAATACAAAACAAAAAAAAATGCAAACAAGTTTATTTGGAGGAGTATCCACAATGGCGGTATTCTTTTCTTTTTCTGTATTATGTTATTGTTGTCGACTGCCCCGTGGTTGTAACAGTGAGCCCCTTTTGGTGAACCGACCAGTGTCCCCCTTGGCTATTTTGGTTTTGGGCTTTAGGGCGTGTCTACCGAACGACGGGAAGACGAAACCGTGGAATGAAAGAAAACACAGAGAAATATCAAAAATTATTTATAATTCCAGCCTTGGATTACTGACCATGATAGACGAATGGGGAGAGAACGAAGAGAACGCCCAGCAGTTGTTGTGGAGCTTCCCCCACTCCCCTTCCAGCGGCGGTTAAGGTTAACCCATCGCCGATGATGTTTGATGGTTTTAATATTCAGAAATATTTCTTCGGGGAATCATTTTCTAATCGGAAACGTTAAGGTGTTTAAGTGTAATATCGAGAGCTTCAAATATTCTTCACGGAAGTTAGCATATTTTAAGCATTTTTTTGTTGGTCACTTAATTGACAGATTGATTAGGTTTTGTCGGCGAGAGATTAATTATAGCATAGGCATGCTGCTCATTCAGGTTTGACGCTTCTATTCCTGACGGGCCCAGTGCCTTTTGTCTTCGAGACCATGTTGCTTGATATCGCTACTTTCGGTAGGATCATTCGCTGTGAGTTTCTTTAAGAACTTAGACATTGGAAGTAGAATCGTTCTTGGCAACCGGTGCTGCCTCGTTTTGTCAAAACAATGCTCCTGACCCAAAGGACCAAAATCATGCTGTACAACACTCCTATTTTGCCAGTCCTACTTTATGGAGCCGAAAGCTGGACGCTAAGGAAAACTGCAGAGCTGATTCTTGGTGCCTTCGAAAGATTAAATTTGGCGTTGGATATGCAGTAATGTCTGTGAGGAATGTGAACAGAGGAGAGGACACAAGGGCAAACTCTAGGAGCTGTACCAAGATGTGGACGTAGTATGGAAGGCAAAAATCAGTCGACTGCACTGACTTGACCACATTGAGCGCATGGACACCAATGTTCCAGCTAAGAGGTTATTCGAATTCGAGCCTACTGGTTCGGGAAAGAGAGCAAGACCGAAACTCCAGCATAAAGGCCAAGTTATCGCGGACACAAGAGAACTTGGTTTTGAAGACAGGAAGCAAAGGGCCGTCAATGGCATGAGGCCGCTATTGCTCATTACATTTTGATGGATCGCAGGCTTGACAAGAAAGTAAGTATTTTTGAAAAATGGAAAATATCGTAAAGCCTTGGAAATTTTATTGTGATTTCTATTTATGTAAGTCTATGTAAGACATGTATGTTTTTTTTGGCTCCTAACTTTGTTTTTATTTTTATTTATGGAAAGCATAATTTATAATTAAAATTGAAAACAGTAAAAATTGCGTATCAATTGTCGTTTGCCATTATCTGTGGAAGTGAACAGATTCGGGCTATAATAGAAAGAGTAAAAACATAAAGCCGCATAAATATGAATGTAAATGGTTACCCCCACACAAAAAGATTTGCGAGAGGAAGAGCAAGTGGAGGATGTTACTTTGGTTATAGAAAAGATGTAGATATCTTATGTGAGATTGGAATGGTCGAGGAGTTTGCATATTTGAGTCTTCGTTTGGATAAAAAGAGGTTTTATATATTCCCACCATATTTGAACGGCAACCACTGAGAAAGGGACTTCGATCAACCACAAGATGCAATGACAAGCTGTGATATGATTAACGTACTCATAATTGGAGATCTGAATGCGCTGGCACAAAACGTTGGTTTAAGGATCCACTTTGTAATGAAAGATATAAGCTTTATGAGAAGGTAGAAAGCGATTTTTTATTAAAAAAAATGTTTAAACTTCCCCCAAACACACCAAACTATATGCCTATGGTAGAGAAAGGCTTAGCTCCACGATATATTAAATCACTGAAGATGCAAATTAAATATACACTACGGGTAATGAACATGGCAGACAATAGACTCTCGAAGATAGTAGCACTACAAACAGTTCGAAACCGCATGGTTCAAAGAGTGGTTGCAATTAGCTCGACGGTGTGTGTACTCTTGAACGCAGATAGTCGATTTTGTAAAAACTAATCCATAATCTAATCGAATCTAAAGCCGCATATTTCGACTCAAGACTCTAAGATTTCTTTCACATCGTATTTTCTTTGGTCGATCATATTTACGGATAGAATTCACGAATTTTTGCATTTGCATGCATTTTGTGGACTGCAATCTGCACTTTGTGGATCCAATTTTAATTTGTTAATTACGACATTTAAAGTAACAATTGTGTAGATTTTTTTCTTGCAATATGCTGAAAATATTTTATTTCCGAAAATGCACGTTTCATGCACTTAAGAAGATGACCGCCAGAAGGTTAGGTATATTCCGATTTTTATGGAGCAGCTTTAGTTTAGACGGTCATAGTGACAAGGTACGAAGGTCAGAATTTTATAGGCGACTGTGAGCAAGAAAAAACATACATACATTGATTTTAATATGTGAATGTATGTTGCCTTGTTGCTACATATGCTCCATTCACAAAGAAGCGATCTTAATTGCAGTAGCAACTTCTCGCGCTTATTTTCTCTTAGTAGTCTTGCTATTGGGACATAAGAAATCCATAACACTTTTAAAACGTTGGTTTCTATGAAATCCGTCCTCTAGTATTCTATTCTCAAGTATTATATTTTTTTTCATTTTCAAAAAGTACGTGATAAGTCTAATTGCTTAAGCTCAATTTTCAGCACTGATCAACAGTCCTTATTAAAGAGGTCGTTTCGATAGTCTTCTTCTTCTTCTACTGGGGCCTGTCCGGCTATCACGATCTTTAGCTAGCTGCCTCCAGTTACGCACTCCAAGTGGGTTGAGGTCCTTCTCCACTTGTCTGCGACATCGGTTCCGTTTGATTTTATAAATGTCATATTTCAGTTACTTTTTTTAATATTAAATAGGTGGTAAAAACGTAGGAACCAAGGTCGATTGGCATTCTTGACATACCATTAGCCCACAAAATTTACACAGAAATGGTTTAATGACAGAAAACGTCAGGTTTTAGAATGGCCTTCTCAGTCAACCGACATGAACCTTAATCAATGGAGGGAGCTAAGAAATAACGTCTGTCGTAGCGTCATCAATCTGATTTAAGGGATTTGTTGTAAGTATTGTAAACGGATTGAATTTAAGAGAAGAGACTGTTTTAAAAAATAAAGGCCAGTAATTGAAAAATATGTAATTCACCAAATCAAAATAAAAATTAGAATTGGTGGTCTGTAAAATAATTGCTAAAAAAAACGTTTCAAAAAAGAATGATGCGAAGCAATGAAGATTGTGATAATCTTAACTTGGCTTGCGTTTTGGACAGAACCGGCAAAACTTCACAATATTTTCACAAGCACATGTTGTGAAAAACAAGGGCTTCTACTAAGCTTATGTAACCGAATGAAGAACACAACAACCTTTCATCGATTTTGTAAAAAAAAAAAAAACGTCATAAGGGCATTAAGAAAACATTGGACTCATTCCCTCACCTGAGCACCTAAGTGACAGCAAGTGCATTGCACTCCTAGTAGAACACTATCAAGCTATCAAATGCAGAGTGTACCCACCTCACACTCGTCAAAAGGCAAAACCATCAACGATACACAATGTGTAGGGAATAACTTTCCGTGCTTGCAGCCATTTTTTCTTCGAAAAGGAATACAAGAAAATCCAGTGACCGGTTCGTCCCCTTATTTTTTATTTTTTTTTTTCTCTTCGTACTCCGAGTTGCGTTACAAAAAAAAATAATACTTGTTCCCGAGGTATAATTTAGTTTTCCTTTTTAGTCGTGTTTTTTGTGTTTGTTCGTTTAAAACAAAACTTTTTTGTGGCGTTTCTGTTTGCATGCATGCACAAGTGTGTGGGTTTGTGTTTGCTTGTGTGTGAGCACATCTATGACAGGTACTATGTGTAGCAAATCCGTCGGAACACGAATTTCCTGCGGTTGAGGAAATAATTACATGATTGAGGTGCTGTTGCCTGATGCCTGCTGCCGCTGTTCACCGCAAACATTTCTATGTCACTGCGAATGGCGGCGATGGTGGCGACGAGCACTCAACACCATTCCACTCTCTGCTCTGTCTGTTCGTGTATTGCTCGTGTATTATCTCAAAGAAAACAAGGCAGCAAAGCGTTTCTTTTGTTCTTCGACAGTATTTTTTGTATTCCTTCACCTTTATTCACCCAGTAGCCACTCGCACACATCATATACATATGGAGGTATGAGCCCATGAAAGTATGCATTTATATACATGTGTAATGTGTTTATCATTCGAATATGAAAGGAATCAACAGAAAGCATGTTCGTGATATGGATATCGTGTACTATGTGTTCCAGACAACAAAGCCACACAAGATGGTGTTTCATGTTCGTTTTGGGACGAAATAGAAATTCAAATTGAAAGCAGGATAAGCACAGCACCAGAGTGCCGGGAAGGGAATGGGATAATTGAAAATGGCGGTTGTTCGATAACAATTTGCCACAAGGCAGGAAGGTGTATTCGTGGCGCACAACACAAGTCGGTATCCATTCTATCATCCGCTTCGCCAACGGCGGCGTCCAGGACTATTGTGTAATTACATCGAATTGCTAAGTGCCCTCGCTCAGCTAAACCACCGCCCAGTCAAAGAGTGCTCGATTCAAGGTTCACGATATGTGAGCATGTACTATAATAAAACTACCCCCCACGACCGATGCATGTTTATGTAAAACTTTAATGACAAACTCTTTTTAATGGAGCCTTTCGGTTAATAATACATGAATTAGAACAGGACCTCATCAATAACTGTGTGAATGGCTATGGGGCTTTGACATTTTATGCTTGAATAATGTATCGTCATTTTTGTTACGAATATGATCCCACATGCAACTTTTGTAATTCCCGTTTTAGGCGAAGGATTACAAAGTAAATAGGAAAATAGGCATGATATCTTCTGCATTTTAGATAACATATTTAATTTGAGAAACTAGAATCAGATGCTGAGGGTTATTGACAATTTTAAATATGTATTGTAATTGCAAAGACTTTCTGGTTCCACATTCTTCATTATGACAATACATACAAAATGCAAATCTACTGTTCAAATCAGTGTTCAATAATGAATTTAAAAAAAAAATCAGTTCTGTCGTGAGAAAGTTCGATGAACAGAGATGGCTGCTCGGAAAAAAACTTGGAATCTTTCGTATTCCATTTTAGAGTCTCCGACAATATTTTGACAATGTCTTCGATTGCTGTTTTGAAGTGCAATCGACATTTATGGATGAAATTCGACGTCCTTCTTCTTCGCTTGCAGAGGTCGATTGGTAAAAACCAATCTTCGCCACTCGGCGAAATCTCGATCAATATTGGCTCTGAGTTTCTCTAATAACGTCGACTTCTTGGCGTATACCAATAATTTAACTTATAACGACAAAAAAAAACAGAGGTGTAAAAACACATGATTTAGGTGGCCAATCGACAGGACCATTTCTCGAAATAACACACTCAACGAATTGAGATTTCAATAAGTCGATTGTTACATCCGCTGTGTGGCATCTGAACACATAAATGCGTTATATAACGTATGAACATAGCTCTGTAGCGATCCCCATTGAATAGTATCGTGGCGGTAATTTTTATCTTTTAGCTTCTTAAAGAACATCTCATCAGAATGGACTTTCTTTTCCGGCTATGGAGATCACGCAAGCGTAACCATGTTATCTTGCTGATAATATTGGCGAAATGGCAAAATTTGGCTATCCAGGTTTCTGTGGAGTCAGGTTCGTGATATCGGACTTACTAAAGTTAACAAAAAAATAGAACGATGATGGCATAGATCCTATGTCGTTCGTTTCATCTCATTCGCAGCCCCTAGCTCAACGTGTCATTTTTTTTAACAAATAACAACCGAGAAGATGAGTTTGAAGTTGGAAGAGTGGGTAGAAGTGAGAAATATTCTCCATAAAGACAAAATCTCTTGGACTGGATAATATACACCACGGCTTTATAAAAGTGTTTCTTCCGATTATTCTTCCTTACATGAACCACATTTTCAACGCTATAATCATGACGTAGACATATTCTGCACTACGGTTATAGCAATTCCTAAGAACACAAATCCCCCTGAATATCGGCCAACTGTCATTCTTCCGTTTTTGTCGAAAGTGTTCGATTCTATTGTCAGTCCAGTCAATAAGACCACATAGTGGGACACTATATTTTAAACCTATGAAATCGGGACTCCGTAAAGGGATTCCGTACAAGGTATCTGACGACATACGAAAAGCTAATGACGAAGATAGAACACCTTGTTAACTTTACTTGAATTCTGAAAAGTATTCGACAGTGTTAATCGTTCATGAGTTGACTTCATCTTGTAAGGGAGCCGGCAAAGATCCTTTCGCAGGATTTGACATATTCTTGAGAACGCCGTGGATTCGCATATTTAAAAACTTGATAAACAATTTCAAATGTCAGTTGTTTAGAAATACCAATTCCAAAGAGCAATTCACTCTTCCTTTGACTCATTGAAGATTTTATATCAACACGAAGGCAATCCCCCCCGCCATGACTTGACTCGCGTTACGGATGAAGCAATAAGCATAAGTCTTTTCTAAGATGATTTGTTTAATGATTCAGGTGATCGGCTCATTTGATCGAATCGACATTTCTGTTTCTTGCGACTTGAATCTCTTCATTTCGCCACACACAAGACCAATATATGCCTGGCTGGGGGGTTATGGTCCAAAAATGTGTACCCACGCGCAAACAATTCTACGCTGCAACGAATTGCCTGAACACTGAAGCAATTCTGACGATGATAACAAGTGAGCCAAAGTTCTGATAATATCTTTTAATAAAAGAAATGAAATAACTGATTTTTTTTGATAGCATTAACCTGCCTACGATTTCTCAAATCTGACTATACTGAGTGAATCAATCACAAGTTGAAAATTGAAGATTAACACAAGCCAAAGTCATGCTTCAGCTCCCCAACAGCAAATGGTTCCAAATGGATAACCTCTGTCCTAACAAATACCACGTGAGCATGCAATGGAATTTTCGAATAAGATTAAAATAAAGATCAAGACATGTGGGAAGAACCTGCTTCTCTTAAAATTCACTCATACCGCAGACCAATTTGAAAATGTGTTTGCATTTATTTCAAAAAAATATAGCATTGCGCTAATAAATATTCCATTGCGTGTTCTGTGGTCACAGCCTCGCACTGAAATATGTCGGCTGGTTTCTTAGATTTATTCCAAACGGAAATGGAATTTTGCCCAAGAGAGAGAAAAAAGCAAACGCTTGGTGTCCATTAAAATGCAAAATTACCACCACAACTACATACCATCTTTCCATTTGCAAAACGCATTGCTGAAGACAATTACTTTTTCTCCGTCTTCCCCTTTCGCCCTTTCGGATCCATGCTTTTATTTTCTTATTCGCTTAACTTTATCGCTACTTGCAGTCGTTCTTCAGGCCTCGCTACTTGCGTATAACTTGCTTCGTTTTATGTGCACATAAATAATATTAAACAGTGTTTAAAATTTATGCACGACAAAACCAAAACTGAGAAAAAAGAAAAAACAAAAATGAAACGAAAAACTGTAGCAGATTGAAATGAACCTAAAATGGCCATAACCTAGTTAAAAGCCGGTACTGTAAGTATATGCTAGAAGGCTTACAATCGCAACGAAAAAAAAAACTGCTTTCTTTCGAGGTACATATACACATATATATATTTTTTTTCGCAGTAACTTCCCTTTATTTTGCATATTTTTTTCCTAACCCGGCGAGTAATTTACTGGGAATAGGGTGGAACACTGGTGAAGGGTGAAGCCGCAGAACCGTCTGTGTTCTTGCAAACTACAAAAGTCACCAATCCATTTTCTTTCTTTTGCTTTTATTTTCAATCCGGCTCTACGTCGCTGTGTGGTGCAAGTCCTTTCAACTAGAAAAAAAGTGTAATTAGCTGACATCGGCTTTAATGGGTTCGATGGCGCAGTCGAAGCAAAGGTATCTCTCTCCACTTGAATATGGTACGAGTTAAACAGGGGTGTGGATTGTGGTTAAGTTTTATCACAGTTTGATTCTGATTTATTGACTTTCGTTTTGTGGATTTCTCTTTGTGAGAGCTATGGGAAAAGTAAATTCTGCTGTTTTTTTTTTCTTTTTCTTTTAGAAAGTTGTTAGTTTGGTTGGTTACGAGTATGCAATGTTTGTTTTGGGTTGAGAGTGTATTGTTTTTGTATTTATTTGAAACAAATATAAATATAATTGGATTTGGAAGCCGATACTTACTTATTGATGTCTCACCTAAAAATAGAAAAAAACGAATATTCATTAATTTTATCCTTGTTATTATTTTAGTTAAGATCATAAAGTGACTATATATTTATAAATCAAAATACGATACATTTTAATAAACCAAAAAAAAAGGAAATTCCATTGAAAATGGTTATTTCTGACTGTTTAATTACTAGGCTTTACGCTTTGCAACTCTTAATTTGTTCATACCATGCACTGACTTAGGGCTTCGGCATTATATGACTTTATATTTTTTTTAGATTTTAATCAAATATGACCTCGTTCACTTCCTTTAACAAAATAAGCTTGACTTTAACTTTAAACCTTTAAATTACCGCTTATACGGATGAATGGATTATGCGAACATTGGTCCACTTTATACCGAGGTAAATAAACATAATTTTGTTGTTTGGGCATGGACATCTCCTTCTTCTGTATTTGACGCTACAGTTCGATTTGTCATAATACTCATGATATGCATCTTAGCTCTTATCTTTGTTGTCTTGCATCATCCAATTTTGTATCACGGGAGTTGTAATTAGACAACCGACAAGCGCAGATGAAGGTATTGGCGAGCCAACACTACAGTCTCAACTAACAAAACCTTCCAGTAAGTGTCATCTCTAGATAGCTGCTTCTAATTGCATCTTTACATGTGTGCTCCAGCTGAGACGAGGGCGTCTTCTATTGCATTGTAACAAAGGCTCGGAATAGAAGACGCATGTGGCTGTAGCAAAGTTGTCCGTGTCACAGCCTCCTTTAGCGTTGGATTCGTAGACGGCCGTACAATTCGTGGTCGAATCTTTTTCTCCACGTCCATTACGCCCTCTTTCGGTATGAGAACAAGAACCTCTTCGTCCGCTTTTGAACTTGTCCATGCATCTGTGCCGCAATGCAGTGCGAGGTTGGTTAATGCCTTGTGTAAAGTCAGCTTGGTTCTTCGATAAAGGTTTCCTTAAGGTAAATTCCAAGGCTGCTTATGCTATCTTGTATTTAAGCAAGCTATATCTAAAGCTGACATGTCGGCAAACATTTGAGGTTGTATAGGTTTTCGATAGAGAAGACTCACTGCTACATCAAGGCCAGCAACGCATGAGATAAAACTGCAATGTGAAAAACTTGAAACAAGGTCATGTGATATTTCAAGAAGCGTAATTAGCAGAAGTCAAACACAGGAAGCCAGCCATCTGGCGTTTTTATGGAATCGAGACGAAAGCGGCTTAAATAATATGCGGTAAGCACGACAAACCGGAGTTTTCGAGAAGGAACACATCGTGAAATTGGCCTGAGTTTCACAATATGCAGCTACATCTTCGGTGTGGTCAGGGTCTTCATGTGTCGGCTCAAACGCCATTTTTTGGGCAATTATTGTTCAAAATTCGATTTAGAATATCTTAAATTGAGTTTGCCTTATGACCGTGATCACCCTAGTCCTCCTCTTTAGTGAATGGGTAATATCGTATGTTGATGACGAAAAAAGTGGCATCCAATCTTCGCCCCTCTTTTTGATCGTCGCTCCATTCGATAAATCCGATGAGGCTACTCAATTAAATAGACTGTGCAGTGTGCACGACGATGTTTCCGCCTAGACCATAAATGTATTTTGAGAAACATACCTCTGAACGCCCATCCGACCTAGGTTTCTAGGCCATATGGATCAAATGGATAGCCTATGTGCACTACAAGAAACGTCTTTGATTATACATGGAAATAATTAACATTTCCGTTGAAACATACCGATGTATGTAATAACCTCTAAATCAAACATAAATTAGAAACGGTCGAGTGTCATCGCGGCTTAAAACAGTTAGAACTTAATTTATTAAACAAATTTACATTTCCAGACACTACTCAAAAACGTCGCATTATTGAAGTGATTTTGTCAGATAAAAAAATCGTCGTCAACAATACGAATTGAGTGAAGTCAGATACCCAGAATACCGTACAAAAGAATTAAGAGAAATATTTCAGTTGCGCCAAAGTCGCTTCGACTCAACCTTGAGATTACCAGCCGCCACCACGCCGGAAGGGTATTCAAATGAAGTGCCTACGTTGTCAAGTGTATATGTGTATGCGCATCCAAGCGAGCGACGGAAGAAAATGTCATCTATCATGTGGCAAAGTTGACTTCAACTCTCTGTCAGGGAACCTGAAAAGGGGAGTTTCTGCCTTCGCTTATGCATGCTTTATCATTCCACACCCTGTCATAGTCAGTTTTTTTTCATTCCTTTGCAACGAAGAAATATTTTAATATTTGTCTCCATTCAACAGTAAATGTAAACCACGTTCGTCAGTCGCAACGGCTTCACTTTGAACAACAAGCAGTCAAGTGAGTAAGGTAAATAGAGATGAATTTTTGTCTCTTTAAACACATTTATTTTAAGGTATGCTTAGTTAGACCTGAAGACGGGACTAGTTCACAAGCGAAGTGGAGTGTGATTTGATTAGAGTTTCCTTGTATTCGTGGGTTTTCCAGTCAAACAAGGCATGATGCGATGGGTATGCAGAGTATTCTTAGGCAGCTCTTGCATTGACTGATGTTTTCAAGCCACACGCATTCAGACTGTGTGGTTGTCCTTGGTGCACGGACTGTGCAGTGATTATGCAAACACACTTTGCATCTAAATTGGGTTGCGGTTTTTGCACAGAGAACAGGTTATTGGCGTAGGGGATCTTAAGAAAAATGTTGATCGGGTTGCCCACATGCTCCAGGCAATGCACTGGTTCGATTTGAAGCATAGCCTTATGCACTTTTTCAAAAATTGGCTTCAAAACTATATTTTCTTCTTCTTCGCGGGGCGTTACATTTAAAACTGATCAAAGGGCAGCTTTAATATAAGTCACTCACGACTTGAGTCTATAGTCTTATACCTTATATTCTCTGAACATAGCCGTAACTGGACTGAGGTGATGCTGTGGAAGCTAATGTTGGTGTGTCTCGAAGCGAACAGTGCATTGTCTAGTTTTGACATCCCTTCCAAAACTCGCCCGTGTTTGCAGAATGACGATGGAGAATGCCCGTTGCCGTGATCGTGATCGTGCGTAACTCGAACATCAACACCAGAGGCACGATCTTTCACAAATACGTGCAATTCGCATTTGCCGACGACATTGACATCATCGGAGGGACACAACAAGCTTTTAGTGGGGCGTTTGTGAGCATCGAGAAGGCGGCTAAGGGTAAGATAAAATATAACCTGTTCGAAGTAGTGGAAGACTATGTCTATCTAGGCTCCGAGGTCACCGCAAGCAATGACACCACCGCGGACATAGAACGAAGGATTTGCCTTGCTAATCGCTGTGTTTTTGAGATTGGACGGTAATAGAGGTATAGTAAAGACCTTGATAGTCTCAGCCCTGGTGTATGCGCAAATGCATGGACACTAACCACAGAAGTCGATTCCTGCTCGCTTCGAGAGGAAAGTTCTTCTTATTATCTTTGGTCCCGTATGTACTGATGGTGTTTGGAGGAGGAGACTCAACGACGAACTTTACAGCCTGTACAACTACATCGATCTTTGTCAAACGAATTCGATTCTCTCGTCTCAGATGACTAGCTCATGTGGAGCCACTGGACTAGCACAAGACCATGCTAGATGGAGAGGCGTGTTGGCTGAGGCCCAGGTCCACCCCGGTCTGTAGCGCCAGCCAAATAAGAAAAAGAAGAAAGAGAAGTCTCGAAGCGATGTACATACTTATTCACTACGGCATGACGCCCGCAATTCATTCCTACATACTGAAGTCCATATCCAAATTGAAGGCGTTTTGCTCTCAAAATTGGCTACGTTTTAGATCGCCCCCTTCAGAGAGTGGTTTTTTGAAATGCTTGACCATCGACTTAACCTCTTCCATAATTTTTTGTGTTTTCAAAATGATCACCTCTAGACAAAATACTTGTTGTCAAACAATATTTATTCCAGTCACGTTCCCCGTGCTCCGAAAAACAAGGGTGAAGTTACATGTGGTTGATTTTATTATCCGAAGTCCTTGACGCCTCCTTGCATCTTGGAATTTCTTATGCAATCACTTTTATCGAAGCCCATAATGCCTTGTGGAAGTTGTGCGATTTTATCGACTGCAAAACTTTGGTCAATTTCAGTTGAGTTTCGGTCAAGTTTTCCAAAGTTCGGGGTCAATTTTCCATAGGAAGTACACAATAACGCCGTCTCCTTGAAGGGGTTGGCTACTCATGCCAAAAAATGCTTCATTTAAAGTATTAAAGTGCTTGCCATGTCTGTGTTGTCCTAAAGTGTCCAGTCGAGTCTCAGTGTTATGCAAATAAGTGGCTGCCTAGTATTCGTGACACCCCAGTTCAACATCACGCACAGAAAACAAATCCATCATCTATCATCGTGTGATTGTAAGTTGTAAACGATTCGACCCGGTTATCTACCATTTTCTATGAGGGTGAATGCTTCCTTTTTTATATCCTTGGTTGGTTGGTCTTGATTGACAGGAGGTGTGGACATTGCAACCCTAGATGGATAACCCCCGAAAAATGGTAGGACGAACCGTTACACATTGTGCGTCATGTGTTCCAGCATAGAGCTTACAATTACGTTTTTTTTCTCTCCATCCGATTGCCCTTGCGTACCTCGTCCTCGTTGGGGTTAGTTTCAAGTGTTTTGTGTTAGAAGTTGAATGTATTTATGAATGTACATAATCAATGTGAATGTACTGAGAAGGACATAGAGTATAATTTGTACATAAGTCTGCCGGAATATGTGATGTGCATGTTATACCGAAATAATGCTCCTACTATTTGTGGAAATAAAAGTTTGATGGTAGACGAAATATATAGAATTTCATTCCAATATCTGTGACCACATGCATTATGGATTGGAACAATAATGTTATTACCTCAATTAAAAAACTCCCAATGCTAAAATTATTCTTGAAAAGGGGAGACTGGAGAAACGAAAGTTGACATTTTGTCGCCACAACTGCGTACAAGCAATGAAAAAGCGAAGCACATGAAAAAAAAATGTCTATTGTTCATGGAGTGGCGAATTTACACATATTCAGAAATTATCCATTCCTAAATTATGCATGTGTTTAATAAATATCCATAACTGCTGGACGTAGACTAGGACCATTTCCTTGTTGTTGCCAATGTAAGAGCTGGGATAGTGAGAGAACATCGGAGTCAAGATACAACATGAAGGAGTGACGTCGGAAAGCTACAATTGCAGCGGAATGTCGGACTTGCTAATTGATTCTCCCAAAATTTCTCTCCAAGTTCATCGCACCAAAGGGTGAAACGGTTACCCAATGGATATAAAGTTCGGACAGAAGCCTGTTGGGACAAAAATGGACATCTGGTAGTAGAACTTTAGTCGATACTGAGAATCTGAAAAGATCACTCCCATCGACTGTTAAACCGCGATGAGGTCACAAATACCGCTGTCAGGCACAATGTTCCACTAAATCTGGTTGATGATAGATGGGAGTTCCGTTTCAACATTCCTGACAAACTCGGCAAGTTGTGCAGGTGATGATGGAGAATTCTCGTTGCTCCAGCAAGGTCAGTAACGAACTCACCAGGACCTTCAATGGCAAAAAAGGATTTTTAGCAAGTCTACGCTCTGTCATGTGACTTCTGCAATATCACCCTAGAGAAGATCGTGTAAGACTCACACGCCAACACTAGATGCATAATTTTACAGAAGTCCGTACAAGTATTAGCATACGCCTACCACTGTGACGTGATTGGCAGAACGAGCCATCTATGAAGCATTTCTAGACGGAAGTAGCTAAGATGGACGGAAGCGACTAAAGTTATGCAATGACAAAGAAATCGGGGTTTAACTAAATAAAATACGGGCTGACGGGTCTAATAGCTGCAGTTTTGTATTTCATGGACCCGAATAGACCTGCACAAACTTTTTTATTAATTTTCTGACGTTTATCTCACTTCAATGTTAGTATATTTAAATGCAGGTAATAAATCATATTATTTGAAAATGCAACTAATCAAAATAAGAGGCATCCAGTGGGCGGCAATCAGTCTCAAATACACATGAAGTGCTACGAGGATTTTGTTGGTAAATAAGCGCTTTATTTCTCAACATAGTCAAACGATCTCCAAATACATCATAATGTTCGTTTTAAATTGCCTTCAGAAGACACGACCCATTCAGTGGAAATCAAAAAAGAAATGAGTTCATCAATCCTTTTAAAATGTCGTTAGTAAGCGGTTTCGGGATCACATGCAACGTTTTCTATTTCAGGACCGAGCTAATGCACAAGAAGTAAATATGTGGTCGTTTCCATTATGGAGAGATAAGGTTATCTGCGTGGGCTTCGGTCAGCCAGTGACTCATATTGAAGTTTTGGAAATATTGCGTCTGCATAGATGATTTGTCATCCTGTGTGTATTGTAACTGAGTCAACATTTTGGATAACAATGTACTTAACTACTCCTAACCGAATTTATACTGCTTCTCAGGTCATTAGTCCTCACATAACACTTAAAGTCACTGTCATGCTCATTATTACTTCACTATAATATACTTGCAACTTGACTGTCGAACGTGACACGTTGCTAAGCAGAAGGTAGGGTTCCGTCTCGAAAAAACGCTAGCATGCTTCAATCAAGGAAAGCCAATGAAGCAAACACCATAAGAAATCCCAGATGATTTTCCGTGAGGTCATTAGTGATCAATCCTTCAATCCTTCAAGCGTTAGAATTAAGAACAATCGTTAGATATTTGAAGCAATTTTGAGTATTTTTTGTTTAGAATATAAGTCGACTAAGTCGTTGGGTGTTCTTGGTTCGATCCACGAATCGAGCTAGCTTCATAATTAACTGCTCCAGCTCCTTGGAGTCGGTGAAAATCCTCAAACTTTACTCCTGTCTAGATAAATCTTCTTAATGTCGGTTTTAAGACTCGGCCTAAAACTCTAGGTTCCATCCACCGGTGATAGAACAATAGCACGTACAACACAATTAGTTGCTGTAGGAGCTTGGATGAGGTGGACGTGGACCTCGAACTACCGCCTTCACATTTAAACTTAAAATATAACCATCTTTTATTCATCTGTCAGAATTTTGCACAGCAATTACTTTTATAATACCCAATAACAACGAATGACAAGCTTTTTAAATATTTGAATACAAAAGAAAAAAACATAAAAAAATGGGCAACTTACACAATTTTTCGAGAAATCAAATTGTTTTGCGTTTCACTTATCCGACAACTGAGTCAAATATATGTAAATAATACCTTATCCTCTTTGCTTGCGCCGCCAGTGAATGCACCCCACGAACTTATACAAACAAGAACATTACTCATTCCAAGTTGTCGCACACTTTTTTAACAACTTTAGCATCCGATAAAAAGCAGAGATACTGATTTCGTTTTTTCTTTTCGCCGCCCAAACAGCACATAATTCCTCCCTTGGGCTATGCAATTCACTGTGGTTTAAAGTTTTAATTTGTCACGATAAAAAAAAGCGAAACTCTAAGGTCCTGTGCCCAGGGAGGATTTTAATTTCCTTACAGCTATAAGTTTCATGTTGGACCATAAACAATGTCTTCTCTCGAAACAGACTGAAACAAACCCTTAGCCAGGGGAGGAAGTACTACACAAGGGATGAATACTTCTATCTGTGCGCGATGCTTAAAGAAGCATGAAAAGTCAAACCGAACACATGCTGTAAGAGCTCGCGAATTGTGCATGTCATCATGTTGTATGCTGCCTGCCAACGCGGCGGACTGTGTGTAGATGTGGGTATGCCAGCACACCGGAGCTTAGGTTTCACCATGGCCATGTATCATTTCGAAAATCGGAAACAATATTCAAGGGGTGAATCGCGTGGTTGACACGTGATTCTAAAACCATAAATTACTCGCCAAGCAGAGAGATGACGACAAACGCGCGCTGGGAACCGTTTACATGGTAGTTAGAAGGATGTTTATCTCAGATGCTGTGCAAAGTACACACACTTGAGTTTTATTGCCGGCGCACACGCTTTGACCGCGAAACGTATTGACGTATTTTCACAGCTTGATATTTATAGACATTTTTTGTGAATAATCAAGCAGTTATTTTGATTGGTTTTTTTTTGTGTACCATAAATAGAATTTCAAGAGCCAAACTGCTCCACTGAATTTATCATTATAGAGTGATAGCCGGCAATGAGGCAGCCGATGAACTTGCCAGGAAAGGAGCAGAAACCGACCCATCCCCTGCAATCCTTTGTATGACACCACTTGTTGTGGATGTCAAGAAGAAAGTGGATAACACAATCATAGAGGAAGCTAATAAAAGGAGGAACTCTCTAAATCGGATGCTCTGGCCCAAGTTGAACAGTACAAAAAGTTGTTAACAATGAAGCAGTAACTGGTCATGATCATCTGGTGTACCATCAAATGATGAATGGACTAGCCACCAACTTTATACGCAGAGGCTGCGGCGACGCGGAGGAGAAAGAGATCCTCCAATACCTCTGTCACTACCCCAGTCTCTGCCAGTTGAGGCATAGAACTACAGGATCTAACAAGTCAAAAAAGTGTCTTTTTAGGGGATATTTTTTTATGAAGTAGGACGAAGTATTAGCAAGGAGGTAATATTTCCATAATGGACACCACATTCGCTGCAACTGAACTTAAGTGAGACGTGTCTAACCCCCGTCTACCCACTCAACCAACCTAACCTAAGACCCAGCGGAATATGTATTCCTTTAAGAATAGCGCGGCTATTTTTGATATTGATCTTTTGAACAAGCTCATTAGTTCGTAAGCAAAGATAATCTTGTGCGGTCGACAATACGACGGCGTTCTCAAATAATCGATTCATTTTGTAATACCGTTGCAATCAGGGCCGGTCCGAGCTAAATGAGCGCCCTGTGCAAGTCATCTATTTAAGCCATCACAATAGATTGAAGCGTTTGTGTAAATAAAATAAAATTGCGAAGAATAAAAGTGACACTGACATCCTGTCTAAGATTAGTGCATTATTATTAAGTTCCCACTCCAATTCAATTTAATGCTTCGATATGAAAAAAAAGCATGTGATCCAGGACCTCATTTCGTGACTGGCATCGACTAGTATACTGTCCATGGATCCAACATTTATCATGGCTAGGGAACGTAAAGAAAAGCACCGCGAGTTAAAGGGCCCAAGTGAAGGCCGAACTCGACCCACTATACCCATGTGGAAGCTTCAGTAAACAATGAGGTAAGTCACTGTACTTAGCATGTAAACTTCTGATTACACATCTTAGGCAAAATACAATCACTTAAAATTCGAAGAGTCGTGATCCCTAATCGGAGGAACACCGCATCAGAAGACGTCCGCACAGGAGCAAATACATTAAATGAGTTTTTATGCCAGACTTTAGGCAGCTGGCAAAAAATCGCGATACTTTGATGAGTAAGCCCCAATTTTCCCATTCGAAGACTCCAAGAAAACCTGTCAAACTTCACATCTAAACCAATATTCTGTCCCTACAAAGACTAAATGTGGAATTTATTGCTGCTGCCACAACCATTAATACTTTGTTTCAACTGAGAATTTGTGAGAGAACTGAGATAAGCGAAGAGCACCAACGACCATAAATTCACAATACACCTCATCTCATTTCTTCCGATAGATAAGTTGTTTATTGTCCCGGCGCAGGATATTAAAGAATGCAATTTCCCCCAACCACAGGCGCACAGCATTTAACACACCAGTACAGGTAGAATGCTCACCAACATTACACCACATCGACTTCCCTTATTTTTCGTCTGCCTCTGGCCCAGAACCCGTTGCCACACAACGAATGGATACACTCAGGAGTCAAAACCTTACCGGTTAGAGATACAGACGTATCCGAATTGGGGTAAGCAGCTAGACTCACAGTGTAACCCGATTCTTTTGTGTGCAATCGGAACGGAGGTGATAGCCAAAAATTCCTTGCTCCTTCTTCCTGTTTGACACCCACACAGTGTGTCATCAGAAGCGGAAATTCGCTTTATGATGAAGCAAGGCTACAGCACACTCAAACCAGCGACAAGGGGTGCTCTGCTTTCGAACAACACAAATTTATGCATCGCCACCCCCTGCAAATAATGAAAGCCACAAAAGAAGGACACCTCATGCAGCTCATTTCGCCGGTGAACACCCGCCGTCGTCGAGCGCGACAGTTTTATGCGTCTATAAAATTATTTTTTCCCTCTTCGGCTCGTATATTCGAGAGTATCTTAAAGTTAGATAAGGCGATTTAGAGCCACAGCGAAACGACGAAATGAACGTTATTTATGGAACCGATACACTGCGAATGCGTTGCGTTCTAGGCTAAGATAAATTACACCTATCTCATCGATTCATTGGCTGAATCGCCCCTTTCGGACGGCGCGGCGCGAGGCCACAAAGGTGCTATCAGGTGCGAGGCGATGAAGTAAGACTATATTATTGGCAGAGTGGGCAGTCCCTAATTTTTACGCTGCACTGGTATTACATTTTTATTCACAGATAAATTTGTTAAATCATTCGAAATTTTATGGCCCAAAGAATGTCACTACTGAAGCGACTTCAAATTGAATCTGCTTTGCATTTGAAAAACATTAACCGCAGTTGGTTAAGGATTTTGGTTCATTTTTTTTCGCTTCGATGGCATTCACCAGCAGTCACTTGGTGATTCAAGTTACAGCGAGTATAACGCGTACCCCTGGCTGATTCCATCCAGTTTGCCATCCATTGACATAACAAATTGAATTTCGATGCAAATTTCTCACGATGGTGAGGAGCGTGGAAGATCGACGCTTTTTTTTCTGAATGATATTTAATTGACGGCTGGTTAGATGGAATTTGTGTTTTTATCGCTCAAAAATGAGAAGGGGTGGGGAAATAAAGTGTAGAGCCTGTTCTTAATAAGGGGAGAATGCCGCTTGTGTACCGAAGTGCTTTCTCGGTATTTGGTATAGGAAATAATGGCTATGATTATAAATTTTAAACATACTTTGAGCACTTGAGTCTGTGGCTGTGATTTTAGGGCGACATTCGCAAAATATTATTTTTCAATCCGAACAGTTGCTCACATAGAATGTTGAAAAGTTGCTTCGTTATGGAAATAATCAAGATCTTCTGACTGTTATTTATAATTTTGTTTATTATTTAAACTAGCAACTTTTACAACACGTTGTTCTTCGTATAGCGTTACAGTCCGGGTGATCGTGGGCCTCCACCAAAAAAACATCCAAGTTGCTTGAAGGCCTTGTCTTCTTTGAGAAGGAATAGTCTGTCAGCATTTTCAGTGACTCAAAAGAGGTGTTCTAATTATACGTATATAATTTCCTATACACAAGAAGAATGAAAAACTGAATGCATTCCTCAGTATCTCTTTTGATTTAAATGTTGCCTTATCAATATTTGCCACCATTTTCAAATACCGTCAACATCGCCTTTCCGTACTCTCTACAATCTTTTGACGTCTACTATTCGGAATGGAATACCAACCTTCTTTTATTCCCCCGCAAAGCTCATCATTATTCTTATAATTTGGTTGCTTAGTTTCAAGCTTTAAGTCATGAGCTGACCAATCAAAAACGTCAATACTTGCCCGCGAAAGCCAATCTTTGACCACTTTAGCTGAGTGTTTAGATTCATTGCCTGGTATAAATCGATGACTGGCATGTAGTCGAAAGCGTAGGGCAGTTAATATATATAATACTATAATTAGTTCATTTGATGCTTACAACTGAATTCAATTCCATGTCAGGAAAAGGCCTTCTGACCATGGCGTTACCCCCAATTGCAAAACGATCTTCGGAATCTTGCTTCTTCAACGAGAAACCTATGTTTCATTATGCTTGAAAGTGATCCGGTCATCAATTGCAATTTTGTTGATATGACGGTTTTACTCTTCGCCTTTTAGTCTGCAATCGAACATCAAAAACTTTACAAGTAATTAACTCTTGGTCAGAATCTAAAAGCAACCTAATTCGTGACTAATCACACTTTAGTGAGGATGTTCTGACAGATCTTATATAAGTACATAAATGCCTTCCACATTTAGTAGTGTCTTTTGTTAGATTGTCAGATTGTCCAGTCACAGAATTACACAGAAAACAATAGGGTTAAGTCACGTTGAGTTGACTTCCAATCTTGGATTACAGTAGGAATCACAATCGTCATCTATTATAATCAGACATAAGCGCCGCTTGGAAGAGCAATTTGCAGTTCCGATCCTTGAGGAAATGTCTTGCTCCGATGCCCCTTGATCTCGTGCGATAGTCTTCACCAGCGCATGGTTGCGGTGTTAGCGGTGTTAGTGATTTTAGTGAGTCAAAATCTCAATCGCACTTCTGTGGGCGAACGTTCGCCATAATCTGTGAAAAAGATTTCCATCTACCATACGAAAGAAAAATAATGCTTCTGTTCTCTTGTAGCATTTGATCGATGATGGAATTCCGTGGACTAGAGAAAATGTAAAGTCTTCGACCAGGATTTCATTTCTAAGGAGCTCGATGTGGCTAAGGCGATTTTTCCTTTCATTTCCGAATAATGTGTATAGTATAGTGCCAGTCACTTACCGTAGATGTAAGGCTGATGAAAGGCTGTGTAGTCAATGATCAATCGAAAATGTTTGATTCCTAATTACAATTGACATCCATTCCCTCTAGTATCCACATACGATGTACACATAATATATTCTTCAGAGCCAAGTAACACGTCATTTCCTATGTGCACAACAAAGAACAAATGGAAAAGACAAATCCAACACAAGTTAAAATATCAATCCTAAACTACACGATGTGTATCACATACAGATACTTATCAACATGTTTACAGTGGTCGCTGCAAATGCCGCCACTGTGTAAAGTCAAATAATTCCCAGCAATAAGTTCAACACAATATGATGCCATTACATGGCCCGATTAAACAATAAATTCACGGGAGCATGTAATTCTGGTTAGTCATGCGGTAAACAACTCCCTCATTAGAAAATAGTTTTTCCACTCGTATCAATATACAACTGTTTCATTGTTCACTTATTTATAAAAATGTTTTTTGCTTATTTTTTTATTTGAAGTGAACTAGGTGTAATCGACTAATTACTGCGTACTTGAGCAATTGTCTACTAGTGGCTATTAAATGATTATAACAAACAAGGTGAACTTCAGTTGTTATTTAAAAATAATTGCGGATAAGTGAATTTGACGCATTACTAATACTATTCGCCAATTTTGTTGGATACACACATGTATGAGTGTGCAGAAATGGGGATGTATACTTACGTACGTGGGGATGTACATTTAAATGTGTGCAGAATTTCAGAACCTCAATGCGAGGGCTGTAGAATCGTCAATGGAAATCACTCAATAAGTAGGCGACTGCCTGCCGAGAACTAGTTGTATGTATGTACATACACACAAAGTACAAAGACATTTGGACGCAACTTACTTTTCCTCGGCTGACTCTCCTAAAAATTGCACCATTTCCAGTGACGCAGAATTTTATTTAGCTTATTGAAGGCACATGTTGAATGAATGACTTCTGCTTTAAATTTTAAGCGTGGGAGATCCTCAATTGCGCGTTCACCATTACCTTCGTTGCCCTCGATTTCCGAATTGATACATGTCGGTTTCAGATAGGTATCTTTTCGGAGAAGATATACAGTTGCGATTATATAGATAATTTTTTCTCTAGTTGCAACTATTAGACGAGAAAGGAGACCCCTTTACTGCGCCAACTATCGAGGGATAAGTCTCCTTTACGCGGTGTGAAAGATCTTTTCTGCCATTTTGTATGCCCACCCGACGCCCTTTATAAACACATAAAGAATCTGATAGATCCTTATCAGTGTCATTTTAGACCGGGGAAGTCCCCCATCGGCGAGATCTTCACACTACGGCAGATCCTGGAAATCACCCAAGAAGTTCAAATCGACACCCACCAATCATTCGTCAATTTCAAGAATGAATACGACAGCGTGCATAGAGACGAGCTATGCAACTCGAAGTCTAGCTTTGACATTCCTGCCAACATCGTCCGGTGCAGGATGACGATGGAGAATTCTCGCTGCTCTATCAAGGTCGAAAAAAAAAACATATCAAAACCGTCAATTTCAAAAGAAGAATTGCTTTAGATAAGGCTACGCGCTGTCATGTGACTTCTTTAACATGATCCTGGAGAAGATCGTGCAAGACTCACACGCCAACACAAGAGTCATGATCTTCCAGAAGTCCATACAACTGTTAGCATATACGGATGGCACTGTCGTGATTGGCAGAACACAGCGAGCCGTTTGAGCCATTTGCTGGCACTGAGATGGAAGCGGCTAAAATGGGTCTCACGATAAATGAGGGAAATCGAAGTATACATAACCTATACACAATATATAAAAAAACTTCACATTCTGTGTAATAAGTTTTCTCGAAAACGGTTCATTCTTTCTGCGAAATTATTTTTGTGTGGGATAGTAGATGCCAATACGATGGTTTATAGCTAATAACATGTTCTTATATGTGTTTGGTTTTTGTTTTGGAGCTCGTCGAAAAAAAATTATGAAGGGAAAATGACACGCTCCAGAACGATGACCAACATGAAACAATTGTGCGTGTTGTTAATGATGGAAGGGTGGATTTTACTTTTTGAATTCCCCAGGAGGAACAGGCACAACTTTTTTAGTACCACTGCTTTTAGGAGCAATACGTTCTCTAATCAGAGTTGCAGTGGAGCTGGAATCTTCTGATATTGCAGATACATTGCTAGAAGGTGGTCGAACTGCACATTCTTCTATCTTTGAATATGCAAATCAATGAACCAATAACAGGTAATATATCAAAAACATCTGGGATGGCCAAAGCTTTGCAGCGTGTTGCTTTTATTACTTGGGATGAGGCCACTATAGCTCATCAAAAATCAGTTAAAGCTTTGGAAAGAACCCTGAAAGATTTATACAATTCTGATTTGTTTGATGGGGCCTTGATTTTGTTGGCAGGACGACAAACTTTGACTGTTATACCAAGATCAACTCCCGCAGATGAAATATATGCTTGCTTGCAGTCATCGTATTTGTGGAGACATTGATATTTTGTCTTACAAGCAAATTTTCGTGTTAAATTGCAAAATGATGTATCAGTGGTTGAATTTTCAAAGTTGACGATTGGAAATGATACAATGAATGTTGATGAAACTGGATTGATTACGTTGTCACACATTTTCTGTGGTATTACACCATCGAAATACGGCGTATTCTCGAACATAGCACTGCAATGTAAAAATCAGGGTTGGTTGAGCGAGAGAGCAATTTTGCAGACAAGAATAAAGATATTAATGAATTGAATTTCTCTATGCAATCCAAAATACCCGTCGAATTGGTGTGGAATTGGTTTCATACAAGTCTGTTGATACTGTTACTATTGAAGGAGAGGTGGTTAATTATCCCACAGAATTTCTGAATTGATTGGACTTACCTGGGTTGCCGCTGCATAATCTTTGATTGAAGGTTGCCAAAACTTTGTAATGTTACGAGGCTTATTGCGAAAAAGTTAATGGGCAATGTTATTGTAGCCACTATTTCGATTGGAAGACGTTTTGATTCTACGCATTCCAATAATACCATCCGATCTTTCGTTCGAATTCAAACGTGTGTGGAATTTGTGGGATATCTACACTTAGAATATCCTCGTTCGGGGCAATTTTTGATATCGCTGGTTTATTCGCTTGGACTTGCTTGGTGACTGCTTCATATCGCCGTCTTGAGATAATCTTCGACATCGCTCGTACAGCATGTACATAGTGGCTTGTGATGTGTGGTATATATGAGGGTGCTGTTTGCCATTTCGTCTACATGCTGTCGGTATCCATACAGTTTTTCCCACAATAAATTGCTTATCATCGATACGTATACGTATACGCAATTGCTAACTTTCTCGGGACGATTTTGATGCTGTGGGAATTTCAATTTTCTCAAAACCCGTTAAGCTTCATTGCTAAGGACGATTTTGAAAATGCAATTTCCAACTGCTCCAGATCCCATATCACACAGCTCTCCGTGATTATATGTTTTAACCGTTATGTCAACACCCACACACCCGAGTTTATTTTTCATTTTGAAATTAATATATCTTGAATTTTTTATGTGTCGTATCGACTTAAGGTTTAACTAAAAAATAAACTGCATCCTTACTTCTTAAAATATTTTTTCCAAATGCGTTGTATAAAAAATAAGAGTGTCTAACTGCAACCGACTCTTTCCAACTCCTTCCGACGCCCGTGGACATACAAAACCATATGACACACTCGGGTGTGTTGAGTGTATGTTTGCGTATAATTTTTCGGGTGTTGATACAAGGGTTAAATGAGTTGAATGTTTATGAGACCAAGACTACGTCTCGATGGACAATTTACCTAATTCAATTTGTAAATACTGCATATATTCGGCAGATTTTGTTTGTTTCAATGAAGACGCAATCAAAACTTTTCCCTCGAAGAGACCTTCATCCGCTTTTGAGATAGTCCATGTCCCTGTAGTGCACAACAGGATGATCAATGTTTTATATAAAGTCAACTTGATCTTTAGTGAGACGGATCTATTACTCTTTTGCCTCTTAAGCCGAAAGAAATGACTATTGGCAAGCACTTCAACCAAATTGGAGTGCCAAACTGGAGGCAGCTGGCCAGAGGGGCTTGTTGGTTGAAGCACAATTTCACCAAGACTCAATAAAGGAATGTCGAGTTGAAGATAAAAGCCACTTCACGTGTGGAATGCTGTCAACACGGAGCACTGATGTTCGACACAAAATTTGATAATTCACATGTTGTTCAGCTCTGTATCCGTCTATAGAGATTTGCCATGTATTACTAAACAGTTCACAACTAATTTGCACACTGTTGCAATATTTGACAAGGTCAAATCACAATTTTTATCATTATAGATGTGGGACTGGAGTCTGTTAACCCTTTTAGTCGAAGTGCATTCTGCGGTCTATCCATTATAGAATTAGCGACGCTTTCTTACTTATGATTACTCTTCACATCCATTTTGTGTAAACTAGAAAATATAAAGTCAACTAAAGTCGTGATCTTCCATCACTGACACGCTGCTCTGAAAATTAAAAGAATTTGCAAATATTCCCTTATTCCTATATACCCTCTGACAGCGATTTGTAAGGGATGATGACTTTATTAAAACACTACCCTCAATCGAGAGTCATCATTTTTCAGTTCGCCATTATTTCTTTCGTTTTTTTATTAATTCACCCAATCAAGTGATCGATCACAATCACAGCTCTCGAAGGGCAAATAAAAAAATCAAAACTCAATCATGTCGCATAATCAAATTGTGATGCAAATCAATCAATAGCTCCTTAACAGGGACATGTCCCCTGCACAAGACATCTGCAGCAGCAGATGAGTTAAACAGCCAGACGCTTGACGGATGAGCAAAATATACATAATTTGTCTCATGTGCCCCAACAATTGCGACAATTGTGACAGCAGATACAATTGCGGTGACAAATCATTTGGACTTTACCCATCACTTCTGACGGGCCAAGATTAGCCGACACTGGCCATCAGTGATACAATCTCTTCACAGTAAAGCATTAAATTAAGAATTCGATTAACGCCTAAAGATTTGTGTAACACGCTTGGATTTGATAACTAACACAACGTAAGTACACCCGGATGTACAATCCAAAAATAAATGTACTGCGTGTAGCTGTAGGTAGGTACTCGTCTGTATCTTTAGTGGCGGCTCGGCGGCGTAATCCAAGGTGGTTCACCCAACTCAATCATTAAAGAGAGAAGCTCCATCAACATGTCGTGTCGTGATATGGTCGACAGCAGAGAAAAAAAGGTCAAGTCCTCAGTGATAAATGATGTTGCCTAGACAAGATGACATGTCGAAATTTTTGGTTGTCGAGGGTGAATACGATTTTCCATAGAATGTGTTTATTTGTGTCCTGTTAAGGATGGTTTAATTTGCCAGTCAAAAGGCATAGATGTGTATTCGGGTGAATGTGTGGATTTCTCGTGTGCATACTGTAAAAGTGTTTAAAAGTTTTGCTTAACATATCCGAAGTGTGACACATCAATTCACTTGAAAATGTGCTTCCTATAAATCATGAAAAAAACAACGAAGAAAATGCAAAAGTATGTGGGACGCAACCCTTCCCGTGTTTTTGTATCGTATCTGATTGTTAGAACTTCAATTGATGGTTTTGTGCAAACATATTCGTGAAAAGCCTTACAATTTCCGCCTGTCTGGTAAATTTAAGGTTTCACCGTCAAAAATTTGGTTTCTCTTTAAAGTCAATTTCGCACACTTTTGTATGAATTGACAAACGGCTCAGGCATGCATGACCAATAGAAGCATAGAAGCACTTCGCTTATCTTCAAACTTTTTCGGTCGTCTTCCACGTTCTTGTCGAAAGAACAGCGGTGTGCAGGAATGATTTACTGAGATAATGTCCTTAGATAGTTAGCTGGAAATTTTCGGTAACCTGGGTGGCAGGTCACAGTGACGTACCAGAATATAAGAAGACCGATAAGCTGGCTAGGCAGTGATCGCTTGCAGAGTAGTTACACAGCCCACTAGAAGCAGTCGAGGTGATATCTCTACGCACTAAATGATCTCTTTCGGCTAACTCGTCCTGATATCGCTAGATTCGTGGCGGTCCGTATGGGACACTGGCCGATAGAAGATCATGCTGTCAAACTAGGTATCTCACACAATACACATTTCGCAGCCAACATTCAACAAATCAATAGACTACCCTCAACAAACTGAGAACTGATTTGGAAGAAAAAAGGTACTGCATGTGGATGCACAAGGCTTGGTACAAAAGACTGTTGTATAAACTACGGAACCTACATCCGCAGGACTTCTACCTAATTATACGAAGCTATCTGAACCAACGTCAATCAAACATTTTAAAGACGAGAGCAGAAGTGCCCCAAGGATCAGTTTTGAGACCATTACGAAGTAAGACCAACAAGTAAAACTATGGTTGCTTTATTTGGTAACTATACAATTTTACTGATGTCGATGACAACGCCTCGAGTCAAGGGTTTTTAGCATAAAGCGATGCAAAAGAAATGTCGGGGAAAAAATGTCAAGGAAATCGAGGTGCGGTCTTATCGAAACTACATCTGTCTGTCCAATCACTCAACAAATCCTCCCTTCAGACGCATTTCCTTATGCGTGCTCATATTCTCAACAATGGCCATCTTCACGTCAAATTACATAATATGTACACCTATTCAATAAACTCCGTTAAAGCATCAAGCGTCCGGTATTAATAAAAATCGCCGTAGTTTAATATTTTCAATCCATTGTCTTACCTCAACATTCTAATGATAATGTCCTAAAGGCTGCAAAGCCGCAAAGACAAATAATTATATCGCGGCATATTAAATTAATTGAGTTCCTAAATAGATTGCCCCCTCATTGCGGCTGTCTGGACCGCATGAAAATTCACATAATTTCTTCGCCTATTTCCGCCATTATTAGCACTTTAAGCGCTCATTTAATGCACATCACAAAGAGATGGGCAATAGCCTTGGCCGCGTGAAAAATTAAAGGTGATCGCAGGAATCTCACCCCTTGTAGCCAGACAATATGCCAGGCCTGCCGGCTTGAAGTATGAAAAATAAAGATGCGATTAATTGTTATGGCTGGGCCGGACGGGGTATTCTCCCGTACGATACCCTTTATTTTTCCTTCGCCCGCTTTCTTCTGTATTGGTGGCGAACTAATTGGATATGGTGGTGCAGTTGTCTTCTCGCCTATCCCCCAACACAAGGGTTATTTTTTTCTTTCTTCGGGCAAAACGACCACGAAAAAAGGTTCTCAAATGCGGCAGGATTAAATGGTTGCTATCTCGAGAGTGATTTGTCATTATTTTCCATAATGTTTCAGGGATGTTAATCCCAAAAGTATCCCACAAAAATATATCTACTCCACCAGCGAACGGAATTCCAAAACCGCCGCGATCCTGGCCCTATACATAGGTAGAGGCAGAGTGGAATTTCTTGTGCGCTGCTTTAAAGTTGATTAAGTAATTGATATCAATTCACTTAGAAAATTAGAAAGAAAAATGCGCGGGTGAGCGCAAAAATTTGGTTATTGATCTTTGTTCCGAGTCCACCCCTCGGTACGTTGGGGACACGAGTGGATTTCATTGAGAGAATAAAAAAAATCAATATTCTTACACGATTAGGGCGAGGCATTAAAAAAACGACGAACAAAACGCTTAATGAAACCATCATCCAATGCCTCGCCTAAGGATTTTAAAATATGTATTTTTTTCTTGAGCATGAGCATAGGGTGACGATGAGAGGATGTTTTTGTTTTCTTCTGGCCAAGCAAAGTTTGAAATGAAATGAAAACAACCCTCCCCCAACCAGTGAATTACCGAGCAAATGTACTTAACTGTTTAAGGCTGGGCTATTCAAATAAAGTTTGAACGACACCAGAATTGTACTTTAAGGAATGTTTGAGAATACTCTAGTATCCTCTTTCGGAGTGGAGGACAACCAAAGGGAGGTATTACTTTCAATTTGTGGGCTAATCTCCTCTGCATTAAGGAATAGTACTCGACGAGTGGATTGTTGCTCTTTTTTTTATTAAATGTGTGGACTGTCTGATAACCAACACTAAAGAATGCAAAGAAGGATGTGTAAATATGTTTCCCAGTTGTGTGGAACTACTTAAAAAACGAAGAATATGACAAAATGTCGATAACTACGCCCAATCGGATCTTTCCCCCACCTGTTCGCCTAACACTGATAAATGTGAACACATGTCTAGACTTCAATTATTTCCCTATATGTGTATTTCCAAACAATTACCAACTATTGAATTATACAGGATGTGTCTTTAACAAATTTCAATTTACATTCAACTGTATTCTACAAAATTGTGCATTTTTGCTGAGCTCTGGCTCAAGCGGATGTTCGCGTTTGGTTGAATCTTGCTATATACATAGATTTCTTATGTTAAGGATTTTGTTATATACTATATTCCTATGAAATTCGAAGTTTGACTTCAACACGAACAAATTTCTAGAAAAATGCCGATATCCTGTTTTGATCGACTCAAATCACAATCACCGCCCGTGCTGGTTGTGTAGGTAGATTATGATTCATTAAGAGTGAAATTTGTAGTGAATTTGTTGACATACACAGCTTCTTTCAAGCAGAAGAAATGAAAATGGGTAAAATCATCGTTGAGTTTGGAGCATTATTTTATTGGGCAAAAATGCTCGCATAATTTGCATCATCCGAGGCTGATGTTCGCAACTAAGCCTGGTTCAAACCCGTGGACAAGACGCCACTGCACACATTAGTTCACCTCTAAGCGATTGGTTTAGAGGCTATTCAAGGGCGACACGAGGAGGCTGTACTTGACCTCTGCATTTGCAAGGATCGTACTGGCATCTCACCAAGTTGAAAGTAATCAACAAATTTGCCGTGAAAGCACAGGCCACCATGCTAACGCCCAGGATCATCCCGAAGAATTTGCATCATGTTATGAGCTGTGTATGTCACATTATCCGTCTTGTTATCACATGCTTTGCGGGCCTTATTGAGGAATGATCCAGGCTCAAGAACATGTAATAATATCGGCCAGCAGCATTGCCAGAGTATTGTCTGAATCATCCTTCAAGAAATATTAGCCAAATAGGCCATCCTGCAGTTACTCTACGAAAGTGTAGTGACATTTGATTTTGGAACATATTTCAGAAGCTTGCTCAAGACGCAATGGCTTTAGTTTGAGTAACTGCTACGTACTGCAGCAGTGGATTAAAAAAGTGAAATGATGTTACATATGTATTTAATCCAGTTGCACGGAGCGTTCCGAGCGCACATCAGGATCGTTTTTTTATCAAAAACAAATTACCTACCTACACTGACCGATGTTGCTTCTTCTAAAAAAACGTACTTTTAATGTAACAGAACTTAGTGTTATTTGTCGATATGGATGCGAGTACAAGAACCGGAAGTGTCCACGATTTTTGCATTAACTTGATTATGGCTTTGCACGAATGGTTCAAATACGGACTCTTTACAACCTTAAAAAATTAACAAAACCAGTAAATCCCCACTCACTGTTAAAAAGAATACATATGGCCTCACCCGAATAACTTAAATGAAATACACTCAATTGTGTAACCACTTGCACACCCCAATGTAAGGTCCTAATTCGTCACATCGACAAAGATCCAACAACGACAGAAAATTGTGTTCAACAAATGTCGCAATAATATCTCTTAATCAGAGACTCACTGAATGACCACAATCGACCGATTAACATGCATCCTCTGAGCATCAAATAATAAACAAACCGAAGAAAACCAGACGAAAAAAAATGTATGTGTTCCTCCCTATTAAGGATAACAACCGACAAAAGGGAAATTCCATGTCACTTGAAGCATTATCCCCGAAAAATTCGGTGTGATAAATAGCCACAGCTAATTTGAGCATATCCACACTCGGTCTCATGCACAAATACACACCTCAAAGCAGTCCCCAGTGAGCTGGCTCTCGTTCGCCACAAGGACACGCTTATTTTTCCCATCTGTGTTATATGGCTGCCTGAAGCGCCGCTGCCGCCGCCACCGCCACCACTGCCACAGCTAAATATTCATTCGCTTGAGGGTCAATATATCTTCTGCGGCATTCGACTTCATGCTGTGATAAAGACAAATGGTACGCACTCAATTTTAAGGAGCAGCGCTCATCCTGTGCCATACAGTCCTTGTTCGGTGTGTTGTATTAGATTTTTTGTTCGCCTCTGTGTTCCCTTTTTGGTCTCCTTTCATCCATCCTTGGGAGAGTGGTAACAGATAGCCAAGGCGGAGGTCCTTTGTCAACATCTTCTGGATGTGGAACTTTTATGTGAAAGCTTAGTCGTACGTGGAGATGTATACACTAAATGTACACGACCCAGCACGTCAGAGTAAGGCTACAGCGATTATCCACCCGGAATGGGGTCCTTAACAACATATTACACTTAAATGCCGATTAAAGCAAGTGTATCGTTACAAATTGCCGCCTATTTCGCTTCCGGAATCCCCGATATGTGCGCTTGTTATTGTATTCTTTGCCCGACGCTGCCAGCCTGGGACCCTGTTGCTCGGTCATAGGGCTGCCCGTGAGGAAGTTTAATTCCGATCCATCGTACGGATTTTGATTTTCAATTCAGAGCAGGTGATTTTGCCGGCACATTCCTGTGTGTGTAATTCACGTCAGAATCATCCGTTGCATTAATCTGCATCAGGAAAGGCTTATTGACGGTCGGCGGTCCGAGGTGTAACGTGGCGTAGCAATTAAATTGCAATTTATGCGATTTTACGTTAAAAATGTGCGCTCTTAAATCAATTTGTCATTTAGTCGGTTTATGGAAATCAGCTTTGCCTCAGCCGATTATCGGATTATGCAATTTTTACTTAGGTAAGGCTCGATAGGTATGTTTGATAAATACGCACACTTTGAGCAGTTGAAAGAGACGGGATGGACGATTAAACACATTCAGCACTCGCGGACTGAGTCTTGTTTTTCCAGGTTTCAGTTGTTCATTTCCTTAAACGTTAGATCGGTTGATGATGGCTCGATGAAACTCGTTGAACTCGTGTAAGATTGAACAACGTTGCGGTGATCATTTATAAATAGCAACAGGATTTACGCTTTCACCTTACGGTTTTATTGTGCGTACGCTTAAGTAGGTCAATATGGTCATGAGATATCCTCTAACGTCAGATATAGTATAATACCGTTGAATTGATGGTTCTGAAACTACAGCGTGGGACAAAATAAGGGCCAACCAATGCACGAATGACGTTTTTATTTTCCAATATAACGGCTTTTTTTTTCTTTTTGCGGGTTATAATTGAATGCCTGGATATGTATAATGGAACATGCAGTACACAATAGCATTGTTATTATTATTTATTTTTTTATTTATTATTTAACTGTGCCAGACTATTTTTGGGTATATAACCAGAGACTATTCAACAGCTGAAACAGAATATTCGAGACAGAATGTGAAGTTTGTAACCAGACACATTACGTGATGTTATGGAAAATGCGTCTAAAAGTCGGTACCGTGCAAATCGTGGGCATTTGTATGACTTAATTTTCCACACATAGTGCACATAAAATGTGCATAAAATGTATTTATTTATACATATACTCTTAAATGGTAAGAGAAAGAGCACGCTTGATGGAAAATATTCGGGTGTTTGAGAGGGCTTATCTTCGCCTTTACAGAACACCAGAGTCCCAGTACAGTAAATTCTCCTCCAATGAGGTTTTATACAACAGGCCGAACCTGATACGAGTGGACAATTTCCTGTTGAAATTGATTCGAGGCCATACTGCCAGAGCGATGAACTCAGCCAATAACCTGATCTCGGGGGCTTACTAGCCCAATCCTCAGTACCACGAAAGGGTACGTCATAACGGCTTCGTCCCCCCAGAAGCATTCCTCCATTTGGACAAACACGGTCTGATTCAAAATTAAAATGCGGTATCGCTCCTCTTCCACATCGCCCGTTCGGCTGTGGATAGGCGACTCAACCACGACCGTTCCGTCGCACAACGAGCTGAGGAGGGTCACCTCCGGTTCAGTACGGCGGTATTAAGGCGAGATGTTCGGGATGTTGCACTGCAACACCGAAAATTCTGGTGGCTGTGCAGTGATGGAACTCCCTCGTCGAACCCTTTAGACCAGGGATAAAAACGGGCAGTGAGTATCGCTCTTTGTCTTGCAGCTGATTAAACGCAATTTTATCAGCCACAACCTATGGCCGACCTACATAGCGTAGTTTTTTTAGGGTAGTGTTAAGTTGTATATATGCATGTATATAAAAAAAAAAGGTTTACACATGTGTACACTTGTGTACTTATGTGTATACACATGTATATTAAGGGCATATGCATATATATGTGCGTATATCATAATATACACATATATATATATGTATGTATGTTTAGTTTAAGGTAGTAAGTAAGTTAGTGTGTAAGTTTTAGTAAAATCAGTTCTGATATTAAGTTTTTTATAATTTTCTTAATCTTAAATTGCAGTTCAATTTATTTACCTTTAATAACACATCGAAAGACATAGCTTAAGATTAAGTTTAGCATAGAGTGTCCGCCTAGGGCCAGTAAGTTGGAAGTAGTAACACTGTTCGTTTGACTAGTTTTAAGCATTTTTGTCTAGTATTTAAGTGCTTGTTATGAATTAAGTAAATAAAAATTAACTAAAAAGAATCAAAATGAGAGAAAGAGCACTGATGTCTTTGGTAAATTTGTTCAGAATTCTGTGAAAAAGGTTTTGGTAACAGCTTTTTTTTTGTTTCTTGCAAAACTCTATTTTTTAATATGCGTAGCAACGCGCGCCTTGTACAACCAGTATAATATATAAAAGAAATTAATTAAATCATATGATTATTATATTACAGCAGTTACACGTGTTATAAGAAGGATTGGTAGTTCTTTCACAATTCAACTCCAGCCTGTATGTCCCAATTGGAGTCCTACTCACATACTTTTTCACGTACATTGTTCTATCAAAAAATTCTGCCAGCTGGAAGCAATGCGGGAAGACAGTCAATAAAACAAATGAAAAATCGTCTTGCCCAGACGTGAAATCGTAGTCTCTACTCAAGGCAATAAACGGTAGCAAAACGCAATCAGGGTCAGCAGGCCAGTACTATAGCGCACTCGAAGAATAAGTCACTTTCGAGTTTACTTCTTCGACAACTTACACAAACGTAGTAATGCTAGTGGCTGCCGTCTCAACCGTTTTGAGGCCACCTGATTCGCGGTCTATGATGTCCTCAGTAGGTAAGTAAGTCCTGCTGCATAATAATCATGCTTCACTTATACCTTTAAGAGCCATTGTGCTGTCACTTTCCGTCTTTGCAAAATATTTCCCTCGTTGACCTTACTGCATTTCATTTATTGTTAAGGAACATTTGGTCATTCTAAGATTTCAGTTTCGACCATTTTATAGCCATTTGCTTGCTTGAAGGTGTTTTAGGATACCTTTTATATTTTATAAGTCCCTAGCATTCTTCTTCTAGTTTCTGCGAGAGCGGTTCACGTTCTGAGATACCGCAGTACTCCTTCCTGTTTCTTCTCATCTCTGCAGCTTCTACATAAGTCATTGTAGGACGCTTCGAGTCTTCTGACTATGTCCCAAGTGTGACTGTGACTCTCAGCAGTCAGCCACTTAATCTAACCTAGTCATAGATGCTTCAGATTTCTCATTAAGTATACTCTAGTCAACTCAAGTTCCAGTCAAAATATCATCACATTTTCTGTTTTAATCGTCACTCTGCTTGTTCGTGGACACTTCCGGTTCTTGTACTCGCATTCATATCGACAAATAACACCAAGTTCTGTTACATTAAAAGTACGTTTGACACAAGCCACCGCGAAAATCGCCACGCCACACTTTAATTAAATTTCCTCCTTATTTTTCACGTTTCAATTCAATCTCGGCACAGATCATTAATTTAAAATAATTTTGTTGGTCTTTAACCACAAAGGGGATGGCTGCCAGGTCATAAAATACTACAAGAGGTCGTCGCTTAAAAAAGTAAAAACACATCTCATTCCAAAAAATCGCTTCATAGACGGGCGAACAAAAGCAGAGCTCAGCAAACCCAGCCAGGATAAGACGACATTATGTGGTTATAAAATGTTCGAAATCACCCAACAAAACAAACAATGACTGCACAGATTCCCCTCTCGTCAGGAGTTGCATCCCTGATTTAAATTTTATATGAAAAAAAAACCTCTTCCAGAATGGGGTAGTTAATGCCAACGTCATCGTTCCTGATGAAATTTCCCGGCATGAGCGCTGCAATTCGTCCTTAAAACAACGCAAATTTTTATCAAAAATGGTCCAGTGCATCAGTGGGATTGTGCGATGACGTGATTGTTTTCCATATGCACGTCGTCACGCAGCAGTTTTTGGATAAAAATTATTGAAAACATACGTGCGAATGATGAACAATAAATAAATATTGGAAACATGTTTCAATTCGAACGTGCAAAGGGAGAAAAATATCGAAAAAAGGAAAAAAACAAATTCCCCGAGTCATTCTGCTGTTCGTATTCATGGAATACCATCAGTTCCTGTGGGGGGATGTGCCATATGTTGCAGATCGCCTTAGAGGGTGGTGACCCAGACATGTGAAAGAAATCCATACATGCATTAAATCACCTACGAAACACAGTTTAAAACAGAGTTTTGATTCCACCCCGCTTTTAGGGGTGGAATTGTAGCGATAATTGTTGGACTAATTTATGATCCCCATTTTAAATTGTTACACCCTCTCTTTAATAATTTTTTGTTTTTTCATTGTTTCTTCCATCCAAGCGTTCTGACGAAGTTTTTTTTATGGCATTTTTATGGATTGTATCTTCAAGGATGATTGTGATATTCGCATCTCGAATGTCGTATGAATGAAAGTTAACGACTCGTATATATTAAATGCTCGTAAAACGAATTCACAGTGAAGTTGAACTTTGTTGTGATGTGAGTTAGCTCAGCAGATTGTGTCGTGTAGAGAGGGCTTTGATAATTGAGATGTATTCTGGTAACAAATGATCTTCTCCTCATCATCATCATTATCGTGGTCGTTATTACCGTCGCCAGCATTGTCAGTGTGACTTTGCTTGCTCTGTAGCTGTGAACTAGGCGAAGCTACCGCTTTTGCTACTGCTTGGATTTGCTGTGAACGAAGTGAGTGAGGAGCAGTGAGTTATGAAGGAATAAGTGACTTCGGTTAATTGGTCTTTTGGTGAGCCGCAAGCGATGTATTATTTTAATTTTATTTGGGTATTTGATAATGACTTCATTTAACACTTTCGGTTGGAAGGGTAAAGAAATCAGTCTCACAGTTTTTTTTAAAAAAAAAAGCTAAATTTCATCCTCCCTCCCATTGTGAATAAGTATGTGGATACTCCTGAGATAACAAAATATTCAAGTTTTCAGTTAAAGCTAAAAATTAAAACACACACTCTAATATCTACCGTCAGTTGAATTCTCCTGTTTTTACACAGACGCTACAAATGCAACAACAAGCTGTCAACCAGATTTTCGGAGGCAAAGCCAGAAGTTGAACATCTCCAAGTGATTAATTTCTGCTTATGACACCCGCTTCTAAATTCAATTTCGCTTGAAGTCTTTTTTTGATTTTTTTTTACAAAAGTGATCAACGCACCTAAACCGGCCCAAGTCATTATTCACACTCTCAAAAGTCAAAAAGGCAGCCAAACGTGATCATTTGATATCTCCTCTCCTCCAAAAAGAGCATGAATTGAAAATCAGTAGCACAAAGCTACGGGATGCCACAGAAGTCATGCTGTCACAAAAGGTTACATGAAAAGTACCGAGCACAACGGAAGTACGAAGACTACATCACAATCACTTGTTTTTTTGCACCCCCACTGACGAACCCCTCTAGAACGTCAGTGAGCACATCAACAGATCACTGTTTCTTCCACTCTACAGATACCATCAGTCAGATGGTGGTGGACTCTGGACGCAGTGCACAGTGCACACACAGTGAATAGTCAACCAGTGGACAGGTTTATTTTCGAAGATTTTGACAAATGAACCCAAATAACAGGTTGTGCTCGAATTCGAGATGCTTGTGAGCATTCGAGTAAACCTTGATACCTCATTTATTATACTCGGCATACTTTGACGTAAGAGCATTTTTATAAATTACGCCCGGACGTCTGTCCATCATCGGCTCAGTGTGCACTGTTGCACTTCAACCGATCGACGAAGGAGACACTCCAGTCCAGTCAAAGAAAGCAGCCCCGACTAACTGAAGGCACGCCGAGTAACAGAAACAGAAAATTGTTACAAATGATCGCAAATAACATGTCTTGGGAGACGGGGTTCAAAGAAGCCCGCTTCTCTGCTCAGCCACACTCGGTCGAGCTACGGCGACGGCGGCGCCGCCACTCAAACCACTACACAATCAACAATACAACCACAACTAAGATCAGCTACGGATGATGGTTCGTGGTTTTGTTTCATGCACAAATGCCGTTGATTAATTATTTTCATTTCGTAGCACGCAGTTTTATGAAAGCAATTCATCTCAACCATCCAGTTGGCTTTGGCCGGGCTCCCAGGGTTAACTTGAGAATGGAAGCGTAAAGATTGCGATACAAATTGGTTAGATACACACAACACCCAGCACACACACACACACACATATTCGTATATTCCACACAAGACGCAGACTCACCTTGATTGCTGTTCTTTCGCGATGTCTTCTTTTCCTTCATCCAAGGGTATTCTGGCACTGAGTCCATGCCGTCAACTGCTTGCACAACCGGATATCCGGGAGTGCCCATTTTCGGACTCTCTGGACTCAGATGATTAAGGAATTCGGCCATTGATGGCTGAGAATTAATGAAGCCACTTTCGGTGGCCATCCAATATGCCGTATCGGCACGTTTATCACAGTTTGGTCCCATTTTGTTGGGGGTAACGCCACCACCACCACCAACACTAGCGCCAACACCAGCACCGCCACCGACAACTACAACACCGACAGGGCCACCTGGCGCGTTGCCACTTAGAACGGTTGGTGGAACGATTGTTTGTCCAGTCTGCACGTGAAGCTGATTCAATGGTGATTCAGACTTAATTTGTGCACCCATTTGGGGGTCCAGACTACTGCAGACCTCTTGCATCTTACGACTGAACAATTGAACGTGAGATTTGGGTCTTCGTCTTAGGTTTTAATCAGTCGAAACGGCATGAATTGTTCATCTTCTATTATGACATCCTTCTGATGAGAGGCCATTAAGTTCAGGGCAAATCTATAAATAAAATGAAAACCAATTATTTTTATCATGCAACAGTTAAAGAAAAGAAATAAATGAGTATATTTCACTGTTCGAACTAGGAATTTAAATGACCGCTTCTTTCAACAAACAACAATATGCTATTTAACGATGCTTTGAAAAATTCGGGGTCCCTAAAGAGGTGGACTAGTTGATCGACTACGCAGTTTCGATTTCTTTGATTTACTCATTTACGCTTTGGGCCTTAGACTGCGTATGTCGTGGCCAAAGACTGCCATTAATTGAGGGCAGACTGGAAAAAGTTATATTGTTCATATATGTAACTAAGCATTTTTGTCTGGTTCATGCATATAATAAAAAAATAAAAAAAAATGATTTTCGAAATTGTAAGCAGAAAACGCTTTTAAGCCAGCACTGCCGTAATAGGTATGACTTATTAACTTTTAAGGTCGTGTTTCCTTATACCCAAATAGCAGTCACATGGTGACAATTTACATATTTTCTTCATTTAATTTAAAATAATCGAAGTAACTACTATCAGACTAACACAGGCCGATTGTTATCTACCTTGAGTCTAAATTTCGTGCAGTTTCTGCACCCATAGCAGATAGATTTGATGGAAAAATATGAATATTTTCGCAGTAATTTCATTTGATATAACATGTATGTACTTCATAGTTCATATACGGTCATTTTAAATTACATGTATTATAATGCTTTTATAATTATGTTCACAATAACATTTCAAATGACAATTATGAAAGAACATATTTTTTATATTAAAATCGCTGGCGTCCGAATTATGAACTGGGTGTTCAATTCGAGCTTGTGGAGGGCACTTACCATTTTATGGCGACTCCGAGCGACGAAGTTTGAGAAGATTTTTCCAAACAGATTCACAGTATGGCCATTGTCAGTAGGGGGGTGTCGGATCGATGTCGGGCACATTGATGTCGGGCACATTGATGTCGCTTGCGTACACATGATCAAAGATTTTTATTTTTGTATTGTTCGCTTTACACATTTTATACATTTAAAAAAAAAAAACTCTTTTCAGAATAGTATATTCTCAAAAACAGCAGTCTGTTCAACCACCAGAATATCAACATTTTTTGGAAAACCTTCGACATGTCAGTCGGACCTTTGATAGTCGATCGAGCACATGGTCAAATCTGAATCTGTCAGACCGGTATGTTTTGTCCAGTGAACACCCCCAGTGACTCGACAGAGGTGGTGCCTTTTAACTTAGGCATCTACTGTTTGACGACACATCAGCAGTATTACTGCTTGTGAACTTCGTACAAAAAGAGTTTAAATAGGCACCCAATGTATTTACTATTCGTCCGGAAGACTCCGACAATGAACTTAAGGTGTAACCCAACTGGATTACCAAAATAAGCTAAATTGCCGAATCGCTTGATAGATTCATGTCCTTCCCTTGGCGCTACAATCCGTTGTGTACTTAGAAAGGATACTGTGAATAGTGAAAGAAAACCGTTGAGTTAAGGAACATTCATATGAGGTCGCTACCAATTGAGAACTTCGCAAACACTGACAATTCATTCATTCACAGAGAAAACTGACAATTGATTGCGAGTTTTTTTGTCGTGAATTTGTGGATCGCGTTTGGCTTTTTTATGTATTGCGTTCTCAGCTTGACAGTGCACAATCTTAAAATCGGTAATAAGGATAGTTAAGCTATCTTTTCTTGAGATTTTTGTCGACAAAAAACTAAATAATTTAATGCTCATCCAAGAAGTAGAATTTTTTGTTCATATTTTGCATAAGGAAAGTTTTAAGGCACATAGCCATCGTTGACGAAAAATACTGGTATATTTGTATATGAGAAGCATATTTACGAGTACATACTTCACTCCAATAACTTTAAAAATACCGTATGTATGCTTATTGATTTAAAACAATATGAAATATGTAGAAGGAATTGAGATCAGGAAAGTACAATGACCGTGTTAAGATTTTAGCTTCGAAATTAGAAAATAACCTAATTAAAAGAGTAATTTCTATTCCAATTGTTCTGAATTATTCAAAGGTCACATGTCTTCTTTTTATTGTATTCATCAAGGTCTCACGTGTCATTTCATTAGATGTTTCGTCTGAGATATAGTTCGTTTCACATGCATTTGAAAACAGTCTTCAAGCTACAAAGTCTTAAGTGAAAAGAGTAGCAAAGCAAATGAAATAATTTATCTCAATACTGCACCGTTCACTGACACTTGACTATATCACTTGGTTCATTAAATTCACGATCTCCACTAAAAACACATATTTATTCGCATTAATTGAAAGAATTGTGTGCTCTTTTTGGCACAAGAAACTTTCTTGTCACAACATCCAACTAGATCTACCATTTGTAAGAATTAACTAAGATCAATTAAGAGTGCTCACTCCACGATAGTGGAACCCACAATCCTGTCTAAGAATTGGGTTAGGAAATGTAAATTAATTTTGAGTTTGGACATGTCATTCGATCTAAATTGTTCAATATCGTTGCTGTCATTCAGTTTAGAAAATCATTTCATTAAAGGCTACAGCATATAGAATGATTTACGTGCTTCAACATCAGCGGTACTTTGACATATACATAATATTACGTCTGCCGACGGATATACATATCAATTTTTCTCTCTCCTTCAGCGTTGAAGTCGTTACATTGTGACTTTGACGCTAGACACATAAAGTATTCTATGTGTCAAGCCCTTAACTTTATTTTCTACGTTGGTTGCTGGAGCATTTCATTTGGCTTCGTATCAGTTTTAAATGTAGATGAGCACTTCAACAACTACATCATCAAAGACAAGTAATCGGTGACTATTCCTTTGGCTGTGCAAAGTGTGCATATTTTTCTGATGATGAAAAGAATATGTCATTCAGAGTGCCTGTAGTGTATTGGCAACACTACGGTAGAACGTGAGAGGTGCAATTCGAAATGTCACTACAGTGCCCATATGTGATGATGTGATGTTAATGTCACGACCTCCGTCGTAATGAAAACGAGGGGCTACTCCTACATCGAAGACTAGTGGATTAAATTCCAATCAATATACCTTCTCAAAGCTTTGGCCTTCTGACTCGCAGTAAAATTATAGGTTCCCTTCACTCCTTTAGAGAAGAACAGCAAGCATAGCAAGAGTGCTTGCTGTTGAAGCTAATTCCACCTCGAACAGTATCGCTACTCATAGAAGAAGAAGAATGTATATAGACAAGTGCATAGGCCTTTAGCGTTAGTTTATCAACGAATTAGGTCCATTATGCCGTTGATGAGGGACCGTAACACCTTTCTGAACTACAAACAACAAGATGGTTAAATGATTTACAGGATGGTTTTTTAACTTTTCAGCATATTCGTACCGTTCAGCTCCAGCAAAGGGGTGTTATTCCAGAAATTGCATCCTGATTCTTGCTAAAGATGGACACTCACTGAGCCGAGCCAATGTCAAACAGATTCAAAAGTCCCTGTGAAGAATGCGACGGTAAGAGCTCTACTAGCATGCGTACATCCTTGCCACAAAATCTGATCACTGATAACTGATTGATATGGCCTTGCTTAGGCATTGGTCTGATGCCTAATTCCAGCAAAGAAGAATGTAACGGCCTGTATGCAAGACGAAAAACCAGTTCCAGTCAGAAACTTGATTAGATAGATAGATTGGGGCAAATATGACCAACCAATGTTAAGCATGAATACGTTTTTTCGTTTCCAACATACACTGTTGGCTAAATCATCGTATACTTCCGTTCCTTTTTTGAATTTATTTTTTTCCATAAGTCAGAGTTAGACAATGTTAGTTATATTATATATTATAGAAAACAAAAAAGGATTTACTTCAATTAAAAACGCAAAAAATAATAGGGTCTGTACTAATTCATTGGTTGGCCAAAACTAAAGCAACTTTACTCTACTGCGAAGACCAATAATAACAACCCACCGAAGTGATAAATTACTTCTAAGGACTTTACAAATTAGTCCCTTATGTCATCCAGAGAATTAAAGAACGAATAACATTTAGAAGCAAGCGCTAGAACAATCAGTCTAAGTCTAAGAGCTGTTGATGGTTGTCTGTCATTTACAGACATTGTATATGTTTTTTCTTCCTTTTTGCGGTTTTCATCGAATCCTTAAAAATGTCTAGTCAATACAGTACACGCCAATGTTTGTATTTAGCTAGATGGCGGAAATTTGTGTTACGTTATATTTCATACCTAAAAATGTTCATAAAATGTATTTAATATAAAACAAAAACTAATTCAAACAAATTATTACTGCAAGAGTTATACGTGTTTAACATATGCTTTATTTCTGTGCTATAAAAAGTGAAGCACTATTTTTTTTTGTTTATTTGAAGATTGAACGATTGAAATTATTTTAAGAAATTTACTTATAGAAACCCACCAGAAATGCGTGCGAAGTTTCTAAGGCTTGACATCCTCCTATCGTGAGAAAACTATATAAAGCGCATGACGATTTTTGCTGTTGCTGTAGAATCTAGGCCCATGTCTACTTTTCAGAATTGTGTAAACGCACTTCTTTCCATTAACAAATGCAGGTAAGTGTATCTTAAAATAGGACAAATACACGTGTATTAAATGTAAGCAGTACACGCGTGGGTTCTCATTTACAAAATATCCTTACGACGATCATTCTAACTCCATCTTTAATTTTTTTATACAAAAATACTGTTCCGACAGCTATAATTTAAGGCTGTAATTTCTTAAGGCATTGAACATTATTCAAACGCTTCCAACTGTGTTACCCACGCTAAAAAAGCTTTTTTTATTTAGTTATAATTAAAATTATAATTGTGAACAAGTTGAAAAGGCCAGAGTGTCAAGAGCCTCAGGGTTCAGGTAAGTTTTGTACCAGGAATCGAACCTAGACAGGCAGGTCCAAGTGCGTAGGAGTCGACGCACATACCCACAACGCCACGGGCCACCACAGATTATATATGTGTGTGCAATTATTGACGATATTTTATTCGTCATCCATTGCATCTCATAGTCATATTTAAAATTGACTGAAATGTTTCTAATAATGATAGATCCAGAGTCTGCAGTCTGCTGTTCAACATATTTCCAAACATGTACTGAAACTATGACTTTCTTAGAGCAGTGGAAAAATCTTGTGTTCCCTTCATTGAAAATATCCTATTGAACCGTATCTATAGATATCTGGAAGAAAGAGGACAAAATAGTTTGTTGACATGTAGAGAAGCACAGACGATACGATATTTGAATACGATTCAAGATCAACTGGTTCTGTTTAACAGATTATGCAGTAAACTAATACCAGCCGCTGCTCAATCAATTGATTTCTGAATTGAAATATCCACAGAATGTTCAAAACAACTGCATTCGACACACTATTGAATATATAATTGCATTTTTAGAGGTGCTTCAGGTGCACACTACCGGTGGTGGCTAGTCTGGCCGAAGTTATACAATCTACTGAAACTGTTCAATTCCATAGTTGTGCCCACTAATAACATCCCAGCAGCTATTGATCTAGTTAAAAGAATAACAATGCGTCTGCTCAACTGTTACATAACATAACCATGAACTCCAAGAGCTATCTTACCCTACGGCGACTGCGTAGAAAAATGACGTATCTCTGTGAATGTACCCGTCTGACTTAATTTTGAAGCCATTTATTGATCTTCTTTAAATATCTAACAAATGCCACTCGATGAACTACTTTACTGGACCTATGCGGAGAATTTACGCGTAGGTCCTTGACATCCTTTCACTAAGCAGACTCAAGATTGTCATCTCGCAATTACGCAACCCTTTCCTTCGCGACAATATATCCATTTTCATAGCTGATCGTATTCAACTAATAATTAGAGGATCTTGCTTGATCCTCTTTGGAAATAAATTTCGGCTATTATAACCACGACACAGATTCCGAATTTAACACTATTAAGCTATATTTTTATCAAATACAAGACATATTTACCAAAACATTAAATTTATGAGTTAATCCACTTAAATCCGTTTTTTTCCACACAAATTTGTTTTTTTCTTTTGTTTTCTTCTCTGAGCTCTGACCTAGTATGATATAGTGATATAACTTATTGCACTTCCACTCTGCACCAAGCACGGCGCACACTTCCTTCTGTATTTGCACACAAATTATTCAAAATTTTAACAATTTATTTTATTTAATTTGAAATCTAAAACAAAAGTATGCGCATTTGTTTTGATTATTTTTCTTTAATTGTATTATATTTTTTTTCACAATGCATTACTAAACAGATGAATTCAGAGGACACAATAACACGAAAAAAGAACAACAACAACACATCACACAAACAGAATATTCTCAATTCAACACTTTGGTATCCACGGCAACGTCAAATCGTTGACAATCAAACGGTGAACACCGTGATGAGATGTTTACTCAAGCGGGACGGCCCCGTAATGGTTGAACCCACCATTGAAAGGCACCACTATTCTCCTGGATTCCCAGACCTGTTTGTTTTGGTGTTGCTGGTTGTTTTTTTTTTTCTTCTTTCTTCCTTTTTCTCTTTTTCAACTTGACAGCAACCAAACACACTCCCTGAATTCCACACCTACACCAACACTGAGGTAAAGTGTCATCCAACCATTTAAGTTGTTCTCGCTCTAACGTGTTGCTTTGTCCGAGTGTACACTGTAATCATTTGCCGAGGAGAGTTGCCTACACAATCTCTCCATTCACGCACACAAACTCGCGCGCATATAACCATCCGCCCGCCCGCCCTCGGCTGTTAAGGCGCATTCACTACGGGAACCTCAAGAACCATATCACTGACCGCCACCATTCTAGCGCTGCATTCGTTCCGAACGGTTGACCCTAATCACACGACAGGCGCATTTACGCTCTCTACCTGCGGCGGTAACTGTCACTGTCGTCTATTCTCTGCGGTCGTGCTTAGGCCCGCATGTACACTAAATCCAATTTTATGTTCCTAATCCGATTTAGTCAGATCAACTACACTACCTTCCCAACCAATGGCACTGAACGAACTGAGCAAATTAGAAGGTAAGTCCACTTGGCTGCCGAGTGGGCGCGGCACATGCAACCCATCCATCACTGGCAGTTGCGGCGCTGGCATGCGCAATCGGGAACAGAGGGTGGAGTCAGCACCCTGCTGCTTCGTGCATGGGAACACAAACTCTCCACTACGCTGATTGGTCGAAACTCTGGTGTTGGCAACTGTGAACAAGCGTGTGTTTGTGTGTGAATGGGTGAGAATTCATGATTTTTTTTTCTTGTTTTTCGTTGACAGTGGCTGTCAATCTGATAGCACGTTTTTTTGTTGCTTTATTCGGTCGTGTTAGTTTTTCTCGTTTCTGCAACATTTATGGCGGCGAAAAGTTAAAAATAAATTGACACACAAAAACCGTTCTTTATTCGGACATTCTCCAAAGTTTTCCTTTGAAATCTACCGATCTAGGTACCTGGTGGATGGCAGAGTGGCTGTCATTCTTAGTGTTATTGCAAGTTATCATTATACATGGCATCGCTCAAAGGCTCAACGCTGCGTCCCACAGTTGAATTCATTTTTAAAGCACCGCATCAGAGCTGTGACGTCAGCTTTGGCTCCCTCCATGGCAGCTCTGTCAGTGAGTGTCGTGAAAAGCTAACACCGAACATTGTCTGTCAGTTTGATTAAGGCAGCCCCTCTCTGTGGCACATCTCCTACCGCCGCGCCGCCTGTCATCCGTCAAGTTACGAAAGTGTCGCCGACAGAAATCAAACTTCATGGAGGCGCAGTGTGGGATGCCATTTTATTTCGACGAGTCAAGGTCACGGCTTCAAGGCAAACTTTCGGTAGGTATCTATGAGGTGAACAAAAAAATGTTGCTTTTTTTTCTTCGTTTTGTTTTATTGTTGCTTTGTGTGCCATGAGAACGAATTCAGTGGCCAGGGAATTTTTGAAATTTTTTTATTTTCATTTTCGGAAGCCGATTGAACTTTGACGCTGGTAGTCAGTCTGGCAGATCGCATTAAGTCTGTAATTAGGTGGAATTGTTGGCAGTAGCGGTGTCGACAGCGACGACGGGAAGAATGCCTTGAAGCTAATCGCGCATCGCCATGAATGGGTTAAGCAAACAAAATTTTGAGTAATAAGGTTAAGAAATGATAAAATAAGTGAAAGATTCTCTCTCGAGGCAGTCAGCGTATATTTGAAGCTGGCCTAATGCGACCGGACATTCGGAATGAATGAAGTTATTCATTATAGTAAGCACTAATGTCATCTCGAGCATTTAGAGCGATTTGTTATTCAGGCGTGTTACACAATCTATGAAGTCGTTTGATGTTTCAAAAGTGAGCAATTACACTTGAGTTGCATGCGTTTGTCTTTTACTAATGTCACTATTAATAGATCATTTAATGGGACATATTTTCTTTTTATTGTTCGGGTTATTTTTTCCTGGTATTATTTGCTTTTGAAGTTTTGGTAAATCGCTACTGTATTCTGTATGTTAAAGTTCAAGGAAGTTGGTTACTCACTTACATCTGGCTTCGAAGCTATTCTGTCGCTACACTGTTTGGGGTCATTTTATTTTACTGAATGCGATCTGCGTCTACACTACCTAGTCGAACGAACTATTTATAACATACTTGGTAGGCTCTCTAAGCTTAACTTAATCTTATTACATGTCCTCTGACCTAATCCATTTACGATTATCTTGACAAATTCCATACAGAACACCTGAAAATAGACAATCGAGTAAATCTCGATTGCCTCATAACTTCAAGCTTAAAATGACGTAAATTTAAGCTGTTTAAGGCCGAGGAAACTAAATAAATTAAAAAAAATCTTCAGCAAATTATAAATTTGGAGAGAAGAGTGATACTAGATGTGGCTTTCTAAAGCTTCAAATTTGTTGAAGCAAAAGTTCCTGAATGATAATGATGAATGGTATGTATTGAATGATGGCTTCTGATCGAACAAATTGCATATCTTTGCAACCGTTTGTCATCATCATCATCTTCTGTTTCACTAAAGGGAGAACTCACGAGGGATCTCCAAGCCACTCCATCCTCCGCCATCGATTCTAACTCATCAGGACTTGGTCCAACCACCTCATCCTGAGCCTTTCAAGCATTTAATTTTTTAAAATGCGATTTAAAAAGGTATTATGCACACACAAATTTTTTTGTTACAATTTGAGATTACAACTATGCTAAGGTTAAGGTGTTAGCTCAACAATATAAGTTTAACTGATGTACATTGTTCAATTCAATATTTGATATTACAATATCAAATTCGTGTGTCCCTGTTTGGTATGGGGTGGTGATGTTGTAGCCGATTTAGCCTCGATGATGACTGCTATCGCTGCTCTGGTAGAAGACATGCGGCTCGTTGTTAGATGTCGTTGGGAAGTTCTGCTCGCTTAGCACATTTAGCGCGTTGAGGTAGCGTTGTCCGCGGAAGGTGTTTCTCAAGTTCCTGATTGTCTCGTTAGGATGATTGTTGATGTCTGGCAGCTGCTTCCTGAACAGTGTCACCATGTACTGTCGGAAGTTGATGATACGTGATTCGTCGTAAAGCTTCTTGTTGCTGTGGTGCTTTCGTCGGTCTCTGTCGAAGGATATACCTGTATATATTTCGCATTCCATACTGATCTTAGATATGGTGTGCCAAATTGGGAAGCAGTCGTTAAGATTGGTCGTATTAGCTGCTTGCAGAGCAGCAGCTTTGTCCTCTGGCTTAATCCATTTTGTTTACGCATCAAAGAATAGATGCGATGGAAGCCTAGGTTGGACTTCTTAAGGGTCAGTTTCGAGTGGCTGTTGAACTTCAGCCTTTCCGTGAAGCTAACTTGTCTGTTGTTATTTCTGTACCGTTGGGGAGCACTATCATTAAGCTCAGACATTTAGCTGCTGATCTGGATCCACTTCGGGATGGTCTCCTTATGAGATTTTCTAGAATTGATACGAATACCTCATTTGGTGTAGTTCGCTGTCTGGATTTCGACCCTTAGCCTGGCGATAAGTGGTGACTTCGAGCTGCCATAAATCAATGAGTCATCTGCGAATAGACAACAGCTCACTGTGTTGGTTGGGGGCTGCCGTGTAGATATTGAAGAGCATCGGTTCCAGCTTCGACTCTTGCGCAACTCCTGCCTTGGTACTCCAATCAGTCGATTGGCTGCCTTCCACTTGAACGTAGAATCTTCTGAAATGTAGAAAGCTATAGACTATTTTGATGAGATTTGAGGGGAATTCGATCTGATTTAGCTTGTAGATGAGTCCCTCTATCTAGACCGTGTCGAAGGGCTTTTTCACGTCCAGGAAGCTGGCAGCGGTGACTTCGTGTTTGTTCAGGGCAGCTAAAACATCGTGGTGGAACTTCATTAGAGGATGTAGCGTGGAATGTTTTTTCCCGGTATAGGCCGGTACATTGAAACACTAGCAGCGTTTCCCTCTTTTGGTATTGCAATAATTTTAGCAACTTTCCACTTGCTAGGAAGGTAGCCATTATTGATACAATTGTTCATAATGATGGTAAGAAGTATCATCACCGTTTGTGGCATTCGCTTCAAGACGAAATTCCAGATTTTGTCAGCTCCGGCTGCCTTCCTCGTTGTGCTACGTTGAATAATTCCCGTCATTTCTTTGGCCGTTGTGGGGTCTTCGTTTCCTACCGGATCGTCGGCTGGATTCGTTTTGTTAAAGATGACGTCTGGTGCAGATAAATTCTCAAGTTCATTGACGTAGGTGTTGACTTCTGTGACAAAAGCTGGATCATCAGGCCGTAATGGTTGGAAGTTGCCTTCGAAGTAGGATGAAAACGCTTCTGCTTTCTCCGCTGGTTTGTTTGCGCTTCCTTCGCTTGTCGTATTTAATGTACATCTTGGTTGCCGTTGTCGGTTGCGACTTCCTCCTACCAACGCAACGGCTCAGGAGGCCACTTCCGGGTTGCTTTTACCTTCTTCGGGTTAAGCCCAACCGGCTGCCGAGGCCGGCTTGCACTTTTGATGAAAGTAAATTATTTTCTTATTGACCAGCAATTTCCGAAGAAAAATCACTTCTCTTACTTTGAACGCGAAGAACAAGTGCGTTCTTATTTATTTATCTATTAACTTTTATTTGAATAAAATTAAATACATATATGTAGATACTTAAAGGGAAGCCGGGAAAAACGACACTAGTCCACTCCGATTGACTTAGGAACAAATTTTAAGATTTAAGTAGAAGCGACAAAACCGCTAGGTAAGAGATTTGGATATCTGATGTTTCTCTCGTTCTCGTTCGATTATGGAGTAGTAGAGTAATTATATTGCGCTCGGGCTCAGGGGTCAGTTAAAAAGCTTGAATTTGCAATCAAGTCCAAATTCATACATATATCACTTTATTAGTATTTTTTAATTTTTTTCTTTTTAATTCTTACAAAACATTGCTGAACTTATAACATTTAAAAAGAATTCTTGAAACTATAAACAAGCTGAGAAAATAGAAAACCATGAACCACCAAGAGCTTTCGAAGTGCATCGCTTCTTACTACAATATGTAAAACATGTAAAACATCATCTCAACGCAGTTGTTTCCAATTGATACTCTAGGGACGCAATTTAGAAATATGATGAACTGACAATAAGAATATATCATTATTTTGACAGTAGCTGTACGTCTATTGGCATTGATTTAATTGATGTCCGATTGTAGCAGCCAAAGGTAGTAACTGCATTAGTTTCAGTTCAACTGATTCTGCACTGCGAGGAATATACAGCAGTTAATAATGACACAAAAATGTATGGAACCGATAGTAAGTTCAGCCCCACACGTGGAAACCCGCGCAATTAAGGCAATGAAACTGGCTTTTTATGCACCCATGGTTGCGTCAATTTACCTTGTGAAACATTCGCAAGTGTTAAATGAAATGCATCTCAGCCAGCAAAGGTCTCCTCAAAGGCAGCCATTTTGAAACTAACAATCTACCGCCAAGAGAGATGGTGGGAATTCCAGTTTTTCGTCTCGTTTTTTTTTTCATTTCAACTTTATATCATTTAATTCGCCCATTCCATACTCTTTTCCTGCCTCAATTTATCTCTACATGTACACACGCACGATTGAAGCGAAGCACACGATGGAAACAAAAAAATAAAAATACCCAACCAACTTACGATGGACAAGTTCTGCCACCCCAAAGGATCAATTATGGTCTATAAAATGTAATGACATATAATGATAGAGTACATGCCATTCCATTCACAATTTGTACCTCAGATGGCAGCAGAGCAGGGGCCATCCAACCAGCCACCACCAACGTCAGGAATTACGTGAAATATCCTGCAGACAAATCACCAAAGAGCTGGTCAAAGGAAGGAAGGAAAAAATAAAGCGAAATGAAAACAGAAAGCAAAAAGGAAGAGAAAAAACGGGGAAAAACCTTAAAAAACAACAAGGCAAGGCAAATGTGAATGTCATGTCACGGATGTGTGTTTGTAGAGAGGAGAGATGGGATCAAACGCCCTGTCCATATGACGCTGAGTGATGACTGCAAATGAATTTGAGGCGAATAATTGCAGCTTTTCGGTTCGAATGGTGTCCTTTGCAGATGAGAGATGAACTGTCTTCCTCTCTTACTACACCACACTACACTATGCTACACTACTTGCAGCTGATAGAGGGATGGATGGATGTACAGAGAGGTGAATCCGCCCACTTAGGGATCAAAGTGGCTTGACCCATGTGAATGAATCCTGTTTCATTTTAATGATTATTAATTATGGCAACTGTTTTCGGACTAAACCGTAAGCCTTTTCAAATCATTCCCGAACAGAAGGACATATGGACAACATATTGCGGATGTCCTCGCTGCGAACATTTTCGAAAAGAAAATTGTTTTCAAACTTAAAATTATTTGCTGCGCTACTATTTACGAATGCCGCTTGTGCATTTAAATTTGCTTTCTCTTCTATTCTATGGACTGACTTCCACATGCGCAAAGTTTTATATTTGTATCACGTTTTAACGTTATGACATGTTACATGCTTTCCGTTGCCCTCGAGGCAACACCTGTACGCCATGAAACGGGAAACGGTTTCAAAACAAAAAAAAAAAGTATCCAAAGGTAAAGTGAATTTAGCTTATGACTGAAAGGAAAAAAAAAAAAAAAAGTCATGCTCTGTTGAAGCAAAGAAACGTTTATCAAAACATGTGAAAGGTATTTAGGTTAGATAAAAAAAAATACATGGCGCCTAGGATTTCAGAACCTTTCGGCGGGTGGAAGCAACTGGAGCTGAGGTACAATGTTTGGCACATCTGGTGGTGCATAAGCACAGTGACGGTGAGTTCAAATGACACGATTTGAAAATAACAAAAACTGTGTTTCGAAAATAAAGAATTTGGTGTGAGTTGAGAGCTGTGAAGGAGGAGCATTTAAAGGCTTGAAATTTTGCAGTAAATAAAAGGTGATACACAACGATTCAAGGCAATCTTCGGAGTAGCTAGAGTTCTTAAGTTCTTAAGTTACCGTCATGTCATTGATTTTTGCAATAGGCAGACTATATTAGACCATCCATGACGTAGGCCTACATCCTTACAAGACATGACGTGTAACATGACCCTAAGAATTCGCTGCTTGTAGCAGCGAGTCGCTGATCAAAAATATGATTGTGATGGACAGTCTTATGTGCACACATCGATGTCAACAGGGACGTCTAAAACGAGAAGAAATTCTCCACCAGCATTCCTTCCAGATAGAATTGGATATCTGACGACCAGGCGCTGGCCGATCCCCTGCGAATATAAACCGACGGATCGGATGTGGGTGTAGGTGTCTACTCCAAAAACATCAATATTGATCTCTCCCTGAAGCTTCCTGAACACTGTAGCGTTCTTCAGGCATAATCCTTTGCCATAAAAGAGGCACTGCCTTGACTCAAGAACAATGTAATATCCAAAAGAGATATCACCGTCTATTCGAACAGTCAGGCCGCAATTAAGTCCTTGGATTGTCTAAATCTAAATCTATCTACGAGGGGCGTTCAATATATTCTTGGTATCGGGGTGAAGCTGTGGTTGTATATATAAATTGACTTATTTATCAAGTAATACTATTATCTTACTGCATTCATGTAAAATTCCATATAAATGTGATTATTGATTCGCGTTTTATCTCTAGTTAAACAGAATCATAATGGCAACTGAGACGGTGATGGTGAAAATTGAGCATCAATTTGAGCAAGTCAAAAAACTATTCATGAAGAGATGGTGTCTGTTTACCAGGGTTCCGCACCTTCATTATCAACTGTGCAAAACTGGTCAAGTGAGTTCAAGAGAGGCAGAGAGAGCATTGAAGACGACCCCCGCTCCGGCGTCCCGGCTACTGCTTGTACCGGAGAAAGCATCAAAGAAGTCGAAAAACTTGTTCTTGAGGATGCCCGAATAAAGGTAAAAAAGATGGCAGAGATCACTAAGCTTTCAATTGGTAACATTCACACCATTCTTCATGACCATCTTAACCTTTCAAAGGTCAGTGCAAGATGGGTGACACGAACGCTCACAGCGCCTCAGAAAAAAGTGAGAATCGCATGCTGTAGAGAGATTTTGGAGATGTGTAGTGAGAACGCGGACGGTGTTATGGATCGAATTGTTACTGGTGACGAAACATGGGTCCACCACTATGACCCTGAAAGCAAACAAGAGTCCATGCAGTGGCATAAAAGAGGAACAGACCCCCGAAGAAGTTCAAAGTCACTCCGTCTACCGGGAAGCTCATGGCCACAGTTTTTTGGGACTCACAAGGGAATCTTGCTCATTGAGTACAAAAAAAAAGATGAAACCATCAACGCCACATCCTACGCTTCCACTTTGCATAATTTGCGGGAGGAAATTAAAAAGAAAAGACGGGGTAAACTCGCAGCGGGTGTGTTGCTTCTTCATGACAACGCTCCTGTTCACAGGGCGCGAGTTTCCAGGGCTGTTGCGCGAGATTGTGGTTTCGAAGAAATCCAACACCCACCCTATAGTCCAGACCTTGCCCCTAGTGATTATTTCCTGTTTCCGGATTTGAAAAAATGTCTTCGTGGAAAAAGATTTTCGGATGATGAAGAACTCAAGTCGGCAATAAATGGGTATTTTGCAGAGAAAGATAACATTTATTTTTTTGAGTGTTTAAAAAAGCTTATCTCAAGATGTAACAAATGCATTGATGTTAGGGGAGATTATATTGAAAAATAAAAACAATTTAAATTGAATTCGCATTTTCCTTCATATCGATACCGAGAATATATTGAACGCCCCTCGTAAATCTTCAAATTTTTAAAATGTTAACTGTGGTATCATTTCTTACGATTTATAATAAGTTTGTTGTTTTTTTAAGAAAATGTAATTTATTAGCTACAATAAAGAATCTATAACTATAAATCTTCAACGATCACTCAGTAGACCTTCACTCAGGACGCTCATCGTCGTCACAACCGGGCACACACGTCCGCAGAATGGGTGTCCCATATAATCATTTCTGCAAAAGCTGCATGAATGAAGAGGAGTTAGAAACCACAAATAAAAATCACCTCCTCTGCTCATGCAGCGCTCTGGTAAGACGTATGTAGGTACTTACCCGCTAGACGTTTCAATAATTTCGGAGAACTAAATAGGGCCAGCATAAGCCGGCTCAAAATATTTGTCATAAGCACCAAGCGTGGTATAACAATGGGCCTACTTTGGCCTCAGTGTGACTGCCATTTGCAGTCAGCCACTCCTACATTAATTAACTACTAATGCTCCTTTCCGGAAATAATAAGTATAATTCAAATAAGTGGCCTCATCTATCTAGCAAGACCTATGGAGTTATATTCCGTGCCAAACGTCGCCTTAATATCCTAGCTGGTCGCAGGGTTCCGCGAAGAGGTCAAGATTCTCAGCGCGCAACACTCGATTGCACTATGTTGGGTCCCAGATCACAGGAACATAGGCAGCTCTGTTGAAACCTAGAACACTGGTAGAACATTTCTTCCAAGACCTCCAGGATCTAATAAATATTCCACTAAAATCTCTTTTTAGATTTATTAGGATATCAGTAAGTACGCAAATAAAAAAGAGGGTTGTGTTTAGACAGTGAAAAGCTGTCACTATTGTAAGTAAAAGCCGTCCTATAGTGTTTTATGGGAAAATATACACTAACCCACGAAATTCCTGTTTGAGTATATGGCCGTGATAGAACAAAAAGGATCGCAGTTTGGCTATGGTAGATTGCGACTTGGGAGGCCGAAATGAATGGGACGGATGGTAACACAAGTCTATATGTATAAATTTGAATTTTTAGGACAACTTTATTCTTAAAATGACTACTAAAGACTGACGGACATGCATTGCCATGTTGCACAGGTGAACGTCTCAGAAGTCCAGTAGACGCTATTATGTATGTATGCCTTCCCAAATTCACTTGAATTGTGCCACACGGTGGAAGTAAGTACTAATTCTGACTTGGGATGAAGTTCGCTGATGTTTTTGTGGATCGTGTGAAGATGCAACTAAATATTCACAATAAGACAAATCCTGGAAAAGACTAGCCAGTTTCAGATAGATATGCTACTTACTTACTTACTTATCAGGCCTGCGACCCATGGAGGGTCCGAGCCTGAGCAGATAGATATGCACCTTGCTTTTATCGATTTTAAAGCCGCATACGACAGCATTCAAGCATGCATGGGAGAAGAAGCGCTGTCCTGTGATTTCTTCAATCTGGTACAGGAGAAGCTCCTATGGTTGGCAGCGGTGTAAACAAGGAATGCACCATCTTCCGCAAATCAATCCATCGTCGAGCATTCCTAGTTTGAAACAAAAAGAGCTGGTCAAAGAGGAGAAAACCTTCTCTCAAGCAAGAGACGTCACACACTACCTGGAACAGAACATCACGACCGACAGCAACAATTTTGAGGTGCAATATTAAAGTAGTCTGTCGGCCTCTCTCGAGTTACTGACAATGCTCATAGTGTGTACAAGTGCCTAGAAAACTAGAAAAATATCCGTTCGCAGTCGATACAAAACTGTAGGTCCCTTCCACTCGTGAAAGAACAATAGCAAGCACAACACGGGTGGTTCCTGAGAAGCTAGGCCCTGGCCCTCTACGGGCTGTATCGCCACCCATTTATGCCGACTCCGAATGGCCAAGTTTGGGAAGCTTTTTCTAGACAGTTATACTCTTTGAGCATTGTCAGTGACTCGAAAGAGGTGGGGCCGTGAAAAGTATTTCTTGTCGTACCAGGAATCGAACCTAGACAGGTAGGTCCAAGTGCGTAGAAGTCGACGCACATACCCACAACGCCACGGGTCACCTTCGTCTTTAATGAAGCTCATTATTTTTCTTTCCTTAGTGTGCGGTTGCTAGGCGAGCTTCGTATCCATGATTCCACTTTTAATCCCAATGTTGTCCCAACCGCTGTTGTTGTTCTGCCAAACTCAACCCACAAGCCTCATACCGCATGTCTTCTGCAACTTACCGTACGAACTTGTACATTGAAAATCTTTTTACAGTGATCAGAATTCTCATGCCAGTCATTTAAAAGTTCATGTTTCCAGACTTCTCTGTGTCAGACAACACCGGATTTAATCAATCCGCGGCGCTGTCCACAACCGTGAAAAAATTATTCACACACATCCAGTAACGGTCCCTCTAATGTTCCCAAAATTGGTGTTAATATCTCCCAAATTTGATACGCTCCAGGCTTAAAAAAACTCTGCCTCCTCCGTTCACATGTCAGCACATACGTTTGAAAAACAAAAGAAAGAGTCAGATTAGCACAGTTTACACTCCATTAGCACTTTCTAAAAACGAAACTGTGAACAATAAATGTCAACGCAATAATTGACAGTATCTGCTGAGTTCATTTGTCTTTATTCCGCAAAACAAATGACTTCCTCCCCAATCAGTCTACTCGCCTTCATGTGAAGGCATTTTACACGTTTTGTTGTACTCCCCACTGCTGGTCCAGTACTCCTCGCCCCTGTACCTCAATAACAATTAGAACAATCATCTCAGGTTTGGGTGATGAAAAAAGAAAAAAAATAACACCGAATCATCTCCGCTAATAAATTTTATGGACCTTGTCGTTCAATCCTTTGATTAATATGCTTTTGTTGCGGTCTTGCGGCGAACGGCGGACTTCTTCCAATTCCTCCTCCGTGTCTAACTCTTGATTCTATTAGCTTTTTGGCTGCTTCTGGGCGATATGTTTTTTTCTTTCTAACTTCCGAACTAGGGGAGAAAAGGAACGGGATTGGGATTATCGCCACATCGTCCTTGGGATAATAATTGTTTTGTATACACTCGCATTTCGAGCTCGGTTGTTTTCGTGAAAGGGTTAGACACTGCGCTGAAGTCAATTTGCTTGGTCTGGGATTTGGCTGACAGAGCTGTGTGTATGTGTGTGTGTGCGTGTGGACCCATACTCTTTCTGGCGTTGTCAGATTCTTGGCATCGAAATGGACTCTACACGGTTGTCGGTCGCCAGCTCTGACTTGCGAAAAAATGTCATTTGTCATATTTTGTATGAAATATTGAGCTTCACCACTCTGGCTGGGTTCGGTGGGTTTTCTTAAAGGGTTGCAAATTGTATGAATTTTGTCAAAGAAAAGGGAATAGAAGTCAGGGAATAGAAGTTGACTCGATGTGCATGTAATGCCATATGACAACGAGCAGACCTATTGTGGAGGAAATCAAAGCTGAATGTCAAGACTTCGTGATTGTTACTTTAAACTCAAAGAACCGTACGTTCACATGAACATAATAGTTATTAGTGTAAATAAATTACTCATTTTTGATTTTTTTTTGTTTCGGAACAGCGCGGGGTTTACTTTAGACCTCGGAGGATACAAATTGGTGGGATCATATAATGGACACTGGTTCTGAGCCTATCAATGCAACACAATAATATGGGCAAGCAAACAGACAAAACATAAACATTCAATGTAAATGGAAATAATTTTAATGAAACATCTTAGCTTAGTCTTACACAAGTCTTTGAAAAAACTACCTGGTGAACCGCTGGTGTCCACAACAGCCTATACACAAGTTTGCAATTGCAAGTGTGTTACATTGTCTTCTTGAGTCGGACGAAAATATCAATAGGTAAATGTGTTAAGGAAGCTAGATTTATATATATAACGTCTTTGAAGAAAGTGAGACATGTCAAAAATTTGACTTGTATTATGCAGGAAGAGAGAAATTGTCTTCAAAAACACACTAGAAAATATTAAGAGTGCTTTACTGAACATCACGATTCACGACATAACGTATATACAGTGTACCGCAAAAGTAACGATACAGAAAAAGGTGTCTACGGTCTCAACAAAAATTAAATTTAAATGCTATTTAAAAGAGAAGAAAGGTCTTAGATACTTTGATTAGTAATGTATTTAAAACAAAAACATGAGAGTATCTCAAAAACTATACGCACAGCGAGTTGTAAGCCCAAAATGAAACGAAATTTACATCACCAATAAATGACTGTTTTAAGATTTGCATGCAAAAGCTTTTGACGCAGTTTGCTCTTAAGATAGGCCAAGTAACCAAACCCATCCATTTTTTGATCACTAATATGACTATCATAAGTCCCTTTAGAAAATTTCTTTAGAAATTTCATTAGAAAAACTATATTGAAGTTATCTCCTTGGAGTCCCATTTGAATTTTATTTATGTGGAAAACGCAGACCCTTATTCCGTATCCTCACTTTTGCGGCTCACTACAGGTATGCAGATTCGGATAAGAAAAGTTGCGAGTACCTCAGATCACATTAATAATCCGCTGGAAATGCTGTGCCCATTCAAAGGCAATTATTCAAGCTCTATGATCCTGGATATGGTAATGAATATGAGTGTTTAATAAAACACTTTCATCGCAATCTTAAATGATTATAATACTTATTTCAGTTATGTTCGAATAACTAGTTTTACAAATTAGAAGTTTGCGTCGTCCGAATTCAGTGACGATCCAAAACAGAAAAGGGAGCTAATACCAACTCTCTCTTTTAAGAAAGCTAATAAAAAAGCGGGGAAGTAAGAGAATGATATTATGTGTATAACAATACAAATTTTTGTATTTTTTTGTTTTTCTGTATAGCTTTCACAATTTGTATTCATCATTTGTAAATATTGACAAATAAAATGCACTTCCACTGTTTCTGCAACCGCGTACTAGCTACATAGAGGTGCCGCCCAGTGACAAAGTCCACCGGCCTGAGTGTCGTAACTGGGGCATTGATCATATGTTCATTCTAGGAGATAATAGAATTCATCTTTGCTATCCTCATTCTTGTCTTCTATTGGGACGTGGGCTCAGATTAGGATGATGTTCTTAAAGCTTAAGATTTTTTGAAATGAACCAAAAAAAATCCACAGCCAAATAACCGGTGCCTTCACTCAATAGTAGATGTCGCCGTTTTTCATCTTATTTTTTATCATCCCACCGCACATAATATATTACAGTAAAGTCGGCTTCATAGTTCATCCTCCCTCTCATGTACAGAACCGAAAGTCACTGTCCTTTTTCCGTTTGCTGGGGTCGTTAATAGTAAATCCGTCCCTATCTGAAGCAGGTTGTTGTTTCTGAACTCGCTTTTTTAAACTGGTGACTTCACGCACAACTTCCAGCTGGGGCACAATATCCCCGGACAAAGGGGTCCGGAAGAATCTGGTGTCGGCAGGCTATGAGCGCCGCCATTGGCCCCAAGAAAAAGAGTTCATCCGCGGCCGTCTCTATTCGGAAGTACTGATATAATCTTGGAAACCTGCTGACTGGCCCTGTGGATGCCACAATGGTCTATTAGTTGATCTGCTTCTCCGCCGTTGGTAGGCTCACTATCCTGCTCTCTCGTTTGCAGCCGCCCAGACGTACCACGAGAGTTGGTTCCCACATGGAAGTGAGAGTAGGAGCTCAAAGACAGAGGCTAAGTGCAGACGTTTGTGTTTGTATGGATCGCATGTCAGCGTCTTGAAATCCTTCAGGGCTTCATGGAACTAAAAAGTCATTAGTGACTTCATCCGCGCGTGATACGTTGACAACATTTTGGCACAAGGACTATTCATCTCTGGTGTTGTACCTTAGTACGCAAGCATGAGAGGCTTTAAGTAATCCTTTCAAAACGAAGTCATAAGAGGAATACCGACAACTCCTTGACATATCAGAAATGTGATGTTGAAAGATAATTACGTATCGCAAATGTACGCCGTAAATTAACGATATGACAAAGCTACATATTTGACTTCACTGTCATTGCAACCATGAAACAAAAAAAACATTTAATTAACATAAACAATTTTCTAGCACACGAAACAACCGATAATGCTCACCAGACTGAAGTGGCAATGGAAGTCCTATTTGTGACGAAAATAAAAAAAAGAACTTGTTGAGGTGTGAATTTGAATCCCGAAAAATAAATCCGTTCTTTTAAACTATTTCAAATGCTTTCCCGAGCTAGTTTGATTTATTTTATTTCCATCACGAAAAAGTTTTCCGCGAAAACATTCTCCCACATCCCGGTGGGAGCTCGTTCCATACACGCCCGTCTCTGGCTTATTCCGTTTATCGCAAGGCGAACCCGTTCACGGCAGATAGCCGACATTTTAATTTAAAAGCGAAAAAATGGCATCACCAAAATTTGAATTTCAAATTTCCGACAAAGTTCGCAAGAAAAGCCTTAGGTACACACACGAATGTTGCACAAACAGGACCCATGTCGCGCTGGCGAATAGCATCGCAAACAATGCTCCAAGACGAGGAGTAAAAAGTTGGACAGCGAGCTCCGGAAACCAAACACCGAGTATCTGCATACAGCAAGGGCACTGTTTGAAGCGAATTTCATTTGTATACCCACCCACATCCAACCAACACACATTCCCCTTAGGTTGAGCTCATGGCGGAAGAGACGACAACCCGGTGAGGGTGGTTGTGGTGGTGGCACGAACGGTTCTCTTGTCTTGTCGTGTGGATTCGATGGTGGCCTCCAAACATTTTGCGTGTGTCAAATTAGATAAATCGGTGCCATCACATCATAAAGTCATTTTGGCATATTGAAAAGATTCCCGTATATGAGATCCTGCCGAGGATGGTGCAGGCCGTTGAGGGTGGCAGATATATTGTGTTTCATACCAAGGACGACGATCTGTCGTCAAATGAATTCCTCCCGTGCTTATGCCGCGCAGATGTCGCGAGAATGTTTTTATTGAAAAAAAAAATTGAATATTATATTCAGATACACACACATATACATACACCAATACATTGGACGAGGGAAAAGCACTTCGGGGAGCTCACATAAATGAGTGCTATTCGTGCGGCAGACTGCTTCAACTGATAGCAGTTTATGCGATACTTCCACACTGCGGCAGCAATGACACATCATCTCGCATCGATTTAATTCGATTGTAGAAATGTGCTGTGAAATTTAATCACATCAATTGGTGAAATCATCGGAACATACGAATCCGGTTAAATCGTCAAAGGTGTCGGTGTGGTGTGCACTGCGGAGTGGAGTGATTCTCCGATGTACGTCTCATAATATTTGGTGTTGATTTTGAAAACGATATCGCATTTAAATGGTTACCCGTAAACGAGATTTATGATTGCCCAACTGATAGCTAGCTGATGTGATTCAACAGAATCTGATAGCTGCCTTGCATGTGTGGGAGATTGAGTGTCAATAGATATCGGAGGGATGTGGTTTAGGTAGGTGGTGATGAATCATGCTGAGTCCCTTCCTCGTATTTTAAATCGAATCTAACATTAATTCTGTGTTGTACAATCTCCTTTTACTTTGGAAGCCATGCTTGGCATTAGTTGATATTGGAAGCTCTTTAGAGTCAAGTTTAAGGAGCATCTACAAGGTAGCATATTTTAAATTAGCGAAATGATCACTCCACGACAATAAGCCATAGAATCTTGGAATTTGCCCAAACAAAAAAAAAAAACCTTGATTGGATAAATATCGATACGTTTCTTCAACGAACTCGCTTCCATTCGCAGTCACTCATGTACCTCTCTGTACATCACGTTTAGAGTAAAAAAAAGAAAACGTTTTTTGCTTGCACACAAGAACTCATGCAAATCACACCCCATCGAGGAGCTATTTGAGTTTAAAGACACGTTACAACCACCCCATGAAGTGTGGGACACTTGCGCTGCTCTGTTGGTACACCATACGCTTGCAGCCAACTGTGCGCGAGTCTACCGTTCACTGGGTGCTGTTGCTCTGTCAGCTACCTTCCGTATTGTGAAATGAGTGAGTGAAGGATTCCCAATTTTCCTCTACAGCACTGAGCTGTCAGTTCGAACTGAAAAGAGGAAGATTGATGACTGCCATGGAATTATACATTGGGGTGAATTTTTTTTATTTCTTTTTTGTCTACTCTCTCTCTCTCTCTCTCTCTGTGCGCTTTGGTTATTCTTTCCCATTTTTTTATTCGTTGTCTTCGTTATCTTATGTTATTGTCTGCTGCAGTTTTTTTCTCATTCTTACTGATATCTTTGAAGTATATTCGGTGCGTCTATATATTTTTGTGTGGATTACTTGCAGCAGACATTCGCTCCGGATAAATAATCTTGTAGTCAAGGAATAGTTTTAACATTCAGTCTAATTTATGAGATGCTTTGTTGTCTGTTGTTATGGTTGCGATTTTTGGTCACATTTGGGATGAATTTATATCTATGGGGTTTTACCACAAACTGTACAGATGATGTCGACTCTTAGTTGAGCCATCTTTGCTTGACCTAGGCTTGGACACCAATTTGCAATTTGTCTGACTAGGACGCTCCTTCGATAGGTATTTCCAGTTTCATGCACAAAGCGTATTAACATCCATGTTTCTCAATGCAGAAAGAATTGCATGACACTAACTGCTACTCGAAATCTTATGAGCGAATTAGTTTTTCAATTTCGCCACATCAAATGACATCAATGATGGCATTCGCTATGTAGGAAGGCCTTCAGGACAGAAATACAGCTCTAGGTATCAACTTATCATGTTCCAACAGTAAAGCATGATGTTAGTCAGTCAGTTATGGTATGGGGTAAACAATAATTTTAAAGTTTCATTCTCTAGTTTAGGGGTGGGTTAACTGTGCGAAGTCAAAGGTCGAATGAATCCCCAAACGTACCTGGAATCAATAATTCCATATTTGCAGGCAAACATGCCACAAAACAGATGGCCAAAGTAAAATGACATAAATCAGGTTGGTTGCTGGTCTAAAGTGATCGACGAGTTAGTTCCTTCATTTAACCACAAGAAATTGTTGGTGCTGTTTAATCACATCTTTGACATCTCGGGCAGATACCGATCTACTAAAAACGAAAAGCATTATTCTCTGTTCGACATCTCGGTTGTTGTTGGTTCTCCCATGCATAGATGTGGGAGCAATGTAGAATGTTAATGGGACCTCCAGTTTGTCCTGAATCAGACCTGCCTGGTCAATAAATACTTCTGGGGAACAAAGCCGTTAAAAAGCATGATACCCAATACCCATAGATGGGGTAATAAGACCCAGAGAGCAGATTAATGGTCGAAGTCATTGTTCTTGTGATGTGCCTCCGAATGACTTTTATCAGTAAGTTGTCCACTCTTATCAAGTAAGCCCTGTTGTGTAAGACCTCATTGGAATATAATTGTTTGTACTGTTACTCTGGTGTTCTCTAAAGCTTTAAGACAAGCCCTCTCAAACGACCGAAAGCCATAGGCCGAATAAGAGCCATGTAGCAGATTACCTGCACCCTCGCATTGAGTTGGCTGTGGCGAAACAGTATTTTTGTAAGAGCGAAAACTCCTCGAGCTCTGGAGAGAGAAGCATTTACATTTTTGATAAAACAATTTATTCTTACATCATAATAACCCTAACGCACTAGTCGTTTGGTAAGAACTTTCTTGGAGAAGGAGAATATCGATGCCTTTTGTTGGCCAGTGCAGTCCCTCGATCATGATCCTATAGAAAATGTATGGCAACAGGTAGATCGGGATATTAGAAAGCCCATTATGATGGTCTCTCCTGGACATCAATCCTTGGTCTCCTTTCTTGAGGACAGCATATATGACTTCGACCCATTTTGGCTTTGACCGAAAAAAAAAGAAATCAGGCTTTCTAAGCGATATCTTACGTACCAGTCATCAAAGTGTATGGAGTTATAAATTTATCAAATGAAGCCAAAAACTTTGTCACCTTCGCTGTGGCCCCAACGAGAGTAAATCAATGCATTGAAGTTATCGAAATACATCAACTGTTATTCTTAAGGCATCCTCATGCGTCATTAGCTCGGTGGGTATAAATGATTAGTAAAGCTGCTCGACTTCGGAATCAGTATAAAACTGTAATTCCATGCGTTTCCTCCCCACACGAACTGTGATCGAAGTTGTGGTAGGGAACATGCACCAGATCATGTGCAGAATTTGAGCAAACGAAATCATCCTCGAGGACTGAAATATCAACTGCTTATGACCCCACAAAAAAGCTGATTTTACCTCTTGCAACAAATATATAGATATATCCTTGCTAAACGTCGTCTATAAGATCCTGCTCAGTGTACTGTGTAATCGTCTAAAGCTATTTTGCACCAGACATATCGGCAAGCACCTGTGCGGCTTCCGGCCCGACAAATCGACTGTAGACCTAATTTGTAGACTAGACTGGAATAAAATAAGTATAATTTTATTGAACACATTTCACGTATTAGCTGCTTTTTTCCTTCAATTACTTCAATTACAATAACTTAAACATATTTATTGTATTATGTAAAAAGCCATATATTGGAATTGGTTATGAGCCTATTAAGCAATAAGTATAAAATATAATTTTGTCTGGTTCTAGTCCATTTCGGCCCTTTGAAACTTGCACCGACTTCGGCAAGACACCCTATTGTGTGATTTTTTTTCAATCTGGCTCTGGAGAAGATTCTGTAACGGCCAGCTGAACAACTTCGATATTTCGTAGCAACTGGGGTCAAAACTCCTGACTCGAAAGGCCAAGATCATGATTAACCTTTATTTTGTCAGTCCTGCTATGAAAAGAAAGAAAAATTCTACTTCGGACATGTCGTCCGTCTGCGAGGAAGGTGAATGAAGAAGAAGACATAAACTACGAGAACTCTACAAGCTGTACCCAAATGTGAATCTGGTCCATCGACTGCACTGGCTCGGTCACATCGGACGCATATGCCACTGCTCGGTCTTCGAATCCGACCCTCTTGGTTTGAGAAGGAGCGGAAGACCGAATTTCCGGACACAAGACAAGTTGGTCTTGATGACTGGAAGCAGTGTGCCCAGGACCGTCAGCGATGGAAGGCACCTATTGCCTGATAAGGCCTGATAAGTGAGTAAGTAAGCTCTAGTGTTTGGATATCATGCATGCTAGTTTGTGAAAAAGAGGTGGATCAGTAACAGCTACAGTAACGGTTGGATAATGCATGGGTCGGTGTCCTGATGAAAAAGTAACCGTTTCAAGTTCATATCGGACGTTCTCCTACCATCCTGGCAATCCCCTTTTATGAACATTTTACGGTCTACGCTTGTGTTTCAACGCATGTTCTCCAGAATTCCATGACCAATCTCAAAGACAACCATCATTCCAGGGCCATAAAGAAAAAAATCGTTCCGCGTACATCAAGCTTTTTTTATCACAGCTTAGTGCCGCGAATGAACAGAAAAAGAAGCTCTTAATTTTTTTTTTCCAAATAAACAAAATAAGGACTGAAAGTCAAGCAGTATCGTCATCATGGGGCAGGTAAAACCCCCGCCCCCATTCAAGTCCTAGCAAAGCACACCACCCTAATGAGGGGGTGTTGGTGTGATGTGACTACACTTACATTTTTCACTTTTACCATTTTCCGATTTACATAAACAGAAATTTTGTTCTAAGACACCTCCGCGCGATTTCAGGAAAAACGTAACCTTATCAATTCGCCCATTCCATTTCATTACTTTGGTTAATGTTTTAAGTGTTCTCTACCTGTCGAGGTGCGAGAGCGAAAAACCGTCAGCCCTATGGGTGGACTTTCTTTGGATATGCACATCGCCTCAGTGGTAATTCTTAATCTTATATTTTTACAGCGTGCTCATCGGACTGAATTTTTTTATGGATCAAAGGAAATAAGTGCGGTGCGCGGTAAACACTGGAAATGCTCTTATCTCTGAGGTTATAATAGTATTCCTTCGTACATGGTGATAGCTGAAGTTTTTTCCCAATAAGTGCTTGGTTCTTCAAATTAAGTGCGAATTTAAGAATAAATGTTGGTATAGTGGCTCTAATGAAGTGGCATTATTCGATCGATGTCATGCTTCCTGATTTTTATAAGCAGTGATACAGACTTTTCTTAAAGCGCGCATGGCAATGTAATCACTTTGTGCTTTATATCGCCTAATCGTTGCGTTCCAATTCTGCAACTTACTTTTTTTTCTAACTGGAATACCTTCAACTGGTGTAACTAAGGTAGCACGTGGGTGATGATGAAATTACGCCAAATCTGACTCAGGACCCTTGTGTAATGATGATTTAAGTAACGTGACCACACGGACACACCAGATATATAGTCAGTAACTGACATTCCTCGCAGTTTTCTTCTCTCAAATTTCACCCAATGTAAGGATCCCCGGAATGCTCGAATAAAGTTCCAGAACTCAAGTCAATTTGAAACAAATGTTTGAAAAGACAACATCTTGGTGAATTAAAATCCAAGAATTGTTTCAACTAATCTCCGAAGTTGTGTCAATTACCAGTCATACGCATGGTCTGTAGATCTAATGCAAACCCCACAGTCAGTCGGTGAGATTATTTCAATATAATGAACCAACAACTAACATCACTTCAATCTGGGACTGGAGCAGTTTTCATCACCAGTCGCCACTTCACTCCCACAGATTTGCCGCCATCTCTTCGAACGAATGAACAACCGTGCGGATTAAACCGCTACAGGGCATGAATATTGCCCAATTTAAATTATAGATTCAATCTAATTAAAATCCTGTCTCCATCAGCACAGCGCACAGAGCACGGCGGACCGCAGCTCGCGAAATTAGTCCGATTCATGTATCGCCATGCAGGAAGGACTGTGTTGTGGTTTAACTCTGATTCAAGAGCGCGGAATATTTAATTTAATTAAGGAGAAACGATTGCCTTGGCAATGGCGATGGTGCACATTGAATTTATTGTTATTAAAATGTGTATTTATAGTGGCATCCTTGAGGACGGCAGTGGTATTTAGATATCCATTATTCTTTGGGGGAGAATTTCTAAGGATTCTAACGTCCAGAGTGCACCTTTGTCATTCTCGGGATTCTGTCTTCGGTTTCGGGACACAAAGAGTTGTGTGTTACGTCGCCACTGTTGTGGTTCTTCTAATTGTCACCGCTGAACGTGGAAAATTATTTGCGGTTTTTTACTTCGCTGTGGAAGGCAGGAAATTACTTAGAAGCTGGGTGCAGCTTACCAACAAGAAATCAACCGGAAGAAGGTAATGTTAACCCGTTTCTGGGTGGTCTTTAGACATGTGGGAAAATAGAGGAAATGTTGCAGACACCATCGAGGTGTCGATGTTTTTGTCCAAGTGCGTGTCTCGTACGCATGCTTTCTCCTCGTAAGTGCATACAGTGGAGGTGGGGGGAGAAGATAAGGTGGAAAATAGATCAGATCACTGGCGTGAATAGGGGTGATGGGGGCAATCCTTAATAGCTGTTCGTTCCCAATACGTAATTGATATTTCATGGGAAATCATTTTCTTCAGTTTTTTGCTTGCATTTGCGGATTCCGATGACTTGTTCTGTCGGTATTGCAATCTGGGTTGAGGATGTAAAGCGGAGCGCTGTTGTAACTGACTGATGGGCTGACTTTGGTAGTGTTGAACACGCAAGTCATAAGATCTCCAATGGAAAAAAAGTTCATATTTCTTGATGTTTCTATGAGTTCATACATTTTTTTCTTCCATTTTTTTAATTTTAATTTTGTGTTCGTATGTTTTCTGTGACGAAGAAATTCTGATGATTCTTAGGTGCACGTGAATTATATTTGAATATGAGTCATCCCAAGGGCTATCTGACATTTGGTAAGACCGTCTCAAGCCCATAAAATCAAAACTGTAATTTAGTTAATTTGTGTCCAAAAGCGGAGAACTGTCATGCTGTCAACGAGAAAGGCCGCTCGATACCGAAGTCTCGGAGAGAACGTCGCAATAGACAGACATAGCTTTGAGTTAATCAATGACTTTGTTTACCTAGGAACCGCTGTCAACGCAGAAAACGACACCAGTGCTGAATTCAAACGAAGAATAACTCTATCTAATCATTGCTTCTTTGGGCTAAGAAAGCAACTGATAAAAAAAGCGCTCACTCGACCAAACAAAGTGTAGAGGTCCTTTGGTGACCATAATCGTCCTTGTCCTGCTATACGGCGCAGACGCATGGACGAAGAAAAAGCGGATGCAGTTGCTCTTGGCTGCTTTGAGAGAAAAAATCTCCGCTGTTTTTCATTGATTCATTGAAGGAGACGATTTAACAATGAACTGTACAAGCGATTATCGATATGGATAGGTCATGAAGAACGAATGGAATCCAGTAATCCAGCCCGGAAAATCTTCGAATCCACCCCCGATGGACGGCGCAGTAGAGGCAGAAAGGGACGTCAACCAACTATGCGTGCGCAACTGGAGGCAGCTAGCTCGCTGGAGATTTTCTTGACAACAAATTAATAATACTAATGGTTTGCCGACACGTACAATTGTCAGTGGAAGAATACTGGAAACTCTAAGTGTATCCCGCAAACTCCCAAAGAAATTGTACACGCTTAAATTCAAACAAATCGGATAGTATAATTGGAATGCGCGAAATCAAAACGTCTTCACCTTTGAATTTTCCATTCAAAACAGTGGCTACAATAACATTGCCAATTAACTTCTTCACAGCAAGCCGCGTACCATTGCAAAGTTTTAGCTGATTAATAATTTTGGCATAATAATAGTTACACTAACTTTCACTCAAAGATTATCTTCTTCATAAGTAACAGTATCAACAGGCTTATACGAAACCAATTCAACACCAATTTGGCAGGTATTTTGGATTGCATAGCGAAATTCAATTTATTAACATCTTTATTCTGGGCTGCCAAAATTGCTATTTCGCTCAACCAACCCTGATTTGTATATTGCTCTGCTAAGTTAGGGAATACGCTGTCAATCAATTCGCCTTTCGATGGTGTAATACGACAGAAATTTTGTGGCAACATAATCAATCCAGTTTCATCAACTGTCATTGCACCATTGCTTTGAAAATTGAATAGCTGATACATCATTTTGCAATTGAACACAAATATGTGTTGTAATAGAAAATATCTTCACATTTATATATGGATTCAATTTCTTAAATTCTTGCTAAAACAAAAAATAGTTAAAAAATAATGGTTACACAAACTTGAATTTACTCGCTACTACGCAATTACCAGAACAGTATCGGTGTCATTATTCTCCAGACGGTCATATGACGCTCTGCATTTCCTAGCATGAGCAGCCTGATGCAACGCGATGTCCGTTGCATGTTGAATTTTTCCAGCTCGACCAGTAAATAAATGTCTAGTTTTTATCTCGTGTAATGTCTGGCGTATTTAACAGCAACAGCTACAATTTTCAGTTCCATGGTAGAAGGAGTTGTACGAGCTGTATCAAGATGTAGATGTAGTCCACAAGGCAAAAATTCGTCGACTATGCTGACTCGGCCAAACCGAGTGCTTCAGCAAAGTGGGTCTTCAAATCCAAGTCTCATACTTCGAGAAGGAATGAGGAAGACCGAATCTCTCTGAAGGCAATCACGCTCATTCGCTGACCATCCATGTGTAGCTGGTCAAAGAAGTGTAGAAACGACTAGGTTCAAGGCTTTATTGTCTGAAAAAAATCAGTAACATACATACATAGAACAAGACTTCTTCTGAGCCAGGGCTGTGCTTCGAGAATTGTCACATCTGAATGAGAAACTGATCCATTTTCGATTTTCCTCATTCCTTACATATGTGTATGGAGTATGAACTTAGAGATGTCTATCCGGAATTACATAGGTTTCCGGGAAGAGGTCAGTCGTCTTAGGCGGTTAATCCAATTCAGATTAAGCGAAGGCGTCTCCTATTCCGCACAAAATTTATATTTACATTTCAATTTGTAAATACATGTACTCTATGGGTTGGATTGCATTGCAAATTTATAAGAGCTCTTAAATCGTTCGACTGTAAGTCGTTGCTCTTCCTGAACCGATATCATCGGCATCGACAGGCCCAAAACCATAGAATCCGTTGAGTTATATCAAAAAGAAGACAACTCATAGCCCACAAGTAGAATGCAGCACGACGGATGAAGTTGGTCAAATTGCAACTTTTTCCTACTTTGACACTTCCTTTCCCACCTAAATCATTTTATTCTGATTTAATCGGGGTTGGATGGATTTCCGACGTATTCATTAGACAACTCTTGGCAAACCTACAACTACAATTTTTGTGGATTCCAAATCCAACGCGCGAAACGGGTTCTATGGGTTTGGCCCTTAAAGATAAATAAGAAAACGAAGCACGATCCTTGTTTCCAAACTTACATATTTAGCGACAAATTTATTGTAGTTTATAAAAAAAACTCGAATTCAAATAAAATTATTATATTTATTGCTTGGAAAAAACTGCCGTGATCTCGTCTTCATCAGGAACACTTTGAAAAAACTCACCTCAGTGCTGATGTTGCATAATGCCGGGTGTAGTCGTTACACATAAAAACATAGATAGCCCAACAACTATATGCACAGGGTATCAGAAACCAAAAATGAAGCAAAATTCAGATCACTAAAGTAAGTCAACACAATTGAAAACCACGTAGAGGAAACTGCCATAATATTGGGCCTTGTTGCAGCATATAGCGTGGTCAATTTAGTTCCCGCTGATCAATAAATGGATGGGTTTGTTTAATTGAACAATCTCACGAATAACCTTGGTCAAAAGCATTTCCAGGCAAAGCCACTTTGCCATTTGTTGGTAATTTAAATTCGACTAAATTTGTCCTCATGATAACTACAGAAAACTGCATTTAAGACTTTTTTCTTTGAAGTATGAATTATATTTTTGTTCGAAACACAGGCAAGTCAATGCTGCTTACTTACTTTTGTGATTGACTGTATGCCTTTGCACAAGCGACCGTGTTAATTTGAGGAGTCCTACAATTCATCCATGAGCGTTATTTAGTACCTTTTTCCTTATTTCTAATCACTCCACCACAACTGTTAGTTGCAAAGGACTTTCAAATAAATGTCAGATAAAACCGAAACCAGCCCATTTACGTCAATTGGCCGCAAGTAGCAATGAATCCTCATCAAAATCTTTGAGGTTTCATTTCGAAACATGCACATAATTACTTTTCTAAAAACCCGACTAGACTCCACGACATCTCCTCGACATCCCCAGGGTCTTCCATTCATTGCCTCTACTAGCTGCTGTGTTACACTCTCTGCCTCCCATCTACGTGAGTGTATCGAAAGTATTTCTCAAATAACTGAGTGACCCGTCGACGCTAAATGCCCATTTACCCTTCAGCCTTCCAAAGGCATGTGTCTCCGTGTGTAGTCCATGTGCCGAGGGTCGTCGAGTCAAACAAGTGTCCAACATTTCACAGCGTTCTTTCTTCTTTGAGGAAAGTCTTGATTTATGGATATTTAACCGCACTTATGGGCCTCTCATGGTCTTCCTTGTTTCTTCCCAGCCCCTGTGGCGAATTTTTCATCCCCAGGGATCTCTGAGATGGGATACACTCCGTGTCACGGCATTTGCTTACTGTGATGTTGTGTTTTCACTTTTGCCACCAATGTCATTTTGTGGTTCTCCTGACTCGGTGGTGGTTTCGGAGACCAACAAAGGGGTTGAGTTGAGTTGAACCCATTGATCTCTTGGGGGTGTACACCATATGAACAACCCCAGAGAGGGTGGGGTGGCCATGGCGTTTAAGGGAATTTTTATGCGCGTTTTATTGACAGTTTATATTAGTAATGAAAATGGATATGTTAGATGTGATTTTGGTTGAGAGGGTGTATCTGTCAATTTACCGCCAGCCATTTGAGGGTGTGATTTTGCCTTGAAGTGGGAGCCAACAGAAGGGTTGTAGACTGTAGTGTTGTAGGTGACCTGATTTTATGTTTACAATGTTGCAATTGTTGCACAATGCCTTTGTGGAACTTGAAATGTGTGTAATTAAGTTGTGTGAGAATACTTTTGAGAAGGGGAAAAAATTAAAGAAAGCAGGGTTTCGCAGGGTCGTCCTCACTCCTTGAACCATTCGGATTCAAGGATGAACTTTCATATTCTACAGAGATCCAAGCTAGACATGTCCGATATGTGGTTCTCTTAATAAATAAACTGCCAGAATTCGTTTTTTATAGAAGGTTACTGCTGGGCTGTTCGGCAGACGGTTGCAGATCGTTCTACTCTTCACATGTAAATTTCGATTTATTGTTCTTCAAAGTAATGGATAAGAACTTTTCTTTGGAATTCGGTTATTGTGTTTATTATCTGCAATTCGTGCGGAAGACGGTTCCACAGGCGAATCGCATATACGAGGAAAGACTGTCCTCCAATGCGATGTGTGCAGTCTGGGGCGAGTACAATTAAACTTAAGCCGCGAGCTGAGCGTGCAAATGTTGGCATGTCATGAAGAAGGGCACATGAAAGTATTTCCATTGAAGATGCCCAGTTATCGTAGATTGTAGCTGATTAAATGGGAATAACACTAAAATGCTAAAGTTGACTGCCAGTCCTGGTTGTTATGGCACCCAGCTGGTAGTAGCCCATCGGCTGGTGGTCAGCAGTCGCTTATGTTGAGTTACCACGCAGATCCATTTGATCCTATTCGGCAAACCAGTTAGAGCTTTTGATAGAACGTTGGTGGTGACTGGTTGCTGAAGTAATAGGCTTCTAGGTGACTTCTTCTTCGGGAGGAGAGAGCGCTACAATTACAGAGTAGATATATAACATTTTCTTCTTTCCCCTTCCCTGCAGCTGCAAATGTTATTATATGTAAGAACTGATGTAGAGGCGTGAGTTTTAATGGCGCTGTGCCCGGTTGTAGCGCTGATGAAAGTTCTGACATTCTATCCCACTCATTCTGATCACACTGAGAGAGCGTTTTGGATCGGCATTCTGTGTCAGATCCACGATTGGCATGTGGAAGCGTTTCCAGCTTCAGTAGACGCAGTGGCGATTGGCATGTGTGGCAGATCTTCACCCGGAAAGAGTACAGTGACTGTTCTCTTTCTAGCGAGTTGGTCCGCTTCGCAATTCTCTGGAATGTCACAGTGTGCCGGCACCTACATTATTTGGATTGTAAAATACTTGACCATGTCGTTGACAGATCTGTGGCAAGGGAGGTTTTTTGTTCAAATGTGACCGCACTCAGACGCTCTTTAGCAAAGTGGAAGAACTGTCCATAAGCGTGAGCTCAATTTGTACATGCCGGACTCAAGGCGTTGGTTCGGCGCTTCTGAACGTCATTGGCTAATGGACCTCGTGGAATCAGCTTGAAGGTAGTAGATAACGTTAATCCAAATACTCACTGGACGTTGCAATTAACTGGTTGAAACCGTAAGAGTTGTGTTTCCCAGAAAGCACATGTGTCGTATCGTCACCGAACTCAGCATTTTGGCGTCAGTGGAACCACCTTAGTGCGCATTTGTTTCCGTATAAAGTACAAATGATATTGCCAACAGAACGTTGCTTGGAAAATGGCCAAACAGTCGCTCGAATGGTTGACACTGATTTAATAGCGACTTAAAAATTTATTGTGCACAAAACAATTATTTTTTTGAATTTGAGATTACAACTATGCTTAATACTACAGGTTAGGGTGTTGTCTCAATAATAGGTGCCCAACTGATGTACATTGTTTAGTTGAACATTTGATATTACAATATCGGTTTATTGTTACTAGCTGACCCATGCTCGCCTTGCTTCGGCCGCCTTAAATCGAAAAATTCGTAATATTGAGCAAATTTTCCTTGAACGTTAAATAAATGTACGAATAATATTTCTGGACAGTAACAAAAAGTTGAAGTATCTACCAGTTTTACAACAGACCTATAAAATGCCTACATCCACAGTGAAGGAAGTTGCTTTGTATCCTTCTTCTCTAAGCCAACAAACAAATTCGTTATATGCAAATTTTCCTGCCTGGCTATTTTCTCGTGAGCAGGCTACCCAAAGATGTCCATGTGAAAAGCATTCATTACTTAAATCTATGCCGGTAAATTTAGCAGTTTGACCTTGAGCCTTATTGATAGTCATAGCAAAACATAATTTAATTGGAAACTGCAGGATTTAAAAAAACAGAGTAGTGGTATTCGTGGAATAAATACATTCTCACCTCTGCCTGGTCCTGTTATAAAAATCGCTTCATTTACATTAGGTCTTAAAGCTTTAACCGGTAACCGTGTTCCATTGCACAGCTTTGTAGGACATACATATATTTCAAAGTAAAATCATTGGCACTCCCACTTTTAAAAAAATTAATTGCTCTGGTAAACCTGGTGGATTCGTAAAATTTAAAAATTCTGTTGAAAATTTTCTTAATTTTCAAGTATGGAATAGCTTAAGTAGTATGAATGCGCTCGTACAATATGTATACACACAACCCACAGAATGACCAATAAACCACCGAAAAATATAGAAAAATATAAACCAATTTGATATTTCTTTTCTTTACTTAAAAGATTTTTGTTAAAAGAAACTTAATATGTGGCATGGGAAAACTGCACTCAAATCCCTTGGGTTAATTCGGAAATTTCGTGCCAAATACATATATACATCGAATCTGACTTCTCTTTTATAAAAGCAAGTGATTTGTTATATCATACAAGGCCCAGTGCTTACATCAAATCCGTGTGTCCATGTAGGTCCTTTTGGGATGGGGTGGTGGTGTGTGTCAGCTCGGAGTCGTTGGGAAGCTCTGCTTACTTAGCAGATTTAGAGATTTGAGGTAGCGTTGGGATGGTGTTTCTCAGGTTCCTGATTGCCCCGTTAGGATGATTCTTGATGTTGTCTGGAGGCTGCTTTCTGAACAGTGTCAACATGAACTTGGCGGGGTGATGAGTTCTTTGCTTCTTGGTGTTTTCGTCGGTCCCTGTCGAAGGTGATACCTGCACATATTCCCAGTATTTTCTTTTCGAAAATTGCGAGCTTCTCCATCCTGGTCGTGGATCCACCTCGGGAGGGTCTCCTTAAGCGATTTTCTAGCATTGATGCGAATACCTCATCTGGTGTAGTTTTCTGTCTGAATTTCGACCCTTCGCCTGGCGATCAGTGGTGACTTCGAGCTGGCATAAGTCAGTGAGTCATTGCCGAATAGACAACAGCTCACTGTGTTGTTTGGAGGCGGTTGATCTGCCGTGTAGATGTTGAAGAGCATCGGTCCCAGCTTCGACCCTTGCGCAACTCCTGCCTCGGTGCTCCGCTCAGTCGATTGACTGCCTTTCACTTGAACGTAGAATCTTCTGAAATGCAGAAAGCTACAGACTATTTTGATAAGGTTGGAGAGGAATCCTATTTGATTCAGCTTGTACGAGTAGATGAGTTCCTACTGACTTCTGTGACAAAATCTGGATCATCAGGCGGTGATGGTTGGAAGTTGCCTTCGAAGTATGATGAAACCGCTGGTGTCTTGTTGTCAGTGTTTGTGGCAGGTTTTCCTCTTACCGATGATCTGGTGGATTTGTCGGAGAAGAATTGCTTGATAGTCAGTACCTCGTGTATTCAACTCCCGGTGTTTTATTCGCTGGAGTCTATTCCTCAGCCGTTGCCTGTGGTGATAACGATTTTGAATATGGACTGGTAAGTGACTATACCTGTCTCTGCTTGTCCTCGGCCTTTTTTGCTGGTCTAATGCGTGAAATCAGTAATGTCGGCTTTGCTTGATGTCGTTGGATGTTGGCTTATTATGTCTGCGCACAAATGTTTCAAAAAGGTTTGGACGATTAGGGAAACATTCGTGTGGCAAATGTAGCCATAAGGGCCCATTTAGCTTTGGCCAATAGGAGAGGCCTCATGATTCTACGCCTACTATACTTGTCAGAACTGCATATATTTCACAATATTGCTTTCATTTTTTATTTCTTATCGATCCTTCTTTTGAATTGTTTCAGAAACTTGGAGCCGACAAAATGGTTTTTATTCAGGCAAGTCAGCATCGGGAAAAACTTCTTTGGATATTCATTCTCATCATCATCATCTTCTGACCCGCATGAGCCAATAAAAGGAGGCAAAGCACGCACGAGAGATCTCTCTACGCCATCGACTCTAACTCATCACGAATTATGCCAAAACGGATCCAGGCGAGTTTTTAGACTTACTCCAAAAACCTCGTCCTGAGTTTGCCAAGCGGTCGCCTACCTGAATGAATGGCATCTTGTCCTTATTAAGGAAAGTTTTAAAATGACCAATGAACTCGATTGCAATATGTAAGTTGAATGCCAAATTCATCACAACGTCCGGTGATCATCTGCTAATTATACCATTGAACTAAGCGGAGTATGGGATCACGATGTTTTTTTGTTTCTCAGTACATCCAGTAGATGTTGCTAAAGCCATGCTATCTATCTATTAAATCGAATGTCACTGCCCTTGATAGCAGGTATAATAAATTCATTAAATCATTACTGCTGTTGCTTCGTATATTACGCATATCTTCAAATATTGCTTGTTATCCTCTCCATCTTAATGAAAAAAATGGTATGATACATCGTCAGGTCATATGATTCTTGCTGTGCTACATAGCTTATTAGTCTGGCCCATCTGAGGTTAGTTATTGCAAAGAAGTGTGTAAAGATATATGCCTGTAGTGGGATGTGCACCTCCTCTGCCAGTGAGCGCTGAAGGGCAGATCCCTGCCTAGCCAGTTCGTCGGCCTTCTCATTTCCTCGGATGTCACTGTGACCTGGAACCTAGATAATGGAAGTTTTGAGCTGGCCTTCTAACGACGCTATTTCGCCTTCTAACAACGCATTGTCTGGGTCCCGGGCCGATGAACTTGCTAGACAAGGATCAGAGGATGTGTTCCCAGGACCTGATCCTGCGGTGGAACTGCCCTCGTCATTGGCTGGGGCTTCCATCGATCGTTGGACCTCTCGAGAGGACAACCGGAAGTGGCATGACTCTCTACGATGTAGACAAACCAAGCGCATACTCCCTAACATCTGTAAGAAAAAGACTGCAGACGACTTACCGGCGTACTAATGGGCCACTACACTTTCGCCAAACACCTAAATGTGCTTGGCCTAAGCGATAGAACCTTCTGCGACGTCTTTGAAGAAGACGACGGCAATGCAGAGCACTTCCTTTGCTACAGTCCCACCTCTGCTCCTCGGCAGACTTACCGTCAAAAAGTTTTCAAAATTCGTCAATGGACAAGGGGTCAATCAGCTGTGATTACCACTGACTCAAATCTATAGTACCTGATTTATGTCTTGAACAATCTTCTAGCCAGCTTGAGAGAGAGACGACCTCTAAAACGAACAAATTTGAAAGGACTGCTTTCACATACCAATCTACGCCACAAACCATGAACCGTTCGTAATTCAAAATGTTGTTCATCTTAATTTGACATAAAGATGCCGCCAATGTCGCGCAGGTTGTGGTCCTTGATATCAAAGTGTCACTAGGGGCGTGCTGTTGGTTCAGTAACCATTTTCAATTCATCGAGCTAATATGAGTTTGTGAACTAGTGTAGGGTCACTATTCCGTACTCGAACCAGTAATTTCAGCTTTCGGTGGTTTATGTTTAAGAAAGTAGATTTTCAATGTCATTCAAAGCTTTTACATCATCCGCAACGAAAGCACAATTTGTTTCGGATGACTGATTAATGTGCTCTTAGCCTCTTAGTTATGGGTATTGAAAGCACATGAGAGAAGAACAGAAGAATAAAATTGCTCCAAGATGAGAAAAGAGAGTACCTATAAGTACGAGAGAATACTCAAAAACTCATTATAACTCTCCACAAGCTCTACAAGTGATGCAAACTGTAAATTTCGCTGAACATTGAAGAGAAACAAGCCGTTTGAATGCAATACTTAGAATTCACATCGAGATGGCGCTGATAGCAATAGAAGGATTAATATCTTCCAATTTTGTTCGTAGAAGAAAGAAAAACTTACGGTCAGGTCAGCAGGCAGTAATTCGTGCAGTCAGGCTTCCAGTTTTGAAGCTTTTCTGTACAAGCCATTATAATTAGAAGTCGCATGAATAGATGGCTCTAAATGTCATTCAAAAAAATGTTGGGCTAATATCATATTCAAAATAAAGATATTCCTCTTCATACAAGTGTGTCATTGATGTATGTGCACTCATATTCGTTAATAAGCAGTCATTGTACACGTACACTGTACATTTATCCACGATTCCAGTCGTAAGGGGTTCGGTAGCCTGAGATAAAAGGAAAAAAGCACAAATGGATGTTTATACTGTCCCAGGATGTGTGGAAATAAAAGCCCAATTTAATGTTTTACAATTGTTTACTTTTATTGATCACAACCGATACTCTCAACGATATACTTTCGAATGACTCGACTGTTCTGGTAGACCGGGAATATTCTTGTTTCTCTTATATTTCTCTCTTCATCTTTTACAAAGCTGAATAGAGTGTGTACATGTATTGTGTGCTGCTACAATACCAATTGTTGACCAATTGATTAAATGTTGTTGTATGTCAATGGGAAGGGGCCAATAAAACGTGTTTTCATCACCCTCGTGATTTTCATGTCCCGGCACCTACATATATTCGTTTAAATCTGTTTTTCTTTGCAAGTATGTTCAGTGTTATGTGCCATTCCCAGACATTCCTGGAGATTAATGTGAAGCTGTTTAGGGCTAGGTAGTTAGGTAGATTTCTATTGCTCATGCTATATGTGCTACTTTATTTATATCGATGTGGATTGTGGAGTATCCATGTAAGTTATATCTAGGTCCCACAACGTATAATCCTTCACCAATTTCTGACTTCGACCCGTCTGTGTACTATCTTTGAGCATCGTCATACATCCAAGTAGAGCTGTTAGCCCATTCTTCTATTTTACATATTCAGACATTCAGTATGCAGATTATACAAATTAGTAAGTTAGAATTTAGTACGTCACTTACGGCACCTCCCCAGCTTTGACTCGAGTCTTAAAGCAAATTGGTATACGCAGTTATTCCCTAACGACATGACATGACATTTCCCCAATGACATTTTTATAACTACTATGTACTATGTAGACATTTCCTGTTATAATTCATTCGAAGATGATCGTGAAATATATATATGTATATGTATATAAAGAATTTTTATTCGAAATAGACCCTGAGAGCCGAGAACTCTCCACTAATTTTGTTAATCTGTGAAAACGGCGTCAAAACTGTATGGAAGTAATTTATGGTGGGTAATGTAACAATAAACTTAACTTGTCTAGTCTACTTAATTTTACAATTTCAAACAAAATTCCCCAATCAGTCGAACAACATGATTAAAAATACGTTTTTTTTCTGATCTCAGATTTGAGTTTCCAGTCATTAAGACCAAGCTGGCTCATATTCACGATAAAGTGGTCATTATACCAGAGATTCGGTCGCCCTCTACAATTCGAAAAAAGAGGCTCGGATTCGAAGTCTCCTCTTACCTGGAGCAATGGTGTTTATGCGCTGTCTGTGGCCGTGTGCAGACGACGTATTTCCGGGCTACGTCCACATCTTGATACAGTTTCTTCGCAGACAGGACCATATATCGGAACCAGAATTTTACTTTCAAAGGCACCAAGTTTAGCAAGAATCACTTCAGTTAGATACTTGAGGTGTATAAAAAACGTTGTAGAATTCAGAACAAGACATTTACCTGAACGGAATATCTTACCCAGTGATTAACGAAATTTCAGACACTTATCATAATTTAACATCATCCCTACAGAGTTGTTTGTGTAAATTAAATGTGTAATCCGCACAAACATTTCCAAGTACATTGAAATCCAACAATAGGATCATCGCGAACGTCGTTGCTTAGTATATCTGCCCGTGTTACTTGTTGTTAAAGTTGCAAAATATCTAAACATGCCAAGGGAGTCAATGTTTCAGGTATATCCTCTGGTCAGCAGTAGACAAAGAGCGACACCTCATTATCTACCTAGAGAACATGACCCCTCTGATACCGAATGCAACTCAATTCATCGCCTTCGACTATGAAGCACCCCCTAAGCATCCGAACTTCGTCTCAGGTTCCATTGAATGAGCACTTTTCTCGACTGAGTGTCTTGCCATTACCAGCGTCGGGAAGGTGCAAAAGCCAGATATTCTCATCAGCAGTTTTATTATGTAAAGCAATGTCATTACAGGGCATCCTTTCACTGTCTCCCCGTGAAGTGAACGTGTCTGGTTGGGTGGCCAGTGCCAGCAGAACTGTGCGGTAATGGGTTACTTCTCTCACTTCCGTTGACTACAGACGAGGGATGGAATAATATGAACAGAAATAAAATAAATATCTAAAATATTGCCAACGCACAATCGTTGGGGTATAGAGTACAGGGCTGTACTGACTTGGCTTCATTGAACTTGTTTTTTGGGGCGCTCTATATGTACATCAGCTGTGAGTTGTGCTTGAGGGTGTTCACTTAGCTTCTTTTACAAATAAAAGAAAAAATTCAAATGTTTATGAGTTATCCTAGGCAGTAAACTCATATGGAAAAAGCACACAGAAGAGATAACCTAGATCTAAGCTAAGCTGGCAAATCCTGGAAATGCAGTCCAAAAGCATCCTAAGCATCCTATCCTAGCCTTGCATCTAGTGGTTGCAGAATGCGCAAACAAAACAATAATGAATGGCATCGAGCATTCGGTGCACTAGTCAAAAAGCCACTCCGAATGTTCGGATGTCGTAATTAGGAAATCCAATTTCCAAATGAAATTTACCATTAAGCTCAGCACCAAAAAGGACTGGCGCAATCAATCCACAGTCCCAACACTAAGCAGCTATACGGTAAAATGGAATACAGACAGAATCGAGAACTGATGAAGGAACTGGAGCAGGGGTATTCGGACCCCCCAAAAATTAAGTAAAGTTTCAGATCAACCAAATGATTTCTTAATTCTGAATTGTGTGAAATGACATAGCTATGTATGTATGTTAAATTTGAATTTTTAGTAAAAAAAAGTAGATGGGACGCATCAAAACTACAAGACTACAATTTTCGAAGAATTTGACCGGCACACTGAAATGAGTTTGATCAGGAGTAGGGAGGCAAAGGAGAGCAGAGAGGGCGCTGCAATTGCAGACAAGGTTTCCTCCTCTTCCTTATTTCTTCATCTTCTACAGAAGTCGTTGTAGGCCAGACCCAATTTAAAGGGGAGAGTTCCAATAGCGTCTGTGCCCAGTGCTTCCGCCCTTAATCGTCGTCTGGCTATCAGAATAAATTACGATAGCTGTGCTTGATCGCTTTAGTTTCTGCCTGAAATATGCTATAAAGGTTTGTCAATGGAAATGATAATTGCACACTTGGACTCTTAGAGCAAAACGCCTGCGCCAACGCCTTCACTCATCTTCGATCCATCTGTGGAGATTTGCAGAGGATCATATGCAGAAAATAAGACTCTCAGTAGGATCTGGAGCGGATGCTGGTTGTTCAAAAGCTATTCTTGCTTAGGTAGTAGGAAATCTGATCGCAATCGGATTGGAATCTGTCAAGGATGATAGAGTGCCTAGAACGGAATTCCTTTAAAATTTGCATTGATTTCAATCTAATCAACGTGCAGGCGGCTATCGGTCTGCCGAGTAAGTCTATCCGCGGAAGATTGTGGAGTAACTTGCAAGATTAAAACTTATGTAAAAAATAATGTTCCATTCGTCCACCGTCCATCGAAAGTGGGTTTGTACGTTTTTACAGACACTGCTTGTAATCTGGAACAAAGAACTGTCATACAGTGTACTGCATTTAGTTCCATTGAGTCCGGCTGTCGACTTTTAACATTTTAAAGGTTCTACACATGTTGCATGGACTCTTTCCATTTGGTGTAGTTGCACATCAACTATTTCTCCAATCAGCACACAGATGCCATCTCAATAGGATAGTGGAAGGAGTGGTGTGTGACAGCCTTCCTGTCTACAGCAATCTGCTTATAAGGCGCCCTCAAAAACTGGGCCGAATATATCGATGCAACGGCTGCGATGTATTCTCATAAATGTGAAGAGTGAGCACAAAACTCAGATGTATAGCTCATGTTGTTACACTGTCACCCTTTTGACTGTGACATCCTTGGAAACATGGGAACGCTGTCGTCTCCACCAAATGGTGTGACAATTGAAACAGTTGATGGCTGGCAAGGTGGGGCTCCCGGGCAGAGGAAGACAAACAGCTCGATTTATGTTCTCCTGTTGGCTGTCATCTGAACACGGTGTAAAAACGTTGCTGCATCGGTTATCGGATACTCGTCGAACAGGTGACCAGTTCTCCTTCCTGCGTCGCCTTCCCAGGAATCTGCTATAAGGAACAATGTTATATGCTTCGAAATGGAGATTCGCACCGCACATCTAAGAAAACCGGTGTATTCACCTGATGCGGGGAGCAAACTCCGGGATGACTTGATGGCTCCACATCGATTACCCTCCCCTGGCGCATACACACACTCCGTACAAATTGTCTGAGAAATTTTTATTTCATAAAATGGGAAACCCATAAACAGGATAAACCAAGCAAACAGACGAGTACCGACCGACTGCCTGCCATGGTGGTCTGAAAAGAGAAAAAAATTCGAAACTTTGCACACATCCCTGGGGTTAGAGAATTTCATACGGTTGACAAAATGGTTCGCAATTTCTAACGTAAATGGAAAATCAAAATTGAAATCAATTTGCCGGGATGGCTGTGAAATAAATTTTTGCTTCCATTTCAAATGTGAAATTTGCAACGTTTCACCGATGGAAAGGGCCGTGCGGAAGGACTCTGCACGAGGACTCCAAGCATTTTATTCGGTCACGTTTCCCTTTATTTTTTTTTCTTTCTGCGAAATGCTTCCCGGTCTGGGTATATGTAAGCTGGGTGGCTTGGTGGCCATAAATATAAGTGCTTCTATTATTTTTAGATTGAGTAGCGAATAATCTTAAATTCACCAATACGGTATCGGTTTATGGTTGACAATTCTGAATTCACACAAAGTCATTGGAATTCCATATTTTTATGGGCATGCCGTTCGTACCAGTAGGCCGCCTGTAATGAGGAGGAAGTGAGAGGACGGCGTACCTTGTGGATTTCATTTCACAACGAAACGGGACCAACAATGCCATTGTCGTTGACTTAAATTTGGTGGTGGCACTTTATTTCTTTTTTGGATAACATTCAGGTGGGATCTCAATTGAATTGGAATTGGAAACTGTTCAGCTCGTTTCGGTGATAGGCTTCTAAAAGAAACTCAATGGTTTTTGTTCACTTTTGTAGTGTAATTCTGTCTGTAAGGAATCACTTAGAAATATATTCTTTATGTAGTATACCAAAATGTTTCCTATTCTCTGCTTTCACGTCGAGGAATGAGGGCCAGCTCTGAAACTAAATTGAAGCTGCAAAGTTTCCTCCCGCGTTGCTTCCAGTCAAGATCAAGTTACTTTGTTTCTTGCCCCTTATACCGGATGCTCGGTCTTCCTCTCCTTCTCGAACCAGAGTGTTCGGACTAAACGTGTGTAGTCGAGGGAGCTTTGCCTTTCAGACTGTTAATACATCATTGTACAGGTCATAGCGTTCGCGGTTGTCTCACCTGAGTTTCTCGCATAATCTTCATCAAAATACGAGATCTGTGATGGCCGAGAATTTGCTCCTACTTCGTTCTACTCATGTTGTTGTTGATGTGTTGGTCATCCATCCAATACCAAAAAGAGATTTTAGAGGGATTCTTTGTTAGATCCTGGCGGTCTTGGCTAAAATGTTGTCCTCTTGTTCTATGTATCAACTGGCTTTATTAGCTTCCTCTATGATAGTGTCATCCACTTTCTTCTCGACATCCATAAGAGCTGGTTTAATACATCGGACTGCCTGGGATAGGCGATTTCGGCCGCTTCCCTGGTAAGTTAACCCGCTGCCTCTTTGTCTGCTATGTTGCTGTGACCTGGGACCCAGCAGAGAGTAATCGAGTGCTGCGCGTTGAGGACATTGAGACATTCGCGGGCGCCTTTCCAACTTTAATATCTGCAGGACCTTCGGCCGGACATTCGCTTCAAAAACACTGCCATAATCAGGAATTCTGGTGGAGCAGTGCATGTCAACTCTCGCTTCTTTTTTAGCGTTTTCGTTCCAACTGTATAACGTGGATGTTCGAATTGTTGATGGGTTAATTTGTATTCCATTCCTCCCTTGCTGGTAAGTATCACCGGAAGGGTATTTCGAAATCAAGAAACGGAGGAGTATAGTCGCTTTTAACTTGCATGTCCAGTGGAATTTGAGGGCCAACAACTGGATTGGCTGTTCCTTATGGCGATCTTTGCATCAGTCATCTGCACACATAGATGTCAAGAGGTAGCTACCTTTAAGTCTGCTTCCACACCCGCCATAGTACACAGATGTAGTACTAACTGCGCCTCTAACATCCAGACATGCAAATCTCTGGATTCTGGTTAATATCTTTAGGTTCGTGGTTTTCAGGGAGGCATGCCACCAGACTAAGTTGCGAGGCTGCAGGTGGTAGGAATTGATTGGGTTTCTTCCTACGTTGGAATTCCGAATAATGGCATGAGACCATTTGCGAGTGACTCTCAAAAAGTGCATAGGTCGCACTGCTACCCACTGTCGTGACTGTGTGCGAATTACAGCATTTTCACTATCAAATGGACACCTCTAGCATTATCAAGGATATCTGGACTATATATCATGGCGGCCTCTTCTGGTGCAATGTCAGATAAGAATAGCCAATAGCAGTCAAGCAGTACTTCGTCATTTATAATGATTTTATGCCAAATATGATGGTTCATCTACGATATTGTTGTGACGAACATTACAACCCGTAAGCATCTGGACAAACAGCATGTGCAAAACTGGATCGAGAAACAACCACCATTGAAGTCATGGTAAAAAGTGTATGAATACCGTAAATGAGTCCACTGAACCTACTTCAATGACTGGAGAAGAAGCGTTGGCATTGATAATTTTTGAGCCAAACCTTTCTCGATTTAAGTAAGAGATCATAAGATCAGGAGTGTACAAATAATTGCTACCCCAAAACTGAAAAAATAGTATTTCGGAAACGTATGTAAATACAGCCACTCGCACTTATCCAGTTTATGGTTTAATATCAAGTGTAAATTGTGATTGAAACTCACATAACACACAAGCCTCGAACAGAACATTTTGTTCAACACCATTCTGCCGTCGAAAAATCTGGAAATGCCCAAAAATAATTTGGATTGTATTAGATTATTTTATCCAATAAAAAAAAATACCATGTGACAGAATAATTTTAGTGTCACTTAATTTTTGAATATTAGAATCTAATTTCCCTCGTTTTTGGTTCACTTTTTCTAATTTCCACATCGTTGCTATGTTTCAGACTATTCAAACCTGTAATATTAGCTTCGCTTCAACTAAATTGAATTGTAGAAATTAATACAGGCAATTGTACGCAGAATTTCGGCGGCTTATGATTGCTCTACAGATAGGTTCTTGAACTATTTTAATTTGATGTACATTCGAGAACATTCATCGGTGATTTGTGTTCGAAACCCTCAACCACAATTACTATACTGCAGTGCTGAGGCATAGGCCAACCACAATTATTTAATTTATTGATTTAATCATACACAGCTACCATGATTTCATCTTGCTGACTATTTACGAAATATTGCTACAAATGCGAGTACGCTGTTACAGCCCATTCCCATGCACTCAAATGTGTAAACATTCTATTTTCGACATCACAACCACTTCGGCATACATGTTTATGGTACATAGTCACGAAATACACTTTTTTTGTATTATGTCACGTTCGGTGCTATAAGCTTTATTGACACTAGATAAATGTAATTATTTCGGAATAATTTAAAAGAATAATACCCAGTGTTAGGCTGTTGATAGGCTGTAAACCAATTTACACTTAAGGCTTGAAAATGCAGCTAGATTTTTGTTCGCAGCCGTGTTAGGCAGCAGATTCACTTTGACAAGCAATTACATAGAAAGTTGTATTTTTTGGATTATTTGCATTTCATGTTTGTGGGACAAATAATAAAACTCCACCTTTGTTATTTTTATATGTAGTTGCTGCATGTTTCTCCTTATTTGTTGCATTTCAATTTGTTTGAAGTCCGTGTATGGCATAGCTTAGACGCCAGCGTCTTCCCTTTACTATGTAAAACAGCAGCATATGCGATTGGAGTACTCCTGATAATGCTGTGTGTAGCCTAAGTAGCTGGTCCATGAGTGTAGGCAGATAGAGCAACATAACCCAGAGAAGAAGACTTAATCAATGCTTGAGCATCGGCATATCAATTGGGGCAGATTTGATAACAGTTGGTACGGCATGATAAACTGGGGCAGCATGTTCCAGCGGTACGCGGTTGACTAGGGCGTTGAATCTATTGACCGGATCAGCAGTGTATTGAATAGCTTTTGTATAGCTTTTGTATCCATCAGCGTCAATAAGCGAGTATTCAACCTAAGTCAGGTAGGAGTGGCTGGCTGCAGAAGGCAGTCACACTTAAGCGAAAGTTGGCCCAGGCGGATTGACTTCTTCCAACATTGGAACCAGTTGGTGGTTACGACGAAGCGGTTTAGCTGGGTTATGTTGGTGCTGTTTAGCTCGTTGAGATTATTGAAATAGTAGCGCCCTACTTGCCAGAGCGATACACGAGCAGAGTAGGTGATTTGTTGTTACTACCGCCTATATATCCATGCAGCTTCTGCAGAAAACATTGTGTTCATCATCCTGCCAGCATGAATGCCAATTGCGCAGTTGCCCGGTTATGAGTCTAATAAGAGTCCTTAGTGAGGGTCTGCTATGTCCAAGCAGACTGAGTTCGTTTAAGATTAAGTGATGATTTGTGTATCTTAAGCATATGGTAGGCTGTAGCGATCAGCAAGGAAAGCGAGATTGCAATTGCCCGGTATGTCAAAATGTCCCGGCACGAACATGAGGTGCATGTTTAAATGCTTAGCCATACCTTTAAGAGGCAGCCTGCAATTAAGCGATGTTTTTGTATTGAACATGACATTGTCCAATGGCTTAATTGCGACCTGTCCGAACGGATGGTAATATCCCTTTTGGGAATTCTATTATTCTTGAGCCAGGACAATGCCTCTCTTATAGCAATGCTTACTGACTGAAAAACGCTTAGGCGATCAAGGAGCTTTAAAGAGATGGCAATATTGAGGTCTTTTGAATAGACGCCTTCGTCCTTCGTCTGTGAAGATACGCAGGAGAGGGAATGCTGGTGGAGAATTTCTTATCGAAGATGACTTGGGTACGCAGTCGGAGTTGTTTGGGAGGAAGTTATATCCATTAAGAATGGTTAAGAGGCCGATGATAAGTTCGAACCACAGTTGGAGTATTTTGAGTCTGAGGGCTGTGCTGGCTGATATTTGTTTGCAAAATATTTATTTCCAGTGGTGCAAGGTGGAGGAGTATGTTAAGTGTGTCTAACGGAGTGCTTCTAGGAGTCTTTGCACCCGATTGAGTGCTTTGCAATTGACAATAATTGCTGTCCACCAAACTGAGCACAGAAGTGTATGTCTGACAATCGAGGTGAAAATCCAGTAATGGTATGTGGTTGTAGTCTCCATTTGCATCCAATGGCTTTTTTACAGCGATAAAGGGCAGAGCCTTCCTACCCTACCCTGGATGTTGAGTTTACTGCTTAGCTTATTATTAATCGTGAGACTTAGAAATTTCGCACTGGCAGTTGTTTGTAGAGTAGATGCACAGCGTGGAGATTTTCGGATCTTCTGGTAAAGGGTACGAGATCCGTTTTTTATGGGTTATACTTCAAGTGTGTCCATTCCACTTCAAGCTTATCGAAGGTATTCTGCATTATGTTTCTTAGAGTGGAGAGAGTATTCACCATGAACAGCATCTCTGTCGCGGGTCACCGTCTGAGTCACCGGTGTGCGTGTCGTTAGAGACTTGATATTGTGGGTGTGGCTAGTGCAAATCCTCGGACTTGCTTTGCAAAATGCTTTGCTTTGTAATCTTCTAGAATACTCTTGGTGTACCCGGAACCAGTATATAATTGTGCTGCATACCTAGAACCTTCGAGTTCTTCGCGGTAGCATGTGATTCACTTGGACTTGTCTATAGATTTTGGAAATTGGTCAATGCCAATGACTACAACAGCCGATCTCTACTATTCATATTATTCTTGCCGGTGCGTTGACTGCTAGGAAAATGCCAATCAATGTCTGATACAGCATTGCATGCTTAACGTTTCGTGTCTCTGACATAAGCATTATGTAAATGTTAGTCTGAACTGTGAAAAGATCTTCTTCTTGGAAATTAGGAGCAGCTCAGACTTTCTCGAATCTCATGTTTCAACATTTAGTTAGAAGCTAATGGCTTGAATAAAGGAGATGCCTCAAATTTACTTCTGGGTGAAGTGTGGCACCCTGTATATGTGAAATAAACCTGTAATATAATAAACCAAAAAAAATCAAACGCCTTAACTCATGCTTGCAAAGATTATTGTATTTCTATTAGACTTTACCGATTACATCATCTTAAAAATTACACGTTGAGACATCCTGCTTTTCTAACGCTGCAGTCTTTGATTAGTATATCAATTGCGAACTCTTCAGCCCGGAAAGTGAAATGCCTAACGAGGCTGGGGACCGTACTAGATTGCTGCTAGAATACGCCCCTGATAGCAATGGCCCCAGCGACAGTTGCTGACCGAGAGATGGTATTCCCCTCAAGAGGCCCTGTGTTTGGTATACACTTGGTACTGATCTGATTAGAGACGGTCCTTGTATGATATTTGGAATTGACCTAATCAGGGTTGGTTGCTGAACAACGGGGATACTTCTCACGAGTGAGGGCACTTGGGTGGCCACCACCTGTTTATTCAGCGGTGTTCGGGAAACAATCGCGTTAAATCCATTCACTGAATCCGCTGAGTACTGCACAACTCTGGTCAAACCGTCTGCGTCCAGCAAGGAATACGAACCCTTGACAACGTCTCCATCACGAGATTCGATTTGATTCTTGATATCACCTGTGTTTGGGTCTTTGACTTCGTAACTGAACGTGTATTGTGGTCTCAGATCGACAACTTCGCCCACGTCAACAGCGTGCACGATGGCAATGCAAGCGATCAGTAGAATGAACTGCAATTGAAAAGAGAAAAATCAAATTAAACGCACTAACAGCCGAGTTTCTGATTCACTTACAAGGTGAGCCATGTTGCTGTAGTTGGTTATGAAAAGTGTTTGATGCCAATGGGACGCTGAATTTCCTTTTTATACAAATTTTCCGCACAGAGCCTAGCCCTCCTCAAACATGTTACCATCTAATAATTTGCCTACCGGTTCTTTGGGCGTCAAGAGGCAATGTCACAGCTTCGGCTTGGTATTTCACAGTTGCTCCAGATACTATACGCGGCAGCGAGCGCCTTCGCCCGAGAGAAAATTGCCGCCATCCAAAGAGAGTAAGCGATGGAGAGTCATATTGGGTTTTAGTTGGACGGCGCCTCAATTGCACACATTGGCTGATGTAATCGACGAGCGAATTTCGATCAGTGGCACGATGTGATATGATGCCAGTCAGCGCGGGGTTTCCTCTGGAAAAGTGCGTTGGGCAGAGCTCAGAAAATTACATTTTCATTTAGGCCAAATGTATTATGATCGTTTTTAATGGGATTAAGTGAAATGTGCTTTGGTGACAAACACAGTCAACAAGATTGAGTGATGTATGTGGAAATAAAGCTCGTAATCGAAGAGAAAATCTTACAAGTAACTGACTTGTTCTATTAATTATGTGGCGTTAATGACTTCTTAGGACCTGAAGTCTTTCCTGTCACCTACTTGATGTTTTAATTGTCCTGACCAAGTTTATGTAGCCACCCATTCTCTTATTTTTGTATCTCTCTGCTGGGTTGAGTCACCGTAGACGATGGTTGGTAGGCTGGTGTGTATATGCGTGCATTCACGGCATCATGGCTGCGATTCGATTAGACGGAGGTCCCCTTTGTGGATGATATCTTTCTACCTTGAGACATTCTTTGTTCCAAAAACTAAACAGATTCATATTATACAAGCCTCAGAGGGCACTCTTCTGTTTGTCCGCAAAGAAGTGTTTCTCAAGAATTGTATCCATCTCGTTGCTAGGACTAGGCATTCACAGAACAGATATGGTCTCGTATCCGTCTTTTAAGTATGCAACAGGCGCAGCATAATGAGCTGGAGCTGCCTTTGCAAGTAGTGGCTGGTAGCTGTAGATGCGTATGTAATTGGAGCAGAGTAAGGAGTCTTTAAGTCTGTATCAGCAGCATATGGAACTGAAGCAGTTGCTAATGGCTAGTGGCTGGATCAGCGGTGGTAAATCAGCTGGTGGCTGTCAGTTGCTTCCAGCCCTATCCAAAGTTGATTCTCACCTGAAAGTTACTCCCCATATTTTGGTTCAATAACCAGTCGCAGTACTTTCTTGAACTCGTTAAGGTAGTTAGGTATACTGACATATTTGAAATATGCTGCAGAAATTAGGGAGCATACAGAGTGACAAAGAACATATAGCGAAGTACCACAGTTTGTGCCATTTTGGTGGGAAACTATACAAAACTCATTCGAATCTACTTAATAACATGGTAATGCATTCATTTAATTCTACGTTCTCCAACAGTATTCATCTACGTATATAGTCATAATTTAGTGAACATTGAGAGTGAATTTCCCAAAATAGTTTCCAGGCAAAAGGATGAGATAAAAATGTCTAATTCGCAGAATAACAACATTCAAAATCCTATAAAATATCAAATAAAACTTTGTCCTCACCACGACTCGAACTCACACAGAGCTGCTATGCGAACAATTTGTAATGAAATATCATCCTCCAACTATCCACCAACAATCTTTCACTATCCACACAACTCATCCATTTCATCTATCCTTGCAAATCTAATATCACTACAATTAGAGCAGTCTGATGAAGCTTTTGATACTTGGACATATGATTTTTTTTTTGGTTTTATGAAAATTTTCCCCGAGTTTCTGGTTTCTGTCAGAACATAATCCCTCGGCGATAAGGCAACTAAAAAGTATGTATTTCAAAATATTTACATAGAACATGTCCAGGATCCTGTGACAAGGGGGCAGAGAACGATTTCAACCAAAAATGCTTAATTTGCATATTTTTATCGTATAATGTGTGGAACTGTGTGAATCCTTCGTTCCGCACAGGTCGGGTGTTATTAAGGATTGTTTTTTTGTCTTTTGCTCTGTTCTGCGTGTGACGATAGATGGGGAGCAGTAATGTCATGGAAACAGTGGTGGCGTTAAAATGTGACTGTTAACAGATTGATGTTATATTTGTGTATGCATAGGAAATGCCTATTTTTAGTTTATAAAAAATGTTGTCCACTGGAAGAAATGGATTAAGTAATCTTCTTGAAACATTTAACTGGTGATGCCATTTTGTGATGTTTCATGTCTACAGCCTAATTTACTATCAGCTTCAACAAGACGTCGAGTCGTTGTGTCGACGAGAAAATATAAATAAAACAATATGCAATTAATCAAGAGATGTTATAAATGACCAAACCCGCTAGCGGTCATGTACTAATGAACTTGGCCATTTTTGCAAATACAAGCGTTTTAACAGATCTTGGGCCTGACCACAGTACAATTATGCTCAAAAGTACGGTCTCCGAACCACCTTAACTCAGAGGTATTAAGTAAGTCTATTTATTAAACATATACTTAATACAAGTGGCGGCCGCACTTGAACCTCGGCATCTAGTTTTGAATCCCAGTACTACAGAATTAATTTCCACGGCCCAACCTCTTTCGAGTCACTGACAGTGCTCAAAGTGTATAACTGTCTAGAAAAAATCTTCTCAAACTTGGCCGTTCGGTATCGGCACAAAACTGTAGGTGCCCTTCCACTCCTGATAAAATAATAGCACGCACAACACGAGTGGTTGTTGAGATGCTAGGCCCTGGTCCTCTACGTCACCCATATTATATGCGAGATTTTTTTTACTTTAAACTACGTAAAATATACCATTTTCTAGGAGAAGTAAGAAATGACAGTTTAAGAATGTTCTTGTTCGCTACATAGACTCGTGGCGTCTGTAATTAGGTTAGGTTGAAATGGCTGACTGCTGTATGGCTAAACAGTATATGCCTGTGGTGTAACCATGCGGATCCATTTGAGCCTACTGTGCAAACCAGTTAGTGTTTTTAGTAAAGCGTTGGAGATGACCGACACTGATGCTTGTGTGACTAGATGGCTTCTTCGAGAGGAGAGAGTGCTGCAATTACAGAGCAGATGTACAATATTTCCTTCTCCTCGTCGCTGCAACTTCTACATGCTTGGGTTCCTACTGCGAGCCGCGGCCCAGTGCCAGGTTGTGACGCCGATGGAAGTTTTGACATTCGGCCCACATTCTGATCAAGTTGAGTGAGCGTGTGGGATCGACAGTAGGCCATAATTGTTAGTGATGGGGCATCATGTGCCAGTAGACCATCTACGCTTAACATGTTTAGGCGTTTAAAGCATCAGTAGTTCCAGTGGCAATTGCCATGGATGGTATATCTGTTTCTAGCGAGTTCGTAGGCTTCACAATTAATTCTCTCGAGTGGCACCAACATCGTTCGGATGCTAAAATACTTGGCCATCTTGTTGAGAGATTCAAGGAGGTTTTTGAGTTAAATGTGACCACACGCGGAGATTTGAACGCTTTTTGGCTATCAGAACAGATGACGATATATGCACTTGATATTACCTGAAAGACAAGAGAGTAATTCGGTAAACGTCTAGCGCCTGGTGTTCAGATTTCCAGTATGATCGGGACGTTCAACAAACTTAAGCAGTATAGTAGAGTGACCTCGTTACGTAACGGTTGGAGAATTCTGTCGACCAGCGTTTCGCGAAACTGAGAGCAGATCAGTTCAAATAATAAGATTTTTCCCTATAGCAAATTACACCTCGTAACGCAGTAAATTCACTGTGGTACCATGCTTGTCGCTAATTAACGTCATTATCTGACAGGATAAAAATTGGCGGACGATAATGGCTACCCTGGTGGATCTCATATGTGACTAGCAGTTAGATTCCGAGTATCTGAAAATTGCTTGTTATTCACGCTCTTCACCAGTTATGCCAGACTGCAGAGACTCACAGAGTTCACAAGTCAGCCAGAATCAAATTTCATACAATAGGTAAAGTGACGCTTTAGTTGGGACAACTAGTAACACAATCGATTGAATTAAATGGTTCACTTTACACGTTGTTACTGTACTCCGTCGTTGTTCGAGTCCATTTAGTCTCTCCATGTGTTCAACTCCGGACCCGTATCATCTGCATGCATTACAACGATTCCCATAAAGAGTGTTAAGAACCTTTTATAATGTTTCAAATCGTTTGGGATTAGTTTCCTATACCCTGCCTAGAATTTCAAATGGGGACTGATACGTTTCGCCAACCAGGACAGTTGACATTGATATCCATCTGGCTTCCTAACATTATCACGAGTCCTGTTAAAGAGAGATAAAGCAATTCTTTGAAAAAAAGGTCAGATTTAAACCAATTGATAACTTAACGAAAGCAGTTTCATAAGAATTGGTTTCTTATCCAGATAGAAAGTTGAAGGTGGCAGGACGAGAAAAAGTGTGCACCAATTATTTGGTAACTACATGCCTGACTTTTATCCCACTTTGCACTCAAAGGAACGAATAGAAGTTACAAGAATCCGATTGGAAGGGCAAGGTATCCCGTACGGCTATATGAAACCGAGAAAAAAACTTAATAAGATCTCATTCAAAAGAAATTCCGAAGAAGTGCGAAAGCAAAGGAGGGAACCGTCATCTCTTGGAAACTTGGTGCAAGGCAGGAAAATGGGGGAAATGGCTACCTGTTAAAAGTTTACCTCCTTCGTGTTGCCTTTGCTGTGTATTTTCATGGAGGATGAAAATATTTGGGGAAATGGAGAATTTTCGGCTATATCTCAGTTAGGGATAAGTTGGATACCCAGGTCTCTTTGATGGGTGTATGATTCGTTTATCCTTAAACCCGGTTTTAATAATACAATTTTTTTTTGGATTGTCGATGGTTTTCTTGTGCTAATGTATGAATTTTTGCAGTACTTTGGAGCTTGCGAGTTTAGTGTGAATTTTCAAAAAGCGCTGCCACTGATGGGATAGGTTTTACAACAAAGCAAAGAAAGTTGGGGGCATATAAGACAACACTACAGCGAATTACAAGAACCATGCGTGAGCTGTACGAAAAGTGGGAAGATATCCGAAAAAGCCTGAGAAGCGTTAAAATGATATCCGTAAATGTAGCAGTGGATGAAACAATTATCTAAGCCTTAGCTAATTACCAGCTAAAAAGCCATTCAGTGATGATTTTTTACTCAAAAACGATGCAGCGTAAGGATTTCTTTTACACTCAGACATCAGATGGTTTACCTTGGGAAAGTAGATCCCAGTATATCTGAAAGACGAACTAAAATCTGATACCACAGAGATGGGAAATTTCGAAAGATGTCACATCCACTAACACTGCTTATTGGAAGTCAAATACTGACTACCAATAGGAGTTATGTGACCTGTAATCCGACCCCTTTTACAAAAGCTGAATGGAAATTCGATATATTTTTTTGAGCTTCTCGATGATCGTTTTCCGAAATTAGCTAATTTTGGTTTGAAAATGGGTTCGATGATGGGGAGTACATATCTTTGCGACAGTTCTAATTCTACCATGCATATCATTAAATCAAAGTACGGGTCTTCATTGTCAGATAAGTCACTTAATAAGGCAATGCCCTTGGCAACGATGAATATTGATGTTGACATTGATAACATTGTCAAAGAAAGAAAGAAATTATTAATATGAATGATAATAGTATTTTGTTTCGATGGGCCGCCAGATCGTGTTGAACTTCATTTTGGTCCGCACACAGCTGCAGTCTGTACAGCCCTGATCTAGGGGCTATCTAGGGAAGGGAAAGACTCTCAATTGATCTGCAGACTTTTAAATAGACTGACTATCCCCTAGAATGTGCAAAGAAGCAGGGGATATTCTGGAACATTGTCGATCGATCATCTGTACGATTATGGTCGATGGAAATCATGTCCAAAAAGTGGAATCTCAGAAAGTAAGCAGACCATAGCATGTAAGTTTTATTTTTGTGGATAATGAAATGATTTCCGACTCGAGAGCATGCAGGCCATTCCATTGAATTAATTCAATTAAACCTCAACCAGTTTTTTGTTTCCTAGTGGGTTATAGTTATGAAACGAACTGTATACAATGTTTGAATCAAAGCCACTGTCTTAACGAACAGAACTCATACATTTTTAAAAAAAAAATGCTGAATTTTTCCGAAAGCACTCAGAAATACTTTAATTATTTTTAAATTTTCTTATTCGCATGTATTGCACGAATTCTTCGTTAAAGCATTCAAAATTACAATGACGACCCATAAATTCGCTGTTTAAAATCGAAATGGTATCCATTAAGTAAATTTAGATTGAAATTTGGGGAACATATTGAAAATTTCACTGTCGGCCCAGCTCTGTCGCTTGACACACAATACACGAGCGGCAACATTTAGCACGTCTTTTTATCGTATTTTTAACTCGTACGCACATCCCTTTTCGATTGCGTTCGAATGCAATCAAGCAATTTATTCCAGAATCCATAAATTGTCAGTACGTGCACAATAAAAAGCTGCTTATTAACCATCGTTACACACAACACAATGTACGGGGAATACCAGTGTTATTATAGGCTCAGCAATTCGTCCTCTCTTTTACTGAATTTCGTTAAAAATAAGCAGCCGTCTCTGGGATCCTTCTTTAAGTGCAAACATCATATGATGAGAGCTTTGAAATGACAAAAGAAGAGACCAAGTGAATACAAGGACAGTGGCGACGACATGTATCCATAAGATCACGGCTTATAGGTTCTGAAATTGGAGCACCCGGCCCGCCGTACACGAAGAACCTTCAATTCAACTGTCTTCGAACATCTGGAGGTGGTGGAACTGAATAAATGGAACCTGGCAAAATGTAACAAATTGAATTTATGTGCGCACAGAACAAAGGAAGGAATGAAACCCTTAAAGAGACCCCGACTAAGTTGAATGTAACACACGAATTTACCTATGGACAGGATTCGCCGTGATAAAGGGGTGAAAATCCTGATGTATTATTCAAATTAAAACGTGTTTCGTTCCGTGAAGGACGTTTCGTGTTGTGCAGTTGTGTGCACCTTTATGCATGTCCCTTTACCCATCCTTTTCGTAGCTCTTTTAGCATCTAAAAGGATCTTCTGCATTGCATTCATGCATTCAGGAGGACGATGATGAAATACATATTTTTTTTCCTGCAGATCCCCTCTGTATTTTAATCTCTTATTGCTCTCTTCCTGCACTCGACAACTGGGTGGTGGGGGCGACAGGTGAAAGGGTTTTTGCGTTGGTAAAGCAGGGGAGAGTGATTCCTTAAATCAAATGCAGAGGATTCCATCTCTGTGATGCACGTAACAGAAGAAGAGGGCATAAAAGAAAGGAAGACAAATTAAGTTATGTTAATTAACCGTAAAATGAAAAGACACGGTAGTCCGAGGCAAAGGGCGGAAACTTGTTAATTTCCTGATTCGGACAAATTTCAGATATCTATCGTCGTAACACTGAGGATTTGGGTCATCTTCAAGTGATTTGAAAATGAGGCCAGTGGATTTTTATTTTTTATGGTTGCAGTTGCCTTTAAAGAAGAAACTTTTGCTTTAATTAAAAGCGACTTTGAGTGAATTGTTGGTCAGTTTAGTTCGGTTTTCTATTATAGATTGTCCGTCAAGTTTGTAAGTGTGTGTGTTAGGTGGCGATTCACTATTTGCCACAGCTTTGAAAGTGGAGGAAATTATCTTAGTTTTCATTTAGATCTTGTAGAGTTTATCAACATCACTAGTCCCTTGATGGTCATCTTGGACATTTCTTCGGGAGATTCGATGAAAAATACACCCAGAAGATATCTGGCTCTTGTTCTGAATAGGTTCAAAGAAAGTGATACACGGAGCGACTTTCTGATGCGACATCACAGGTACTGCAGTCGTCATTATAGCGGGTGTCAAATTTGGGTGCGTGTTCGTCTATTGGTCAGTGACGATCCCTACTATTTTTCCAATATCGTTCCGAGTTCTATGAAGGGTATCCGTTGTTCTACCCAAATTATAATCTGACCAAGTTTTAATAGATGCCTTGATATTCTTACCTTGATCCACCAGAGCGGGCTTTACGCAAAAAGTTGCTGCGTCCTGGAGCTCAAACAATGATGACGTGAACTTATGATACAACCGGACTCTTTCCCCTTGGAAAACACTAGTATAGTCTTCGGAACTGAAAGAAGTGGCTACTTAAGAGAGTCTAAATAAACAACCGCTCCGACAATGCAGTCCATTTTTAAGCCGTCAGTGTGTATATCCACATCTGGAAAGAGACCGGGACGTCCTCTTTCCCATGCACACCTAGGGCCAATAGGTTTTCCAATCCTCCCAACAACTATTAAAGTTGATTCTAAAGCATGGAGAGCTTCGGTTTTTGTCTCCTCAATCACTGTTGTCCTCGGAGCATTTTCTTTTGTGGTGCGAGAGTTATCTGCTCAAAATGTACAAGTTAGTGTAGTAGTTCGCTATTGTCAAGCCTTTTGCAGGGCATTGGCAGACCTCGTAATATTGGCAGATGTGAAAATCGTCGTCTCATAACTTTAGTTGCCATGAGAACAAAACAAAATGTTTATATTAACATGGTGGTTGACGCCATGTCTTGTTTCGTAACCACACTCCAAATAATTGGGTCATTGAAGGAATGAAATAAATATAAAGGGTGATTTTTTAAAAGCTATAGGAAAGTTTTTCAAAAAAAACACATAAATTCAGAAAAAGCATGAAAATTTGAATCGATAGTACGGTCCATATAATTTAATGTTTGAAGATTATTTCATACAAATGTTGACCTTGACTGCGCCTCAAATGGTCCATCCGCTTAGTCCAATTTTGGCATACTCTTTCCAACATTTCGGCCGGTATCTCCAATGCGTCAATTTAAGCGGGCTTGTCTGTATAGACATGAGCTTTAACATAGCCCCACAAAAAATAGTCTGAAGGAGTTAAGTCGCACGATCTAGGCGGCCATTTGACCGTTCCCGAACGTGAAATAAAATGTTCACCGAACTCGCCCCTCAATAAATCCATTGTTGCGCGTGCTGTGTGGCATGTGGCACCGTCTTGTTGAAACCACATGTCATGCTCATGTCATGCTAGCGCTCATCATTCACAGTTACGTTACGATTCGCATCATCTTTGAAGAAGTACGGTCCAATGACGCCACCAGCCCATAAACCGCACCAAACTGTGACTTTTTCTGGATGCATTGGTAGCTCTTGCAATGCTTCTGGCTGATATTCACTCCAAAATCGACAATTCTGCTTATTTACGTACCCATTGACTGACATTGACCATTGACTTGACACGATGAACTTTCTTAACAGAGCACGCATTTTGATAACAAAATTCAATAATTTGCAAGCGTTGTTCGTTTGTAAGACGATTCTTGGTTAAATTATAGACCAAACTGAACATGTTTGACAGTGAAACAAAACACGAAACGTGCGTCAGCTGTTTAAGCCAGTGTTGCCAAAAAGATAATATCTAAAAAATCACCCTTTAAATACATCTCCTCGAAGATGCATTCGAAGAATATTCACATATCTTCTTTACATAGCCGTCTGTCCGAATGTACGCTTAGATCTTTTAATCGACGCTACGGATTCATCAATATATAGAGTGATTCAAGAGGATGTATGGTTTAATATTGTTTTGTGTCAATATTGAATCAAACAACATTGTCTGCTATTGGTTATTTTTACTGTCTGAAAGCATGGTACAATTATTTCCGATGAATGGCGTAAATGCGGCCTACAAACACAAAAGGCAGCCATGACATCAGTAGAGCGATGATCTCAGATAAATAGAGATCCCTGCTACATAAAGAATACAGAATCATCTGATCCTTAACCACGATAGGCAGAGATACCCGAGAGGTGGAGCATCTTCCGGAAAGAGACATAGTCACACCGAACCAAATGGACAAACCAGCCAAAGATTCGAGAGAGAAACTAATTCGTGGGCAATTAAGTAAATTCGGCCATGTTCCTATAGTATAAATAGGTACTACGACAGAAGTGTGTTCGGAACATTGATCGGGATTGAAATTGAGGGACGAATCGGAAGGTATTTGCTGCTTGCAAGGAAAACTAAAATTAGAAGACATTTTTCCTCCACCTGAACCACTGCACTCTCTCCTTAAGGGTGATCACCCGAAATCCAAAAAAATCATGCCCAATACACGTCGTTATAATTACGCATTTCTAATTACCTCTTTCAAGAGAACGCAATCTATAGAGCGGCGTGTTGTCTACATTTAAAATTCAAGACGAAGTATATGTGTGTATATGTACCGTTTCGTTGGGAGCTTGCGACCACTGAGGCAATATGATCACAAAAAAACTCTATTTTATTTCAGATACAGAAACACAGGCATCCTCGGGGTGTTCAAGTGTCCCACAGGTGGTAGTGATATTGTCTCATGAAAAACAGCTGTAAACATTATATATAAAGCATGCAGCAGATTAGGAAATTCAATTTTCAAAAGAAGTTTACCATTAAGCTCAGCACCAAAAACGAATGGAACAATGAATCAACAGTTCACAGACTGAGCAGCAATACGGTAAAATGGAATACAGACGGATGAAGAACTGACGAATTAACTGGGACAGGGGTATTCGGACCCAGGACAAGTATTTCGAACCAATGGGAAAACGCAACAGGATATTTCAAGGTGAAGGCTATGCCATGGACAGGTGCGTTCAAATTAATCCTGATGGGAACTATACGAACTGCGACATAGAAATAATGTCAGACAATCGAGCTACTATTATGGCACTAGACTCATACATCAAATCCAAGCTAGTGTGGGAATGTCTACAGAAGCTCAATAAATTGAGTAGGAGAAACAGAGTAAAATTCTGCTGGATACCTAGCCACACGGGGACAGAAGGCAATGAAATGGAATTCAGCGAACTAGAAAGAAGGGCTGGACAGAATCTCTGCGGTCAATATAACCGAAAAATGTTTGAGGCATGTATTAAAATTAGCAAGAACAACCTCCATATTCTAACAGGATATGCATGCTCAGGGAGCACTTAAGGAAACTAAGGGTATCAGAAGAAGGTCTCTGTGGATTCTGTGGAGAATCTAATAAAATTCCAGAACACGCACTGGCATTCTATAGCCCACAAAAGAAAAAGATACCTTGGCCTCAATAGAACCATCTCTCATTCTCAGATTCCTAAAGAAAACTGGCTTAGAGCGAATACTGTACTTCCACCTATGCGAAGCAGGAGTCCATAACCCTCAATATAATTATGAAAACAACTGAAAGAGAGCAAAGGTATGAAATGGGGGCATAATAGATGTAAAAGTCGCGGTGCGACATACCCCGAAAATAAGAATAATGCTGCAGTATAGTCTAATAATATAGTAATATTATTAATCACTACACTCGCTAGTATATTATAATTCATAAACAGTTTACAAATAAATAAGTTTGTGTCTTTATAATTTATGATGCACTCGTTTTGTATTCCAAAAGTTAGCACACAGAGGAAATTTTTTCAACAAACAAAAATCGAAACAAAAATGAACCGCCACGAATGAAATCACATATTCCTAGCTGAAGGGAACTTTCCATGGATGTAGATATCTCTCAAGGGTATTCAAAACTGAACTTTATGTCAAATGCACGAGCATTTATTCAATTCAGCGCATACATGCAGATAAGAGACAGTGCCACATATAAGGTTTTGTATTTGGAAAGCATAATTTTATGCAAATAGCCTCGGAGACTCTTGCACACAAAAAATGCCAGAACGAAAAACCGAAATGAATGCATGAACATTGTTGTCTGCGAACTGGACTGGCGTCATGTGGAGTCGGAATTTAGAAAGCTAACCCTAATATTTATGGATGAACTTGAGCTTCACAATGCTTATTCATGCATACATAGTTGAAAAAAAAAGGCATCGAACTCTCGGAAATATGAGAATACCACGGTATTACCACAAGGTATTCCCACGAAGCCTGAAACGGATATGCGTAAAATGCTGCATGAAGTAATGCCTGCCCGATTGCGTGGGAAATAGACGACCTATAAGGTGCAATGCAGAAGGATATTGGTTGATTTTTAAAGCTTCGTTTAGGAGAGAGCAAAGTCTATTGTTTCTATCCCAATTGATTTTGCTCCCAAGGAAAACGCAATCTAAGGTCGGCTGTCATCATGGCAATTCGTACAGCGCTCGTAGTGGCCAATATCGAAAACGATACAAACATTTCGATTCGACGCCGATCAGCTGAATTGGACATCGCCAGACAGTCAATCTGACAGTTGGATTTGGACGTACATCTGTAAGATAGTGCTGACTCAAGAATTGAAGCCGGACGAACATGGATCAGGTCGTGAATTCGCTGATTGGATCCACAAGCATCAATGCATTCTCTAATATTCACTGCCTGGCGTGGCTTACGGCATTGTGAGTTCTGGCATCAGCGGACCATATTTCTTTCAAAATTAATCCGCCAATCGTCTCAGATGTTAACCGACTTAATTTAGACAACATCGGTATATCCGAGCATAAACCTTTATTTTTTGTGTGTAGTTGGAAATCTTGTATAGGCACCAATGAATCGACGTCCATTGGTAGTGTCAGATTCTTACTGACTAAAACTACCCCCCGAATATTTCCGTTTATTCCCCCGCGGAACTACCGCTAAGTATTACTTCTTCGAGCTTTCTGCTTCGTCACGGGGTGTTTGGCGAATTCGCGTTCCTCTGCCGTCCTGAATTTCATCCATCGCACATTATTCGTATTGCTGCATCATTCACAACAGCCCAAAGTTCTTCGGATTTCAACATGTACCTAACTATGTTTTCTTCGCGCAGTATAACTCTTTCGCTTGCATACCGAGCGCATTCAAAGAAAACGTGTTCCATGTTCTCTACCGCACTGAGGCAGCGAGGACAAGACGAACTCGAATCACGGTTTCGCTTGTAGAGATATTCCCGTGACCAGTCAAGAACTGTGTAAGGTAATAATTTAGTTCTCCGTGTTTTCGATTTACCCAAATTTCAATCCTTGGAATTAGTCGCTACGTCCATCTCCCTTTTCGGGACTCGTTCCATCGTTGTTGCCACGCTTCTATACTGCGGCTTCTTTCGAGTTTCTTCACTTGATTTACGGTTGGCGCGATTTGGTAGCGATTGTCATAGAGTCGCCTAGCTTCTAAAGCTAGAATATGGATTGATACCGTAGATGAGAGTACCAATATCGCGTCGTGGGATACCGTTCGATATGCACTGCTAACTCTCAGTGCACATTATCTGTACACAGATTTGATTCCTTTAATGTGCGACGTCAGACAATATTTAAGGCTACAACTCTCGCAAGCATTAATCGTTTACCTCGCATTGGACCGCCGATATTCGACATGAGTCTCGAAAGAGCGCCTATCGCTTTCGACGATTTCTCGCAAGCATATGCTAGGTGATGCTTGAAATTAAACCAAGCATCAATCATCACTCCCAGGTATTTTATAAATAGGCTGGAAATAATGTCGTGTTCTCCGATTTTTATCGTTATCGTCTCTAGCACCCTTCTACTTGGAATGAGCAATCCATTTTATGACCCGCGAGGTCTTAACTCATATCGCGTAGCCAGTCCTTTATCAGTGCTATTGCTTCATTGCAATACAACACGATTTATTTAAGCCGTTTCGCCACGACAACAACAGCAATATCGTCCGCGAAACCTACAACGGTGGCTTCCCTGGGGACTGGGAGCCGTAGAATTTCGTCATACATCACGTTCCACAGTAAAGGACCTTACACTGATCCTTGGGGCACGCTCCCTGTAATTTTATACAAATTCGTCCTGTCGTCGGAGTTGTGAAGGAGCGACCTATCGGTAAGGTAGCTCCTGATCAATCTCAATATATACTTCAGTACAAGAATAAGTGACCAGTTCGCCGAGTTAAATGCATTTTTCACGTCAAGTGTAACCACAGCGCAGTACCTCCTTTCCATTGTCTACCTTCCATGGCTGATTGGACTTTGTCTACTACGACTTTAAACGCGTCGATTGTTGATCGGCCCTTTCTAAAGCAGTACTGGTATTCCGCGAGTCCATCATGGCTTCAATGATAGGCTGTAGTCTGTTGCATATACTTCGCTCTAATATCCCATAGTGTCGAGCATACAGAGGTAAGATGAGGGCTCCGAGCATATCCTGTAGAAGTTAAAAGGCCTGTATCTTCTCCTCCAGTCTAAAATCGCCTGCTCCTTATTTTCCTAAGTTTAGGAATAACCTACCTTAACACTAACAAAATTGACATGATTGTGTTGGGCTATGGCTCGTTTTGAGATTGTGCAAGGTGCGAGCATTTGATGTGAACGTGCTGATGTATCGCTGATGGAATCTATCCATCATAGCATGCACATCTCATTTTGCATACGCCAGCCATTAACTCATTCCGCTTTCTTCAAAATGCCTAGTTATATGCAGATGCACTCCTAAAGCGATTTGCTATTAACTTAATATTTCCATTCTTCATTTAAATCGTTCAACATTATTCAAGCTTCTTGGAACGAAATTTAAGGAGAACAGAGAAAAGAAGCAACGAAGTTTCACCGAAGAACTTTATATCCAAACCGTACAGAGCACTCCACCCTCGACAAATAACCATTCATCATTGACTTGTTTTTCATCACTCGCTCAAGTGAGTACCTACCCCACCAATACTTTGAACAAGCAGCGGATTCGCCACCACTCAAGGAACCACCAAAGGCATCCGGCAGTACGGGTAATAACAATCAAAGAAAAGGCTAAAGAGGAAGACGAGAAGGAAAGAATTGAAATGAGTTCGAGCACGAAGAACCGAAGGCTAAAGTGGCAGTAGTCGAAGAGTCAAACAAAAAAAAATCCACAAGGAAAAGGAGAACGAAACCATAAGAAACCTCTTGAAAGTGACAAAAGGAAACCAACCGTCAACTCCGAGAAATGTGGTTAAAAGTAGATGCTACCACACACAGAACCACACAACTCTCACCCCTAATGTGCGACAGTTCGACAAAAGGAGTGAAAAATAGTGTAGATGGGGAAGTGAAGAAAGGAAAAAAAAACCGCTCATTGAGTTGAAGAATACATGCTTCCGCAATTTATTTTTCCACAAGATTTGCCATCCAATCAACTTGTCTATTACAGGAATATTGGAATTCCTTTAACTTGCCACCACTGCCACTGCCACGTCCACATCCTCTTTTCCGCCCAATGCTGAACTTCCTTTGGTCAGAAGAAAAAAGGCCGCCAACCAAGTGGTCTAAGTTAAATGAAAATGAACTCGAAAGCACTCAAGTGAACTGAAAAAATGCTACACACAACCACTGGCGCAACCACAGCTATTCACCTACAGCTGCTATAGGTGATGTTCACTTGTATTGGTGGTATTTGTCCCAACTCCTTAAGTGCCAACCAAACTAACAAATTCGAACGCTTCCTTCCGCATTTCGCATTTGACCACCATTGGCACTACTAACAGCATACAGATGAATGCCTTCGAAGGATTCCTATTAACACGTCGTCATCGAACTGAGTTCTTCAGATCCTTTTAACCAGCCGACATCGCCTGCGACCTAATGGTGGAACGAGGCGTCGGAGACGCCCCACCCTTATTGAGTTCTCCATCAATTATTTATGGCTTTGAGCTGTTCGAGTAGGGGAGCGGGCGTGCGACGGAACGGACGAAGACATCCTTAACTATGTGTATGCACTTAAAGACTTTCTTTGAATCTTCCTCCACTCGGCATTGCCTTCGTCATTCCACTTCACTCCACCCTCCATGTCCCTTCTTCGATTCAATAATAGCCCTTAATTTCTTTTCTAATTTCTTTCCCCCCCCCCTTTGCTGACAATACTCCCTCCCACTGCCACCCCATTTGACATTTCTCTAGCGCTGCCATTCGATGTGTGCGTGTTTAGAAATACGTACAGCAATGGGGCCTCAAGGGCGATGGTAAAAGAAGTCAGAGAATGACATTATGATTGCTGTACTTAGACGAGGCTATTAATTAATGAAACTTCTTCACTTTCGTAGCATTTCCAGCGAACTCATGGTGATGCGCAATGTAAGAGAGTGCGAGCGTTGTAAGAGCGAAGGAGTGAAGCAATTAGTTTTGCATAATGAAGACTTTACCTTCTCTTCCAATGCTCGTTAGTCATCCCACTTTGTGAAGCATGGAATTTGCATTCGATTTGTTGCGTTATTGGTATGGGCTATGTGTGATATGGAAATTTCACTGACAAGCTTCGGAAATTTGGTTGGATATGAAAGTTTTGGGTTGATGCAAGGAAAACAATGTGTGCTGGACTGCGAGTTGTCATGTCAACAGAAGCGTCAGCGGAAATTAATAAAAATTGTTTGGTTATGACACTGGATAGGAGGTAAAATGGTAAGAACACATGACCTCTAGACATCATCTTGAGCACCTATCTTTGTTCATTTAGCAACAAAGCCATTATACAAAGCCATTATAGCGCAGAAATATGTTCGATTCGCGGACTAGAACAGATTAATGGAAAAACATCGTCCCATGATCAGTTTCGATCTCTGACATAAGCTCCACCACTTTCAAGTCGCATGGTCAGGCATTTTCTTCTGTGTGCTAAATACTTCTAAAACATCGCCATTCGGATTAGGCAAAAAGCTGTAGTCCCCACGATTCACATCATTGAGACGATCTACGATTAGTTCCACTTGGCAATATAAGGCTTCTTCCATTAGGTGGTCACAAAATAAAAATGTGGTGGAATTGACAAGGTGCTCAGTACATCTTGAAGAGTATCCTTTACATTTTTTTGATTGGTAGGTTTCGCAGGCTGCGCAGACTGAAGAACAGCTACTCCGTTTAGTTGGATCAACTGGGTTCAAAACTTCTGACTCGAGGTACGAAAATCATGCTCTAGAAAACTCTTTTGTCGACAGCCTTGATATAATAATAATAATATGGGTGGCGCTACAGCCCGTAGAGTGTCAGGGCCTAGCTTCTCAGCAACCACTTGTGCTGTGCGTGCTATTGTTCTATCACGAGTGAAGGGGACCTACAGTTTTATGCCGACTCCGAACGGCAAGTTTGAGAAGCTTTTTCTATACAGTTATACTCTGTCTAGAAAGTGCGCAGGAGTCGACGCACATGCCTACAACGACACGGGCCACCACTCGGCCTTGATATATATAAAAGAAAACTGGACTGGAACCTTCGAAAAACTTCTATGCCAGATATTTGGTCCTGTCTGCGAGGAACATGAGTGCAGAAGAAGACATAACCCAGAACTCTATGAGCTGTTTCGAATTCAAAACATGATTATTCTCTCATGTAATTTACTTTCACTTTCACAATTTATAACATTTGTTCCTGTACTGCTGTATTCAGCAATGTGTATCAAGGGTCTTTGAATTTTCTGTCTTCAACATTGAAAAATCGGCCACGAATTTAGTGTTGACTGCTCCGACTATAGAGGGATCAGTCTTCTTAACGGAAGCGGCTAAAAGATGTCTGGCAGTAAATCAGGGCAAAACAAAGTACATGCTGTTATCACGGAAGGACGCAGAACATCGACGGCTCGGACAGAGCGTCATAATGGGCAGCAGAAACTTTCAGGTAGTCAAGGACTTCGTCTACCTCGGCTCTGCAGTAAAGAAGGACAATAACACCAGTACCGAGATCAAGATTGTGCTGGCTGGAGAGGCTTGTTGGTTGAGGCTCAGGCCCACCCCGGACTGAAGCGCCAAACAAAAAAGAAGAAGAAAAAAAGGCCGCCTAAGTAAATCATTTTGATGGTAGAAAACTAGTTATTAGTCCGACTATGAAACGGTTTGGTATAACAATGGCACAGGATGTATGCAATATGGGGACACTACCGGACACTGTGAAATGGTCACCCTGGAAATTCATTCATGGCATTTTACACAAAATGATAAGCTGGATGATCTGAATTCTACCATTTGGAGCCGTAGGAATAATAATACGAGTGCAGCACATCAACAATAAGTGTCGGGCGCCATGGCTTTGTAGGTACATGGGTTAGGTAGACGTCTCATCTATGTCATGCTGGAGCCTAGGTGTCCGTGCAACACCTTTCTCGTATCCGTCACGTCAGTGTGGCAACCATCCTGTCTGCAGTTGTGGATCTTGCTGGTGACAGAGCAGGAGTCATCTGCAGTGATGATAATTCAGCTAGGCTGACCTCCATTATTCCCCTTCCAGCTGTACCTGAAGGCTTTATACCTTGAGATTGTACAAGGATATTCTCTTCCTTCTCCGTCAGATTGGCTCGTAGTTTTGAGTGGGTGTTTAATAGGTCACTAATGCGCGACACAATTACATCAAAGTTCCTAGAAGAAGTGTTTATTGCTTGGTTGTTCATTTTGTTCCCACGAGTAAGGGGGAAACGGAGGTTACACTGAACACCTAACCTGTATACAGCGAAGATGACTTGTTTTGAAACCAGATTGCCTCAGTGTCCTGAATTCACCGTTCGAAGACATATTAACGCAGTGTCAATTGTTCCTAGACACGGTAGCGTACGACTGGATTTGTTTCGAGTTGTCCCCCCCTAGATCCGCTATATTCAGTGAAAGAAAATTGATTTACAATAAATCTCGCCCCCAGTATAAAAGCGCGTCGACTCCTAGGCTGAATGTCCATATCACCACCCCTCTCGAGTCACTGACAATGCTCAGTAAGTAGAGCTGTTCAGAAAAATATGTTCGTCGTTGCGGCACTGTCCCACCACCCAACAGAAATATGTCAAAATCCTCCAGAGACTGTAGCGCCATTCAAAGAAGAAGTAGGTAGGTTACGATAAGCACCCAATTAACTCCAGGTCCGGTTTTAATACCAATATATGAAGCGTCCCTTCTTTGATAAGGTTTTCAGCATTCTTTGTGCCACATGTTTCTAAGGCTCAAAAGGACTTAACTAGCCTTGTTCCTGAAGGGGTCTATAGCGGCGCCATTTCATACTTTCATTTCTAAGCAAGCATACATACATATCTTTTCATTCGTCGGCTGGGCTCACAGGTGTAAAAATGTGCATCCGTTTACCAGCTTATCGCATTTGTATGCAACATTGTAGGGAAGGCTTAAAATAATGAAAACAAGTACACGCAAGCACACTACTTTTGGTGCCTTCATATACAATCTCGTATGAATTTAATAAAATGTAGATTTTGCTGGAAAATTCAGAACAGCTGCTTCAACAAAGGAGGATGTGTGCACCAAAAACTTGAACCCATAAGGACATAATCATAAACACTCGACATTCTGTGTGTTGCTCTCACAAGAATGCCACAAGACCATATATCCAACCACAGACAACGCCGCTGCCACCCTGTTCCGCCCATTAATTAATTAAGTTTCTGCATTAGAATAACTGGAACCGTTCTTTGGAAAGGCATCTGCATCTATAATTTGCTCAACATCGGAGCGGATGGGGGTGAAGTTTGAGAGTTGCCATGAACATGCCATCGTGTCATGCAACTCGAGATAGTGATGAGATTTTTCTTCTTTGTTGCCATCCATCCTTTGGCAAGCGCAGACACTGTAAAGGTGAGCCACAATATGGGGATGTTGTGCTACGCTTTCCTTTGACTGTGAAACTTTTTCTTTTAATTACATTTTTAGATTAAACTTCCCTTCAGTCGAATACAAGTGCAATCACCTACCTACGTACGAGGTTTGCGTACGTTTATAGAAATGGAAATTTTTCGTTGAGTTTTGGTTACTTTACGAAACCGCAAATTGCTGGTGTGTGCGAGAGTGTGTCAATTGTGTACATTGCTTTATGCGACTGTCCTTGGGAAGCTGCTTGAATAGCGACTTACTTAATTCAATGGCCTTGAACTTTGAATAGTTGAACATTATTGATTGTGGTAGATTCCAGAGGTCGACAGTCATAAACAAATGATTGCATATAACAGCTGTTTTTTTTCGAAAAACCTTATTAGGATGATCGAGGGACGAGGGAGGGGGATATGTGTGTGGTGGCGACCTTACGGCCGTGTTTCACTTAGATCAACGCATTGTGGCTTTAATAAGAGATGTTTTCGACATTCATGAATTTTTCAGTTACACCCCATGTAAGTCCTTCAGGTCGAATTTAACACAAGCTGCAGTGATGATGAAGAAACAGAATCTATCCAACATCTGCTCTGCGATTGCCTAGTCGTAACAAATAAAAGAAGACAGTTCCTCGGAAAGCACTGCTTCGTAGAGCTGGATGACTTAAGCGGTATTGAACTGAAAAACCTCATTCATATGTGAATTTGGGTAGTTCCTAGCAAGGACACAATGAACCCAACACGTTGATCTAAGTGAGCCATGGACATAAGACCAACAGGGCACCCTATTACCTACATGTGTGTTCGCCAAGGATATCGCACTGACGATTTGTCTGACATAACCTGACCAATTTGAATATTAGAATGTCCAAGTCAATGCTTGACTATCTTGTACCACAGCCGGCTGATACCATTTGTAAATGCTATTGTTTCGAAGAATGGATGTCTTTTCCGGGGCTTGATGGAAAAACGTATGTATATGGTTTATCAATCCAAAACCCTGCCTCTCTGACCCTCAGGGGCGATAAGGCATAACTGCTGCTGTAGAATAGGTCAAGGAGAATATGGAATATGATTGACTCGAGTAATGCCGTGCGTCGTCCAGTTTATAAGTCCACGTTTTCTGGAAATAATTAAGCCTATTTTAAGGAAAGACTCTAACTTCAGTATGGAGAAACAACATTTCGAGCTGACCTCTCATTTTTGCTGCATGTTCCATCACTTTTTCGAGCATGTCTAGCGGTTTAGCATTGATTTTGGCACAAATGCTTGCCGGCGTAGATTTTGGTTTTCAAATAATCATACGAATGATCTGGTCGATGTCACCATTTCTTAAGAGCAATGGTCCAGTTGATGAATGTCAACAAAATTCAATGTTTACATAGCAACAATAAAGATGGAATACTCGTACCTATATTCCAGAGATTTCTTCCTCTGCGCAGATTGTGTAAGAGCTTATTCTTCCCACAGAAAGGTAAATTTTTCCGAAACATCAATTTTATTTATTATTCATTTTCAGCACACGCACAAATATGATGATCTTAATTCTACCTTTTTCTGTGGTTTTATTTAAAAAATAATGTATCTATATTATAATATTTGCAAAGCCAAAAGGGCTGTTTCACATTTTTCAGCACTTCTAGTAAAGTTTCGATATTCTCTTGGCAGGCTGTGTAATGTCGTTGGGGCTCTGAAGTTATATGTTCTTCCACCATATTCGTTTTAGTTTCTCCACTTAAAGAAATAGTCAACAATCAGCCTAAGATATTTGTATGTTGATACGTTATCCATGTATCTGAGGCAGTTATGATCTTCTCTTATGTGTTCATCATTACCATCCTGTCCAGCGTACTGTGAACGTCACCGCACAAATCGGCACGTACCAGTGCGGCTTCCGGACCGGCAAATCGACTATAGAGTATAGACCAACATTTTCACACTAGGGCAAATAATGGAGAATACAAGCGGGTTTCATATCGATATATACCAACTTTTCATCGATTTTAAAGCCGCATACGACAGCATTCATCGCAAGGAGCTTTTTGATGCGATGGCCGGCTAAACTGATCCGGTTATGTCGCATCACGCTAACACTTAAGCGATGCACTGTGCAGTTCGGGTCAAGAATTTCTGCAAGGAGATGCGCTGTCGTGTGATTTCTTCAATCTGGTATTGGTGCGGAGGTTACAGCTGACACGCGGAAGGCACTATCTGTTAAAAGTCGGCCCAACTAATGGGGTAGGTTGGATGACATCGACATCGTCGCGCGTTCCCAACGTGCCGTAGTGGAGGCTTTCACGGTGATTGAAGAAAAGGCGAAACGAACTGGACTCAAGATCAATGAGGACAAAACAAAATATATTCTGTCGATCAAAAAACGTTCCGTCGCACACCACCTTGGACAAAACTTCACAATCGATAGCAACGATTTCAAGGTAGGAAAGGAGTTTGTCTATCTCGGGGCAAACATGAACTTCACAAACGACATCACAGTGGAGATCCGTCGCAGAATCACCCTTAGCAACCACTGCAACTCTACAAGCTGATTTTGATTAGCTGATTCTTGGTACCCTCTGAAGAAAAATTCAACGTGTAATATACATATGGTCTATCCGTCTGCGAGGAAGACGAATGGAGGAGAAGACATAAGCGCGAACTCTACGAGCTGTACCAGGATGTGGATGTAGTCCGGAAGGCAAAAATCCGTCGACTGCATTGGCTCGGCCACATCGAGCGCATGGGCAACAATGCTCCAGCAAAGAGGGTCTTCGAATCCGACCCTCCTGGTTCGAGAAGGAGAGGGAGACCGAATCTCCTGTATAAAGACCAATTAATCGGGGATGCAAGACAACTTGTCCTTGATGACTGGAAGCAGCGTGCCCAGGACCGTCAGCGGCCTGATAAGTTATTATGTGCAAGCAGCTACGTCACGCATTTTTATGTAAAGCTTAATTTCTGAGATATCCGGCGGAAGAATGTGCATTACCATTGTCTTCAGTAGCTTGCTAATTAATCCATGGTTGCGACACCAAGCTGTCACTCTATTCTATCGCCGTGTCATCTGAATACGCATATCCCGCAATACACTTTAGCAGTGGCAATAGATCGTTGACGTAAGTATTAAATAAAAGCGGACCCAGTTTTGATTCCTTCGGGACACCATAAGTTCCTTTTTCGTCTTCGCTGAAGAAATGACTAATTTTAAATTTCAAAATACGCCAAAGTGACCTCTCTTGCTCCTATCCTTTCCAGTTGAATCACCAACATGCAGAAAAATTCCATAGTAAACAGCACTGAAACTCATTTTTAAATGACAAAACCCATTTTTTAGGGATTTTCATCTATATTCAATCATGTTTTAACCGAATAAAGTATGTATTCCGCCGTGCGCCTGATTGCGGCCGATGTCAATGCGAAATTCGAAGCGCACTGATTTTAATTGGTATTCAAATGACACGCGTATTATTCGTGCAATCCCTATTTAACGGCTCAATAAATTGATTGAACTCGGATTACGTGTATATAAATATGAACACACATTTCAATTAGACTAAATACTTAAAGCCTTGCTGCAAACAATGGAGAACTGGTTTTAATTTCTGTTTTAATGGAACAACTTATTCTGTTTATTTAGGATGCATCGGGCGGCCTTTGGTGAACTCAAATATGAGTTTTTCTGAATACAGTGCTTGGGGGTATAAGCAGAAATAAGAGCAAGCCTTAATCACAGTGGCACAGTTTAAAGGTTCGCTAATTGAAAATGGTTTACTATTTGCGTAAGGTTTAAGTAAAGTACATACTGTAGCGAGGTTAAGTAAATAGACATATGAATATGTCGCCCAATTAAAAAAAGAATTAAAAGATTGTATTTTGAAATTCAGATGTATTTTGGATTCGAATCGGGACGTAGAATTTTGACATGAACTTGCTTCTCCTTCTTCATTTGGGGCTACTGTTCGCTGTGGACCTAGGTCGCAACGAGCCTCTCCAACAAGCGTGATATCTGGCCAGCTGCCGGTTTCGCACGCCAAGTTGGTTGACACCTTCTCTCTGTCCTGTGTCCTGTCGCTACGAGCCCGAGCTGTGTTGTTTATGCGGTCTACATGGCCTCTTCACTTTAGGCGTTGGTTCCGTAGATCACTTTCTAAATTCATGTCGCTATGAAGCTTGTATAGGTTGTGGTTGAATCATCTCCAAGAGATCTTTCGTCTCAATGCTAGCAAATGCCGGCATATCCTAACAGCTGTACTGACTTCTGGAACATAGTGCCTCTAGTTTTGGCGTGTGAGACTTGCACGATCTTCTCCAGACCAGCATCGCCATTTCTAAATCCTTCTTTGACATTGAATGTCTCTGTAAGTTTGTGCTGTGTAAAAATCCGGTCTATTGTGGACTTTCAATGATATGGAATGTATTATATTGTTTATAAACGGCTTCAGACGAGCACACAAAAGGGCATAGAAGATCTTATACGCTATGTTAAAAGGGCGTCTATAGTTGGTGCAGTCGAAGAGGTCTCCGTTCTTGAACTACTTAATTCACATCATTTTTATCAAGTTAATTAACTTGAAAATTGTGTTTTGGACGATTTGATCATCATCGTCCTATCAGTGTTATATTTCGCAAGAGGGTCAATGACAGATCATCACCACAATCCATTATATAGGCGACGCGATCTTTGAATTCCGGTATGACAATCCGAGAGAGTAATCTGCATACTTAGTCCACCCAGTTGGTCTTGAAGCAAATGGTGACTGCACCAGGACTTGAACCTGCCATGTAGCAATTGATCTAATTGAAATGCTAGTGCTTCACCAACTGCGTAACTCGGAAGTTATTCTCAACCCAAAAAGCAAACAATTTCAGACACAAAAAAAAAAAAAAAAAAAGTAGTTTCGTAGCATTTCCAGCGAACTCATGGTGATGCGCAATGTAAGAGAGTGCGAGCGTTGTAAGAGCGAAGGAGTGAAGCAATTAGTTTTGCATAATGAAGACTTTACCTTCTCTTCCAATGCTCGTTAGTCATCCCACTTTGTGAAGCTTTCGCGCAATCTTTTGACAGTAATAATGCATGGAATTTGCATTCGATTTGTTGCGTTATTGGTATGGGCTATGTGTGATATGGAAATTTCACTGACAAGCTTCGGAAATTTGGTTGGATATGAAAGTTTTGGGTTGATGCAAGGAAAACAATGTGTGCTGGACTGCGAGTTGTCATGTCAACAGAAGCGTCAGCGGAAATTAATAAAAATTGTTTGGTTATGACACTGGATAGGAGGTAAAATGGTAAGAACACATGACCTCTAGACATCATCTTGAGCACCTATCTTTGTTCATTTAGCAACAAAGCCATTATACAAAGCCATTATAGCGCAGAAATATGTTCGATTCGCGGACTAGAACAGATTAATGGAAAAACATCGTCCCATGATCAGTTTCGATCTCTGACATAAGCTCCACCACTTTCAAGTCGCATGGTCAGGCATTTTCTTCTGTGTGCTAAATACTTCTAAAACATCGCCATTCGGATTAGGCAAAAAGCTGTAGTCCCCACGATTCACATCATTGAGACGATCTACGATTAGTTCCACTTGGCAATATAAGGCTTCTTCCATTAGGTGGTCACAAAATAAAAATGTGGTGGAATTGACAAGGTGCTCAGTACATCTTGAAGAGTATCCTTTACATTTTTTTGATTGGTAGGTTTCGCAGGCTGCGCAGACTGAAGAACAGCTACTCCGTTTAGTTGGATCAACTGGGTTCAAAACTTCTGACTCGAGGTACGAAAATCATGCTCTAGAAAACTCTTTTGTCGACAGCCTTGATATAATAATAATAATATGGGTGGCGCTACAGCCCGTAGAGTGTCAGGGCCTAGCTTCTCAGCAACCACTTGTGCTGTGCGTGCTATTGTTCTATCACGAGTGAAGGGGACCTACAGTTTTATGCCGACTCCGAACGGCAAGTTTGAGAAGCTTTTTCTATACAGTTATACTCTGTCTAGAAAGTGCGCAGGAGTCGACGCACATGCCTACAACGACACGGGCCACCACTCGGCCTTGATATATATAAAAGAAAACTGGACTGGAACCTTCGAAAAACTTCTATGCCAGATATTTGGTCCTGTCTGCGAGGAACATGAGTGCAGAAGAAGACATAACCCAGAACTCTATGAGCTGTTTCGAATTCAAAACATGATTATTCTCTCATGTAATTTACTTTCACTTTCACAATTTATAACATTTGTTCCTGTACTGCTGTATTCAGCAATGTGTATCAAGGGTCTTTGAATTTTCTGTCTTCAACATTGAAAAATCGGCCACGAATTTAGTGTTGACTGCTCCGACTATAGAGGGATCAGTCTTCTTAACGGAAGCGGCTAAAAGATGTCTGGCAGTAAATCAGGGCAAAACAAAGTACATGCTGTTATCACGGAAGGACGCAGAACATCGACGGCTCGGACAGAGCGTCATAATGGGCAGCAGAAACTTTCAGGTAGTCAAGGACTTCGTCTACCTCGGCTCTGCAGTAAAGAAGGACAATAACACCAGTACCGAGATCAAGATTGTGCTGGCTGGAGAGGCTTGTTGGTTGAGGCTCAGGCCCACCCCGGACTGAAGCGCCAAACAAAAAAGAAGAAGAAAAAAAGGCCGCCTAAGTAAATCATTTTGATGGTAGAAAACTAGTTATTAGTCCGACTATGAAACGGTTTGGTATAACAATGGCACAGGATGTATGCAATATGGGGACACTACCGGACACTGTGAAATGGTCACCCTGGAAATTCATTCATGGCATTTTACACAAAATGATAAGCTGGATGATCTGAATTCTACCATTTGGAGCCGTAGGAATAATAATACGAGTGCAGCACATCAACAATAAGTGTCGGGCGCCATGGCTTTGTAGGTACATGGGTTAGGTAGACGTCTCATCTATGTCATGCTGGAGCCTAGGTGTCCGTGCAACACCTTTCTCGTATCCGTCACGTCAGTGTGGCAACCATCCTGTCTGCAGTTGTGGATCTTGCTGGTGACAGAGCAGGAGTCATCTGCAGTGATGATAATTCAGCTAGGCTGACCTCCATTATTCCCCTTCCAGCTGTACCTGAAGGCTTTATACCTTGAGATTGTACAAGGATATTCTCTTCCTTCTCCGTCAGATTGGCTCGTAGTTTTGAGTGGGTGTTTAATAGGTCACTAATGCGCGACACAATTACATCAAAGTTCCTAGAAGAAGTGTTTATTGCTTGGTTGTTCATTTTGTTCCCACGAGTAAGGGGGAAACGGAGGTTACACTGAACACCTAACCTGTATACAGCGAAGATGACTTGTTTTGAAACCAGATTGCCTCAGTGTCCTGAATTCACCGTTCGAAGACATATTAACGCAGTGTCAATTGTTCCTAGACACGGTAGCGTACGACTGGATTTGTTTCGAGTTGTCCCCCCCTAGATCCGCTATATTCAGTGAAAGAAAATTGATTTACAATAAATCTCGCCCCCAGTATAAAAGCGCGTCGACTCCTAGGCTGAATGTCCATATCACCACCCCTCTCGAGTCACTGACAATGCTCAGTAAGTAGAGCTGTTCAGAAAAATATGTTCGTCGTTGCGGCACTGTCCCACCACCCAACAGAAATATGTCAAAATCCTCCAGAGACTGTAGCGCCATTCAAAGAAGAAGTAGGTAGGTTACGATAAGCACCCAATTAACTCCAGGTCCGGTTTTAATACCAATATATGAAGCGTCCCTTCTTTGATAAGGTTTTCAGCATTCTTTGTGCCACATGTTTCTAAGGCTCAAAAGGACTTAACTAGCCTTGTTCCTGAAGGGGTCTATAGCGGCGCCATTTCATACTTTCATTTCTAAGCAAGCATACATACATATCTTTTCATTCGTCGGCTGGGCTCACAGGTGTAAAAATGTGCATCCGTTTACCAGCTTATCGCATTTGTATGCAACATTGTAGGGAAGGCTTAAAATAATGAAAACAAGTACACGCAAGCACACTACTTTTGGTGCCTTCATATACAATCTCGTATGAATTTAATAAAATGTAGATTTTGCTGGAAAATTCAGAACAGCTGCTTCAACAAAGGAGGATGTGTGCACCAAAAACTTGAACCCATAAGGACATAATCATAAACACTCGACATTCTGTGTGTTGCTCTCACAAGAATGCCACAAGACCATATATCCAACCACAGACAACGCCGCTGCCACCCTGTTCCGCCCATTAATTAATTAAGTTTCTGCATTAGAATAACTGGAACCGTTCTTTGGAAAGGCATCTGCATCTATAATTTGCTCAACATCGGAGCGGATGGGGGTGAAGTTTGAGAGTTGCCATGAACATGCCATCGTGTCATGCAACTCGAGATAGTGATGAGATTTTTCTTCTTTGTTGCCATCCATCCTTTGGCAAGCGCAGACACTGTAAAGGTGAGCCACAATATGGGGATGTTGTGCTACGCTTTCCTTTGACTGTGAAACTTTTTCTTTTAATTACATTTTTAGATTAAACTTCCCTTCAGTCGAATACAAGTGCAATCACCTACCTACGTACGAGGTTTGCGTACGTTTATAGAAATGGAAATTTTTCGTTGAGTTTTGGTTACTTTACGAAACCGCAAATTGCTGGTGTGTGCGAGAGTGTGTCAATTGTGTACATTGCTTTATGCGACTGTCCTTGGGAAGCTGCTTGAATAGCGACTTACTTAATTCAATGGCCTTGAACTTTGAATAGTTGAACATTATTGATTGTGGTAGATTCCAGAGGTCGACAGTCATAAACAAATGATTGCATATAACAGCTGTTTTTTTTTCGAAAAACCTTATTAGGATGATCGAGGGACGAGGGAGGGGGATATGTGTGTGGTGGCGACCTTACGGCCGTGTTTCACTTAGATCAACGCATTGTGGCTTTAATAAGAGATGTTTTCGACATTCATGAATTTTTCAGTTACACCCCATGTAAGTCCTTCAGGTCGAATTTAACACAAGCTGCAGTGATGATGAAGAAACAGAATCTATCCAACATCTGCTCTGCGATTGCCTAGTCGTAACAAATAAAAGAAGACAGTTCCTCGGAAAGCACTGCTTCGTAGAGCTGGATGACTTAAGCGGTATTGAACTGAAAAACCTCATTCATATGTGAATTTGGGTAGTTCCTAGCAAGGACACAATGAACCCAACACGTTGATCTAAGTGAGCCATGGACATAAGACCAACAGGGCACCCTATTACCTACATGTGTGTTCGCCAAGGATATCGCACTGACGATTTGTCTGACATAACCTGACCAATTTGAATATTAGAATGTCCAAGTCAATGCTTGACTATCTTGTACCACAGCCGGCTGATACCATTTGTAAATGCTATTGTTTCGAAGAATGGATGTCTTTTCCGGGGCTTGATGGAAAAACGTATGTATATGGTTTATCAATCCAAAACCCTGCCTCTCTGACCCTCAGGGGCGATAAGGCATAACTGCTGCTGTAGAATAGGTCAAGGAGAATATGGAATATGATTGACTCGAGTAATGCCGTGCGTCGTCCAGTTTATAAGTCCACGTTTTCTGGAAATAATTAAGCCTATTTTAAGGAAAGACTCTAACTTCAGTATGGAGAAACAACATTTCGAGCTGACCTCTCATTTTTGCTGCATGTTCCATCACTTTTTCGAGCATGTCTAGCGGTTTAGCATTGATTTTGGCACAAATGCTTGCCGGCGTAGATTTTGGTTTTCAAATAATCATACGAATGATCTGGTCGATGTCACCATTTCTTAAGAGCAATGGTCCAGTTGATGAATGTCAACAAAATTCAATGTTTACATAGCAACAATAAAGATGGAATACTCGTACCTATATTCCAGAGATTTCTTCCTCTGCGCAGATTGTGTAAGAGCTTATTCTTCCCACAGAAAGGTAAATTTTTCCGAAACATCAATTTTATTTATTATTCATTTTCAGCACACGCACAAATATGATGATCTTAATTCTACCTTTTTCTGTGGTTTTATTTAAAAAATAATGTATCTATATTATAATATTTGCAAAGCCAAAAGGGCTGTTTCACATTTTTCAGCACTTCTAGTAAAGTTTCGATATTCTCTTGGCAGGCTGTGTAATGTCGTTGGGGCTCTGAAGTTATATGTTCTTCCACCATATTCGTTTTAGTTTCTCCACTTAAAGAAATAGTCAACAATCAGCCTAAGATATTTGTATGTTGATACGTTATCCATGTATCTGAGGCAGTTATGATCTTCTCTTATGTGTTCATCATTACCATCCTGTCCAGCGTACTGTGAACGTCACCGCACAAATCGGCACGTACCAGTGCGGCTTCCGGACCGGCAAATCGACTATAGAGTATAGACCAAAATTTTCACACTAGGGCAAATAATGGAGAATACAAGCGGGTTTCATATCGATATATACCAACTTTTCATCGATTTTAAAGCCGCATACGACAGCATTCATCGCAAGGAGCTTTTTGATGCGATGGCCGGCTAAACTGATCCGGTTATGTCGCATCACGCTAACACTTAAGCGATGCACTGTGCAGTTCGGGTCAAGAATTTCTGCAAGGAGATGCGCTGTCGTGTGATTTCTTCAATCTGGTATTGGTGCGGAGGTTACAGCTGACACGCGGAAGGCACTATCTGTTAAAAGTCGGCCCAACTAATGGGGTAGGTTGGATGACATCGACATCGTCGCGCGTTCCCAACGTGCCGTAGTGGAGGCTTTCACGGTGATTGAAGAAAAGGCGAAACGAACTGGACTCAAGATCAATGAGGACAAAACAAAATATATTCTGTCGATCAAAAAACGTTCCGTCGCACACCACCTTGGACAAAACTTCACAATCGATAGCAACGATTTCAAGGTAGGAAAGGAGTTTGTCTATCTCGGGGCAAACATGAACTTCACAAACGACATCACAGTGGAGATCCGTCGCAGAATCACCCTTAGCAACCACTGCAACTCTACAAGCTGATTTTGATTAGCTGATTCTTGGTACCCTCTGAAGAAAAATTCAACGTGTAATATACATATGGTCTATCCGTCTGCGAGGAAGACGAATGGAGGAGAAGACATAAGCGCGAACTCTACGAGCTGTACCAGGATGTGGATGTAGTCCGGAAGGCAAAAATCCGTCGACTGCATTGGCTCGGCCACATCGAGCGCATGGGCAACAATGCTCCAGCAAAGAGGGTCTTCGAATCCGACCCTCCTGGTTCGAGAAGGAGAGGGAGACCGAATCTCCTGTATAAAGACCAATTAATCGGGGATGCAAGACAACTTGTCCTTGATGACTGGAAGCAGCGTGCCCAGGACCGTCAGCGGCCTGATAAGTTATTATGTGCAAGCAGCTACGTCACGCATTTTTATGTAAAGCTTAATTTCTGAGATATCCGGCGGAAGAATGTGCATTACCATTGTCTTCAGTAGCTTGCTAATTAATCCATGGTTGCGACACCAAGCTGTCACTCTATTCTATCGCCGTGTCATCTGAATACGCATATCCCGCAATACACTTTAGCAGTGGCAATAGATCGTTGACGTAAGTATTAAATAAAAGCGGACCCAGTTTTGATTCCTTCGGGACACCATAAGTTCCTTTTTCGTCTTCGCTGAAGAAATGACTAATTTTAAATTTCAAAATACGCCAAAGTGACCTCTCTTGCTCCTATCCTTTCCAGTTGAATCACCAACATGCAGAAAAATTCCATAGTAAACAGCACTGAAACTCATTTTTAAATGACAAAACCCATTTTTTAGGGATTTTCATCTATATTCAATCATGTTTTAACCGAATAAAGTATGTATTCCGCCGTGCGCCTGATTGCGGCCGATGTCAATGCGAAATTCGAAGCGCACTGATTTTAATTGGTATTCAAATGACACGCGTATTATTCGTGCAATCCCTATTTAACGGCTCAATAAATTGATTGAACTCGGATTACGTGTATATAAATATGAACACACATTTCAATTAGACTAAATACTTAAAGCCTTGCTGCAAACAATGGAGAACTGGTTTTAATTTCTGTTTTAATGGAACAACTTATTCTGTTTATTTAGGATGCATCGGGCGGCCTTTGGTGAACTCAAATATGAGTTTTTCTGAATACAGTGCTTGGGGGTATAAGCAGAAATAAGAGCAAGCCTTAATCACAGTGGCACAGTTTAAAGGTTCGCTAATTGAAAATGGTTTACTATTTGCGTAAGGTTTAAGTAAAGTACATACTGTAGCGAGGTTAAGTAAATAGACATATGAATATGTCGCCCAATTAAAAAAAGAATTAAAAGATTGTATTTTGAAATTCAGATGTATTTTGGATTCGAATCGGGACGTAGAATTTTGACATGAACTTGCTTCTCCTTCTTCATTTGGGGCTACTGTTCGCTGTGGACCTAGGTCGCAACGAGCCTCTCCAACAAGCGTGATATCTGGCCAGCTGCCGGTTTCGCACGCCAAGTTGGTTGACACCTTCTCTCTGTCCTGTGTCCTGTCGCTACGAGCCCGAGCTGTGTTGTTTATGCGGTCTACATGGCCTCTTCACTTTAGGCGTTGGTTCCGTAGATCACTTTCTAAATTCATGTCGCTATGAAGCTTGTATAGGTTGTGGTTGAATCATCTCCAAGAGATCTTTCGTCTCAATGCTAGCAAATGCCGGCATATCCTAACAGCTGTACTGACTTCTGGAACATAGTGCCTCTAGTTTTGGCGTGTGAGACTTGCACGATCTTCTCCAGACCAGCATCGCCATTTCTAAATCCTTCTTTGACATTGAATGTCTCTGTAAGTTTGTGCTGTGTAAAAATCCGGTCTATTGTGGACTTTCAATGATATGGAATGTATTATATTGTTTATAAACGGCTTCAGACGAGCACACAAAAGGGCATAGAAGATCTTATACGCTATGTTAAAAGGGCGTCTATAGTTGGTGCAGTCGAAGAGGTCTCCGTTCTTGAACTACTTAATTCACATCATTTTTATCAAGTTAATTAACTTGAAAATTGTGTTTTGGACGATTTGATCATCATCGTCCTATCAGTGTTATATTTCGCAAGAGGGTCAATGACAGATCATCACCACAATCCATTATATAGGCGACGCGATCTTTGAATTCCGGTATGACAATCCGAGAGAGTAATCTGCATACTTAGTCCACCCAGTTGGTCTTGAAGCAAATGGTGACTGCACCAGGACTTGAACCTGCCATGTAGCAATTGATCTAATTGAAATGCTAGTGCTTCACCAACTGCGTAACTCGGAAGTTATTCTCAACCCAAAAAGCAAACAATTTCAGACACAAAAAAAAAAAAAAAAAAAAGTAGGTAGTGCAGCCTCACATTTTTTACGACAATTTTCGCAATGTACGAGCATTTATTTTCTGAAACATTTACCATCCTGTTGCTTCAATTTGAAACAAAAAAGAGTACCGGGAAGTCGTTGATGCAATACACTGCAGATAACTCTGCGCATTGCCATGGCCGCCCAAATTCTGTGAACTTAAACATTATCGATAAATTGTACGTGGGCTGTTAGAGCTACCCATGCCAGAAGCGATCCTTGTCGATGCATAGATCAATTTGACGTACAGCCTTCCTAGCTTTCGCAACATCCGATGTGATGTGAACTAATGTATGCAATGATTCCCTTGTGGTCGTGCTAACTCGCACAACCCGCCCACACAAAGCCAAAACTGTTACGAGAGATTCTATGACGGATGTATGGTCCCTTCTGCGAGGAAGGTGAATGGAGGAGAAGACATAACCACGAACTCTACGAGCTGTACCAGGATGTGGATGTAGTCCGGAAGGCAAAAATCCGTCGACTGCATTGGCTCGGCCACATAGAGCGCATGGACAACAATGCTCCAGCTAAGAGGGTCTTCGAATCCCTGCCTCCTGGTTCGAGAAGTAGGAAGAGCGAGTAATAGCCGATGCAAGACAACCAGGTCTTGATGACTGGAAGCAGCGTGCCTAGGACCGTCAACGATGGAAGGCTGCGATTGCTCAGGCTCGGACCCTCCATGGGTCGCCGGCCTGATAAGTAAGTATGACTTCAGTACACCATTGGTGATGTAAATATGACTTCTTACGGGCATTAATGGAATCCAATACAGTGGAATGCATTTCCCGACATCGTAATTTTCACCTAAAAAAATCGACAGTGGTTATTATGTCTTTTTTATAGCTTTGTTTCAACAAACAAGTTGACGGATTTTGCCTTCCGGACTACATCCACAACAGTAATAGGGAAAACTAAAATTAAAAATTCAGTGAACAGCACAGCGTTGAGTGTCACACTCTTCGACGGCGGAATTGAAATTGTGTCACCCATCGTATCAGCCCGGTTTTCATTTATGTTGCAAAACGTATTCCATTGGTTGTTACCGTCGCAGATCTGGGAATTCGACCTAATCGAAACATTTTTGTTATCTGTCTTGTGGCCGAACTGGATCAATAAGAACCTAAGAACGTGCGGTTTCAACAAAACGATAGCACATTCCGCAAACGCCTCGAACACGAAGCAAATTTTGATTAAAATAGTTTGCGTGTCGAAAATGGTAGCCTCCACAATTCCCAGGAATCAACCGACTCGACTTCTGGCTAGGAGAATATTTGAAGGGAAGCCAACATGTGCCGATAAAGTACCGCACTCGAAATGAAATGCAGACGATTGGGAAATCGTTTCTAAAAGATCTCGCCCTTGACCAAAGTCTGACAACATATTCCATATCCTATCACGTTGTATTCAATATGAACTCACATTTGAATTCCTTGCCGTTGCTTGACCACCTCTACGTGTCACATTTTATCATACACCATCTGCCAGAACGCCAACACTCAGACCTCTGTTCTGCCAAAGTACGACATTACCACCATACCCGTCATCTCACTGTGATCACCACTCCTGTTTAACGATAGCACGTTTCACACAAGTCCAATTAAACAATACCACCTTGAATGCGGGTTCTTACGGAATCAACATTTCCAGCAGATTAACTGTAAACGTTCAGTTATTAACATTATTGCGATTGTTACAGCCTGGCCCACATATCCTCGTTTAGGATCACATAACCATTTTCCTGAATTGCAGCCGTCAATAGGCGAGTCACCAGTCGAATAACCAAGTAGTTAATGGCCGCCTCAAGCCGGACACACATCACAATACACAAAGGCTAGTCTCTCTCTCTCTCTCTCCGTGTGTGTATGTGGAATGAAATGAAGTGGATCAACACAATTTACTAATTGCATTCATCTCCGATGGACAAATATAGACAAAAGAGTCCACATGCGGAGTCTGTACGCAGAGTTGCCACGAGACACAGATTTGTCGATTTATGACCGGACCCTGGCCCCTATTTGAATAAGTCGCACGGGGTGGGTGGAGATGGAGCTGAGGTGACTGCCGACTGGTGCGGGAAGGAGAAGTCTATAGCTCAAATCTACTGGACTGAAACTAATTGACAAAATCCATATTAATAGTAAAGTAATGTTATAACGCCAACACTAATGCGGTTCCCTACCCCCATCATGCTCGTACCCCAACTCCAAACCACTGTCCGATTTATTATCCAATTACGGTGATGGTATTGGAATCCGCTTAGTGTGTGCGTCTGTGTATGTATGGGTAACTTTTTACCGGTAACTTGACTTAATTCAGTGGCACTGGGGGTCGGTCTATTATCGGAATGGGGAAGCACACACAGCACTCGGATACACCAAAGACGAAATCGATGAGCTTAGGCGAAGACTCAGGAGATTTGATCTGCCACTGGCAAGGATGGTCGAAGGAAAATTGAAATTTTACTCAACAAATGCGGAAAGGATGGAATTATAGCGAAAGGATTAAATGACAGGCAATTAGGAGAGATGTCATTTACATAATTGAACATTAGTTTAAGAATGTTCCAGTGTAAGTGCGAACCAGTGCAGTGAGAGGATACTTTTAAAAGAAACGACCAGGGGATAAAGGACTGAGTATATCGTGAACCTAAACGGTTATCGTTCCGAGAGGACCCCTTGGTATCATCGTTGAGCCATAAGCGCGAGTTATGAGTTACTGAAGTAACGTAGTTGGCACTTCGCTACAGAGCACGCTTATGTCGGAAGCTTCAAGAGTTTTATTCAAATGCAGAACTAATAGAAATTTATTTTACTTTCAGCTAATGCTGGTGCTTAAATAGAACATGTTCTCTGCGAAAATGGATGTTTTGCAGTCGAGTGTGAATACATTTTCTTGTCATGGACTCTGTATAATAGATGGCGATGCTGGTGTTTTTCAGCTCGCTCGAATTGTTGAAGTAGTTGCACTCATGTGGGCATTTATCCCGGTCACGAGGACATATGTACGTTGCCCGAATAGTCAGAATGTCAGTAACTACCCCTGTAAATGTTTGGGTCAAGTTGGCATTAATTATCTCCTTGTCGTATTGTTCCTCTACAGTCTATCTACAGGGACTCTAACACAATGGCGCAGAAGTCCTCTGAAGCTGCCAGAAGAGAGAAAAGTCAAGAGGATCATGAGATCTTCGGCAGGTCATCACAAAGGGCGCATTAAGTACGTTTCTAAATCAAAGGTAGTTGCATTTATTACTACTTTTTGCAGCGGAATCAGTAAGCTCAGGTCTACGTTAGGTTAGAGTGGTGTTGGTAGCAGTCACACCTAGGCCACAGTAGGTCTCTTATACTATCAAGCGGATCGGATTGATCCTATTTGGCAAACGAGTTAGCGGTTTTTGATAAAATGGTGGAGATAACTGATACTGAAGCTACTTCGCTCGGCCGTGTTTTTGAAGGCGTCAAAGTGACTTTTTCTATAGAGGAGGCCTAATCTGGCATATGTTCCAATGGCACAATGCCCAGTTATGATGCCGATAATTGTTCTAAGATTCTACCAACTCTTTCTGATCACGCTACGTGTGCGTTTTTGATCAATAGCAAGCAATATCTGGATTCTGTGAACGATCTCCATGTGACTTCATCTCGGGACACACTAGTCACTTCCGACCAGGATCTGCCGGCCTGAGAATCACCCCTTCTCCACGGTTCGTCTCTAAGTTAAGCGTGGACGACCTCGACTATGCACTTCTTGTTGGGTCCAAGTAAGGGCTTTCCTTGCCAGATCCGTTCACAGGGTGTGACCTAAGCAGCTCCACCTTAGACATTGGATTTCTGCTGCAATGGAATTTTCTGAAGCTCTCTCTCTGCAGCCCTTCGTTCGTGATCCATTCCGGCCAGAAGTCCTTCAGTTGTTGATGAAGACCTGAAGCTTGCGAATAATGATGGTTGTTGTCTTCCAAGTCTCACATCTGTAAAGCAGCAGGGATTTCACGTTGGAATGGGAAATCCGGACCTTGAAAGAGGTGGAGAGCTGGATGGATTTTGAATTTGTTGACATCTTCCATTCAAGTCCCGTCTAGCAGAAGATCTGCCTCGGATCTCAAACTGATTCTCATCAGATTTGTCTTAGTGACGTCGATTTTTCCAGCTCTTCTTCTGTCTAACCCGTGTAGTTTTTCCTGGGCATTGCCTAAAATGATAGAGAGCAGAGAAATCTCGTCGGCGTAGTCGAAGTCGAGGGACTATTAGATTTCTTTGGAGGCGGCGTTATTGGTGTGACCCGGAACAAGGTCAAGAAGAGTTATGAAGAGCAGGGTGAGAATATACACCCTTATACTCCACTGGTGATGGTGAAGGAGATACTGTCCTTGCCCTTGCAAAACGTGTTATACGTGGATAAAGCAGTAAGGTTTTTAAAAAATATATCTTTGTGCAAACTCGAGTAAATTTAAGTCAAGATCGTAAAAACATAATGTTGTATTATGAAAGAAAGAGAATAAATATCTTTCTATCTATTCATCGACAGTTGGAAAAATCCGGTGTAGGATCAGTTAGGCGAGTAGTTTCTGGGTAGCATTCCTTATTTGGAGATGGAGACCATGACTCAGTACAGACTGCGAGGATGATTAACATACTCGTAATTAGCTACAGATGTTAATTGAACTAAATGAAACTTTGAAAGAAAACAAATCATTCACTACATTGAAAGTAATAGCAGTGTATATCCAATAAAATGAATGCCAGTAGTTTTACATAAAGAAAACATTTTCCATTCCCCTGCTCCTGAAAAACTGCTGCTATGTGAATTTTGCTTCATTAATTCATTATTCATGAGAAAATGATTTCTTCGAGGGTCACTCCGTAGGGTTGAAGTGACTTCTTTGTCCACTCTTCGATTTTCTCAATAACCTCTCCATCGAGCTCCTCCTTGTACGATCCGACAGTGCCTTTCCTCATAAATCTGAAACAAATCATACATCAAAACCGAGTTATGTAGGTAAACTGCAATACTATACCGGAAAGAATCATCTTCAGCGTCGTAGATTTTTTGAAACGATTTGCTCTCCTTCATGTGGTTGCATGCCGGGTTGTCTAAAATTGCATGATCAGGTGTAAAAAGGAAATTGAAATGCAAACACGAACGTACTTTTCATCTCACTGAAGGAAAGATGTTCCAACACTCTTTCCATTTGTGTGTCATCGATTGACTTCCCAAGAAACTCGCACACACCCAGCACAATAGTCTTCAAGTCCTTGGTCATCTTTTCGAAACTGGTGAAGAAAACGTACGGTTCGTTACGAAGCTGCCAGAATTCAACCACGTGCGACCAAAACGGTTGAAAAAGCAGGCTATCCTTGAGATATGCATCGACGAATTCTTCCTGGCTCACTTTGTTCGCTCCTAGGCCGGTGAGGTAGTGATAAAATGAGACGGATGCATCTTTCGGATCTCTGGTGATGTAGATGATCTTCGGTTTGACTGTCCACAAGCCTTTTGGCAACATATGCATTGGAAGATGGGATTTGATTAATCGTGGTGAGTCCATTTTTGAGATCTCCTTAACCGAATCCTTCAGTACTGGATAGACGGCTCCAAATCTGCAATAGAGTTCCATCGATAAGGTATATATTGCAGCGGACAAACCAACTAAACTTACTCCAAATAGGGACAACGATCCTCCTGTTCGACTTTCAATGCAGTGTCAAAGTCCATGTTGTTCACTAACAACCACACCAATTCCAGCATCCATGTTGTGCCACACTTGGGCATCGTAATAATCCAAATGTCATCTTTTCTCACTTCGAAATCTCGGATTTTATCCAAGTAGGTTTCGCCGTAAGAAAAGAGCACTCCAAATCGTTTTTCGCAATCGATTTTCACGGGAAGGTCGTCACTGCTCTTTGGGAACACCTTGATCGCCTTGATTTGTTTCGTCAGCAGCGGATCTTCCTCCACAAACTCGATACGGAAATTTTGCGACATAATAGCAACTAGATGGGTCGCTGGCAATGATCCAACTGAACTGATGCCTCGGCAGCATATTTTGGCGCTTAAATACAAGGCAACTCTACCGTGGATTAACATGCAACTGTCAAAATTCAAGCGACTGCAAATATAACCCAAAATATTTGTTTACACGAAGAGTGCAATGAGTTGTGGAATGCTGTGCATTGACCGATAACATTTCCGGCGAAGTATTTGCAAGACATTGCGTAGGCGACATCATACATGGAGCAATAATTTATTTCGGGTGCCAGGTTTTGTGAATTATGTAAGCAAGCTGAGTCAAATTAACGAAATACTTTTGTAAATACTGCATTTAACGAATGAAAAATGTCCATATTATCAATTCAGAGATAGTCAGGCAGAGATAAAAGTCATCACGAATACAATTCTGAGTAAATTTTAAGCTCAAATAAGCAGAAAGATCTGGGGTGTATTTTTTTGCACGAAATTTAACCGCGTTAGTGATGTACGTTTTTTTAGTCTTTCCACATTAGTGAAAAGAATACGCAACGTGTGCTCACCAAGCAGTTTCGACATGAACCAAAGGTGGCGGACCTGCAATGCGGCAGCTACTCGAAATTGCAACAACAAACAATAAAGGAGAAGTAAAGTTATTCGAATTTCTTAAAACACTCGCAGCGTTACCATATTTAGCAGTTTCCTACGATTTCAGCAGGATTTGATCATAAACGTCACATGCAACAGTTTTTTTTTAGGATTTTCACTTTTCACACTTTCAAAACCGTCAATTTTCTGCACGTTTCATTTACTGGCTAGTGAGATATATTTAGGTGTTAATGTGGCGAAACTGCAAAGCGTTATTAATGATGGGTGAATTTTCTTACTTTTCACCTGCATTGGTCGAACTCCAAAAGTTCAATCGACGTCATCCGCTTGATTTCACCAACCATAGTGGGATAAGTCTTTTTAACATCGTGTAGAAAATCTGGAGTGGCTTCAGGCGAAGGAAGTCCACAATAGACCAGATCTTCGCACTACACTAGATCATGGCAAATACCCAAAAAAATGCAAGCCGACACCCACCAGCTAGGCCGCATATGACAGCGTGCATAGAGAGGATAGTCAAGTTGTCCATTAAAACAAATAGTACTGGCATACCGTACATTTTTGTTTCTATCCTAAAAATGGTAATATTGATAGGCCCACCCACGATCCACTGATTTTAGTCTTCTTGTGTTGGTGCTTCTAAGAAAAGGTGCAAACCAATCAATCAACTATGATGCTTAACATGCCAATCGAAATTTCAGAAATAACAAGAAGGAAAATCAAATATTGCTAGGAAAATGTACTACCTCACATTCCATATATAATGGTGAAGATGGTTTGCAAGTAATACTAATCTGAAATCAATCAACAATCCACAAACAGGAAACATTCGGATTTTACGCCGAAGTGTAGCAAATTTTCGAAGGCGATATTGCTTGGGTAACTTGGATTTTATATAAAAAATATGCTTCTAGGAACCTGTGTCTAATAAATATCAGAACCGAGAAGGTAACTAGCAAGTTCGTCCGCTTCACTCAGTCAACTAGGATGTCTGTGTGCCCCGACAGATCTCTCAGGTGTACTTTGAACAGTTCCATTAAGTCATCCACCCTCTGAGTAATGTAAGTTATGACAACGCGTCACCAATTGCCATAATCTCCGCCTGAAATGTCTGCAATGGCAGAAAACTTTTGGATAGATAAATATAATATAAACATTACTGGAAAATGCCCTCTTCGGTTTTGGAACAATGTGAGAAGACGAAAGGAATCTCTCGTCCAGTACTTCCAGACCAGTGTCACGGTCTCGAAATTCTTAAGCAAAAAGTTGTTGGTTCCACTTTTCGCAATGAGCTCTGCCGAATTGTATATTTTTAAGTTCGAAGGGTTTAGATGGTACGGAGCATTAAGGGTGACGAGACATTAGATTGACGTTATGAGTTGGTTTGTATATTTTTGGTACGAACGACGATACGACGACACGAGAAGCTTATAACGAAACTGAATCAATTTGCCGACTGATCGGTTGATTAGCCAAAGGTATATTTATTGCAAGTAAATACTTCAAATAGGTAAATAAATGTATCCCTCGAATACGTCCACAATTTTGCTTACCGGTTTAAACAGCCAAAAGCAATGTGCACACACGAACATCTCTTATCAAGCAACTTGTAAAAAGAGGTTCTCTACATATTTTTATGCCCCCTTGTTTGCTTTGTTCAATAAGGCAGTTTGCCATAGCAGCAAGTAAATATAATACAGCTGTATAACAAAACAATGCAAATAAAAGCACTCAGCTGCGAATTCATCTTTCCCATTGCGAAATCATACAGATTCCTCCCACTGGCGTAGTGACGGAAAGTAAACAGACTTCATAAGTGCTTTTATTACTTGTGTGAAACTATGAATGAATATTTATGTATGCACGATTAGATTAGATTAGCTTAGAACTCCCAGCATTGTAATAAATCTTTGGTGTTACTTGGTCGAATAAAATAACTTTGATGCCTGCTGATATTCTCTTATCATTCCCAAGACACTGAAAATGTGAATACTACATTAGCTCTGATATAAAGGGGGAGGTGGTAGTGGTTACTACGATGACCAAGGCTAAAATGTCTAGTGCTCCGAAATGTGTACATGTCAATTGGGGGTTGAATTTAATGAACACAACACTGTCTAATTTAGTTTATTTGTTTTCGTACACCAGTGTAAGGTCTCCATGGCTTTGGCGATACTTGACCCTTTTTGCATAAAAGCAGCTGAATATTGCTGGAGGTTGGCTAGTTAGTTGAGAAACCATAAAGAAATAAAAAGTGTTAAAAAAAATTTAGTCAAACATCCACACCGGTTTTCCATTATTATTTTTGTATACCAGGGCGCATATAAAGAGCCTTTCATTAAGCGATTCCTATCTTTAAATTTAAATAAAGCCCAGATTATGATATATATTATCATATATTATCAATATCGATGCCATTATGTACGGAATATAGCATCGTTCAAATGTCAGCCGCGGCTTCCATGACTTTGCGTGTAAATCAGACTGAATTTGACCGATTGCATGGGTTATGTTGGCCCCACAAGAAAAAGTCTAACGCGGTCAAATCGCATGATCTCGGTGGCCAGTTCACTGCACCTCCACGCGAGATGACCATGTCCTCCAATCGCTCGTGCATTTGGTAATCATCGACTGCGTCATAGCGCTCGCCGTTGATTGTAATGGCCTGGCTAACGTCATTCTCAAAGAAATATGGACCGATGACGCCGCCAGCCCAAAATCCACATCAAACAATGACTTTCATGTTATAATCTGTAGATCCAATTTCCATACACTCTTCGCAATAGTAGCAGACTAGTAGGTCAATCCGAGTCGATAAATCGGGTCAAATCGAGTTACATACAAACCGAACACAAATCATACATTTGAACAGGTAAAGTGGACAGACAATTTGCATCCGGTTGGTTAAGACATAGACGTGAATATTCTTTTTGTTCAAACCGAGTTGTACTGCCCGGTTCTATACCTACTTGGAGTTCGTTATTGGTTCTAGTTCTCATAAGACGGTCATGGTGGCATGCGTTTTACTTGCTCTTCTCGTTGCTTCTTTTTGCACGTACAATGGAACTGAGGTAGGCCCTTAACCGGCAAGCCCTGTAATCCGACAAGGTACAATTCATTTCGGAAAGTCTTCATTACTGTGTGCTTAAACTTTGTTGTAACTAATTTTTCTGTTGTAAAGTCTTATTAAGTCTCACAAGGATAGTGTGATTTATAATACACGTTGATTTGTAATTTGTGATATTATTAGGGACTCTGTTTTATAAAGTTCTGAACTAAAGGGAGTCTGAGGCAGTACTCTATAGTCCAACAAATGCGATATACCGACACTGACTTGCAAAACGTTTGTTGCTTCAATTCCAACTCGGTATATCTCCGCTTACGAAAATTGCGGTTTGGCACCCACGAGAGATATCCATGCCACTCGATCCTCCACCATGGACTCTAACTCATCAGGAGTTATGCTCAAGCTCAACCATGCGAGGTTTTGTAGTTGAATACGTCACATAATACGAATTCATGAATATTGGGTAGTTGTTTGCACTTTAGATGATTTTAAACTATGTATGTGAATATTGATGGGCATTAATACACGACAAAATATACAGATCAACAACGCAACAATCTTCGACACACATGGAAAAGTGTTGATTAGAATTGAGTGGCTAATATTGCACAATTGACTGCAATTGTTTTGTTCGAATTCGCCCAATAAAGGCTGTGAGCGACTAATGCGGTAGTTTAAAGTTCGATGCAGACGCGCATTTTTTTGTGCTGTCTCAATTGAAAGGTGAAATTGCCATTATTGCCTCCGCCACATGATCCACTGCTTCGTGGGGAAACACCAACACAACCACTTTTTTAGTCCATTGGATAAAATATAATGCGATTTAAAAACAAAAAATAAGTCCCCAATATTTACAGCTCTGCAAATAATGCTTTCAGTTTTTAGAAATCACTGATTCAAGCCCGATGGTTGCATTCTTTTCAATGACTTTACTGAATTCTATGGATTTTTGCTGAAGTCAGTAGTGAATTCGAAAATGTTCCTAAGCGACAGACCTAACAACCCTTCACTAGTTTTGAAAGCAACCTTAATGCGCTTAAGCCTAAAAGTAATGCATTGGTGACTAAATGAATCAGTTACTCATATTCCGATCAAATAACTTCGACAAGAACCAACATGGAGACGTTGAGGTGGAAATATTTTAGAAAATTCCAGTAAAGTTGTCTTGTCTAAAAGCAGACCAGTCATGTAAATTCTTGAAAATACATTAGAAACTTCCTCCTTCCCAGCAATACTCCTGTGTTGATGTCAATCATTCAGATAATTGTTTAACATGTTTTGACTCCTACCTGATGAAGGAGGAGCACTCCCAGTGTCTGATCTCTCTTAACGGATTTGCTGATATTCCTCATGCACACTGTGTCTCTTCGACTGTACAAGTTTTTCCCCCTCACACCCGCTATGCGTCCATCCATCCGCCATAAACATTTTCATCACTTTGCTCCTTGTGGCAGAGGAATTCCAAACTTTATAGCTAAACTCTAAGCAATCCCTCTAACTCACTAGTTTACGACCCAGGGGTTACATACTCGTACTACATGCACATCAAACAGCACAGCATCCGTCATTCACATTTGATAGACCATAAAGTTTTCTTTGATGAGACCAGCTACTCGGACACAAAGCATTCATTCATGTCCTTTCAATTAAATATTACAACACACACACACAGCAAACACACATGCCCGGAGAGACTTTAATTTCCTTTGAACAATCAGACGGAATTCTGTTCGTTAAGTATTCATACAACATCCTTGCTACCAAAATTGACTACGATTCTGCCACTGGCAAGGATACAGCTCCGATGCAGGTGCATATTTGTGTTCTTTATTGGAAAACAAAAACTTTTTGATGAACATCCAAACACAATGTTCATGTTAAAAGTGCAAAGTGTGTTAATGTATCTTAAATCACAAGTCAAGGGTGTCAACATATTTCCAAAAATCCAACAATTGACTACCGCATCACTTTTGAAAAACCATTTCCGTGTGCAATCTGCCAGTGATTTGGTCGAAATCAGTCGTCCACCATCCTGCTCAGATAAGAACACGGTGGTATTCGTTGCCTGGTTCGCATTGCTCCTTTCCAACAGAACCTGACTGGCATACGAAATGCCACTAACATACGAGAGGACGGGTGAGCAAAAGAGCAGCCCTGTTGGGGGGGTTAGAGTAATCGACTTCAATTTGGGGCTAATATCAAGAGAAAATATCCTTTTATTGGCATCGTACAAGGATATTGTTATTCACGGTTAGCAAAGTAGCCAGCATACCAGTTCACGCCCGCCCGGTCACATGGTCACGGTCAAATACAGAAACAATAGTAATCCAACAGATAAGTGTAAATAAAAATTAATGTTGACTCATCATTTCATTAGGGCCAGACCAAAAGACAGAGGGATGTGTGAGCCAACGGATGGGTGGGGCAATAAATTTCGACGCTAATTTGATCATGCCGCCAGCGGAGTTGGTTTCAGAAGCAAAATGTATCTGGGGGCAGGCGATTAAAGACCCGGAAAATGAAAAGTTATTCCAACATTGCCCGGAGAAGAAGAAACGATTTGCCAAGAAAGGATTCAATTGATGTGCTGTGCTGCTGTGGGATGACGGTAGTCCTGGTCGGTTAAGTGGTACTTTTCATTTCAATATCCCTTGGAGGCATTTGTATGGAGGGAATTACAAACTCTTCGCAAAGTACTCGTCCTCGTAGATTGTGATTCTAGTTCATTGGCATGGCAATAAATACAGTGCTCAAATGGGATAACACTGGCACCGAGAAGTAATGGACACACTGGACAGACTTCAGATAGTCGAATAAGGCTGCAGATAGTGGGTGGTACAAGAGGGAGGGAGATAAAGCTTTTTTTTTAATTTATGGCACTGCAATGGGTTTTGTTGGCTAAGTGGCTCTTGTATTGAACTGTTGTTGAGAGTATTTATTGCTGCTAATGGGTTGAAATATCAGGGAATTGGCAAAATGATTAAAGGAAGTTTGAATAATTCAAGGAATTTCAATCAAGTCCTCTCAAAGTGTCTCCAAACGAAAGCAGTTTCCGATGAATTTTAACTCAAATTGCCTTTGAATACTTTCATTTCACTACGTTAAGGGCCAGATTTATGTCATAGAACAAATCAATGTCCAAATGCAATCCCAACCCATGCCGAAGGTCAGCCAGTCTACACAAACACAGCCGGACTTGTACAGCATGCTGACCAGAAGTCGATTGGATGGGATGCTTTGACGAATGCTGTTTATCTAAACCAATTTCCGACCGATTCAATTGCAACAAACGTTTTCCGTTCGCAGAAGCTTCCAGGCAAAAATGCAGAAGGGAAATGAATGTCTTCTTGTGGTTGCTTCTTTGCATACTGCCCTCCAACTGCTGCTACGCTCTTCCACTCCAGACATTGAACGGAATTTAGGACGGCATAACAATGTTTAGTCAAAATGAAATCGTTCATAACATGATATGCAAGATGGCGTTCTACACACAATCCGTTGTCGTAGCTGCTTCAATGCCAAGTGGTTCCTTATATCCAGAGTTTGTTACCCACTCAAGGACTAGTCCGATGCATTGCAACAAACTGAGAGAGAGAGAGGGAGAACAAAAGCTATGGACAGACATTTCAGAGGCAAAAAAAAGGAAACTGTTGGGAGCCAGTGCCTTCGATAATCCAAAGTGGAACATCCGACCGGGGAATTGAGAAATTTTTATTCATGGGAATATTTTGTTTTTCGCAGTCACGTCAGCATGGCAGTCTAAGAAGGGGAATCCCTGCAGCAGTAAATGGGATTTTTTTTTATGTATATATATTTTAACCGTAGTCGTCGTTTGTGTTGTTATTCCTTCCTGTGGGTCACCTGAGGGACTCTTTCAACTTTAACATCCCCATCTGTCTTTGCTCTTGACTTCCAGTTATTTTTTCTTCGAGTTTTTGTTTTTTTTTTGTTCACTTTTTTGTTTTTAAACAAGGTGACGCTGGGGAATCTGGTCGATGGTTACGTGCATTTGCTGTGCGATGGATGAACTGGGTGAATGGGTGGACGGTTCTGCTCTTGTGGTGCCTGTAATAGTCGGAAGTGGATTTCATTTTCACAAAACAACTTCACTTTACGATTCTTTTTTTTGCCGAATAATGTGCATTTACCACTGTAATTTGGATAATGGTGAAATGCAATGGCCACAGTGAGGAGTGGACTGTAAAAGTTCTCGGGGACTTCGGTTGAAGTGAGTTGAAGTTTTTGCTGGTTCCATAGCTGGGATACATGACAGCCGATTAGGGAAATGGATGCATTTTGAGTCAATGTATGCGTTATGAAAAGTGTATATGCTTAACCCTAAACTACTGTAGTGGCATTTTGAGTCGCTTTCACTGCTATGCGGTTCACTGGAATCATGTTATATTGATGAAAAGAATAATTAGTTAAGAATAAAGAGATAATTAGGCAAACAAAACAATGAGTACAAGAAAGATTAGATGAGATTTTATTTGTTCAGAAATTATTATTACGTAATATACATATAATAAAATCCGGTTTGCATGGCTTTGCCGTCTGTCAGATTGACATCATTACTTAGTTAGGATTCCAACTACTGTACACCTAATTTTAGAAGTTTTCTCTATTAATAATACTTTTTTCTGTATCTCTTTATACTTCTCCCCGAAGTATAAATATCTTTGCCATTTCTTGAACTGAATGGATGTCCTTAAAATAGTATCAGACCCCCATGTTATGACTTAATCGATTATATACAACGCGATGTAGAGTGGCGATGCTTCACTTAGGAATTTCTTTTTAGCCTCTTCCTCAACTTTTTATATTAGTCGGTATAGCTCGTTTTTCCAATTCATGCCTTCTAGGTCACATCAACGGTTAAGCTCCATCCATACCATGCCGTATTGTTTTGTATTGTATGAACCACTATATTTGGTAGTCGATTGTCTGGTATGCTCATCACCCGTAGTAAGTAGTTCATGTGCAGCTTAAGTGTTTTAACATATAAAGGCTATAAATCTCGAGTATCAGCATGTAATTCGGCTGATTTACAGGGATGTGGGAAATTTCTTTGATAAGGACGCGCAATAGCTTTCCGACCTCTTCATAAGGTTTTTACTCCCAAACTTGGGTAGCGTAAAGCATCACTGCCTTGACTGCTACTTCACACACTTTGTTCTTACTGCTATGGGATGATTGTCGTCTTAGACTTCCTTAATTTTTCATTTAGATGTCTTTTGATGTTGGGATCAGAGTACCATAGTGCCATTATCGCTATTGTACCAATTTTCATTGCGAGAATTTATACCTTCTCTTGTTTTGAATATTAATACCTTAGATTTGGCTAATTTCTCTATAAGGCTATACAATCTGCAGTCATCAATTGTAGGGATTCCGGTGAGTAAACCAACAACACAATACTGTCTGCAGAGGGAGGGCTTTAAAATTAACTCCGGTAAATTCAACTCCACCAGGAATAAAGTCGACTATATCATTCAAAGTGGAAATAACGTTGGCCTTAAAGAACACCACACCCCTGCTTTAATTCTGTCTCCGCCTTAAACCACTCCGATAAAGCTTTTCCATTCAAAACCGATGTTATGCTGCATTTCTATTCACAGTTAGTTCCATGGAAGACTCTGCTATGCTTTCCTATACAGATATATGATCGGCGGTTAAGTAACCAGCCTAAAGGCCGCCTGAAACTATTTTGATAGTTTACTGCTCCATATCGCCTTTTTAGTATTGCTGCAAAATACATTTGTCTACGAATTGAGCATTGGAGTAGAAATGGTTCCTAAAATCCTAAAAAAAAAGCTAAAAGAAAATAGTAAAATTTGGACTAAGCTTTGTTTTTATCAACATTTCGAGTTTGCATGCGAATTCAAAAACTGTTAACAATAATAATTTAATTGAAATACAGGATTAAAGAACATGTTTTCGGCTTTCAAAACCCGTATAGAACATTGTAACTGTTGCCGTTCTTTTTTAATATTTTTTTTTCACAACAAGTATAATTTTTTTTAAGTACCTCCTAAGCGGGGCGAGATGGAACCCCTATCCCATGGTAAAAAAGTACTTGTTTATGACCCCTGTACCAAATGCAGTTACCAATTTTTCGTTTAAATGATATCTCGTGTGCCATCTCATTACGTTCAAATATTCAATCAATCAATCAGTAATCAAGATCATAGCAAGAAGTAAGTGCACTTCCGTGAAATTTACGCAACATCAGCGCCTGGGTGCACTAATCCAGTCGTGTCGATGCACAGAGTGCAACCCTATAATGACATGCAAAGCGCCCGATTCTTTAGCTTTAAGTTTTCGTCGTTTAGAACAAACTTAGTGAACCAAAAGTTAATGAACCAAAAAAGTAGGTACTTGAAACCTAAACTACAGTGAATCTCCTCTTTATGAATACCGAACTATGAGGGACACCCTTTAATGGACAATTCGCCATGGTCTCAGCATGAAGACAGGGCTAATCGTTTATTTCAACTCCTAAACAACAGACTATACCGGGCAGGGACACGAATTTCAGCTCCAATTGAGTAGTTGTACTCCTAACAACGGACCTACGAAGCAAAAAGTAACATTGAAGAGACAGAAAGATATTGTATGTATGCAATATACGTTCCCTTTCTCTACATCTGCACCAGTGTGTAGATATGTAAGAACACCCAACTTTTGTAGTCACAAACGCACTCTGTCTATACAAACGCATTGTGTTTCTAGAACGGACGCCTTTACATAACGGAGTGTCCGCGGTAGAGATATTTCACTGGTTTACTAATTAGCATTTAGGCCAGTAATGCCTCAAAAGAAACCCCGTAGAACATAATTTCAATAATTTTTAATGCGAATAAATTTCCGAATTTTCCGTTGAGCTGAGTGTGCATTGCATATAGTGGCTACGGATTAGGTATTTATTCAACCTCTTAGACGGATAATCAATTCGTACATCAGCTTGATTGGGGAAGTAATCCTTCAATCTACCCTTTTCTCAGGCATCTGACATTCATTTAGATTGATAGATCCCACCATCTGCGACTGAATGCTTTCACTGGCTCCCGCTCGTCCATTAAGGACCCCGTATAAATGCATTTCTGCCCATCCTTCGCAGTGAACATTTTTTATTTGCAAAGTCCGTCCGCATCTGAAATAAAATTAATTCCCCACGAAAGTTCAATTTAAACTCGAAGCGTCTCATAAAACACCCGAAAGTCATCCATTTGATGGGACGCTTGTTGTTGTTTTACTGAAATTTTTATCTGTCAGCAGTTCTGTTTCGTTTCTTTCTTGTTTTTTGTTGCCTTTGTGCGAAAAAAAGGATATGCATTGGGCGAAGGAAAAACATAGCGGAAATGCTATAAAAAATCCATTCAATTCGGTATTTTTCGTTTTGCTTATCCAGAAGGATATAAATATCCAAATCGTCGACAACTTCAGCGCGTTTGAGACCGGTTTTCCGTATTGCTGTTGCTACAGCGCCGGGCGGAGGAACGAGGCGAGACGAGCAACCAAACAAACATTCAAAGGGCAATCAGAAGGGAGGGCCAACATTAAATGGCAGCTTATTTCAATTTCCCAGAATTCCATCGTCTTATGACCTCTGACATCCGAATGGAATGTGCTTTGTCCTTTAGAAAATTGCACAAGTACCGGAAATATCGGTTTTAAGGACACGAGGATATTTTGTGAGCTGTTTTTCGCTCATTTTGTTTCCTTTGATTGTGTTTTAAAGCTCATTAAAATCTGTTATTTTGTTCACTGGCGGCGATGGCTAAGGTCGGCTCTATCTTTTGTCTTGGATAATCCGTTTCCAAAGGTTGGTTTATCCTGCTTGGAAAGTTTACATCTAGGTGAAGCCGCCTAATCACATGTTGGCCCATTTTGCTCGGTCCTAATGAGATTCTAATAAATATGTACCATAGACCAGTGGCAAGCTTCTTTTGAAATTGGCCTCTTAGCTTAATCTCATAAAATTGATTTGCATATAAATTGGAAAAACCTTACAGTGTCTTGTTGGAATTTATGTGCAGATGTACATACATTTGTTCTCCTTCGCTGCGGTTGGAATTTGATTTATTTTAATAGAAACCTAGTAGATCACATTGGATGCATACGGACGGAAATCCGTTTCACGTGCACTACCTCGGGGCACCTTCGTGGATTGTGGATATTTATTACTGGCAATGTTTTGATTGGGGATCATTTCGCAGATACCATTAATACACCTACAGAAGTGGAAGCATGACGGGGAGGACACTTGAATACACCGCTACTTAAATTTACCCAATATGTCTGAATTAACTGCAATGCAAAGATCATGCTCTAGAACGCAGCATCTCGACCAAATGATGATCCGAAAAGAATGAGCTGATACTGGGGTGCCTTTGGCTTGGATTTCGTACTTTCGAATAACATCAATGATTTGATAAAATGTTTGAGCGAATTTCAACTGTTCCATCGCAAGTGCAACCGTTTTCACGTCAGGCGGCTGGTGGTGAAAAAATAACTTTACTTAAAACACCCGGAGTTCAAGAAGCCATCAGAGAGAAATGCGTAAGGTAATGGGTAAAGATGGAGTTTAATGGCTCTCTCGTGTCATTGAGGTGGCCTGGGAACGCTATGAGATACCTGGCGACTGACAAACTGGGTGATTATTTAGTGGGACAAAAGAGACAAAAGAGTTCCAGCCTTCTAAGTCTCTCTGGGAAAGTCTACGCTTATGTGTTGGAGGCGCGCTCTGGAGATATGGTCGAGTTCAGAATGGAGGATGAACAGTGCGGCTTTCGCATCGAAGCACAACCGACCAGCTTTACACTCTAATAATGTGTACGAATCACGACGAAATAATCGATTCGGCAACATCAAAAACAAACATAACCAATACACAACAATGGCCAAACAAAACAAATGTCAAATATGTAAACAAACACGCAACATAAAACATATATAAAGCAACAAAATTTTTCTGTTTTATAACGATTAACACAGGAACTGCGTTTTATTTTCTCTTCAGAATATATTACAGTTTTGCAAAAATTTCCTTTGTGAAGGTGTAATTCTTTTGTAACTTTTTTTTTCCTTTGTTAATGACCCGAACAGAATGGTTCTCGAGAAGTCTTGGGAGTATGCCAAAGAGATCTGCAGCTGTCTTGTAGATTTGGAGAAGGTATACGACCGTGTTCCTCGAGGTAAACTGAGGAGTGTAGTTTTCTGCAGGGGTATGGGATTGATAGTCCTCTTTTGAGGGCTATTCCGTCTCTATACACAAACTGTGGCCGCTGTGTTCGTGTTAACGGTACCAAATAAACACCTTTTACAGTCGGCGTTGGACTTCATCAATGGTTCGTCTTGTCACTTCTCCTTCTCATTGGATGTTGCAGCCCATTCGAGGAGGGGAATGTTTTACATTGGGAGATTTGAGGGTAAGTCATCTTCTTTTTGTAGATAAAAGCTGAGGAACTCAATGTTGAGCAGCAACTTCTACGTGACCCTAATGTCAACATCATCGCTACTTCCGAGAAGTACCTTGAATGCGATTCAATCAGGTAGGCGACCGCTTGGCCGTCGAGCTGGTTGGATCAGGTACAAAAACTAGCCTGCTTGCTCTTGGGCATAACTCCGACATGAGATAGAGTTGATGGCGGAGGATCGAGTGATCTCCCCGTGAAAAAAATTGAGTTGACTTTTAGTTAAATGACATTTGAATCAATCGTAGGAACACTCGACAAAATGACATCAACAAATACGGATAGCAATGATTATTCCGATAATCTGTTTTATGTTATTGGTCTTGTCCTTCTTGTAGTGATATGTGTGTTACGTTTCTTTACAAATGCACTCTGATCTTAAATGGGAATCCATTTTAAATGAAACAATAAATGTGACAAATTTAAGAAAAATCAAATTTGTGTGTGGAAGTGTATGTTATTAAATGGGGCACAAGTGTGTGTTAATCAAATGAAGGATAAAATCAAGCAAGCGGACACAATATCACCCCGACAGCAGAAAAATTAGTGAAGAGAAGGCAATCTTCCACCTGTATTTAAGAGGCATACGACTTGAATTTTGGAAAAAATAAATTTATGAGGATGATATTTATTTATGAGGAATGATATTTTGTTAACAGAGAAAAAATAAACGTTTAATCCAAATTGTGAGTATATTATGGGTTTAAAATATTAACTTGTGTCAATCCTTTCAGAGTTGGCCCCTCCCGTTCGAACGTCGGCCTCGGACATAACTATGCATGTCTAAAATTTGTAAGGCCCTGCGTTATTCCACCCATCACTCGTGAAAAAGACCAGCGATACTTAAACTCCACCTGCTTCAATGGAACTCCAGCAGCATGTAGAGTGCATTGAACGTTCTGGAAACATGATTGGTTTACTTTAACCTTCATCCTAGCGTCAGCACATAGAGCTTGTTTTACTTCTTAAGTTCATTGTTGTTTTGTTTTCAAATTCATTTTACTTACAAAGTAAGAGAAAAGTACTTAATAGTAGCTTGTACTATGTAACCAATCGTTCTTACATCTAACTCTATAAGCGTACTTCAAGCTATTCTGATCTTAATTTAATTGTGCCTTTTGGTTTAGACTATGTTTTTTTTTGTCGTCATGGACACTGTTATTGTTTTGACTTGTTTTTGCCAAGAAAACTGTCAAAAAAGCGCTGGGATTCCTTCCGGAGGATGTGAGGCTAACTAAATCATCTGCAAAAAGAATATGACTTACCCTCAACTCTCTCAAGCGCAACATGAACTATGCCTCAAGTCGGCTACGGTCTGACTCACAAGCCATCTCGAGTACCATTCTTAGAGTGAAAAATTTCGCTTGTACTTCTGCCGGCAAGAAAGCCGCACTCTACATCGCCCATCATATGCAAAATTAAAATTTAAAATGAATTGCCAAAAGACACTATTTAAACTTCTGATCTATAAAATGTTTTTATGACGTAGTGCATGGCACTTCATTGAGTATTTTTAAAGGTTGTGAGGGGGTATTTGCTCATCCTTCTAACTAAATGGGGGAAAATAACAGTCAACAAAATTGTTGATTGATTCTCAGTCAAATTCGTCAATAGACAAAAGGGCATCAGCTGTGAAGTCGGATATCTATAAAAAGGACCAAATCCAAAAATCTGTTCCGTTTAGAATCCACTAAAGAAATTACAGAGAGGTGCCTGATGAATACGTATGTTGCATCTAAAATCCATCCAACTCACTAGGACGACATCAGAATAAACAGATTTCGGTAGAAAAGGAACTGTCTAAAGGGCCATTCATACGAGCCGCGAACAGAGAATGCGAATTTATTTAAACCAAAAGGTATACTTCTTGTGGCGGCCGTGGCGTTGGGGGTATGTGCGTCGATTCCTACGCACTTCAACCTCAGTGTCTAGGTTAGAAAGTGTATGAAGTATCAGGTTTCATAAATTCTTCTCTAGGAATGAGAAAACTTCACATGCATGAAGTGTCAGTGTTTGAGAAGTTCGCAATTCGCAGTGAGTTCATATGAATGGCCCTTAAGTATGAACAAGTTAAATGTTGACCAACTTCATTCCTTGCATTCTACTTTTGGGCCACATTTGCTATCCCCCTCTCTCTCATTAGAACTTATAAGTTGTCAATTTTTGGACATGACGCAACTTACGTAACGGATTCTATAGGGTGTTTTTTAGGCCTGAATACAGGTGATTTCAGATTCGCACTGGTTTCTTCTTCTGCGTTGGCAAAACCACTTCGTAAGCTTTTTCATCTGTCCTACTCCTTAAGTCTCTTTCAGAGCAAATGGAAAACAGCATTTGCCCAGCCCGTCCCTAAAAAGGACGAATCTTCGTCACCCACCACGTACCGAGCCATAGCACTTACGTCCCTTCTTTCTAAGGTCATGGAAACCCTGATAAATCGTCAGTTTATGAAATATCTCGAATCACGGAAGCTTTTTAATGACCGGTAGTACGGTTTCCCGCAGCAACAGGTCCACTGGTGATCTGAAAGCCTATCTCACCGAAAAGTGGAAGGAATAATTGCATAATGCAGGCAGAAACAAGACCGTTGCGCCTGATATTTCTAAGGCATTTGACAGAGTTTGGCATCAAGCTCTTTTGTCGAAAATGCGTGCCTATGATATTTATGAATCTCTTCTTCTATTTATAAGAAATTACCTTTCGAATCGTTTGAGATGGATTCAAGTCTGATATCCACCAAATAAATGCTGGTGTACCCCAAGGCTCTGTTCTGTCTCCAACACTCTTTCTCATTTTTATAAATCATCTCTTGTCTGCTACTTCTAATCCAATCAATTCCTTCGCTGATGACAGCACCCTCAGCTTTTCACATTCGTTCCAAGACTTAAGACCCAACCCTTCAGCCGTAGAATTGGAACGGCAGTGTATGTTAGGCACATTGAATTCCGATCTTGAAAGCATAATAAACTGGCGAAACAACAACAGAGTGGAATTCAATACTTCAAAAACTCAATGCTGTCTGCTGTCACTTAAGCGAACCCTTGATGATCAGCCATTATCCACGAATGGCGCCTGTGTCGATGAAACCGGCCCATCCTTGGTGTGTGTATCAACACAACACTTTGTTGGAACGATTACATATTTCAGGTCTCCAAAAATGTTTAGGTTTTCTTAATCGATGCAAGAAATATTTCACCCCCCTCTGGCTTTCATTTATAAGCCGTATATCTGCCCCAAGCTTGAGTACAACGCTCATATCTGGTCTGGTGCCTGGTGCTACTGGATATAATCCATAAGCAGAGTCATTGGACTCGCTCTAACATCGACGTATCGTCTCTTCTTTGTCCGTATTTTATCGCTATTTTAACAAGCAATGCTCGAGTGAGCTAGCCAACTGCATTCCTCCCCTCCATGAATTCACCCACAGTACTCGTCTCGCCAGGAATGCCCACCAGTCTGCTTTCGGACTCACAGTTAAATCTAGAGACTCGTTTGTCAGCCGCACTACACGAATATGGAATGCTCTGCCCAGTCCAATATTTCCCACAGACTACAACCCGCAGATATTTAAGACCAATATGCACAGTTACCTCCTCTCCCTTTCTCCCTCTATACCTTCGGCCCGTGCTGTGTGTTGACCCCGGACACTTCAGGGTAAAAGCAATCTAAAAAAAACTAACCCAAACCAAATCAAAAATCAAAAAAATATCGTTTTGACGAACTGGAAGCCGCAGTTGTCATTTCCATTTTTGAGTTACTCCGAAAACACTCCACAGCACATTCACTCCTATGGAGGATTGCATTCTCCATCAACCAATGGTCTTGCACTAATCGTTAATCGGCTTTGCCGTCATTGCAAGCACTGCTAACAGAACACATACATCATCTAGGTACACTCGACCGGCCCTTAAGCTTACGGACTTCATCACATTAGCTTTTCCTGTTCCTCATTGTCGCTTCCGTCGTAGTTTCCTATGCGGCTGCTTCCATTTGGATTTGTGTGCCACCTTTACGATTTGTTGGCAAAAAGAATTATAAAACGTCAGCTTCGCAACTGACGACTGGGCGCATTAGGGAATTAGGTAACGCAAACGCAAATGGATGTTCCTCTCTAATGAGGACATCTCGGTTGTTTGCATGGAAGGCGTATTACTGCGACCGTGCGATTGTCTGGATGGGTGTACGTGGCTGACTGACACTGACGTGCTTTTGCACTGAAAATCAACCATAGTGTCACTTTTAAATTGAATTGTCCTTCAATTTAAATGCTGGTTCCTTGGTTTCTTTCATTATGCGGGCACGAATGTGCACTATCTGTGCAAGCAGGTGATCCTGTCTCATTGTTTGCCAACAATCAGGATACGTGGTGGAGCTGTGTTTGATTAAGTACGTAGTCGGTAGTTTGCATTTGACTTAACATGGTCTGAAGTTACTGTGAATGAAGATATACGTATATTTCCGCTTCTGGTGACTGCACATGCGATGGTCGGTACCTACAATGAATATTTAATGAATACGTGATGACATAAGGACGTGTGATTTTCGAAAATTTGATTCTTGGATCATTTTATTGAATCTGAACATGGGATGCATCCGTAAGTGCATTTTGAATCGTCGTAAGATTTCCTGAGTAGATTTCTGTTATCCTGACAATCGCTTGGCGTTTTTCATTGTTTGTGTTGGCGAATGTCAGCAGAAAACAGATGAGTAACATGCCTGTCAGTGGATTAAATTGAATTAAAATGCGCTTCTTATGCGTTGCGACAATATTAAAGAGATAGCATAAGCCGTAGTCGAAATGCTGGCAGGAAGGTAGTGCCAATGGAATGCACTTAAACATGTAATGTCCATTGTCCTGCCACATGCATCTTGGAGTCAATCCAATCAATTAACCTCATGAAACCAGCTGGAGCGGCCGATGAACCGAAGACGACAGAGACGTGCCCTTCAGATCCCTTAGGCCGTCTACGGTTTGTAACAGCTGGACAGGTTGGCCTCTGCAAGAGAGCAGTTTTTGCAACACCAACTAATGTTGTGGATGGGATCTAGTGGATGGGATCAATAGTTTTGTACTGACTCCACATTGAACAGCGGAGTTTGAGAAGCTTTTACTCTTTGAGCATTGTCAGTGGCTCGAACTTTGAACCTCTAACAGCGGCCAGCGCAGCCAGCCCGAAGCATAGAAATATTACGTGTCATTGTAGTTGGAACATGGAAATTATCATGACAAAGCCCTGTTGTGATCAGGGGGTCGCATGGACAGGTTTTTGTTGAGAATATTTGAGAAAGCACTAATCCTTGATCTGTTTTCGAGCCATCCATGTAGTTATGCAACGAGTCTCTAAGCGATTCGAGACCATTGATCCAGAGTTCACATGCTGGGCCTTGGGAAGTAAAGATCTTGTTGTAGAAGTACTTGGTGCTGTGTAGTACACTTTTTGTTGGGTAGAAGGTAGGATTCAGAATCCGGATCAGTTGTGTCCAGTCAGAATGTTGGTTGTCACAGGTTGGTTGTGAATTGTCGACAGAAGATGTCCAGACGAGGGCGGAGTTGAAGTAGAAGCATGCGATGTGTGCTTCATTAGTCGCACTTTGAGCACGTTCCTTACTTGATCGTCAAGCTACGCTCAAACTCAATTGAAATTTTACTTTAACAGGTTTCACCCAACACCAACACTACACACGTAGACCGCAGCATCAGTTTTCAATACCGCCGTCCTAATAAACGATTCACCTAATCATACACCAGAATAACATCCCCTCGCAAAGCGGCTTAATTGACCCACTCGGTTACGTCCTGTTCCGCCTCCATTAGGTAGGGAGTCAGTTGTCTGGTTCACTCACCGAGCATAGTTTCCTCGCAGATAATAGTCAACGCGAAGCGATAAAACAATGGGTAGCACCCTCCTGCCACAAGTTAATACAATCATCAGCAGGAAACACACAAGTGTGGCGGCCAAGGCGGACATAAACAAATAAACGAGAGAATAAAAACAGGAAAACACCCTTTATTGGCGATTTAACCCTCCAGAACTCGCGCACACTTTACGAGCAGGTTAATTGTTTGATAAAAGGTGAGTGCTTCTGTATGTCCTTGTCGGGCGGTTGTGAAATAAATGAGGGGTCACACATAATGCTGTCCAAAATTAATCAATTCGATTGCAATTAAGCATAATGACGTGCATGCTCTACTTGATGTGGCTGTTGTTGAGATCCCCTTGAGTTTTTTATTTTATCCATCAGCCCGTGGATGCTGTAAGCCGCTGAAGGTGCTTTACGAGGGTAGGGAAATGTGTAAAAATACAAACCAACATGAAAAACTGGTTTAAACGCTGCAAATAGGATTGCAGTGGATGAAGTGACTTATGGCTTATGATGGTAAAAAGCTTTTGGCTTAAAGCGGATGGCAGATAGTACATGGGGAGTCTTAAATTTCATGTCGGGGGGGAATTACATTTACTTCGTCATCGATTTTTTTCACAATCTGCATGTCCACTCCAAATGGAGGGATGGGCCTTATGGGAAAATCTGTTATCCCGGCAATGACCGCATTGATCACAGGAAAGTGATTATTTACATTCGAGAATGGATCAATACGTACCCGTATTTGAAAACAGGTGACGTTGTTGACGCATTCATCAATCTCTCAAATGACACCCTGCACAATTGTAGGCTGATTCAAATGTTAGTTCTTAAGCGGGTGCGAGTTCTGTCACACTGACTTCACCTCCTCAAGAAGAGATGTACGACCATTCGTTGAACCAATATCTCACGATTGTCATAGATGGTGAAAAGTCTACAAGCACAGCATCCAACTAAGCTTCTTTTCTTCTCTTCTGACATCTAACAAGCAGTGACCACCCCATTGACGAACCTGCGAGAAGCCTTAAAGCTTTCTCTAATGACTTTTGTGGAAGTTGTCGCGGCAAGGAGGAAACTGAAAATGAAAAACTTACACCCCCTTTGCTCGTGCTCGGCTCCAGGAAACCGATGGCTACAACACCTCTGTGATCAGAAAGCCTCACCCATGGTTCCTTGACTACTTATAAATAGTTAGACCGATTTTCAAATCAAACAAAGTACATTTGAATTGAATTAAAGTAAGACAATGCTCGAGTCCCTGCTTGGTTGACTTATACCTTGTGGCATTTTCCTGAAGTTGGTCAGCTTCGTCCGAAGTGCATTATTAATACACACAATCAATGACATTATCGCGGTGCTTGACTTTAAACATGGTCAACGACAGGATCAGCTGAATCGCCGAATTCTCTTCTTAATATTCAATGCAGATAATTATATACTATATCCAAGCCATAGGTTCTAAGTTTGAAATAATAAACAACATGACGCAGGAAGGGCATGTGGATGAAATATCACGAAATTGCGACGGCTCATCGTTCACATCGCCCGTTCAGCTGTTGATGGGCGGTTAGGCACGGTCGGACCACGAGCAGAGGAATGTCTTCTCGGGTTTAATACAGAGGTTTCGAGTCGGAATGTTGCAATATAGCATCAAGAGTTCTGGGCTCTAATCTCGTAAGGCGACAATCGTCCCTAGCTAGCGTGTCGACGATAGTTTCGCTTCATGTAAGCATAAAAAAACGATAGCGCCTGAAAGATATCCTTTTGCCTGCTTCACTTAAACTAAAAAGTGTCAGTTACTATCGTTTTGGCGACTGATTTTTTGGCGATAGCTATTTTAGTATCGTTTTCATACAAAATGAGAATAATTATGTATACATACATATCTTGTTCTTCACTTTTGTGACGATTTCAGAGTAATAGGACGCATATGTATTAGTTTTGGGCGCAATCTGAAATGAGAATGTGTAGGTGAAATTTGAGAGGAATCAGAGCACAGATGTAATTTTTATGTGAGGGATATTGTTCTCCGAGCCCTCAAACTGTATACAAAATAAGCGATAGGCGAGATGATAATGATGGTCTTACATGAAGCGATATCACTACAGAGAATCGGTAGGACGATAGTCATCTGAAAAATTACGGGAAGCGAGGAAACTCCTTCGTCGAACCCTCAATGTCAGATACCGTTCTTTCAGTCCATAATAAAGTTCTCACAATACAAATTCATTTTATATATATATATGAACGAAAGAGGTGAAGCCTTATTTTATCAAACTGGGATTCGATCTAGAGCAATTGCTATCTAATTGGGGCCTTCCACATTTGGTTTCGCCACCTTGAACATGGATGTTCTTTGATACTTTCCCTCATACATAGCAATTTTCAATATTTATTTTTACCCACTTCTCTTATCTGTAGACCGTAGATGTATTTCGCATTGATAAAAACAATATTTGTGTCTTTTGAATAAGTTGGTTATTGAAATAGGTGCGCGACTTTTTAAGGAAAAGTGATTAAACTAATTTTTTTTATAAAAAATAAGTAAGCTCGCTTCTTATCCTAATTGGTTACCATTATTTACGATGTATCGTTACGGTAGTCTTGCAGTAAAAATGGGGCGTGAAATGGAAAAGCCATAATTTTTCTTAATACTTATTCTGTTTCCTTTGCATAGTTTTTCTAATATAGAGTGCTAGCGTTACATTAAAACTTATTTTTGAACAGAAAATATGTCTTATTGGCCATAGCTGCATGTAGTTGGTGGTTAAGTCTTCTATCCCAACGACAACAAGACAATCTTCGTGTATAAGCATCACAACTATCCAAGCAGTTGTTATATAAAAGTGGAATCAAGAAAACTAGAGAATCAAGTAGTCTATAGTACACTTCGGAGGAATGGGTTAAGAACAAGCCGACTTGAAAACAGAATTATTTGCGCTGTGACTAAATGACATGAGTTGTTAAATGTTTCAGATTGTTAATCAAACGTTCATAGATCAGAGACTCTATTTCGACCACCAGACGATGTAAGTAATCAATAATAATACGTTCGATTGCTGTCCAGGAAATGTTCATTATGAAGGGTCTCCGTAGATCCCTCTAATCAGCCTGTGTTTTAGATTGCATGGTACCTCTAAGAATAGATTCTTTTTCAATTCTCTACACAAATTTATTTTCATCTCAAATTTCCCAACACTGCAACAAAAAGGCACACTGTTTGCTATTTGCACTCCTCTTTCGCACCCTCAAGTGATGCAGCAGGCAGTTAAAAACTATGATTTTCCCTCTTATATATTTTGTAAGCAGCTCCATTCACAACATTGTCTTGCTCTTTATCACTCAAAGCAAACCCTTCTCATTTTCTAACGTCCAAGTCAGGAGGAAGTTGCTGCTGAACAATCATAAAATAGAAAATAACAATTTAAAGGACTTCACGGCATGCGCTTGCTTAAGAAGTGAAGAAGTGTGCGGTTATCTTCAGTGTGGTTACTTGCAACAAAATAAATTTCATCTCATCCATTGCATTACACCCTATCCATCTATCTTGCCCCATTAGATCGCTCTGATAACAATAATTGTACTCAACGCATACACCAGATGGCGAGAAGTACCCTATTCCTGTTAAATTCCGCTTTAGTCCATCCATACAACCCTACCCATCCACTCGCCCATCACTTACAGTTTCACCATTTGCCATTCACCATACTTGCTCCTAACAATCTCTCATCTTGAATCTGCTGTTCGCATTCGTTGATTTCCCTTCTGATCGACTGTGTAAATGGGTGGGTGGGTGGTTATGTATGTACGGCTACCTCATCAAGGATAACCGAGAAAATATTCTCACACAAGGAATAGAGGCGATAGACAAGTGGAGGATCCCCCCGTCATCGTCATCCCAGTGCATAGCTTTATTCACATTACACACTTGAATTGTAAATCAGAAAATAAATAACAAAGGACACCCTACCATCAAATACATGTGGCTACCCGTGCGCCCTTGGTATCCCTTATCCTTGAGTAAACAACATGAAGAATGGCCTTTTAACGCGATTTATTTCTTCGTCCTGCCACATTATATTCACGCTACACGGTGCACATTCGACGCCCAAATCCATATGTATGAATACGTGGGTACGATGTGTGGTGTGCTAGTATCTTTCCAGGATACGAGAGAATCTGCGGCACTTTGTGTGGTCGCGTGTGTGTGTTCGAGGATTCTAATGATTAAATGGCAATGCACTTAGCAGATAAAATCCGAATAAGGAAAATCCAATGAATTCCTTTAGTTCGCACCCGAATGGTGAAAAATTTCAGCTTGACTCAGGATTAAGAGCATGGGCGTGGAGTTGGGGTGATTCACTCAGCACAACGGCGAAGCGATGCGCGTTAATTCTTCGAGAGTGTCGACAGGATGGGTGGATGGGTGGTTATCCCACCCGCTTCGATGGTGTGAAGTCACATTGAATAATAGGTTGCTACACCTCCTGTTCGTAAACGCACATTTCCTGTTTCGCCCCCAAGCTGTGAGGCGTGCACAACAAAAGGATACGGAACGAACGCGATTGTAAAAGGGATGCCCAATGTTCTTGTTCGTATACGGTATACGTGTGTATGACCCACTTATCAAATTAACTGTGAAAACCTCTTAAGCTGAATAAAATAAAAGGTTCCACTCTTTTAACGCCATATCGTCCCGTTACCATCGCATTTAGCTTCGCTTTGCGCTTCTTTTCCTTCCATTCCTTAACATCCTCACAGTTAAGGAATGGACATTGTTGGCCAAACCTACCCCAGCCCAGCTCAGGGGATAAAAGTGGAATTTATATCTTCCATGAACGAACTTCTAGTTGGATGTGCTTTCATAGAAGTGACGTCGCGTCGTGTCAGCGACAACCATTCGATGCTGCCAACAATGGGACGGACAACAACATATTTGTGACGTCGCTAAGTGGAATTTTATCGCTAGTACACCGCATCCAATGGCTGCGAGGATTACGCTTCCGGCCACTTTCATCGGATATCGAATTTTTCGGGTTAAATTTGTCCTTTCTCGTGAAATTAGTTCAGCTAAGTGTATACCGGATATTCGAATGCTAACGCGGACGTCCCCATCACGTAACACTGCATCGACGTACAAATAAATTATTGACTCTCAGAGTCTGACTACCGCCTGTGGGGAAAACGAAAACCCGAACCAGCTCGGTTAAATAACAGTCAGCGACTTTTCCATGAAGACATGTTTTTGTGGCAGCACTTATTATACAGTTAATTTTCAGAATATTCTAGAATAAATATATGTGTTTTTAATTTTGCACTTAGTCTAGAATGATGTATAACCCCGTAGTGAGTTGAGGTGTAGGGGATTTCTTGCGTAACCATTGTCCGTGTAGTGTAATGGAGATGTATATTTGTATCACCCATTGAAGGAATTAAAGTCAGTCGGTTATTGCACGTTAGTTCTGAAGTGATGACGAAATGTTGAATTCATCGCGTGACTCTGTATATGATTCGCCTCAGTGTTAACTAATGGGGCTAAGGAGCTTCCTGTCGTTTCTTTGTTCCTGATCTCCGAATCAAAATGCAGTCACCATTTCGTACGTAACTAATGCGAAATCCCAGTTACATCAAACTATACCCCTTGGAGCTTGAGGAACCATCAACGACAAGCTTGCCTGGTTTATATGCATCGAAGGAACACCTCGTAATGTTCGAATGTTTTTGTTGTGGCCAGCCCATAAACACGCACATGAACACACACATACCATCTCAGACATACGTCCCCATCCGTTCGCTTCAACTCAGGTGGGGATGTTTCCATGTGCAGATGAATGGATGGCTGTGGGACACGGATGGCCCGGTTGGGTTGACGGTTTGTTAGCTGTAGAGACGAACGGACGGACGGACGGACGTTATATTCCGTTCTTGGTTTCTGGGGCCCTTAACTAAAGTGGACGGCAAGGTGACATTAACCGTACGGAGACTTATTTTATTATTGCATTTCATTAAATGGGGCAGAAATGGAGGGGTGGTCGAATGGTGTGTGTGTGGAGTAAGGCTGGTTGTTTTGAGGTATTATCGCACTAGGCCAGTGGGTGGAATTTTTATTGCCGGAATTTGTTATGTATTACAGAGCGCGTAGGTTTGAATAATTTATAAGGGTGACGACGACGGTGGTGACAACGATAGCCGTAGCAGTGGGTCACCCCGGAGGCGGTTGTTACATGGTAATTGAAAACATTCTCACATGTAAGAGAGACCGTGTTCATCGGATGTTCAATGTTGCTACTGATAGGGCATGCGATGGCCATTGTAAACTGCTCGAGGAAGGTAAGGATGCAAAATAAATTAATGAGCAATAGATAGTGTAGTCAGGTTCAAGGATTGTTTCATCATATGTTACCATGTACGGCGGGGGAGACGAATCGTTTAAACGGTGATTTTGTAAATGTGTGCAGGGGGCGGACATTTCTCGAAATTGATTAAATAGAAGACAATTGGTTAATACCACATATTATGGGTGTTCTAACCAAAAGTGATATTTTATGCCTTGCTCAGTGCTGTCATTGTGAGTTAAGAACAATCGGAAATTTATGGAGATTAAATGGAATATGTTACCGGATGATAAATGACTTTATAATGGTATGATGCCTTGTGGTATTCGCACATTATTCGTAATTATTATTCATATACATTTGACCTGCAAGTTGATTGAATTCACGAAAGTAAACGGTTGGACCTCACAAAGAGTTCGAGGAGTATGCAAACGGATGTCGGTGATGCTATGCCCAAAGCAATGCTGTCTTTGGTGATGGTTACTCCTTTACAGATCTTTAAGAATTCGTTTGGAGAGAACGCGTTCTATTTAAAAACTTTGTGCATTTGATGCAGATTGCCGCCGATATGTAACACCGCTGATCTTCAGTCATATGTCCAGTCAAACATTCCCAAATTAACGCATGAACAGAAGGGCATTCGTGATCGCATAATGCAAATGATAAATGATGGAGTTGCGGGGACCTTTTTCTTGGATGCTCTAGGAAGAACTAGTAAAACATTCCTTATCAGACTGATTCTGGCAACGGTTCGGTTAAAAAATGATATAGTCTTAACTCTCGGTTCGTCTGACTGTTCGTTTAGTTTTGAAGTTTCCATTGAACATGCAGACCATGAGACTCCCACGTGCAATATTCCTAGAGATTCCGGTATGTTAAAAGTATTACAAAAATGTAAACTCATTCTTTGTGACGAATGCAGGATGGCCCATAAAAAACACTTAATCAATCATTGCGATATTCGTGTGGAAACGTTAAACTACTCAGGATTGCATGGATATTGCTCGCAGACGATTTTAGGCAAACATTTCATGTATTCTGTGTACTTTTGGTAATGTTTTCGTACGTATATTAATCGAATCAGATGTAGGTTTCTTATCCGATCTTGCTGAATCTCTGGATATAATCAAAACATATAATCCAAAGATGTAGAGATTTGACTTATCTTTGTGGCGTGCCCCTGATGACTGTACTTTGTGCACAGCGGTTGCCGAGTTGAGATTCAACTCTCCTGTGTATTAGGATATTATTTATCGGTTACAAGTTTCAACGTTGTGATAATGTATGACGTTGTCTATCGCTTGAAATTTGCAGTTATTGCATGCTCCCTCTATGTCTACGACAGCAACCACCGCGTATTCCTCGTTTTCAAAAGGCGGTACCGCCCAGAGAGAGAACTGCTAGTGGTTATTGGTCTGAAATTATTCGAGTTGCTGTGGGAGCCCTTCTTTAGAGTTCTGGAGTGTAGCTAAATCTCAGAAAATAGCCATCAGCCAACAGTTGGATTGTACATTTAAATTCTTAAACAATCTTGATGACTTCTGAAACTTAGGCAATTAGCATGATTGACGATTGAGCCGATCTCATTTATGATTTTATTCAAAAATAGCGAACCGAAATGGGTACCCTCAGGTATGCCAGACAATACCATAATCATTCTTGATGGACTACTACTGATTTTTACTATTTGTATACTAATGGAAATGTGACATGAAATTAAATTTAGGAGAACTGAATGAATGCTGGTGGTAGAGTCTTTTAACATGCTTGACTCAAGTCATGACATCCTTTGGGAGGCAGTTAACCTGAAACCTGTTAGTGCCGTACACTAACGTATATGATATCCCAGAATAGTCATAAAATATATTCATTTGGTTGTCGATGATTTTTATCGCTTTTTTTACTGAACAGATAATTAATTGTACTTGAAATGGCCAATCAAATTGTTGGCCAAGCTTCAGTAAAATTAGTTGCCCATCGTTATCGTCTATAAAGAAAAGAAGTGCTTTCCAAAATGAGCTACAACATTCATCCACATAGTCTCATCTTGTTCACTAAACAATTTCTCAACAAAATTCGACACCTCTTTGCCCATTCATCATATCACCGACGCGCGCCTGTTTAGACATTCAGGCGAAAGTACACCATAAAGGAATGAATAAATTAAAATTTCACGCGCTTATCCTAATTTATTGCTCCCCAAACAAATCCGGTCTCACTCCGTCGCCTACAAATTCATCGGGATATATGAGCCCAGGATATACCCTGGAGGCCATTCCGAAAACAACCAAAAATCTGCGAGAAGACAGAGAAAAAAAAAACGAAGAAATATCTCAAAAGCTGGGCGCATATCTTCAAACATACAGATTCACATCGTGCCCTACACCTGCCACAGATACTCAATCAAAAAGGAGAATGTTTCTACTGAAACATTATTTTCTTAGGGGTAAGACTCAAAGAGGAATATTGTTTTGAGAAATATACAGAAAAAGGTATAGCTTTCTGAAGCGCTTATAAGCCAGTGGAATACGAATGCTGGCCATGTTGTATCAGGAAGAGACCCTGAAGCAGAAGCGGAATTCACCGAAAAGCTACTTTACTCGGAAAAGGGATATATTTTGAAATTGTGTACGTGCTTAACCTTGGTGCGGCGCGGCACTGCCTTAGCTGGGCGCCTCGTCTTATTGCAATTTAACTGTTCGACAATGGCTCTAGGGGTTATGCATTCAAAATCGTTGTTTACGTGACGAAGTGGTGGCAGAGATAATGGAGGATGCTATTTTCTACTCAACTCTCCATCGTTTTGGCCATTTGTTCATCTGGCCGTGACCAAATAAATTATGCGTGGCATACGGATAAGTTGGGAAGACTATATGCAGAGGATTAAGGAAATAAAAGGAGATTTTTTTAATTTTGAATTATGGTCCATCTTCCAGCACATTATGGTCCATCTTCCAGCACAAAACTTTTTGATTTTTGATAGTCTTGGATTCTTGTCGTGGTTTTTTCTATACCCCTGAATTTTCAAATATACCATGATAGGATTGATTTCACTGTGTGCCACCAAAAATGTTCATTGATCGAATCTGCGGTTTCCAGCAGCTGGCGAAACTTCTGGGACGACGCATCTTAGGACAACACCTGATCATCCGCCGGAGAATGGAATATCCGAGAGAATGCACCGAACACTAAATGCGGCCTTGATGTGCTACGGGACTCTGGAGTGGAGCGATGTTCTACATTTGATTTTGTTGGGAAAACGGCATTCAAGCTCGACATAAAAGCTTCGGCCTCAGGCACGCTTCTTCCAGGCGTCCAGACCTTCTCGAACCGGCACTACCAGAGCATCGTTACCGGCCTTGAAGAGCTTTGATGGTAAATCATCCGGCTCTGCGACTTTGTTGTTCTTCAGATTTTTAATGGCTCTTTACAGATTGGTGGCAGGACTACTTCTTCGACTGCAGTTAGTCTTTCTTCGTTCCCTACCACTCTCTCCTGGTCAGACCTGTTAATCAGGTGTTAACTTTAGCACAGTCCAAATCGCAATGATAATTCGAATGCAAGGAGAATTTCTCAAGTTACATCCCGAGACAACAGTTTGGAAGTTACTTCTTCAGGTCATTTTCATTAGAATCCTTGCGCCTGCTTGAATCCTAAGATAACACTGACTTTAGTATACCCTTTAGATGTCCCAAGGCAAGGCAAAACACGAGCAAAAAGTAAAGAGGGAGAGAGCACATTGTATTTAAATATTTGTGAATCCCAGTGAGTGTGAAATTCACGGTTGGGAGGAACATTAAGTGGGAGGAGTCATTACGACGATCTTCCAAAGAGTTAATGATGTTAAAACAGAAAAATCGGAAAATATTACACAAAATGTTTCCAACTCCCATCGTAAACTAACAGCACAATATTATGTGAATATCTATTATGTTTCTTACGACCTCAGGGAGGTGTACCGTTGCGTGAAAGGAGTGCTGTCCATTAAAGGTTGACAATTTAATTATTGGTAACAGGGTAAAAAAAATGAAAAAATTCATGGTTTTCTTTACCAAAGACGAAGTAAATGATGAGTGATGAGTGTTATTACGTTCACAATAGCCTGACCGTCCCAATTCCCACAGACCCCTTAACAATCTCATCATTTCCTCTACAGATGACTGAAAAACGTTTTGAACTTGAAATAAAAGCTGCCGGAAGACGGCCAATATTCAAAGGAATATTTTCATCTTCTCAATACTTGGTATGGCAACACCATGGGTTTCTTCAGGAATATCGCGAGGGAACTGATTACTTAACAATTCGATGTTATGAAACTTGAATCTAGGCAGGTTCTTGAAATTATCTCCTGTGTCCTCGGAGCGCCGTGAATTATAGATCTTTATTTTTCGCGTTTGTATGTTTAGAAACATTAATAATAATAATATGGGTGGCGCTACAGTTCGTAGGGGGCCTGGGCAGACATAAACTAGTAAAGAGATAATCAACTTCTACCTCTCTTACCCCTTGATTTCATCTGACAGCGTTTTTTATAAAATGTTCACAGACAGTGTTTGTGCATACGATTGATCAGAGAACGACTGCAGGCTGCTCTAAAGCCTTAAGAAGTGTGCGTGAAAATAAAGTAGTATGCGTGCGTTTAGAGCAAATTAGAGATAGGTGAGGGGTTTTTTAGTAAAGACCCAAACCCAAGTTGGACTTACCAAGAATCGAACCTAGACAGGTAGGTCCGAGTGCGTAGCAGTCGACGCACATACCCACAACGCCACGGGCCACATTACCGATATTTAATATTCCCCTTGCACCTACTTTTGTTGATTAACTTATGTATAAGGATGTTGACAAATAAATTTGGCAGCTCCCTATTCTAGTTTTCAAACTTCAGCCTGAAGGAAAGGAACTAATTTAAGGAAATTTTGAAAGTTTTTCACACAACAAAATAATTAAGACAGTCAAAGGTTGTCCGCGGGAGAGTGTCCTGTCCCATCGCCTGTGTCTAGTTCTGGTGGATGAACTTCTCGGTGTACCTTATGCAAATGACTTTACATGCTTTGGTTATGCCGACAATCTCATGCAAAGGACGTAAAAATAACCTGGAGATGGTGTGATGATGAAGTTCTATCTACGAACCCTAAGAAAACCTACATTATCAGATTTACTAAAAGAAAAATATGCAAGTAAAAAAATACCCATTATGCCCAACATTCTTGAATGAAACACTGGATCATAAACTCTCCAGAAACGCACAAATCAACACTATATGCAAAGAGCTGAAAAAAAAGGTTTCGTCCCTAAAACAGCTAGTGGGAAGAAACCAATTGATTGAGAAAGAATTGTGAACAAGGACAAACCATCAGCAAAGTGCTACACAGCCTAGTGTGCATCTGCAGAACGGACGCTCTGAGAACCACTCTAATGGTAGGTATGAACATTTTACTAAAACTACCTCAGTTACATACTGATGTTCAGGCTGAAGCTGCAAGCCGAACAGTAGCCTTACAACGAACTTATAACTTTAAAGAAGATAACCTAAGTTATCTAATTAGGTGACCCAAAGACTCTGAGAAACATCTGTCACGTTAATGAAATAAGGTCAGTGATCCCATGAACCCTAGAAAAACAAAGTCAATATACGTGAAAGAAAAGTATGCCCGAGCTAGAGAACTAAAGCTATGTTGAACCGAAAACCCTCTTAACATTCATATACGAATCTGCACTGTAGAAAAAGAACACAATGGACCCAAGACGTTGGCCACAATTGAGCCACGGCCGTAAGGTCGCCAAGACACCCGTAGCCTACCTACCATCTTTGGGATAAAGTACAAAAACAAAACAAAATGTTAGCCCCTTACTCTGTCAATCAATAGCTGTTAACTTTGTGATGTATTATAGTAAAATTGCGTGCCGACTGTTTTCTGCCGGTTTAACTTCTGAAAAATAACGGTAATGTACTATTTGCGTGAAAAATAATGTTCCCCTTTTTGCAGAGGCGACAGGTCTGTGGCTGCTGATGAGACATGTACGCCATTTAAATTACTTGTTGACAGGCTATGATATATTGAAATTATGGTTCTCGATAGTGCTAGTGGAGGCACATCATATCGCAATTTACCAGGCTGTTGAGTGCGTGCTGGAGCGCAACAAAGAACTAAATAGCTGACGGAGGATAGAGAGGAGAGTCGCTGACGAGTTGTGCATACACTGCGAACACCCGTACAACGAAAACATAGAGATTGTGAAGCTGTTGGATATCAGCTTAAACACTAGGAAATACCGTCTACTCCCGGCTGCCGATCTGTCATGTCGAATTTGTGCCATAGACAGAGACCCATCGCCATAGTCTAAGGACAACGCCACATCGCCCACATCACCGCAACCGCAGCTATCTCGAGTTAATCCCGTTATTAATGTTGCCAGATGCCAAACAGAGTCTCTTGGCTCGGGCTCAGCATTGTCTTATTACTACGAAGCGGAATGATGGCATTACGGATGATTATTTATCCCCCAGAAGAGACAAAAAAGTGTACAAAAATGAACTGAACCTCGGGCAGGGTCACACGGGGAATGCGTACGGTTTACATGGATCCTTGCATACGGTGTTACGCTCTCGCTCAATTTTATGAAAATTAATTTAATTTCTGGTTCTGGTTGTGGCGGCAATTTTCAGGGTCGTGCGGATTAGGTTGCCATACGCTGAGTCCTTCCGTTGAGTGTGTCATCGTCCGCCCGGAGTGTCTGCGGAGAGCGATGCGCGGGGCATTTATCGCACAAATTATGTTGGAACAATTTTAAATGCGCGCGTATTTATGTAAATTCCATTTGATTAAATTTCTATCATTTGACTGTCGGATATGGAGATGACATGGTTTGTGTGGGTGTCTCCCAGAGGAGCCTAAAGAGGATTTACTCCCAGATGTTTGGATATTTAATGTTAAAGACATCACTGTCAATGAAGCAATTGGTGAGGGGTGAGGAGTGGGCACGGCACGCGCTTCTATGCGATTGACGTGAGCACCAATTGGGATGGATTATTGCAAACGGAAGTAGGTAAGTATATGTACTATGTACATGTACATACACTTGTGCGATTTAGAGGGCACACAGGCCATGAGTGACACAGAGGAATTAAGTTCACTGTTTAATCACAACTGAACATATGTACATACCGTTCGTACATGCATGTACATGTACGCATGTACGAGGATGAAAATTCACATAGAATTGATTAATGGCAAACAGAAATCGGCGGTTCACAATAAATCGCCATGACAACCCATGGGCATGGCGACTTGAATTGGCCACCGTGGTTGTGTGATTTAACGCACAGAAAAATTGTAAAAATGTATTCATTGCTCTTCGATTTGATAAACCCATTCCTGCCATTTACGTTTTAAAGATTATTTCATGTGAATGATGACCACGGCTACGTTTTAAGTCAAATTGAGAGAGTCAATATTGAGTAATTTTTTCAAGCATTCGAAATCATAGAACGGGCGGCATTGAATGTCACATTGTTCTCACGGTCATCTTTGAAAAAATACGACCTAATACTTCCGCCGGATCCAAACCCGAAAAGAATTAATGGACACTGCTGTCCAGAATTGTATTGCGCCCAATAGGAATTCACAAGGAGGATTCTCTCCCCCTTACTGTGGTCACTAGTTATCGACAATCTTCAGATCGTCAAAGATATGGCCACATCACTATATGTGGTTGTGGCTGATTAGCTGGCGATTGTTGTTGATGGTAATCACAGACAGCATCTAGTGTAGTACAAGGTGCACTACAACAGGTCATCAATCCCAGCAAAAGCACTCTAGTGCCCTTCTTAAGAAGGACACGAGTCAACTTTGAACCGATAATAATAATCAACACCACGCTAGTCTATTCCAGCGAGGTAAAATATCTTGGAACTGGAATTTACATATGAAGTCAGCCATAGAACGTGCTACCAGAGATCTATGGGCCAGTAGACGCCTATACAGCAGGACTATGTAGGTTGTACACAATGATGGAGAGACCCACTATACCATACGCGGTCATCGTTTGGTGGCCTAAAACCCTCCAAAAGGCAAGAATGTAGCAGAAGTCACAACGATGCAACTGCTTTAAAGTGGTGGGCGTGGCGTTCTGTGCGTCAACTCCTACGCACTTGATCCTCGGTGCTGGGTTCGATACCCAGTACGACCAAATATACTGTAATATTTTCGTCCTCACCTCTTTCGAGTCACTGACAATGCTCAAAGAGTATAACTGTCTAAAAAAAAAAGCTCATTATTTGTTATATGCTATTTTTTTATTTATTGTTTATTATTTAATATATTTAAATCAATTTTTGTTACTCAATTGTGACGGAAATCAATTGAAATTGAAATGTCGGTCATCGCCTCCCCTCTTTCACCTCTAGTGACTTGGGTTTACATAATTTTGTGTTTTAATGAAGGCTTTTCTGTAGCTTTTCCTTCTAAAGGCGTTTTAAAATGTTAACTATGATATCATTTCTTGCAATTTATAAATAGTTTTTCAGTAGTAAGGTAAAGTAAGGTAGACCACATCTCTGTAAATTGTGCAATGTTGTTTTTAAGAAAGTGTAATATATTGCTACAATAAAGAAACTAACTATAATAAAATACTCTGCTTCCACAAGAAAAGTATAAGAATGCTAACGAGCTTTCTTAATGGCCACTATGGCCTGAACTACCACCTTATCAAAATAAGCGTGTGCCGAGACAAGGTATGTCGGCTTTGCCTGGAAGAGGACGAAAGATCCGAGCACATTTCATGTGAATATCCGCCACTAATTTTTAGAAGAATTAAAGAATTCCACTACAAATGACATACTACTTTTCATAAGGGAAGCAGTGCGTCTTTTGGATTAACTCCAACCTTTCGACACAGTAGACAGGTTGTACAAGATGGAAAAATGACTTAATTGACACTGCTGTCCAGAAATTAATTGCCGCTGAAAGGACTTTTTGGGAAATTAATTGTGGCGAATCGCCGTGGTAAAAACGTGGTTCCACGCTGACCTTAGTGTAACTACTGCATGGTGGCAACCTAACCCAGAATAGTTTGGCACATCTCTTCCTATAAACGAAAAATCTGTTCAACTGCCTGGTTTTTGTAGTACATGTGTTTTCCATGTTCGCCAATAGGCGGATCAAAATCTCGCAAATCTTAATAGATTCCAAATAGAGTGGATACGTCTTTGACAAGGACTGCCCAGCTCCTGCAGGGACTACTCTTGTTGTGCGAGGTACTGTTCTATCACGATTTAATTTAATATATAAATTTAATCAGACCCTAGCATACACTTTTTCATAAATCGGCTCCGCAATGCATGCTTGTCAGCTTCCAATTTACAACTCTCACACCCGTTGAGCAGTACTTTTTTCGAAATGTCATTATGACGTTTAATATCCGCAGACGGTACATTGTGTCAGCGGCGGCAACCGATCTTAACAGTTTGCAACAATTATTTTTCCACCCATCCCCTCCGGCTGTGTATTTATAATGGTGTAAGACCCGTCAGATACTCCCAATCTCCAGGCGGATATAAGCGTACACACACCCATGATGGCATTTATAAACTGCCATCCATTGGTAGTTGTAGTGCAGGGAAAAGAAGAGACACGAGAAAACATTGTTACGGCCACAGAAGAATTAATAATCAGCATCATACCAATTGAATGAGAACCCCACCCCTGTACTGCCACAATTCCAGCCACCCAAACAGCCTCCCACCCGCCTCGGTATCAACAAAAGGATACGACAAGCGCACGAAACTGGCAATGACAGATATTTGTGCATACATGGAAACGAGTGTGTTATCCGTATTGTACTGGCATGTTTAATTAATTTTTAAACACCACAAGTAATACAGCGATATTGCGAGAGACATATCCAGCATCGTTCTGATGAACAATTTGACTGACACATACTGTGAGGAAGTGTGCGACGGAGGGCAAGGAGTGGGGACATCTGCAAACGACCATTATTCAAGAGAAGGATTTTCTTATCTTCCCAACTACCCGAGTAATTGATGTGGACTCATGTGACTGGTGACTAGAGTCCTGCAGGTCATTTTATCAAGCTCCGGCCAAAAGGAGTGCTGCAACAGCCTGGCACTGTGTGTGCCGTTGGGATCCTCTGATGGCGACGACTAACGTAGTTATACCCCAAACAGTTACCGCAAAAAGAGAATATGTAATTACTTGAAAGCTAACCAAGCGCGAAAGGAGAGTATTATCCTGTTCAAGTGTCTGTCCCCGTGCCAGTTTCTGCATGACCGAAAGGCGACATGTCACTACGACAGCATGTGCACTCCAATTATTCTGGGGTGCGGGCAATCATCGCTCGATCTGGACCGCAAGTTAGATGCCTGCAAGGCTGGCGGGCGTGGAAGAGTTTTTTACTGAAACCAGTGGTGGTCCAAAGGTAGGCACCTCCATCGATGAGACCCTTTGAGTGGGTTTGTGAAAAATTAGCTTTATGTCCTTTACCTCAGAAAACGACTGGAAGCTATTCCGCCCGGCACTTCTGTGTCAAATTAAGTATTCTAATGCCTCTCGACAGCAAACGATTCATTATGTTGGACTCCAAGGATCTCGCATGTGGATGAATTTTTTCGCAATAATCTCGAGAGCGGACTTCTGTGTATATGTGTAGGTGTGCGCGCAGGCAAATGTGTGTCACGTCAGGTACGAATAGAATATTCATGAAGGACTTCCGGATAGCAGAGGTTTCTGGAACGAGTAGCGTGAGCCTCAAGTGGCATTTTAAATCAGTCAAACACAGATCGGAGCAGGACTTCGCAGCGTGTATTGATTCAAGGCATTACGTTCCACTTAAGTGCGGTAATTACTGTGTGCCGTATTCATACTCGTATATTAAGCTCAGTCATGCTCGTTCGCATTATGGTCGAGTGGGGATTATTCTGAATGCTGCAAGATGGGTGTGCGTATCCTGTTATACGTATATCTGTTCCACTTCCTGTTGTACTGCTGAGCACAACATCCACATATGGACGTCTCTCCGACGATGACGCAGTGTGGAAGATGCATGCACCAAAGCCGTAATATTTTACTTCCGACAGTGTGCAGCGAACGTCGGTTTTTCGTTTTTCGAAAGGAAATAATGTCTATTGTAATGCAGAGCCTTAATTTAAAGTTATTGAGTCTGGGATTGACGTGTGGGTAAAAGTCGAGCATGTCCTTTATGTAAACTTAAAACTTTCGTATCCCTTAAAGTTGGTCACCGCCCGACCACGGGGGAATTTAAAGTCGACCACGTCATATAATGTTTTCCATGGTTTCCATGTGAAAAGGGAAAAAGCTTAAATTGTTGGTTCAAATTGTTCAAACTTGTTTTGAAAAACATGGTTCAATACGGAAAACTCAAACACTTAAGCCATTGTGCTTTATGAGCCGGTGGTATCATGGGTCTGCTGGTGAGTTCGCCTAGACCAAAATTTGAGTTTAAATTCGAATTGGATCGGTTTCACGGTTTTTATGAATTTAAGTAGGCTGACTTATCGGTAATTGCAATGTGACGTGACATTTTAAGTGTTTGCTATGTCCGATGTCGTGCGTTGATACAGTCGCCTCCCTCTAAGTCGAATTCTCATGGGATATCAAAATTAGTTCGAGTTAGAGAGAGTTCGACTTAGAGTATGGTTTTTTGTACGGAAAATTGAGGGGAATGCCAAAATATGGCGAACAAAAAATTCGACTTAGGGAGAGTCCACGCTCCACAGTATTTCATAAAATTACGACTTAAGGCCACATCAAACAAAGCGTGTTAGGGCGGTCGGTCTGCAATGTTTTAAGTAGAATTCATGTACGAGTAAATGCGGTACGATGAAATTTCACAGACTGTTATATCGTAGGCCCGAGTACAAAGTTCTAGGAAGAGTGGAGCTACTCTCTACTGACTACGGCGTTCGACAGTTGTGACACAATTTTGTTTTACCGAAGATCCTTTGCCATATGCCACTCTACACAATGGACAATGATATAAGAGAATTCTGTCCCCAGGACCTAGACTAAGTCAAGATAGCGTTATCGAGACTAAACTCGAATAAAGCTGCTGGTAGACTGTCTGCAAAACTCTTGTGAAGCAGCTAGAGATGATGATTCTCGGAGGCCGATGAGTGGAATTTCAGTATCGTTTGTCCGATCCGCAAGAAAGGAGCCAACTACCGAGGGATAAGTCTCATAAACATCGCTTATAAGATCTTCTCTGCTGTTTTGTGTGAGCGCCTGAAAACAGTTTCTACTCTCACTACATATTTGTCGATTTCAAGGCTGCAAATGACAGCATGCATAGAGACGATGAGATGTCTTAAATCGCCATTCCTGCCGAACTCGTCAAGTTGTGCAGGACGACGATGGAGAAGAGACACGATCTTCCTTCTGTCCGTACACAACATTGCTGATTTGAGTGAGCGAACACACCGAACCGTCCATAACCCTTTGCTGGCATTGAATCGGAAGCGACAAAATGGATTTAGCGGTGAATGAGGATAAAAGAATGTATATGCTATCTTCAGGGAAGGAGGCGCACCATCGACGACTTGGCCACAACGTCACCATAGGCAGATATGCTTTTGAAGCAGTCAAGGACTTATTCCGACCTCGGCTAGGCAGTAAAAGGTACAAATAGCATCAGAACCGAGATTAAATGAAGAACATCCCTTGCCAGTGGCTGTTTCCTTGGGCATAAGAGTCAACTGAGTAATAGAGCCCTCTCTCAAAGGACCAAAGTAACATCATATAACTCCTTGATGATACCTGTCATGCTTTGGGCATTTACTTAAGTCTGTAATATTTGAATCAGACAGCGGTAAGAGAATTTTCTGTTCTTTGTTGTACAAAAAACGCTGTATCAGCGTCTGATTCATTTTAATTAACTTTCAGAACTGCATGACTGAATGACATGGCAACATTTAAATTTCCTCCATTGACCAAGTCACTCTCCCGAAATTCATCAATTTCACTTCTGGAAATTTGCCAAAACGAAAAAGAAAAACCAAAACGAATGCAGCACCACCTTATCAATTTCTTCTGGCCCTAGACACTGCAACGGCTTCCACACCTTGAGTATGTAATGATGAGTATACACAAATTGAGTATCCTCCGGCAGCAGGAGCTCCCAGGAAATTAAACATCTTTACTTGGTGGAGCGCACCAGTCAACACCTGCAACGTCTGCAGCACCGCCCCGCATCATTAAACACACACTAGTGCATGCTACATGCTGGTAAGGGAGCGACACGCCAGAAAAGGAAACTCCACGCGATGTATCGCACTCCTCGTCGACTTGCAAAGATGTTCTGCTTAAAATGTTCGCTTGCTTCCTGAGTGCCAAGAAAATCCTGTTAATACTTCTTCGGGGGAAAATGCATCCAAAGAAATAAGATTTTTCGCATTCGAAATGACTGAACGTTGGCAATGGCGATGTGCGCTGCAGAAAAAATATAAGGTTTTGAGGCAAAGGAACACGACGATAATCCGGTCAGCTTAAGGGCTCGGGGATATTAAATTCAAACGAATATTCAGGTTGTAATTCTGTAAGTGAAAGATATGGTTAAAGGCACTCTATTGGGCTTACCAGGTCGGTCTTGCCAGCTTAACGCAAAGCTCGATGCTGCAGATAAACAGACATTTTTTTTGGATGCGTTAATGGCTTCAACTGATGCTGGAAACTGACGCAATTTTTTTTGTAGAAGGTGACGTTTGTTTGTGGGTTTGGAAAGAAGAAACCACAGAATGGATTAGAACATGGTCAACGAGAGTAAGTACGAAGCTGGAAAACCGACTCCCAGGAGAGGGTCCAGAGAAGGCCTCCTCTGCCATATTCTGCTGCAAAAAGCCCATGCGATGTAAATGGCGACTACAGCCACGCATTTCGCACTGGGTATTTACTTCGACAGTCAGGCAGTCAGTAATGCATGCAGTATCAGCTTAATGGACAGCACTACATATAACTTTCAACTGCAACCGGGGGCAACAGCTATCTTGGATTTGTATCCGCAGAGCATTGAGAAGCCATCTGCTGCACTTATCTTGTTCCTTCCGGAACGGATTGGAAGTCTGACAAATGATAGCCAGACGCTGGACGATCCTCTGCGAATCTACACAAACGAATAAAAGTGTGTACTCCAAAGACCTCAACTTTGCCCTTTCCTTGCAACTTCCCAACCGCTGTAGCATTAGTCAGCCAGAAACCATGGCGATAAAAGAAGCATTATCCTGGCTAAAGAAAAACTTCGTATCCGAAAGGGGCTTTACTGTCTGTTCGGACAACCAGCTCGCAATTAAATATCTTAAACATCTCTTAATTGTCACCTGTCTCTTAACAAAATGGCTAAGCATTTCAATATACGCCTTAAGTGGCTGTAGGGACAGTGTGATATACCGGGAAATTTGCAAAGCCGACGAACTCGCTAGTTGCGGTACAACCTTTCCTCTGAAACCCTCTATGCCTCTCGCTACAGCCTACCATCTTCCAAAGATTCGTACAATTAAAACTATCAACCACAAGCGGCTAGAAGACACCACTTGCCTTAAGACAAAATACGCAGCCACTTTAACCTAACCTGAGGTGGACGCCTGGGCGTGAACTAGTTCACAATGTCATTATATTATTGAGCTAAATTGTCCAACAACGGAATTAGGCTGATGGCATGGGTTAAGTTGGCTTTGAAGGTGGTTGTGGCTTGTAGATTATTCGCATAAACATGCGACTTCAGTAAACCGCACAAGAAAAATTCTTACGGGGTCAAATGGCACGATCTCGGTGGCCAGTTCACATCACCTGCACGTAGCTGACCAGACCGTACGCTCGAACAGAATTTTAAATGCATGGCGTTAGCTGTGTGGCACGTATAGCCCTCCTGTTGAAACCACATGTCGTTGGTATCCATATCCAGGACAAAAGTAGTTGGTAATCGTCGACTTACCCGAACAGAACATCCATTTTGATAAAACAATTTCGTCATTTGCACGTGTTGTTGAACGCTATGTCCATCCATGGTGATTTGGTAACATATACTGAATATATGACAACCGATTTGACAGATGCAGCTTCGGCAATGCAGCTGCTATCAAATGTCAAATGGCGGAGGTACCTATAGGTTTTCTTCGGAATCGTCATACAGCTTTCCTCTGTGCAATACGAGACATCCTTCACGTACTGCACACCTTGACGCGGTGCGAGGACTCTGAGGCGAGGTTCTAGGAAAGTCATTTTCTATGAGGAGATCCGAAGCTAAGATGCAACCATCCATTCTCTCCTTCCCACTACTTCCCATCTCACCCTCTCATCTCCGGTGGGCTGGATCAAGGTGTCATACGACCCGTTCCGATAATCAGCTTGGCTGGGGGCCCACTCGAAAAAATTAACTCAGTCACGAACGGAGTATCCGGGAGACCTGGAAAACTCCCAGATTAATCCTGCCTTAGCTGTGTAATACGAATCTCTCCACAGCCTGACCTTCTCTTTCTATGCTACTCGTGGGACCTAACATGAATAAAAATTAAAAAAAATCCCAAAAATTAAAAAGAGACCTGTTCTCTCTCACCGGCTGGAGCATCTTCTTCCAGGAAAACGCCGGCTCCGGGAGTGCTGACAGATAAGGCTCAAACCGTCTTATAGACGTTAAAAAGCCGCGTAGAGCCTCAAACACCAAAAACTTGCATGGTAACTTCCACTGAGAGTTCCTGCACGGAACCTGCAACCTCTGCCCGCGGAGCTGCATCCTCCTCCTAGTCTCCAAGACCTTCATACAAAAGATACAAGGAGAGGCGCTCTGCATCCCGGGTTTTGGAGCACTTTAAAGGCATGTCCGATTACGTCCAAATGGCACCCTCGGAGCCCAAAAGTCCAAAACCCAGTGATGGAAGCTCAAATATTGCCAGTAGGCTCAACAGGCCGTTTAATGAAGTGCTGAAAAGCGACATCACTTAAGTCATACTAGATAGAAGTGACGCTGACTGCGCTATCTGGGCACCTAGTCTGGTGCTGAAAAACGGAAGCCTTGCACCTGTATTGCGCGACGGAGGATAGCACCAAGGCCACATAAGGCTTGTGTCTTTCACATGCCAAAGGTCGGCTGACCTTTTCAAAACAGCCATAAGCAGACTGGGAGAGTTGTAGAAGGGTGATCGAAGTCATAACGAGGGATCAAATCCCCAGTAGACCAAGGACCCGCACTTACGTTCCGCGTTCTAAAATTCATCCAACTCTGCAATCCTTACCTACCCACCCACAACTGGAAGGTCGCAAATTTGGAGGAATGGAAGTTAGAAACCAGGGCCGCAGTGATAAACAAAGAATCACTGGACCCTCTTGCCAAATCGGAGGGTGTCTTCCATTATGGCTAGCGAGCCTTTACCATCTACTCTACGCTCTATCGCGGGGAAACCCTTGAAACCAACTTGGTATCGAAGGAGGTGGAGGTGGAGTGTTCTGACCTGCATGCACTAGTCCCCATCCAAGGTAGCCCTGGTCATGATACTGATTCCATCGACAATTCTGACCTCGACCTAACCAGCAACCCGCCCAATAGCCAAGAGGACTCTCTTCTTGAGTCTGACAAGCTTACCCAACAGCCATGCTCTGGGTAACACAGATTAATGTCCACCACTCTATCGCAGCCTCGGCCTTTCTTCATCTCCGAATCAACACCATCGGAGAGGATATCGTCCTGGTCCAGGTAGTGCGTCCATGGGGATGAGGCGTTAACCCACAAAAATATATATATACATATTTTACTCTTCACCAGACGATACAAAATCCCTCAGTTTGACCCCCCCAATGCTGTGCGACACTACCTTACAACTAACTGCCAGTGCGAAATTTCTAGGTTTCACAATTTATGATAAGCTAAATTGGAAACTCAATATCCATACCCTTCTGTTCTTTTTAGCTGCAAAAAAGCCATTGAATGCAAATGGGGACTACAACCTAGCATCGCTCACTGGATTTTCATCTCGACACTTCTGTATGGAGTCTCAGTTTGGTGAACAGCACTAAACAAAGCTATTAACCCTCATCTCATCTCATCGCACTAGATCGAGTACAGAGAACGGCTTACATATGCATCAGCGGAGTGTTGAGAAGTAATACGTCAGACGTACTGAATATTCTCCTGCACCTTCCACCACTGGAAATATTCGGCAAATAAATAGCCTTGATACTCAAAACACTCCGAATGTGGTCCGAACTCAATATCGGCCACTCAACCATTCTTAAAGAATTCAACCTCCTCCCTCACGACACTGACCGCCTACTACCTTAGGCTATCTTCGAGAAGAAATTCTCTATTTTATTTTATTCCTTTCAGATCTGATTGGATGTCTGATAGGTAGACTCTGGATGAGCCTCAGCGTACTTTCACAGACGGATCGAAGACTAACAAAGGGGTGGGTGCGGGTGTCTATTCCAAAAATCTCAATATCGCTATCTCCTTGGAACTCCCTGATCACTGTAGCGTCTTTCAGGCAAATGCGTTGTCATGGCTCAAAAACAACGTGATATCTAAAACGGATATCACCATCTGTTCGGACAGTCAGGCTGCAATAAAATCCCTGGACAATGCCATGTTCAACTCAAAAACATCCCTTAATTGCAGACTGTCTCTTAACGAGATGGCTGAACATTTTAACCTACACCTCATGTTGGTGCCGGAACGTTGTGACATACCAGGCAACTGCAAAGCCGCTGAACTCGCTAGGAGTGGTACCATCTCCTCCCTATCAATAGCAGGGGTACCACCTTCCATACCGATCGCTACAGCCTACCATCTTTTGAAGTTACATTAATTGCTGAAGATAGACCTAAGCGCCACCCGTATTATTATTGACCAAAGGTTCCTATTATAACACCAATTTGGAATGGATGTCCTCATCTGCTTTTTAAATATTTCCAATGCTACACAACTTGCAAACAGACCTGTAAACTGAGGATATCGTCCAGTACAACAGGTCTTACGTCACCTTATTGAGATTGAATGAACTAATCAAAGTCTACAAGTCATAAGCTACTTAAGAAACTTCTGGTAACCCACCCCATACGTCCCGCGGCTACTTCTGGATTCAAATCAACTCAATCTGCTCTATTCCCCAGACTCGGTACATAACAAGTTCATGTTCCTTAATTGATTTATTTGCACCTGTAAAAAGGATACAACGTTGCCCGACAAGTTAAATGTCAGATAATCTTTGAGCTTATCAGTATCTACCCAAATGCAACGTACCCCTGGACAAACCCCGTTCCTCACCATTTCCACCGTGAATCCTCAATTAAATGTCTTTCATCAGCTAATCCCAGAAATTTTGATTGAGAAACTTTTCCTCGAGGAATAACCCTGTAAATATCACAGTGCCACATCAAATAATGGAGCGAAATCTGTCGAAAGTTTGTGTATCAAATCATCTGTTCGCATGACCTAACCTTTAAAGCAGCTCTCGAGTTAATTTGATGAACTTTTCGTCAACCAGAGCACTGCTCAACACTCAGACGCTCGCCAACTGCTGAAGCCCATTGAAGCCGCCCAAGCTTGCTTAATCTGTTTGTCTAATTAAAAATCTCCGGTGTGGTATTTATGTGTACATGGATCGCATCTGCTTCACAATCCCTTTCAAATTCATCATGCTGAAGATGTAAGGATGCAGGACGACGATTGCTGAGTGGTTGTGCCTGAGACGATATCGCCATGAGAGCACAAGCACAACGCCGAAGACGAACACGAAGAACTGAAAGCAATCTATTTCGAAAAAGTGCCCCAAGGTTGGTACCTCCTTTACTAATTGCGTTATGATGTTCTGCCTCCATCACCACTAACTTGGTCCATCCAGCAAGCAGTGCTCCTCCTTCAGTGTACACACTTCGCATGGCTCACACCCAAATTCAATTAGGAGGCTGTTAAAAAGCTTTTAACCGGCAGAGAGATGGATTTAACCGAATGCTCAGGCTCTTAAATTACAATTGCGGCTGTGGAACCGAAAAAGGTCAGCCACCTTAATCTTATTTCAGGGCGTCTACGATGACCCCGCAGTTATGTTGCTACAGGCAATGGACTCGCTCTACCATTTCCTAATTGTGTTGTTCTTGTTTGCGCGTACATATGAATATTAGGTGGGTATTTTGTCGCATCGGGGATGGGACAAGGATCATTTTTCCAAACCAAACTTCACTGGCTAATTATGGCCAGCTGACGGCTCAGCCTTGGAGTGGTGTTATGTGCGTGGTTTGTTCTGGGTGAGAACTCACGCTATGATCATCATCAAAAAGAAGAATAAGAAAATCTAATGACTGTAATGTGGTAATTGGCACCGCTGTTCGAGGATTCAGAAGTGAGATTCGGGTACATTGGTTTCAACAGCTCGAGAGATTAGAATGAATGCTGGTCGGTATAATCGCCTATAAGCACAATCTGTTGACGAAGGGTATATTTTATTGTCTTTCGTTCATTGCCTTTAAGTGTGTTCCCATTTTATTGTGTGTCATTTGCTGTTGATTATTTTAATAGGCTTCGATAATGTCTTTTATATGTTTTCCTCTTTGTCTGGCGCTACAGTTCGGGGTGGCCCTGGGGTTCAACCGACATGACTCTCCATTCAGGATGGACTTGTGGTAGTTTGCTTCCAGCTACTCACGTTGAGCTGAATACGCCACCGAAGACGTAGTTTTCCTTTACCGCCTTGTCTCTCGGAATAGGAGTCAAGTACTTTCATGACCTAGCTATGTATATGAGACGAGAGACTTGAACTTGTTTACCTCCACTTGTCTCGTCCTCCAAATCAGGACATTCCTTTCGAATCGAACAAGCGTCTCTTCATCCACTTTAGTTAATGCCCATGCATTCTTCTTCGCCATACAGCAGGACTGGCATCATCAAGGACTTGTTTGTCTTGCTATGTTTGTCCTTCGAGGGAGGGCTTTATTACTTAGTTGTCTACTATGCTCAAATATACAGCGATTGGCAAGGGGGATCCTTCGTTTTATCTGCGCTGCGGTGTCATTGTTTGAAGTCACTTTGGAGTGTAGGTAGGCAAAGCCTACCACATTGACGTTTTGTCCAAGACGTTTGGTGTTGGATACATTGTTTTACACTCACTCACCGCAAGGCCCATTTTAGCCACTTCCTTTTTGACGTCCTGGTCTTCGACTAGGCTGTACTGCTGCTGCAAAATAGATCGATTGGAGGGAGGAAGATCGGTGTTGTTCTGAGACAACCAGGTATACCTAGGCCGAACCTTGAATCTTAGTTAGCTGGATGAGAATATATTTTTCTTCACTGCTTTCCACAATACCAGAAAACAATAGGATAATATGTACAGAGATATGTACAGGATATTAATAAATAAAAAAATAAAATTAAATATCAACGTCTTCAGCATTCCTCTGGTGTTAAGTTACGTTTCGTATGAGTTGCGCACGATCTTCTCAAGCATGATTGGTGGCGGAATGAAATCTGGCACATCAGTTGCGACTTTTTTGATGGCTTCTTGGCAAAATTGGCACTGGTTTTCAGTACTTGATGTTAGTGAGAAGTATATGTATGTAAAATCTCCTTTTGCGGAGATACTTCTGACGGTCTGTGTTATATGAGCGACCGGTGTATTTTCGAATTATCTTCCTTTCGAATATCGATAGCTTCTCCATGCTGGCCTTGAAGATGCTTGTCATATAGGAAAATCCATACCCATACGCTATGATTTGCCGAATACGTTGCTTATGGAGTAGCAACATCGTCTTCTGGCTTAATCCATTTTGTTTTCCCATGAGAGTGTAGATGAGATTTGCGGTGACATTGAGGAGGTGGCTTGTGTCAGTGTCGGTTGGAGGTAACCACCTCTGCCGTATTTATAATATGTTACGTAGCGTTATTCATATCCACTCAGTTGACTGGCTTTAGATAAGATTTTTATTAGATTGGAATGATTATTATTATTATAGTATTCTTATTGTTGCATAAATTTTAAATTTGATTGCTTACAATTCAATATACAGAGATTTGATTTTAATTTTTAATCTTACATCTACAAAATAATACAGTTTGTCAAATACACTTAATTTATTTTATTGTTATTATGATGTGTATGAAACTGATGGTTTGTGACGTTACTTTGATGCGAGGTGCTGAATTGTCAACTGATCATCACCTCATCACCTGAACCTCTCTGATAGTGGTGAGTACCTTTGCTGCCAAGGCGGAACCCAAGAGTGATTACACGCATACGGTGGGAGAAACTGCAAAACAGTGAGATGCAGTAAAATTTTACGCGACACATATCCGAAAGGTTTGAAATAATTCCAACTGTTCCATCGCATGGAGAATAGCGACAGTTTTTAACAGCAGTCATTGCCTCTGCGCGTGATGTTTGTGGAGTAAAGCGGTTTGGAGTTTCGGCTGGTGGTGAGAAAAGAACTGCGTGGTTTAAAACACCCGAAGGTCAAGAATCCATTACAGAGAAGAAGAGGACCTACAGAGACTGGATTCTCATGTCCGGTACACTGACACGCGAAGAACTTGCAAATAGGCTGTGTGAGCAGCTAAAGAGCAGTCCTGGAGGAGTTCGGCGAGAAGTTGAAAAGCGATCATAGATCTGCGAAAAAGGTGTTCTGGCAAACCATACGCCGACTCAGAGGAGGGAAATTCAACATCGTCGAAGGAGTCAAATTCAAGGACGGTGTGTTGCTTTCCAATGAGGTAGACATTTTTGCGCAGATGGAGCGACCCGAACAGGGCACTGAGGATGGCGGACACGTAGTCTTGAGTGGGATGGAGAATAGTTCAACGGTGGAGGAAGTTACCAAATCCGCAAGTGTGGATAAAATCCGTCCAGAAAAGGCCATGGGTAAAGAGGGAGTTTTAGGGCTTTCTCGTGTAATTAAGGTGGCATGAAAACGCGTTGAGACACCTGGCGCGGGCAAACTGGGGTGATTGTCCCTCTTTTCAAAAAGGGGGACAAAAGAGATTGCTCCAATTACCGGGGCATATCTCTTTTAAGTCTCCCAGAGAAAGTTTACACTAAGCTGTTTGAGGCGCGTTCTAGAGCTATGGTCGAGTGCAGGATGGGGGGTGAACAGTGCGGCTTTCGTCCCGTCAGAAGTACAACCGAACAGCTTTTCACTCTAATAATGGGACTCGAGAAGGTTTGGGAGTATGCCACACCGATCTACAGCTTTTTTGTAGATTTGGAAAATGCAGACGACCGGGTTCCTCGAGGTAAACTCTGGAGTGTTCTGCAGGAGTATGGGATTAATGGTGATCTTTTGAAGGCCATTCAGTCTTTAAAAAAATATGTACATGTACATGTACAATTATGTACAATTTTACATGTATGTGTCTATGAACATAAGTAATTTAATGTCTCATACAAGTTAATATATAAATAGTTACAACGCAAAATAGATGTTAATGCTAAGTAAATAAATAAATAATTAAATAAATTCTTAAGTAGTTTGCAAAATTCATTATAACTTTAAAACTTTTTAACGGGTTGAAATATCTCAATTTAAAGTCTTCAATCGTAGTTTAAATTTTAGATAAAGCCTTACTGTTACTTGAATATTGGTTTTTACGGATTTTCAATTTTGTCCTTTTCGTTCCTTCCAGTAGTGCGCTAGGAACCGCTTTGGATTTAACCTTCCTACGTGAGTACTTTTTCGGAACCTTATCCCAGACCTTTAATAAGTAGCCTTGACTGTTGCTGAAACATACAAATTAGAAAAACTATCATTGTTCCCTGGTCAATCCCTAACTTGAATGTGTCTCAATGCATCACCAACTAGCATGTCATATGTAGGATTGTGCAGCTCTAACTCAAATTAGCTTATTATTTTACGATTGTCTTACACTCGTAAACTGATGTTTAATGTAGAAAAACGGAAAGTAATTCAAGCCGACTAGTTTTTTTGTAACCATGTATTCGTACTAATATTTCTAAATTTATGATACGAAAATATCTCTCAATTACTTCACTCGGCAGTGTTGAGGGGCGTTTTATGGTCGCATTTGAAATTTATGCAGGATTATGATAAATACGTCTTAAACTTTCAAGTATCTTACCGTGCAACAAATCAACTAGGTCTGCGAAGCATGTAAATCTTACTGAACGAACAAACAAGCAAACAAACTTTTAATTCGTTGATAAAAAAACATGATATGCAAAAGCAACTACTTTATGGCGCTCCAAAGATAAATCTGAAATGCCTACAAAGTAGTGGGCAAATATCTCTTCTGCTTCAGCCTTACGTACTCATACACAAGCAAGCATCTCTCAGCTAGGAAGACAGTCACCCCAAACGCGGCGCCAAACTGAAGCTAATTCATTGAAATAGAGTGCCGGGACAGAAAATAAAGAAAAAACATCGAAAAGTACCCAGAAAAAAGAAACAAAAAAAAATGTATTGAAGTTAGTTCAGGCGACAAATTGGAAATTACTTTGTATTTCGTTTCCGGTTCGATGGGGGGGTGGAGGTGAAATTCCAGATTCCCTCGGTCTCGGTTCCACCAAGTCCCCCTGTGCACGGCACAGTGGCAGGTGTTGTCCTTTGAGTTCTGTTTGCAGCCGAATGTTTTGCTTCTACTTCACCACACAGAAACGTGAAAAGAACGCTAATTTGCATTTTTCACAGAAAAAAAAGAACACCGCAGAAGAGCACCGAATACATCACGGCAGTGTGGAGTTTTGAAAACAAAGTACAGCCACACGAATGGGTCACACCCGTTCATGCAAAATGTGTTGCATCGATTGTCATTGACGATTGGTGTTTTGATTCGAAATTACAATCACCGTTTAATTAATTAAAAATGTTATCGCAGTCCGCAGGAGAACGAGGCAGATGTTCGTGAGGGGCACAGTTGGACGCACTCGTAGTTCCACTGCAATGGCAAACCGTTTTGAAATAATTGTTTATTATTGCTGAGACTGAGGATGTAATTAATTGGACGGTACGGGGCACTCGGCAGTGGCCATTTGATTAAAAATAAATAATGCAATATCAATTACCGCGCCACCCACAAGTGAAATTAAACCGATAATTGTGCAATTAGCATCTCAAGTGTGAAGCAAAAAGTATAAAATAAAATCATACATGCAGGGTTATCAGGACTGTGCCGACTGTCTCAATGATGCTCTTTCGGCCTTGGAGCTGTGATATATAACACGGAGCATACATAATCCCGACAAACAGTTGTGGTTACTGAACCACACTTTTTTTAACGTGATTAAACCAATTTGGAATTTAAATTGTTGACAAAAATTGTATAGTTAATGACTAGTAGGCACTGTTAGTTTTCTCATATCAATCAGGTTGTCATCCGAATGAATGAATTTATTCATCAGCCTCTTCATAAATAATCAATTTTATATCACAAATCAAATAAATCAAGTACCAACTACGTAATGTTAATAATAATAATAATAATAATAGGTGGCGCGACATTGCGAGGTGGACCTGGGAATAGCCTCTACGGCAACAACTCGTGTTGTGCGCGCATAATATAATACAATAGTTCTCTCACACGATTTTAGAAACCTACAGTTTTTTTCCGAATGCAGAAGTTTGAAGGTTTACCTAAAAAAAAATATTCTTTGAGAAATGTCAGTGGAGCCTTGATTTATGAAAGTCTGTTAAATGCGGAATAGTACCTGCGACCCTCGGTGACGTATCAACCCACTGCGCGACAAGAAGTGTCAAGGAACGAATGGAAATGGAAATTTTGCAACTGGCTTCTACTCATACATTGAATCAAACCAAGTAAAGTGCACGTTATTCTCCCATGTCATGCAATTCCGAATATAAGGCAAGGAACTAACCATATTTTAGTCTACATCATCAAAGCTGGTTCATTCTAGTGTTGTGTAGTTCACGAACTAGTTCGAGAGCTAACAAATTGAACTGGTTTACATCAGTTTGTAAGTTCATATAGTTTAGCAGTTCAACAAACTCAGGTATACCTTACACTCCATACACGCAATTCAGTACGACTAACTGAACTAAATTGAGTGCTTTGCGTTGATTGTGTGTGCATTTTGTGCACATCAGAGTAGTTTTTGTTTAACTAAAGCGGTATACTGCAGTACAAGGCATCGAGGATCGTTGCGCGGCCTGTGGTGTTTGTGAAGGAAATTTTAAAAATGTACATTCCTGTGAACTACATTGAACTAAATGAACAAAAAAAACGAACTAGGTCGATAAACAAATTTGAAGTAAACTGAGCTCTCTCTGGAATGAACTAAAATTTGAAGGCCTAGTTCATTAATATGTGAACATCCATATCAATACCTTTGATTTGAGGCGATGTCGGTTAGGCATCCTCATTGTCGCAGAAGTTTAGACCTACGATAAGAGAACAACTTGTACACTATGCACTGATTTATTGTTGATGCAATGATCTTTCGACAGTTGCGCGTGAAATATTAACCTCATAGTTGCATGTTGCTTTTAAATTGGACATTCAATAGCTGATGCCCGTTGTCAACTGACATACATTTTCGAGTGAGTTAAAATGCAAAATACGCCATAATGTGTTTCTTTTAAGACAAAACCACCATATATACACGTTGTAATCGATAGATATGTTCGCTTCATCGACATCTTCACTAACTGCAGTCAAATTTGAAGGATAAGCTAAGTCATCTGTTACGAAGCAAGTCTCTTTGGCTTTTCTCGCAGTTCTATTGGTAATGCGCAAAACAACAACGACGGAATCATTCTTTTCGTGGTAAGTTTTCACAAGTTTAGCGAGTTCAGCGATTGCTAAGCGGTCCATATTGCAAAATGACAAACCTTCAACTAAACATGTACAGTATCAAATGACAGGGAACTCTCAATAGCCAAATTTCTCTCTGCCAAATCGAAAACTCGAATTGTATGGCCCTCTTCTTCTCGCAATACATTTGTTTTTTTTCTTTTTTTGACAATGATGATTGATCAATAAAAGCGAACCCGCTTTTTCAGGTAGGTTGGTAGGTGGTAGGTAGGTTGCGAGATACATTCGCAACCTACCTACCACTTACCAACCTACCAACTAATGTCCCATTGGACACATTGTTTTATCCGTAGCGGAAAAATCCTTATAACTTACCTAGTTCCTCGTATCATTATTCTTAAGCGGTGTCCAACCACGCAGAAGTTCCTATTAACTTGAAAAACCAGAGTATCTGCTTATCTGAGTCTGAGTCCAGCTTATGTGGAATATCTTGGAGGTCATAGAGGAAGCACTGGGAGTGTGATTATTATATTTCTCAAACAAGTTAACCTGGGACAAGGGCAGAGTAGTAGGATTATCCTCTTGTTCACTAGGATAATCCTCTTGTAACTAGTAAGCACTGCAACTACATTTCCATTTACTTTGTGTTTTGGAGTAACAGACATCACTTTCTATTCGCCCACTCTAAAGTCCTGTTGACCATTCTTTGCTTCTGGAAGTTGTGGTTTAATCCATGGAAGTGCCTTGGGTCGGTGAATTTCTGGCAAATTCATTCAACTATTTCCTAGACTGCTGTGTTCACGCGACCTGTAACTCAAAGTAGATGTGTTCAATTCAGCGAATAGAGAAGCTTTCCAGCTTCCCACGAACTCGCCACTTGTTGTCAATTTATTTCTACTGCCGATGCATACGGAAATATTAGTTGGTGATTTGTTGGCTGATGCCCAGGTCCACACGGACTGTAGCGGCAGCTGAATCAAGGGTCTACCTGTTTTTATGTCGTGGCTCACTGCTAGCAAATGCAGTACCGACTCCTCTGTGGCTTCCAGGACTTTGTATCTTGGTCAAAACAATTAAGTCAATGGTTTTCAATGACTCCATCTACTAGACTACGGAGCAATCTGTTAGAATAGGTCTATTAATCGATATGTACCGGTTTTTTGAAAACAGTAGTAAAGTTGTATGTCAACCATGAACATGGAAGTTAAGTGTTGTATTCTCTCCATTGCATAGAATTGAACTCAGGCACCTAGTCGACGCAACTACCGAAGGTTTTTAATATCATCATCAAACCCACCCAACCGCATCAGACTTAATAAATTCGGTCGTACCTTTGATGCTGAAATTCCCTCCGAATACTGATAACAATAAATCCAAGCGTAAGCCACTGAGGATTTTCGGATGCAAAGGCTTAAGTCGAAGCCAACTACTTCTTCCATAATAAAGTCATCCAGTCTGTCTGGCGTGAAAGCGTAAATGCGAATTCTCCATTCTCCGCGGAAATATACTTCCATTTACCACAACATATGGTCCAACACTTTCATCAACGCTTCTGCCAAAAGCCGTAGCCACATTATTAAAAAGCCACGTGAACCATAAAGTGACGATGGGCGGAGATGCACAAGGATGAAACAGTGATGCAAGGAGTGAAAACTTAAATCAAAACTAATTTGCATATGATGTCGGCGGGAGCTCGTTTGGCGCCATACATCTACGAATCCTGCGGATTGTTACACGCGTGAGATCACATCACCGTGCCGTGATGTTATGACGAAGACATATAACCAATATTGTTATATCCTTACTTTACCAGCAGGCTCTTCCGTCTGCGATGAAATTGTTATGTGCCGAGGAAAGAAGTGAGTGTTAACGACGAAATGATGATGTAGTACAACGTTCTTCCTTATTCACAGCGAGGTCGAGTGAGTTTTTTTTTCGTGAACTCAGGGATGCGTTAGAAGGTTGCGACGAACTCTCTGGGTCCCCAGAAGTGTGGGGTGTGAACCAGCCATTGATTATTCGTTGAATAGCTGCGAGAGAAAACTTCGTTATGCTGGTGGCTCGAAGTGAAATCGAATCGATTTTTGAATGACCTCACTCCATTTTGCGGGGTCTCTCGATTGCTTTAATTATTGAATTTTTCAAGGTAAACTAGAATCAATATTTGATGCTGCTGCACATTCTGAGTAAAGTTCTGCAAAAGGGGATAAAGACTGTAACATGGTAATCGTTTGCTTGACGTTATTTTATGAAGGAAGCGTTTTTTTTCAAGGGCTTTGAACAGCGAACTGGTCAGTAGGGACTAAGGTTTCCCCATGGAGAGGAAAATAAAATGGTAACTTATAATTTTGGGAAAGCGATGGATATTGGTTTTGACATTTTAATTGAATTTTGGAGTTGTTCGGTCGAGGTAAAGATAATTGGACTGGATGTTGTATGTAAAATTGGTCGGCAATCAAGGGGATGACTTCATTGGCCGAAATGTGTGACACATTTTATAGATTGCAAATCTTTCAAAAGACTGCACAACTCATTGGCTGATAACAGTTAGCCGTTTGTTAACTTCAGCCGATTAATGTCAGTCTGGTAGAAAATACAGTATATTCTGTCATCGGGAAAGTCCCGAACTTCACAATACACTACAATTACTCACTTCGCTTTAGTCAGAGACTCAAGCTACACCGGGTAAATAGTACAAAAAACAGTAGTGCCGAGACCAAACGCAGAAAATCCTTGGCAATCGCCTTTTTTTTTGAGAGCTCAAGAGGCAAAAGGGCGCTCTTTCGAAGGGCTAAGCTGACTGTATACATAGCATTGAACGAGATGCATGAGCAATACTGAAAAAACATTATAAATAGCTTGGTTTAATATTCGGTCCGGTTTGAGTGGACCGTTGCTGGGTGTCAACTGATTAACGACACGAACAACAAGGCTCAATTTCTTTTCAGACATTTAAGAGAAAATGTATTGTCTATACTTATGTTTGTACGGCCTAGGCACGTAAGGCCTTGGATTGGTAGACATCTAGACTACGACTACCTATTTATTTTCAATCAATATATTTCACATCGCAAACTTATTAAATTCATAACACAACACAAGTATATCTGGACATCTCCGGGAGGTCGCACAAGAGGTGCAGATATCGGCAGCGACCACGAACTTATCACTGGTGACTTTAAAATCAAGTTGAAAGAACAACGAACAACCAGACATAGAAGAAGAAGACGTGTCAACCTCCAACAACTCCAAAGTATAACTACGAAAAATGAACTAGTGAACAACCTACTAGAGAAGACATCAACAGTAGTGGAAAATCACACATGGGAAGACATTGTAGTGGTATTCAATCAAGTCGGAAGAGGAACGCTTGGTATAGCACAGTCAGAACTTTTAACTTATATCTTAACTTATATCTCAAAAAAGGTAACTAAAACGGCAGCTAATTAGCAACACAGCAACCAGCAGTTAATACAACATCGCTGCCAAACAAGTAAAGAAAGACGCTTAAGGAGACGAAAACAGTTCCTGAAACAATTAGGCATGGCGGGACAAAACAGCATGAGACAGTTACATCAGATTATAAGATGTCTCAAAAATCGCAAGTGTAACAGGAACCAACCAGTCAGAGAAGGCAACGGCAGGGCGTGCTACTAGTGAACATATATGCTCAAACTCAAAGATAGAGAATATTTCGAAGAAATCAGCAATACCGTAGATGACAACAACGAAACACGGTACGAAGACGAAATCAATAGACACACAAACAACAAGTTAAGAATATGGTGTGACACAATCAATGTCAATGATACAAAACAGTGATAGTAAACAGCGCGGACAGCAGAACATCCGCTGAACTCCTATACTCTCACATCAAAAAGACATGGGAAGAAGAAAGGCTACCCACATCTTGGAAGAAAGGCATAGTCGTGAGGATAGCAAAGATGGATGACTTGAAAGAAGGCAGCAACTGGTTAGGAATAACTCTACTTAACTCCATATATAAAATACTTTCAGGGAGACTTCAAAACGAATTCGAAGAAAATCTACAAGATGAACAGACTGGCCTCCGCCCACATAGAAGCTGCGTTGACCAAGCCCACACTCTGCGCATACATAGTAGTTGAGCAATCTATAGAATGGCGTACACCTCTATACCTGCTGTTCATAGATTTGCAGAGGGCCGTTGACACCATTAAAAGAGTTGCAATATGGAGAGCATTAAGTAAGAAAGGAGCACCCCAGAAAATAATGAACATAGGTAGATTCAGATCTCGCGGTTCTGTGCAAAGGAAACATTAGTGACTCCTTCACTACAAATACAGGAGTAAAGCAAGGATGCCAACTCTCACCTCAACTGTTCACAATTTTCCTGGATGAAATAATGAGAGAAGTCTGCTTGCAGAGACGTGGAATAACTTGGAGTCTCACACGACAACTCGACTCGACTTGGACTATGCAGACGATATTTGTCTACTCTCACACAAGCTCAGCGACATCTAAACTAAAATAGAATATATCGAAGGATTAGCACGATGCGCCGGATTTGGGTTAAATACCCAAAAGACTAAGGCCATGAGAATCAACACATGCAACAGAGGAGACATTATCATCGAAGGAAAACCAGTCGAATATGCAGACAGCTTCTGCTATCTAGGGAGTATGATGTTAATTTTTATTTTTTTTTTCATTTTCAACCTCTATGGAGAAGATCCCAGATTTCCAGAAACACGAAGCTCAGAATATTCAATTCATGTGTTAAATCAACTGAAATATGGTAGCGAAACCTGGCAAACAACTTCGCACTGAAATTAGAGGAAGTCATCAACAAATGTCGCCGTACCATATGTCGAATATTCCGGCCAAAAACACAATCAGGAACGTGGACCTGTTAGAAATGACAAGAGAGGAACCAATTATGATACAAATTAAGAGACGCAAATGGAAATGGATCTGACATACTGCCAGGAAAAAAACCGACAGCATTATCAGAATGGCGTTAGAGTGGAACCAACACGACAAAAGAGCAAGATTCCATCCCAAGAACACCTGGAGACGATCGGAACTAGGAAAATGCAATCTCACTTGAAATAGTGTAAAAACAGCTGAAACTAACCGAGTGAGATGGAGATGCCAAGTGGAAGCCCTATGATCCCAGTAGGAGTGATAAAAAAAAAGAAAACACAACAGTGAAAGTTGATCAGGCATGAACCATTCTCTTTAAAATCAACTTGGTGACAAATCAGAAATGTCTCTGTTAGCCTACAAGTAAGCCGCCCACACTTACCAGCAAACAATTTAATTCAGCCAATGCCAATAAGTAAATAGAACGCAGCAGAAGAGGCAGGGATGTAATTTGCCTAAGCCTCCATCCCCATTATCAGAACATTGACCCTCATCCCCTTCACGTAATTCAACCGACGTTGTCCTTTCCTGTGCCTAGTTCCAGCTAATTAGGACACAAAAAATCCTTCCTTCCTCGCCGGGCATTTCAGTAAGCTTCCTAAGCTCCCTCTAAGTAAATTTACAATAATGTAGCGGCATTTCGGATTCAATGCCTTCATATAGATTCTGCGGGCACGGCACAGGCATCTGCGCTTCTCAAAGGGGCTGGGATTGTGTCAACCAGTACGCACCATGGTGGCCGTTTGATGGCCTCCTGTTTATTGTGTTAACAAAAATGATCCCAATGTTATCGGAGGCTTAAGTAATGGCATAGTAAACTCGTCCCCATTGTCGCTGTTCATCCTTGCGTCCTTGCGTCTTTCCTTTACGCGACGCCAGTCCACGAACTTTGAACCACTTTGGGGCACACTTTTACGGTTCTTTCATTTTAGGGTAATTAGGATAATGAAATTATCTTTGTTTAATGCAAATACTCGCCTTTTGGCCGGCCCTGAAGTGTAGAGTGCGTTTCTAAGAACGCCGAAAAAAGGGATATTTGCGAGTAGAAATATGCTGATGCCATTTGAAGAAGTTACTGAAAAGTAATTGAAATTTAAATAATAATTACTCTTACACGTATTCAGTGTAGCGCGCTCGCTCAATATCAGGAGCTATTATTCGCAGCAACAGCAGAGGGAGGACATCGTCGTTATGGTGTGAAAGATGGCCTTCAACAGGACCATGGCAGTTAATTAAAGGTTTTCTTATTCATTGTATAATTATCTGATGTATAGTTATTTTTTTTTTTTTTTACTTTTCTCGTGATCCCTGGGGAATGGACGAATGTTGGAGTGAAAAGGTTGGTAAAGACGTGTATGTTAACAACCAGAGTTGTACCAATGTTTGTTAGCACTGAACCAATGGTAGATAGTTAAATTCTTAGTCAGCACATATTAGGCTTGCTTTTATTTTTGATATTCGGAAACAAGCAAAAGCCATTGGAAGCTATATCAAGACTGTACGTAAGATGACGCGTCAATTCGATGTGTTAGTGCTCACATAAGAGGTTTCGTATCAAGAGCTTGCATTACATGGTGACTAATTATTCGATATCGTTGTGGTTGTTTGTAATGACCTCTTGCAAATTGATACTTATTTATCTTAAAACCTTTAAAACTAAACGTGCACAGGCACTGAGCATTATGTACAAATTTAGAAGAGAAAATAAGCGACAATAGATATATGTTAACCATGAGATGATTTCTTAAGCGATGTGGATCATTGTTCGCAACATAATTAGTTCCCTCGACGACGATTGCCTAAGCAAAAGGATGTGGATTAGCTGCATAAAAAATACTGCATACATATTATGTAACGTGATGCATGGCCCATGCTATATATGTGCTAGAAGGGTTACAATTATAATGATGGGACCCGGTTATATGTCGACTCCGAACAGCGAAGTTTCCATGAGTCAAGAGAACTGCAAGCAGTACCCTCGTCTTGGTAGGATTGAAACCTTGGATTTTCTTTCTCGTGACGACCTCTAGTCAGCATGTGATCGTAGTTTCTATTACAGAATAACCTCAGTATTTCCATTGCATTTGGTAAGCCATTTTCAGGAACGATCATTCACCCCTCAGGATAGTTATAGTGTCAACAAAACTTTTGGTTCTGCGAGGGTACCATAAAATCGAACCACCTTCATGTTCTGTAGTGGTTTAATTATTGAGTGTCAGTCGGATTTGAGTGCATGTTGAGAATGAATAGGCTAATCCTTGTATTGATCAGTTAGCTTGGATTCTTAGAAATAGGTTGATTTCTCCACCTCGCCTATTCAGTTTCTATACCCATTATTTTTCTTTGCTCATGGGTAAGCAAAGATAGATATTTTTCATTGGAATACTATCACCAGTTTGACATAAAACAAAAATTATTTCTTAAGAGACGTCGGTCTTCTAGTGCGTATTTGACCTGGGTGGTTTGATTCTCGACACGAACAACTTTCATAATTACCCAGTTCCACATCTCATGTTCTCCTATTTCAAGGAACTGAAACAAATTCTTCGTTTATAAGTATAAATTTACCCTAAGGCTGAACCTAGTTAGAGGGGTCCCTGGTTCGAATCCCAGTGAAAGCAAAGTTAATACGCTTTAGTCAATTTTCAAATCTGGTCCAATCACCATTTGCCTTTGGGATCAGTGGATCAGTTGTCGATCAGTGGTAGTAGTCTGACTATGGGAATCATAATGGACCAACATGGTCTAAGTGTGCTGGCGATTTCACTGGCAGCCCAACTATCTAACTTAAGTGTAACTAGAACTGTGTAGAGTGCTTCTCTGCATAGTATTAAATATCTTTAATATACGATTTTATCGCACGGAGCAACGATCGGAGAACACGTTAACGTTCAGTCACCTCAAAAGCAAGCATATAATGTCTGTGAAAAACGTCCGAGCCCCAAAGTTGTTCAGAACAAACTCTACATCGGCCCAACCAGGCAGACAAGGAGATGTATATAAGAATGCATACCAACTAGAAAATATTTTTTGTTGAAACAATACTTTTCATAACTATTTCACGTACCTCTGGCATTATTGGCGTTATTTTGCTTTTAACCGTGTCCTTATCCATCAAAGTCGTATAGAAAAGTTTTCCTTTATGAACCCACAGATGATGAATTATCTCAAAATGTGCATCATAGCTCAAGCTGAACTTGATGACTGGTCTTTCTATTGGAATCTGATGTTCTAATGTCCTTGTGGCAATTTACAATTGATCGCACAAAAATGTTCCAATATCTATCCTTTGTGTGGTTGCACATCTATGCGAAGACTTAGTAACGGTCAATGACTCAAGAGGATGCATTCGTCATGAGGGGGTCCGAAGCTAGGGTGAAACCACCTACTTTCCCCACAGCAAATTCCCCTTCAACACCACCGTTCCGGTAAGCCGGATCAAGGTGTTATACGACCCGTGATGGCTTTGGGGTCCACTTGAATTACTAGCTAAATCGCGAGAATTCGGATTAATATCTGCCTTAGCTGTGTAATGCTGTCCTTTGCAGAGTGCTGGTGCTCCATTTATCCGCTACTAGTGGGATTCAAACTATGAAGCTAAAAAATAAAAAAAAAATACCAAACATCAACTTCTAAAGTGCTGGCGGCTAGAGCGGCATTCACTGCATCTAAAACTGCCAACAGCCGCGTGGAGCACACGCACAGACTCTTGCACGAATCCCTCAATCTCTGCCCGCAGAATCGCCTCCTCTTCGAAGGCCATAGAAATCTGACAACTGTCATCAAATTCATAATCGGGGCCACTCAAATTCGCCCTGAAACATAAAACATTCGGTGAACAGACAGACAGTAGACTAATATGTAATCCTGCGCCAACACTTTGCAATAAAATAAATGCTGCACTTTCAATAAATTTCTCCTGCTTCCACAAGATAAATTATTTTCGTCTTCAATATCGATTGAGTGATGAAAACGAGACTACTTAAAATTCCAAAACTAATATCGAATAATACATGTATGTGTACATGACAATTATCAAATTGAGACTCCATCACTTGACGTGAATAATGAATTATTCGAAGAACACGAAAACGGTTTCAACTGGCTGGCAAACGCTTTAATGATTCAGAAAACAGCAACACAAATTCACGAATACGCCATGTACGACAAATGACAGCTGCTAGGAAAGTCTTTGAAATAATTTTCAATGAAATCGAAATTTTGCGGCAACTCAAATTAGTAATTCATCTCCAGGTGTCTGAACAGAATCCAAGCACAAAGCATCCAAGCACAATGTACCACAATTGCTGGATACAACATCTTTTCCACAAACTTAAGCCCAACTTGACTACCAACTTTAGAAAATCATAGCCTAATCTCTGTTAAATCTCGTAAATGCTCCGAAAAACCACCTCATCCAAACCAGGCGCAAAGATGTACCCAGCCACACACACAGTCACCGACGACCGACGACCGACATGCGGATGTGAAGGACGAAGATTTATCACTTACTATTGCCACACCTAAACACTATTCAATTTATCTTTGGTTTAAAAATCTACCTTACCTCTTTCACATCGTGGCGCCATGCTGGTGTGTGTGTGTGTGCTAATGCCACAGATTCACATGTGATCTTCGCCCAAGATGAAGCACACTTGCTACTCGTACACAAGTGTGTAAAGTTTTCAATATGCGCTGCTGGATGAATGGGAGTCCTCTGGTAATGCCGGCAAGTTATTAGAAGTGGAGCTCTCCATGTGATGTCAGACAAATGTGAGGTTGTGGTGTCGAGGATTGTCTTTCAGGATACTGCTGAGATGTAATTATGGGCGTATGTGGTGATATACTCGCAATTGTGTGTGCAGAGAGAGCACTAGTGTGACCGGCAAGAAAGTATTTCGCAAAGTTGAGTGCTTATCTTAAACGGAAGTGTACCATAGGCTGACCCACTTTCCTGTTTCATGCGTACAAATATTTTTGCATACTCACACCTTATCTTTATTTAGTCAGGTCTTTGCGAAGTTGTCATTCATCAAGAAACGAACAAAGAAGCAAAATTAATGTTGAACGTTGTCTCACAAACAGACCAGAAGTTCATGCATTTTAAATACTTGTCATTCAGTTGTATATTTATGCAGCAGTGGAAAGTTCTTCGCAATCTCTTCATTCACTGTTCTCGCCCTCTTATGATTGCTTATGACTTACGAAAAGTTTTGTCGAGTCTTGAATGTTGTCAGATTCTTCAAATTTCTTCAAATTTAGTGGTTGAGTCTCAGTGGATATGTTATTAAGGTTCCGTCTTCCAAACTGACTGTTCAGTAGCCTGTGGCACCCGAAATATTAATCGCGTAAAAATAATCAGAAATCCATCATTTGGTATTATTTTCTTTCAGGCCATACTGTGTCTGCTCGGATTAAGACGTAATTTATCAGCAGTGTCACCACAATCAACCCGTTTAGCGTATCTCTTCTGCAGGAAAATGCATTCCCTGAAATGTTGAATCAATCAAATTCTAAAGATAAGTCATTGAAAGGGGAGCCACCTTCAAATCGGCTGCCAATATGAAAGGAATCGTGACATCATCCCAGACCCAACCACACTATAGAGAGAACACAATTAATTCACATTAATTGGTTATTTGCCAACATGCCACCACCGTCATAACCATCCCAAAATGCACATTCCCTCTGAATACAGTCATCAAAGGATGCCTGCCATGCGACGCATCGAGAATTTCTCTGACTTTTTCCGCCTTGACAATTAAAACGAAGAGACTTTGGGAAATTTGTTCGTCTTCCAGCAAAAACGTTCGGTCTTTTCCTCGTGTTTCTTTTTGGTGTTCCCACCCGCACCAAAAATAAATTGCGCATAGCACTTCGAAAGTTTTAATCTCTAGGTTGAGGGCGGTCTAAGTCTCCGCGAGTTCACCACAGCCTTATTTCGCAGTCTGTGATGTATTGGAGATTTAGTTTAATTTGATGAAATAAGAAGGTCGCTACTTTGGGATGGTTTTCTAAATTAATGCATATTTGCAGAGTTAAATGAAAAAAATATGTGGGATATGCTAAGTGTTATTTAAATACCGTCATTTCGATTTAAGCTTCTTACGGATGAGATTAGAAGTTGAAGCAAATACTCACTGAGTGAACCACAAATTGGTCCAAGAGCAGAAGTCCTATGGCCGGTAATGAGCATGAATAGATAATCATTAATAAGCAGCTTTAGTCGCAAGGGTGCGCGGTTACTTGTGGGAAAACTTACCATTACTTTACTAGCTTACCAGCATTGTGTCATAGACATCCACGACGCCTTCTCATCCCTTATATTTACATTTGATTAAGTTGCTCAAACGAAGATTAAATATAATTTGCTCTATTAGCATCTGCTCTGTGAGTATCGATCTTTAGACAGACACTGCTTTCAGGAGATGAAGAATTTAAGTCAAGCCACCCTAAGATTCATATACAAGTCTGGTAGATAGTTAGGTAGGTTGGTAATTAGGTACCCTGTCAGCCTTATGCCCGTGGTTCACATAGACCAACGTGTTGGGTCCAATGCGCCCTTGTTTGGTATGGTTTACCACCTTGATACCTACTTTTGTCCTAAAACTAATCAGATCCGCGTAGCGTTCGGTGCACGAGGCACTCAATGTTCTTCTCCGAACGGAATGTTTCGATGATTTGGTCACTTCGCATCATCACGACTTTCGAAGAAGGCCTTGAATACGATTCCAGGCGACCTCTTGGCAGACCCAGGATAAGATGGTTGGACCAAGTCCCACAACTTTCAACCGGGGTGGGGGGTTGCATCTCCGTTTCCACATCACCAATTTTTCACAACACTATTCAGAGGAACTACTGAAACATCCAAAAACCCGAAAAAAACCCAAACTGAACGGCTAAACTGGCATGGCCAATAGTGAATTGATGAGTGAGACTGAAGAGTGTTGACTTAAGATCATGCTAGCTTGGCAGGGTTGTTGTTTGATGTAGATATCGACTGCCAATAAAATGTGATGAAATGAATAATAAAATGGGTTCCCTACACAACTACCGCTTAAGACTTGCAAGTTGAAAGCATCAGCGATTTCGAGAAGTCGTATACTATATATTTTGTTAGTAAATGTGGGAAGCAAGCAAATGTGATGTGATGTCAAGCATTTTAGATTTGGGATTGAGCCAGGCAATATTATTTGATAGAGGTGAGCATGTATTTCGCCCTTACGTTTTACAGGTCTTCCAAGCTTACATCTTAGGATGTTCAAAAAGTTGAGAAGAAATTATTACATTTTTTCAAAGTGTTCTTATCGCTGACTTTACTAATTTGTTCGTAAGTCCGTTACCATGTGGCTGGTAAGGAGAACTCATTCGTAGATTAAGTCTCACTCCTTTGAAAAATATCTGGAATCAATGTGCGTAGAGAAGCAAGAGGCGAAGACGGTTTTTAAAAATTGAATTGGAACACGAGGTGGTGCGGGTGCCTGCTGGTGGCTCTGTACACTCTCCTGCAAACTTTGTTTGAGTTATAAACTCGTATTTGAGTTGCTACAGACGAACTTTTTTCTCTTCTTCTTTCGAATCTTCCCAAGCTGGACATTTTCTTAGACAATGCACTGCAACCACCTGCCGAGACCGACTCTACCTACGTGATATGATTTATCATGTGCTTAATGTGAGCGAATAAAACGTACACAAAGTGTTGCATCATTAATCAGTCATGAATGAATCTCAGGAGAGTCTGGTTGTATCTCACTTTCAAGCACACTCTACCAGCTTTTGGTAGACCTCATAAGATCAAACACAGCCATTTTATCTAATTAAACTCCTTCTGGGAGACACTTACGTCTGAAGCGCCTAACGTCACCCATTCGACCGCCCAACATCATCCAATTTCCTCAACTTGATTTCATGTTTACCCTCGCAACGGCTTCCTCCTTATTTGCATTTTATCCAAATTCAACAAAAAGTCATTGTTTGTTCATTTTAACGTGAACAGGAAAACAATCTCGTTCGCATACCCTTGGCCTGCTCTCCCCCTCCCCCCCATTCAGCCATCATCCACCATCGTACCGTATCCGTATCTGTACGTGAGAATCTCTCGAGCACACGTTAATAATTTTCAGTAATGACAACATATTCATTAATTCTAAGCACACATTAAGCGAGCATCCCCCTCCCCCAAAAAAAAGGAAACAATCTGCGTCTGTACTCGTATCATCCAGCACAAATATCTTCTAATTGCATGCAACATTGTGCCCAAAACAGAATCGCACATAGGCCGATTGAGCTACACAGTACATGTGTATAGCAGTCAAGTTGAAAATTTCATTTGAAATTTACGCTTCAAGCCAAGCACCTACGTACATACAAACGTGTACTTGTCATCTGCTCACTCCATCCACTGAAGCAGTCGAGCAACTAAGGCCTGGTGTATTAAATTGTATCTTGAAGGATAAAAGCTTGGATTATCTCAACACATCCTTGACACTAGGAATTTCTTCAATTTAGCGTAATTGCTTTGCTGTTATACTGCTTGAGAGAATTGCGTTCAAATTGAAGATCTGAATACAAAAATGTGTGCATTTTTCATTTGTTATTTTCTTCATTTTCCATTGTTCGAGATTCTCTGAAAGAGATTGCTAGCAAATGAAGTTGCTTTTACTTTCAGGTCATTGGTCAGTTGTTGCGAAGTTCGTAAGATGATTGCTGGTGTTGAAGTTGATGTTTAAGATGTTTGCAGCATCAGCGTCTTGGGCAATGTTGCTTAAGAGTACATGTCGTAACCCAGTCTATTTTGCTGAGCACAATTGTGAAAATCTCTACGCGGTTGGTTTTAAGTGACCTTGTTCGCGTTGAATTGATGATGCCTTGGAATGTTTAGGCCCTTTTCCTAAGTTGGACATTTTGTTTCTTTATTGGGCGACACTAATAGGACTAGCTCTTGAAAGTTCTTGCTCTTGAGCAAGGCACGTACAAATGGAGGTAAACATTAATGAGCAATGGTTTCTTAAACAATCCCCCTAACTATGAGCTGAAATTCATCATCATAATATAGCTCTAGAACCCGTGGTGAGTTTTGGCTTGCTCTATTAACGCCCTCCATTCTTCCTTGTTTTTTGCCAGGGTTCGCCACCTTCTCGCGCCAATTGCTATAGCGTCCTCTTCTATCTCGTCGAATAGTCGTTTACGTGATCGACCTCTGCTTCTAATTATTGGTATCTGCGCACTCGTGCTGTTCATTCTTAACACGTGCCCGATTCCTTTAAGGCGCTGTGATTGTACAAACTTAAACCTAAACCTAGATATGTCTTCAACATGCATTATTTGTAGAAACTCTGCATTAGTTCTAATTGTATAATCACCATCTGCTGTACGTTTTTTTTTAGCCATTGGTCTTATTAGGGTCTTATAGATGCTCAGTTTACAAGTTTTGGAGAGTAGTCCTTTTGATTGGAGCCTAAATCCAACATAAGTGAGCATAGTAAGTTTTGTTCGCTGCTAGAAGACTATCTTGGATGCACTCTCACCCACTGTAGTCGTTTGTTGTTATACCCATATGGGAAAAATATGGGTAAACTCTTCTATACCCTCAAATGTGTGTTTTCATATTCTTATTGGGCATTGCCGTCTTCGTTGTACACTTCTAGAGAGAGTATGAGAGTATGTATTTAGTTGTATCTACGTTGAACACCAAGATAGCAGTTTCGCTGTTGTCGTATATCCAGGTACAATTCCGACAGGTACCATTGGTTTCTTGATATAACTGCAATATCATCGGCATATGCTTATCTGTGACAGAATAGTGCATTCATAGATTAAATATGACCGTTGATATGCTTTCTTGCTCATTTCAGACCTTGGCTATAGTATTTTTTAACGTTGCCATTGTGAGCTTTTTAGTGATACCCAGCTCGAAGAAAATCACGAAAATGTCAATGTCAATGTTCCTCGATTGTTTGTGCAGTATCTTAGCAGTCCGTTGAGTTTGCTGCTTTTGGTCGTCAAACCGTGGTGCTGTTCCTCGACTCCGATGTTCACTCGATATATGAGTCCTTACCTTGACTTCAACAAGCAAATGATCCGACTCGAATCACAGCACAAATCAGGCTGATGTTCTTGAATTGCCATTGATGGTGATTGTTATGAGGCCGTCGATTTTACTTACTCCTTTGACGAAAAAGGCATTTCAATTATTAATCTAAATCCTTTGAATTCCAAATAGTTTTTTTTTAAATGTAATACCACATCTAGGTAAATCCCCAATTATGTTGAAATTTGCATTTCTTTTCGTACTAAATCCTTGAAATAATTTTAAGGTTCCACTTTGTGTTAGATTCACCAGAGGCAAAAGTCCAGTCTTTACGTTTCACTTAAAAAAGAATTGTGTTCAAGTCCACCATTTCTGATATCCTAAGCAATCCAAACAAGACAAAACAAATCTCTTGAACTTACAAATTTTAATCCTTTCCATCCTCTGTAGGATAATAATTAAAAACTAAAAGTTCTTGATAGCAATTTTCAACTAAATCATATACAACATCCAAAGCCTTGGTTTTTAATGGAATCATTTCTTTTGGAAAATCTCCTCACCTTCAAGAAGTCACCCTAACCCCGTTCGCACTGGGTAGAAACTAGAGAACGAACCTAGCCAACGTTCGCTGAATTTTAATTCTTCAAAATAAAAATAATGACGACGATAGCAGAAGACGATAGACGGCAAAAGACGACGTACACCATGAGGCAAAGGGGCGGTGGGTGTTGGGGAGGGGGGGAGGTCTGAAAGAAAAACGAACACTAAAGAAAATAAATTTTGCGCCAGGATTTCCTCGAAAGTCACGTTTTATTGTCTTGGGTCGACCTCTAATTGCATTTCCACTGCAAGGTTTACAATTAGGTTTCAGTGCTTCATGGTTGGCGAACGGAAACTCACGGTTCCTATCCACCTTCTTCGTGACATTATTATTCAGATAGTCCCTGTCAAATTGTGAATTGCTGTAATCCAGGATGTGTAAGACGATAGCAATGAGGATGCAATAAAGGAGACTCTTCCTCTCGAATCCAATTAGTTTGAGGAACTCAAATAGTTGTTTCTTCATTTTGATTGATGGTACAGATGTGAGCTGACAAAGGGAATACGTTTGAAATGTAGGCTAAGTGGGCGTCAGAAGTGATGCTATTAACATGAATTATTAGCGGGAGCTATATTTCAGGACTAGGATGATCGTTTTTTTTTTAATTTGTCCTTTAACAAGGTCAAGTTGAACGTTAAACTTTTAATGAAAAGTTAATACACACAACTTCGAATCTTTCACCTAAAAAAATCCAGAGTGTGTAGTAAGGATCTTGTAGCCTTTTCATGGCCCAACTAGGCGTACCTACGACCTGTGTACACCTGTGGATATGTGTTGAGATGTGTATTATCGAAATCCAAAGACTGGAGTGGATCTGACGACATCGAATTTTTCACCTAAAAAAATCCACAGTGTATAGTAAGGATTTTGGAGCCTTTTCATCGCTCATCTGCTACGCCGATGGATGGTCTACTGGACGCCTTCATAGAGGCCACCCTTACATTACTAATTTTGACATTGCCTGCCAGGTTATAGTGTTGTGCAAGATGATGAAGGAGAAGCAGTTCTAGATAGATAGGTAGTAGGTAGCAGTGGTGGTCCAGTGAGAACCGTATTGATGATGTTTGTAAGGTGAATTTTCGAGATATGGGCCATATTTTTCTTGATGAAGCATAGTTTGTCTGAGGTTGGCTATTCCATGGAAGTGCGTCGATATATTTTTCTTGACTGACTGTCGACCTTGCTCATCGGCGTTCTCATTTCCTGGATTTTCGCTGTGACCTGGAATTAGGAGCGATTAAGAGCGATTTTAAGCTGACCCAATGACGCTAGCTCATTCCGGCATCATTGATCTAATTTTTAATATGCAGTAAAGGAGTCAATATCATTGATGGCTGCTTGGCTATCGACGCAAATGCAACACGCTGCCTTGGCTAGATATATGGGTGTATTTTGACTTGACGACACACTTCCCGGATTGAAAATTGTTCCGCCTGGATCACCCTGGAAATGTGACAGTCTATGGGCTCCGGAATATTTGCGGCATTCGAAGAAGACATCTGTTCAATACGCCGCTCATCTGAGAGCCGTCAGTGTAGAACCAGTCTGAATAGATAGAGCTGTGTGCTATAGTGATCGTAATTTGTAAGGCCAAAGGTAGAAGATGTAGCATAACCATCAGAGCCATAAACTGAGTCGACCGTAAATCGCTGTTCTTTGTACCTTGAAGAGTTTTGTGATATTGTTTTTGTGATATTGTTTTTGTGATATCTAAAGGCCGCCCACCATACTAGTGATCTATATGTTCGAATTGGACAAACTACAGCTGTACACATCCATAGGATCAACACTGGTTAGACACCCCACTTTTTACCGAAGGTTCAAGTGCAGGCGTAAAATGCTTTTTTTCACAATTCGCTAGTCTGCGTTTAGCTTTTAGTTCAGTTTTGAATCTAAAGTAACGCCTTTGGTATTTACAGCTGGTACAAACAGTTACAATCAATGAAATCCTCCTCAGACCAAGGTCGTGACCCATGCATTATTTTCAAACGACCTTAATAAGAAGAAATTTCGAATTCAAATGCATTTATTTAATGCCTCAAAGAATTAGAATCCAATTCATATTCCTTTCACATATGAGAAAGCCTTCAAATAGTGTTCATCCATTCAATGGAATGCATATCATTCGTCAGCAGGTCCCAACACACGAACATTCATCATCCGGGTTTTTCATTATACAAATTTGTATCTCCGCTCCGAAACTTTTACTCCTAAAATTGAATTGCAAATGCAATTAAAACAATAAACCATTTCCACATCATGCCCTCCCTCGCCCTGCCTGGCCGCATGCATCCTCTTTACAAATCGAATAATCTTTCGTCTTGTTTGCTGGTCTCCCCCCACGGCACGTTTAGCTATGTGGGATTCCAATTTTAAAGATGCAGCAAATATCAACAGTATTCGCGCTGTTTTTTTAAGCGAAGGAACATTTCTCTTCGAGGCGTTTTGTCAGCCTTCATCTGTCTGGCGGTTTCTGAATCACATTTGCATTTCGCAGCGATGTTGCTGTAATCAATGAACGTAGTTTCAGTTTAGCTGTGGCTGTGAAAATACTCGAGGCTGACGCAATAACGGGTGAACTATTATTGCAAATTAATCATAGGTGTCAGATGAGTGGAACGGACTGACATGAATATCACTGAGTTACCCAACATGATATAAACTTTAACACGCATATGGGTGCATTCGAATCCACCGATCAAGCTTCAGCAGAAATGGTTGGAAGGAATTCCACGCACCCGATATGATTTCGCGAAAGTCATCATCTGGTTGCCATCGACTAATGGTCAACAAAATGTGAATGAAATTCTCAACATCACCTCTTGAAGTAATTGCTGTAAATCGAACAGCTCGAATACACTAATTAGAAAATTTCTTCTTCTGATGGCGTTACAATCCGGAATAAGCCTAGGCCTCAACCAACAAGGCACTCCAGTTGGCGCAATGTTTAGCCAATTGCTTCAAATTACACACGTCAAATTAGCTGAGGTCCTTCTCCAACTGAGTGCACCATCGGTTTCGTGGATGTCCTCCATTGCGTTGTCCCACTGGCGCAGAATAGACAAAGCCATTTGGGATCTACATGGACTCGCTGTGAATAGTTCAATTCGTAGACGTCTGGCAAGACCCAATTGAAATTAGCGACAAATAGACATATTCCAGGTCTCTAAAAATGCTGCACAATGTCTAGGTTTCCTTAACCGATGCAGGAAACAATATTTAGCAATTAAGCTTATAGTAGACAACAATATCGCAGAGTCATTAGAATCGCTCGAACACCGAAGTACCGTGTCTGCTTTGTCTCTGTTTTATAGCTATTTCAACAAACGATGTTCAAGTTACATAACCAATTGCATTCCTGCTCTCCATTAATTCACCCGCAATACCCGTGCCGCCAACAGTTCAATGTAGAGACTCATTTTTCAGTAGCACTACACGAATATGGAATGCTCTACCCATCTCAATACATATGTCCCACAGACTATAATTCGCGGATATTTAAAACCAGGTACCTTCTCTTCCTCTATACCAACGGCCCGTGCTGTGGCTTGACTCCGGACACTTGAGAGTATTAGTAATACCTTGAGCACTCGCAAATTATAAAAAAAGCTTTATTCGACCTTAGTTAGTTGGGCGCAATGAATTCCATTCTATCATCGTCCGTTGTGTTGAGTAGAACATTCAGCTTGATACCGAAATTGGCGTCTTCATCCCCGTTTAACAATTTACACAAATGATCTTTCCAGATCCAGTGATTCATAATATTACTTTATGATTAGACTATACTACATACAGGATGCCTTTTGCTGTTTTTTCATGAGACAATACAATCATTGTAGAGTTGGTTAGATAAATCACTATCAATTGAATGTGCGACACTTGAACATACTTTGTACAACGACGTCTTCCAGACATGACTGAAATGGCTTTTAATTTCTGTACACAAAAAATAGATAGTAGTCAATACTCAGTTCTTTTTTGAACCCAAATAACCTTAAAATGATGATAAAATAAAATAAATATTATTCAATCAATCTTGCTAATACATTAGCCGTGTTTTTTTGTTATACTGAAAAAGAACAGTAAGTGGGATATGAAAAAAACGCTCTTTGTTTGTTTTAAGAGTGGTACTGCTGTCACTCTTCATTAAGCGCAATAAAAAAAGTTAGTTTTTGTGAGATGTTTGTTTATTTACTTATCTCTCTTCTTTTTGTCACACAATCGATGCTACCAACTTTTAAGAAAATGGCCTAACACCATTTGCTTGAGATTATTCAACCCACAACCTTGAGTAGAGGCTGCAGGCAAAATTATCTTTCACTAAAAGTTTGTTGCTTTGCGTTTAAATTTTCCTGCTCAGCTTTCTGAGTATCTCAAAAAAACATGGCTATTCTATAGTTAAAAATTCTAGTAGGAACTAAAAAACTCGCAAACCTTTTCTAAATTTCGACAGCTCACCCGCACTTTATTAAGACAGCATTTTCGATAAAAACTCTCAGTCGGTTAGAGCCGTAGTTTAAAATAACTAATTGTACAGAAGAACAGACGGCGGAAAGCGTATTTGTTTTATACTATGTAAAGATAAATGTTGAAGTTGGACGAATTATTACACAAAATGTGGTGCTAAATTACCTAAAAACCTACGTGGATTTCTGTAGTAGGACTAAGATTTGACCTGGCTTGCAACAGTTTTATTAAAAGTGCGAATTCCTTTGTGTACTCATTGCTTCGGTAAATGCTTTCACCAGTCTTCTCACTGCGTGCACATATGCTGCAAGTATGAGTTATATGCATCCACATTCTGTAGCCCTCATTATTAAAAAAGCTGTTATCTCGATAAATGGAATACCGGGCACTCAAGTTCAATTACTGCACGTCAAGCATACATTAATTTCCGGCGCACAATGCCAAGCCAAGATGCCTTTCGTTAAAGCATTGCTCGGGAAATATTGAATACCTTTAATACTCTGGATCCGGTATGCCTGAAAGGATTTTCAAAAGCCTGAAAACTCAATCCAATAACATACTGCCCAATATCAACCGGAATGTAATTAAAAATTGTCGATATTCACTTTATCGGTTACAGGCGGACAAGGCGTGTGTAAAAACTTACAAAAGTTAACCGAACGAATCCCTCCACAACGCTCAATCATCAGGGAAAGATAACAAATTTTAGCTGTTTCGGTTGAATTCATCGGGAAATGGAAGCACAGATGAAAAATTCCAACTGTGCCCACCGCTGCAATCCGATGTGTGCGATGTGCAAGTTTACTGGTATATGCATGTGTATATGGACTAAACTGAAAAGATTAAACATCGCTCGTAGCCGCATTCGTGCTCGTGTATGAGCTCGTTCCACCAGATACAAAGTATCTCGAAAACTCCAATCAAATAATTAAAACCAGGAATAGATTCTCGATTGGAATCGTCATTGCAATTGAAGAGACCGTTGCTCGGTTTGTTTTGTGCTAGCATTTGAACAGGATTCGAGCACTGTTCAAGGGCACAACGATTCGATGTATTTCCATACAATGGTGTAGTTAGTACTAACGGCAACAGCAGGAGCAGTAGCCGTTCTAAGAACCCTCGGCTGCATCGGTGAACAGGTATTTTTTCTTCGTTAGTAAGTAATTAATTCTGCTCTAGATTTGGTGGTTTTATTTGGGAAAATAGCTTCCGGTCCGATGAAATCTGTCCGAAGTCGGTGCTGGGAATGCTGAAAATTGGTTTCCATGCGTATCTATTCGGGACAGATTGGATAATTGCAGTAAATAGCATACTTCGTATGCCAACTATACCAACTGGCGATTTTTATTAACGGGGACTGTGGCATGTAGTTGGATGCTAATTATTACTCCAACGAAAGTGGATCAGAAATCAGAGAATGTTGATGAAACTTGTTCGGTCTGGAAATACTGTGAATTATTGTACACGGAATTCAAATTTGGTCATAGAAGAGGAATGCATCATTAGGGTAGTATCATTAGGCACTAGTATCCGAACAGTTCTAGTGTCCGGAGATTATGTCGCATTTATGAGATGAATGGGTACGTCACACCAAAACTACAAGAATACACATTTTTGTGTGTCATAAATACATGCCAAGTTTAAAGACTAACAATTGCACTGTAGTGCATTGTCTATGATTTGATTATTTTATGTTTGTAATCTTATAACAGACGGATTGTTTGGTATGAGATTTAACGCAATATTATAGTATAAACAAAATATTTCTTATTTTCAGTTTGTGAAGACAAAAACGTTTCGTTGGTTTTTTGGTTTGTTGGTACGCGGTTGGGGCAAGCACTGGCGAAAAGAAATGTATGCCGTCTTTTGACCGAAGCGACTTTCCATTAAATCCGGCAGCTATAGATTTCAAAAAAATGTTTCGAATCTTCTGATTGCTCAAGAATCCCAATCTTCCGTTCCAGAGCAACTCAAATTGACAACAAGTTCAAACACACTACGGCAGTCCATGGGTGAAGCCGGAGTAAGAAAATTACTTCAAGTCAAAGCTAGTGCCATTTCTTCAAGTCAAAGCTAGTGCCATTACCCTATCAATTTTACACAACTCTTAATCAGCGAACATTGCAAGCAGAGTATTGGACTTCACTAGTTTATGCAGATGTTAATTAAATTTCTTGTCACAAAAGATATCAATTTTCTGTGATAACTTTGTCAATCAATGCAGAAAAAATATTCAATCACTAACTGATTCAAGAGACATAATAAAACGGAAGCAAGATGTAATAACATTATTAAGCAAGAAATTACTGGCACTTTGAGACGGCGAAGAATCGGATGTTATCTTTCTAGTCACGCTATTTTTATTTCTGTACCAGATGACATCTTATTGTTATTTTCTGTCCAGTGCATTTTTGTTTGTCATTTTCAGACATGAGCCTTTGTGAACATTACTAGTTTTAGACTTGTTTCTTCACTTTTTGTTTTGTTTTTTTTTTCAACGGATCACGCGTATATTAGTATTGTTTGATACATAATCAGAGAAATACTTACACCTAAGCAAAGTCTCGAAATTATGCAGCTGATCTGTGAAAAATTACTTCGTACATCATAACGTTTCGTGCACATCATCGCCTTTCCGATTCCCTTATTGTCTTTACCATCCACAACCGGGTTATACGGTTGGCAATAAAAAGAAGGCGCTTCTAATGTTTGTTGGCAGCAACATTGGTTTTGGTGAAGTATCACCATTTCTTGCACCATTTTTACCTTTTTTGGTGCATGTTCGCCTGTAGAAATCCAATGTTTTGATAGTTACCTTATTTCTGGTGTGTAGTGGTTCATCAATGATTCATCAATTGTTACGATGGGTTGTAAAAAAGTACCTAAATTGTACAGTCGCAGGTGTACTGGTGAGATATAAAGGGTGTTTTTTTTAGAGGTACAACTTTGGAATAAAATAAAATAAAGATGATTTTTTTTAAATTGATATGAAATTTACTTTGTTCGAAAGATAATCTCCTGGCATTATCATTTAAATATGATATCTGACATATGACAGCCACGACTGGCTCGGGGTAGTCTAATCTGGAGGTCCAATTTTCGATGACTTTTTTCCAACATTTGTGGTCGTATATCGGCAATAACGTGGCGAATGTTGTTCTCCTGGTCAATCATTTCGACCTTATCGGTGTAGACTAGGGACTTCGCATATCCCCACATAAAATAGTCAAGCGGCGTTAAATCGCACGATCTTGGAGTCCAGTTCACTGGTCCGTAACGTGATATGCGGTTACCAAACGTTTCCTTTCTTAAATCAGTTATGGCACGAGCTGTGTGACATGTTGTGTCGTCTTGTTGAAGCCACAGCAACCAAAAGTAAGCATGGTGAGAATAGACGTTGTGCGCGATTCGTATTTCCAACAGAACCCTGTTGCTTAAAATAAATTTGGACAATTTGGAAGCGTCTATTCGTGTTGAAATGCCAAACCAAACTATATACCTCTAAAAAAAAACGTGTCCTCGGTTTTATATATTCATCATGTATAGGTAAAATAGAGTTAAAGACATTCCACTTCATACAAAGAAAATTGCCCGATTTCTGCGATACCTTGACTCAGCGATGCCTCCACCCTTCGATGGAGTATTCATACGACAGTCTGGTTGTCTTATCGGGCGTAAAAGAGAGTTTGTGGTGTAAGGTGTCGACGCATTTCTTACAATAAGACAAATGCATAGATTGTATTTTCTGGCCGTGAGAACTTCGCAAGTCACATCAAACGTGTGATGAAAACATTTCCCTTGTTCTCACGATGAGCGTCTGGATTGTATTACATGCGACACCTGAATACATGTTCGCTCTTCTTTTGAGTTGAGCCGTTTTGAGTAGCCAGCAGAGTAAGGACGTGTTTTATTTTCAATCTCGGGATTCACTTGAATACAATAAATTACACCACACGTTCTTACGGTATAACACTTGTTTATCTTATGCTCACACGGTATTATTCGTTTTCAGAACCCTTTTAACATTGGAGCAAGATAACGAAGTGGATGTTGTCACCATAGACTTTAGAAAAGACCTTGACAAGATTAACCATACAATAATCTACTTCAAGCAAAGGCAATGGTTTCCCGCGCCGTAACATCGCATAACTTACAGTGCCTAGACAATCGCTACTACGCTGTATTCTTCAGGCACTCAATATCCGAATCCATTGTTGGCCATTGGGCAGTCACCTTGGTTATCCGATCTTTGTCGTCACCATCAATGATGCCGACTACATCATAAAAGACTCCATTCAATATGTCTTCGAAGATGATATGAAAATAGGAAGGACAATATCCCAACCGACTAGCATGCAATCCAAAACTGGATTGATTTAGGTGGCATTTGGTGCGACAACAACTTTCTTCAGCTGACTATTGGTAAATGCTAGTTCATTGCTTTCCCTGACCTCCTCTAACATACAACCTTCACATCGACCCTGTACCCATATTCCCTTATATACGTGACCGAGGCAGTGACCGAGGCAGTGACTTAAATTCCAATCCCACACTCACCATATGATTCAAAGAGACAATTCTTCTTTCTTGGCTTCATAAAACGCTGGTCTAGAACATGCCAGTCAAATTGGGTCGTCTTAAATGGTGGTATGACATCCTTGCTTTACCACCCACATAATAGATCGACTGGAGTTGATCGGCATGCATACCCTTTAAAAACCCCTCGAAGTAGCAGACATCCTCATCATGTACAACCTTTTAACTAGAACAATCGATTCGCCTCCCCGTCAACTCCCACTTCTGTCCAACACTTAAGTCTGCACCACTTTGGTTCGTCACAACCACACGATTCAAGAAGAATACACCTCGCATATTACTCTTTACGTTAACTTGTTTGCCTTTTAATCATTCTTCTAACTATATCAAAAAGGGTGGAGATGTAGCCTGAAATAGGATTGTTACCGTAAAAATACTTTGTTCTCCGTCTCTCTGTGTGTAGATATAAATATTCGACCCACTACTGAGACGAAAATTATTGGTGATTGAAGTTGTCTGTAAATTGCAGATTCCATGTTCATAACTAATTGGGTATCCAAGGGCGCGCCAGGTAATGTTACATCGATGGTGGATGGATGGATAGCAGAAAATCACATGCCATTCTGTTGTAAATCCTTCCTTTGTTGTCTCTCTTGTCCTTGCTTATTTTGTATTTCACATTCATCATAGAAATTAAATTCCTTGTGCAATTTATCGGCTAAACTATTTCACATAACTCAAAGTGAATGCCGGTCCCTGGCATTAATATATTCAGAATTCAGATACCGTCCTTGGATCGATTTTCTGCTCCTTAATGATCCTAGTAAAATGCACACTCACTCGTACCATGGTATGGCCAACCACAATACCCTAATAGATGCGGCTACATATTATGCCGTGTTCAGGCTGAAGGGGTCCTTTTAATTTATTCAACACGCGTTTCAATAAAATTACACTCTTCGAGTACACAATCTGATGGTCTGCTTTTGCAGTACTACGTGGCGGAGACACGCAAATCCCACACCACGGCTTTGTGTGTCACTTTCTAATTCGGTCAGATGAATGATTTTTGGGGAAGTTCTTGCCAGTGCCTAAGTTAAATCGGGGGAATATATTTTCTAATACTCCCAATATTAAACAGTCCGTATCGATGAATAAGTTGCTGCGGTTCACCGAAAAATTAGTAACATGACCACGATATACTGAAAGGGGGTGGAGGAAGGGGGGATTTGGCTTTCGGCCGGAATCGTTTTTGAATCAGACCTCACACAGTCCCCACAGTGATGCAGTGTTGGTGAATCAATGGGAGTTAGTGGCAAGCAACCGACACAGCCGACAGTGTGTACCACAAATTTATGCTCCAATAACTATGTTAATCGCATGAATGGGACGAGCAGTTCAGGTGAAAGGTATTTGACAGATTTTTTTCTCTCGTTTTTTCCCTCAACTTTATGGACAGCCGGATGAAAACAATATAAAATCGATAAGAACGTGAGCTGGCGGGTAATGTTGAACGTGAAGCTGGTGGATACTGCCGCTGGCGCCAGAAATATTAGAAATGAAATTAGATGGATAATTTATTTTCGCTTCAATTAAGAAATGAACGTGCCCTTTAGTCGGATTAGAGTCGGGGAAAGTAAATCAGGCTGAGAAATTAGCTCTGTACTACGGAAAAGAAATAAACTTGAAGCTGCCACGCTATACTGGCTGAATATTCGAACCATTTGCAGCGCAGTTAACCCCTTAATTAAATAATTTTTTTTTTATTAGACATCTGGAGATTTAAACCAGAAACAAGAAATCAATTTTTATTGAATGAAGAACTTTGAAAAGTGAACAAATAAAATCACTTTCTAGACGTTGGAGTAAATGTTCTAAGTGTAGAAAAAAATATTTGTGCTTTCCTAAGTACAGGTTGACCAGGTGAGAACGACAGGCAAACAAATTTAAGTAAAACCAGGGTTTTGGATATAAAAATCACTTTTAATCTACATGCCATTGCCATTGTTTATGGGATTTATTAGGACATTCCCGATTCATGGGTTTATCAACTCATTCTTACAACAACATTAGATGCCGCATCTAATTCTGGAACAGACAGGATGGACTTACACACTCCAAAAAAAGCATGAAGGTCGATCCCAATAGAACCGTGGAGGCGCTAAATCTGAACAAGTTTGACCTAAGGATAGTATCCACTTATTGCCGCACTTACTGACCACTTCTCATGCAACTATCATCTACACAAATTGGGCCACAGCAGCTCAGAAAGGTGTAGATATTGTGGACAGTCAAAGAAAACGACCCTACTCATCGATTGTTTAACCATTAAGCAGATATAAAATAGCAGAATCAACTTAACAGGAACAGACTATCGCTATATTCCATCTAGATAGATTATTAAACTTCTCAGTGTCCATAGCTCTACAGTCCTTAATCGGGAAAGGGGCATTCTCTTCAAGGCAATTCGAGTACTTGAAGTAAAGTGGAAGAAAATAATCGAGTGGTGTCAAGACGCATGGGCGATTAATTAATGAACGATCTCCTTCACAATTTCGATTGTTGCGTCGCTTGTATGGCATGTCTTGTTGGGACCGCAGCTATATCGAGGTTGTCGATCTGTAGGCACAGGAAGCTAGTCTCGCTCTATAGGCTCTTAGGCCTATAGGTCTAAGATTTTTGACAAACATCCGAATCTACGACCAACATTTGTAGTTCTGAATTCATGAACTCACTGCGTAGTCTGTGGCCGTCCAGATTCAATTCTTACATTGGCACAATCTTATTCGGAAGAAGACCTAAGTCCAACCACAAAATTAGTCAGGTTAACTCTATGGCGATGCTCAATTCATCTGATCGATCGGTATGTTTTCTTCATTTCGTAACAATCGGTGCCTGGTCAAATGATCATACATAGGTCGAACAGATCATACTCACATTCAATCTTTCCAAGCCATGTCGACGACTAACCTAACTAAGAAATTCATTATCCTTAGGTTGGTGGTTTTCTTGAAGACCCGTCACCAGACTAAGATGTCATAAGTCGTAATAGGTCTGACAATCGCTGTGTACATCCACAGTATTGCCTTGTTGTTATGTTCCCAGTTTTTACCAAATATCCCGGTTCTCTGGTGCTGCGCACAGAACGCTTTCTACACTTTTTCATATATGTATATTAAATGTCCAGTTGAGTTTTTGGGTAGGATTATACCGAGGTATTCACATTTCACTCAATCAGGGTCAATTACGGGTATTCGGATCTGCGGATTGACCCTTTTGTTGGAAAAAATGCCAACTTTGTTTTTTGCGCGTTAATCCCACACTGCAAGATTTCGCCAATTTGAGTAGGGTTTTAATTGCGTTTTCGGGCAATTGTCACTACGTTATCGTTAATGACTAGTACCAACAGAAGGTAATGGCTTTTATGGAGCTGGTTGCATCTATACTTCTTTGTGAATGTTTGCCTCAATTGAGCTTCTTTTTTCTTACTACATCCATAGAAGTGTTTGACCCTTGGTTATTCTCAAGGGTCAGTTGCGCCTCTAGGAAAACCTTCTTCGCCACCGAGAAATTTATTTTTTTTATCGGAGTTTTTTTAACACTAGAACCCTTTCCTTTGATCAGGTGGCCAGGAGGGGTCGGTGTTTTTGATAGAATTTTCCATAATCTGCTGGCATTGATTTTTAGATAAGATATTATTATTATTGTTTTATAGGCCTTTAGACTGTTCTTATAAAGGTCAGCTCAGTTGAATAGTGTATGCTTATTTTTTCATGGTTATGTAGGTCCTCTGACCACCAGGGTGGGTTTTTGTTTTTTGCGGGTCTGCTTAGCGATCACGACTTGGTGAGTGCATGTTCATGGCCTTAGTGATGTAACCCGTAGTGTTGTCAATTGCTTCTATTGAGGTTGGGGAATATTGCAAAGGGGAGTCTCTAAGTAGTTCTGATAGCGTTCCCAGTTAGTCTTCCTGGGGTTCCTAAAAGGAGCCTTACGGGGTGCTATGTAGTGCAGTAGGCCTTGTAAGAAATACAATCACAGAATTAGGAACAAATTTGTAAAGGAACTAGCGAATAGAAATAAGAAAAGGGATTGTGAGCACTCTCTGAAGCAAGGCGTTGAATTAAATGTTTTAAATCCTGTATTTTTTGCGTTTTTTTGGTAAATCGGCTACCGTCTGTGTTTAGCTTGAAAAGATGTAGCAATGATCTGAGAAGGAGTTCGCCTTTGATACCACCCAGTCTTCAACAGCTATGCTCGGAGAGTTAACTATCACGGTTATGTCAATAACTTCTTTCCTATTTCTAGTAATAAACGTAGGTTCCTGGCCTCCATTTAATATTTCAAGCTTAGACTCTAATTAATAAAGACTCATTCGTTTTATTGATATCGCTGCTTCCCCAAACTGTATGGCGGGAATTCGCGTCGCAGGCAATAAGTATTGGCCGGTTTATCGTTTCCGCTTTCCTTACTGCGTTGCGTACCGTGTCGGACAGGGCCCATGCCCGATACCATTGTAGGAAACTTACAAACCTAAATGTACTCACGCTAGGACCGATCAAAAATCTCCTGCAGATTTACCGCGCAGAGCTAGTCTTGCTGAAAACTGTTGAACCAATTGGATATAGAGAAATAAAAAAACACAAGTTTTCTTTGTCAATTCATTTTATGCAATTCAATTTTATTCGTTATTTTTCAAATGTCACCTTTTAATAATATATATATTTCAACAGTAATACACATTTAAACTTGTGTATTAAACTACATAAATTAATTCAATCCATTTTTTTTTTGTTTGGTTTCTGTTTTTAATATAATATTTATATCAATAATATTAATATGCGACTAACCTTATGTACGAATTTTGAAATAATAAATTTCATTATTCAAACTTTTATGTATATATATATTGTATATATATTTATATATCATTATTTTATATACACCTCAGACATATATAAATGTTTTTTTTTGTTTATTTTTATTTCTTCCTCCTTTTGCTTCAGCGTGGGTTTATATGGATGTTTACATGTATAATGTAAGTTTTTTTTACTTTTCTTTTTGTCAATATACGGAACTACATGAACTGAAATAAAAAAGAACATAACAATGTACATATTTTAGTAGTTCTTCAGCGATAAATAAAAGATTCTCTCTCCACCAGAGCTACTACATATGATTACGGAATAAATTACTACGGATTACGTTCAAATAAAAATCGAATAAAATATTAAGTTGAATGGATGCAAGGAGTTAATTTATTTTATTATTTTATTCATGTAAGAATTCTGGAATTTAACTTTTCTTTGCTTATTTTAACTTTGTCAAGTTGATTTAATATACATATACATATATTATTATTTTTTTTTTTCATTTTATTCAAGTTGATTATATCAATATACAATTCACAAAAATTTAATTTTCCTTAAATATTTTTTTTTATTATTATTTTTAACAATAATTTCAGTCGGTCCTTATGTAAGTTTTTATAGACCATTTAGGTATTTCCAGTTTAAAAATGTATATATATATATATGCTTTTAATACTATATTTTCTTGTATATATTTTTGTATTCTAAAATAAGTTCACTCTACAATACGAATGATTGGTTTTATTTTAATACAACCAAAAATCGAAAAAAACAATAACATGTTCGTTTGTAGAAATCACAACAAAAAATAACAATAAAATAAGTCAATCGATACACATGCTTGTTGGATATTTTAATTTTTGTGTTTTTTTTAATATTCCTTATTATGAATATAATTTTATATTCCTAGTTACTAAATATGAAAGGTATATAAATGTACTAGTGTCGTTGTATCATGAATTACATCTTTATATAAATCCTTTATTTTATACGAAGGAGCTCGAATACGTTGTTTATGTTCTTTAAATAATTCGTGGAGATTGCAAATTAAATATCTGAAGACTCTTGGTAAATCGCATAAAGCGTAGATGTCGTATAAATACGATCAAAAACTTATACTTAAAAATAACACACAGATCTCTGACAATTTGTGGTATGCTGATATAATAAACGTCAAGTAATGAATATTCTCATGGTTTGTAATAAAAAGCAACAGAAGAACACAAGAGAAAAAGTTAATTTGCTTGTTTTCAGAAATAAGACTCGAATATTTATTAGTCTACCTGTTAACAGTCTTCTTTATCAATGTTAGAATGCGATTAACTCGGCTGGATTCAGAAATCGATACATATGCTAAAAGAAATTTGTAATATTCTTCACTCTCCGAGAGGGATTATTGTTTCTTATTCCACAGACTAAGTTGAACATAAAATTGCTTTCGTTTAGCTTGACCTCTAGAGGATAAGTATAAAATAGAATTTAATCAAATTATTTCTACTCATACACATGTCATTATGCAGTTGTATTCTTAAGTATTTTAAAGGCATTTTATATATTATATTTATATAAGTATGATCGTTTTACTTCAAATGTGAAAAAATAACACAATTATTTATTTTTCAAATATATATGTAAAACCTAGTTTTCAAACATTTATTTTTTTTGTTTTTTACATTTCAACTTTAAAAATGAATATAGGCTACAGTTTTTTTTTCAATTTTTTTTTTTATTATAATAAGGATTGCTTACTTATTGCATTCGATTATGTGTTTCGAAATGAAAGAAAATGGAAAAACAAAAGCTGCGTTTTCTTTCGCCGTTAGAGAAAATATTTGAATATATATAGTTGTAACATAATCATTTTGTGATTTTTGAGTATTTGGGTATATTTTGGATGTTTAACTGTATGTAGACCTCGGTGTAATCGGATTCCAATATCTTTTGAATGAGTAGTGTTTCTAAAGTGATATTCAGTTTTTTGTTCTTTGTTTCTGAAAGACATAAAATTAATTCGTTGTGGAAATATACGAATAAGTGTTATATAATTTCTTTTATACAAAAGTTTCATATTTTTCACTTGATTTTAAAAACACCCAAATTCCTAGTAATCAAACGAAATGTGAAAAAAAGAAATGTGTAATAATCATGTGTTGGTATGGTAGTATTTGGAAAAAAATAAAAAGAGAAGTTTACAAAGTTTAGTCTGGCTAATACTTACTTACCTGCCACTCTCATTCCACTTATTGTTAGTATACTGTTCCTGCGGAAAACACATACAGCTTGTGTCTGCGACAACTTGTGGATAGTAAAGCTAATTTTTGTTTGGGCCCTATGTGATGTTGTTTTATAATTCATATTGAAACGTTTTCTTTAGTGTCGACGTAAAATACTGCATAACATTATTTAGACCGTCAGAAAATTATATACAGTATTCCATTAATGACTGAATGTAAAGGGTTTACCAATTGGGCATCTTTGAATTTCCACCGCGAATGAGTTCTTAAATAAATGATCAAACGCACAATTGCAAGAAAATTGAATAAAAACAACATCATCAGTGTGATGAAGTTGTCAAACGGAGAACGTTTACAAATACTGAAAATGTATTACCAAAACACTGAGTCGCCAACTGAGCGCCAACTTTAAGACTGTTAACGCCAACTGTTGGTCATCATTCTCGTCCCAGTATACAAATGAACAATTTTGGTCGAAATTGTCGCTGCTAGACATGCCCGTGCAAGTGAGACGACCAGTTGAGATACCTAGAACATTGCTACAGTTCAAGATTCTGTCACAAAAGAACCAAAAGAGTGGATTCCACGACGTATGGTGTGGATTTCATGTCGGTTTTGTCAGTGGGCCGTTTTTGTGTTGATGAAAAAAGCCGGATCACGGACAGTGACAGTGACATGTTGGAACGTTTTTTCTTTGGTCAATTGCATGAGAGAGACAATGAGGATATTCGGAGCCGCTGGCACAAGCCATACAGCGGGTGTAATACTCGTCTTATTGAAAACTCGGAGATCAATCCGCCAAGATCGTGCGGCTTGTTTACTTTTTATGAACCTTCCTTAAATCATTGGCCCATGCCCACAAGCCGGCGTCGTTAGAGGTGCTTAAAACCAGTATAGAGTAGATGTCGCGGCTGTTTCCGTCGAAATGTGCGGCGTCGGAAATTGGGTTCAATAAATCGAGTGGTTAAATTTTTATTGGAAAATCCGATATGATAAAAAAAGTTTCGTTAAAATTCAAATGTAATTGTAGAATTTGGTTCACCAAAGAGATGTAAGCTTTGACTAGATGTATGCCCTATGTCTGTAGTCATGTTGTGAGAGTTATAAATCCTACAAAGTGGAATATTCACCGGCATATTTGAAAAATGCTGCCTCTTCATGGGAACCCTGATTAAATGGATCCCGCTTTCATTAATACTTACTTTGATATTTCTTTTAAATAAAGGTGTAATCGCATAACATGTCTGCACATCAATAAGCACCAGAGAGAGAATCAGAGCAAATCACATTGATGCATACATCGATAGATATACTTACAAGTAAATAAAATAACACAGTTTCGTGTATTCAAATATGTATGAAGAATGCAAGTGTATTAGTCTGTGATGTGTTATTTATTTTCAATACAAACTAGATAGATAGACAGAGAGATAGAGAGAGAGAGAGAGTAATTATATTCAAGAATCAGAATAACATCAAAAGCAGAAGGTCAGTATTCGTATGAAACATACGAGTATGAAGACTGTAATAACTGAAAAAAAAGAAGAAGAGTAGATAGTCTGTTTCATATGCACAAGAGTCCTCAATCATATGCTGGTAAAAACGAAACAAAATAACCAAAACTGCACACTAAGAAAAAAAAGAACGAAAGTTTAGACCAAAACGAGAGAAAATTTGTTTTTTTTTTAAGTTTATTTGTCTTCAGTTTTATTTAAATCTGTTTTGTTTTTTTCTTTTTTTAAATACCTTTTTGTTTCTTAATTTAATATTGTTTTTCTCAAAGTAACAATTCATTTATTAAACATTTCTTTTCTTTTTTATAGTTTCGTCATCTTTATTGTGTATATATAGTTTCTTCATGTAATAATAGTATTAATATATACTCGCTTTTCAATATTTTTTTTTATTTAATAATTTATTCCTTTCACTAGACTGTGATACATACATATATACATAAATATATGTATATAAAATACTTTACAATAACGGAAATGAAAACGAAAATAATAACTATGAAATCAATGCAAATTAAACACTTTTCAAAAAAAACGAACAACGAATCCGCCCGGTTGGTGTTTCTGTGTGTGTATGTATGCTTTTGTTGAATGCTGTGGAAACCTCATTTTTATTTGACCAAAAACATATCCAGAGAGATCGTCATGCTGGCATATATATGTTCACATACAACGAGCGGAGCACAAATTACATTTATAATTTTCATAAGGTCCTTAGTTGTAATAATTTTTGTTCCTCAATCATAAAATAGGTTGACAGCAAAGTAAAAATAAATTAACCAAACATAAACGGTAAGCGTGTATTTGTTGGTGTTATTGAAATTAGTTTGCCTCCGCGATTTAACTTTCAGTAGAGAGGTCTATAGATTCGATATAAATATTTAACAAGCAATATAAATCTATATAGTAATTAAAATTGTATGCAACATTTAATAAATTTTTAATCAAAACGACTGCAATTAAGTAGCATCTTTAGTGTTATATAGGCAGATGGATAAGGTCGCTACGAGTGGACTCTGAACTGATCATATTTGTATAGTGTGATGGAAAGAAAGTCTGTAGAACAGTTGAAATTAATGCAGTTTGTCTTTCCTGACTGTTCAACAACGACTAAGTTACTTAGCGTTCAGATCTAGAATCAAACTCTTATTTCAATTGTTAATAATATTTCCTGAACTGCCGTCACTTAGAATGGATAGCAGAGTCGGGTGAGGAACACAAGATTTCCCTAGAAAAAAAGCGTTGAAGTAGCTCTGTCCTAGACGGGTGTCCAGACATCGTCACTTAAGTAACAAATTCTGGAGAAGGAACATTTTAAATTGAAAAGGAAGAAACAACTCCACGGCCAATCCGTTATAACAAATCATTTCTACATTGCCCGAAAAAAAATCCTCAATGACGTTTTCTCTTACCAGATTGGTAAATTTGTCAAAATGAATTTTTTGACATAAAATATTTTATTGCCTTGTCTACAGAAATAACAAAATTTCTTAAAACTCTATTGTGTAACAAATTCTTCTAAGTATTTTTTGGTTTTTCTTGCTTTAATTTCTATTCAATAATAAAACATTTTCAAGTAACGTCCTTAAATTGCATTTTCTCTAATAAGAATTTAATTATACTTTTTTTTTATTTAAACACAAACTTAACTTGAAAAATAAAAATGATGTCACACATATGTATATACTATTTTTTAGCAATAACTTTGAATGTTGTACGGGTATATATGTGAAAACAAAAATGTGTATATAAGATTTCCGGTATTGATTTGATGCAATTTCAATATAACACAATACAACTGAATATAATGCAGATAAGTGTTTATATAATATATATATATATATATACGAGGAGATATCATAATTTTTATTTGTTTACTGATGGAGTTACAATTTCTGTTACTGTTGTTTGTGGTGAGGGTTTCTGTGTTGAATTGTTTTGTTGATAATGATGTTGAAGATTATTTTATTCTTTATTTTTATTTAATATAAGATATTTTTCATTGTTTATTTGATAGATTTTTTGTTTTGTTTTTCGTTTTTTAAAGATAACAGACAGAAGATACACATTTAATATTTATATATATTTTGGATGCATTTGAATATAGAAGATAGGAAGAAAAGCGCATTTTTATAGATATCGTTAGCATAAAACTTTTGTATACATAAATATGTTTTCATTGTATCTTACTCCAGCTAAACAACAAGAAAATGGAAAAAAAAGAAGACATTTAGACATAAGTAAGGTGTATTGTAAGTAGTTTCAGCTTTAGAACAAAGCAATGTAAAGATATATATATAGGTGCTGATAAATGATTGCAAAAAAATTAAAAACAAATGTAAGCTGACCATGCAAGAAGTACGCAAAATTTTTGGTTTAGTTTATGTTAACACAATATATGAAAGCACACACTTCGATCCTATTTACACAGTCAGAAAAAAAGTGTTAAAAGTAGCTACATGTACTATGATGTGGATTGTTAAATATAGTTTACATCTTTCTGCTATAAAATTGTATATATGTTTTGTATTGCACTACGTTGCTATGTGATTAAATTCTCATTCGATGCATTCGTTTATGATATTGCCTTGAGTTGTTTTTGCTTGTTTTCTTCATGCTTTACTAGACTACTCTTGTTTGTGGGGAAAGGATAGACACTACAAGGAATTTGGATGTAAATAGTATATAATTTACTATATCTTATAAGTCCTAAATGTGTGGGTAACAAAAACAAATAATTGAAACTGTGAATCAGTCAATGAATGTTTTTGTAAAGATTTCTAAAATTATGGTAAGTGTTTAAAAAAATTTTATTTGATTATTTTTTCAGCATAGAAGTACATACGTTAACAGAACCAGAACCAGTAAACAAGTTTATATAAACTCGTGGTCCAAGTTCCGATGAGACTGCTTCAAATAAGCAATCAATTGCACTGACATCTCTGATTCTGATCATGAACATTGTAGGCGACGACGAACTTGCCGAGTTCGAAAACTTCGAGGACTACAAAAAAGTGTTTAGAAAATCAAAAAATGTCTGCTCTTCGACTTCCAAAGGGTATGATCCATTTCATTCTTACCGACGACTTGGGAAAGAAGAATATCTGCAACCGATTTGTTCCCCATTTAAAGAGCAAAATGACATGTGTTGCAACGAAATGAAATCTACCAAAAAGAAGTACTAAGCTCCCGTGCAACGCGGTGACACATAGTGCTTCCAATGTGAGCCACTCACCAAAGGCCGGGCATCTGGATGTCACCACATGAGTCGAAAAAATTTCCTCCAAGGAGAGATTGTTAAACAGAATATATCGAGTACTCGAGCGTGTGAAACGAGGCAGTCGAACAGTCTTAATGATAAGCAATCTTTATTGCCAACGAAAACATCACAACGCTAGAATACCGGTTGAGCTCGCCTGATCTAGCGTCGTGCAACTTCTGGCTGTTTATTTAATTCAAATTAGCATTGAAAAGGGAACGCCTACAATATGATTCCTACCATTCAGAATCTTTCGACCAGCATATTAAGGGATTCGACCAACATTCTCTTCCGCACGAGGCTATCTTGGACAGGTAACGACGCCGTTATTACTCGAAGTGAAATTATTTTAAATAAACATGATGCAAGAATTACACTTGAAAAGCCTCTTGTTTGCTTTAGAGTTTCTTTACCCCACGAAAATGCGACAGTCTCATTTCATCAATTTTTAAATAATGGAAAAATGCTAAACTTGTTGACAGTTGCCTATGTTATAGTCAAGCAGAACAGAGAGAGGCTTAGTGTTTACTTGTTGAGGAAAACCCCAATTCGACTCCTCGATCAAAATCAACGTCATGGTGGAAGGCAAGCAATGGAAACTAATGAACAGTTTCGCCTGGACTATGTGTGATGTGGTGTCGTTGAAGGAATTTGGACATCAACAGTAATTTAAAGGCGGAAACAAAATCTCTCTTTATTCCATTAATTTATTAAATACGAGTATGTCCTTTCATCTTACAATTTGAATGCATACCTTTCATTATTCTTTTGTATTTATAAGCGAACTTGAATTGTGATGTAATTCTTAGAAAAACATCTGACTGATGTCAAAAACGTGACAAGCTGTAGACATTTTTTTCCAGACACCATGCATGAAGGCTTCAAAATTTACGTAAACGAAGTCTTTCTACAGTATGTCACACGAAGGCTAACTGATCTATCATCATTTAGAAGGCTATCATGAAAAAGAATATTTTGTTTATTAAGTAACTGATTCACGAAAAACATATGTAGTTTCGAAATAATAGATAGTTAAGCTATCACAGTCGAAATTTGTGTACTCTAAAGGACGAAACTAAATGACAGTTTATAGGTGTTCATGTATTGAAACACTAATCCGAAATGGTATGTTACATATATTACTTGTTGCATTGTTTCCTTTGTTTAGTTGTATCATTTTTCTTTTTATTTTGTTTTTGTTTATCACAAATACGCTTTTGTTTCTTGATTGACAAAGAATACAAGTAAACTTATGTATATCTAAATATTTGCCTGAAGTATTCTTTACCTATTAATACGCGTTTCATGTACATATACGCACAGCTATTTATGCACTATGAACTCACTATAAAATCAAATCTCTAAAGATCTTTCTTAAGATACTGCGTTAATAAGTAAGTGTGTTGTTCTATATTACACATGAGGATTCAAAAATAAACTCGAACGCAAAAGAAAAATGTTTGTATCGTATTTTTTCCATTACAGCAAATAAATGAAATCAAAAAACTATATAATTTCACGTACTTATCTACATACGAATGAATATGCTTATAATTTAGATTAAATACTGTATGTTTTACTTACATTTTCTTACGATCTTCTTCTATATAGATTTGGTTTCTTGGGAGGAAAGAATTATAGTTATTTATATGAATCGGTTTTTCTCAAATAACAGTATACGGAACAAGAGGTTTTGTTATATTTTTTTTTTTGTTTGAAGATGGTACATTTTTGGTGGATGGTTGGTTGGCTAAATGTCAATTCTTCCAATCGGATCTTGTGTGCTTTTAGCTTTACACTTGTTTCGCTGAATGTATCATCACTTATTTGAGCATCTGCCTGGGTGTTATTCGATTTTTGGTTGGCTTTTATTGCATCGTTCTTGTGGTGGTTGGTTTAAACTTTCGCTTTTTAATTCAAGTTTAGGAGAAATATTATGTGTATGCGTGGATGATGTGAGTGAAAAGAAGGAGGGTCTGATGAGAAGTTAAGTTATAAGAAAACCATGCCCATTCCCAAGCGCTTGAATCATGAATTTCCGCTTTTATTATCCGATTCGCTTGGTGTGGTTTGGATAAAAAACATTCAAAAGTTAACGATTGGCAGCTATTTTTGAATTTGTTTGTCTTTCAATTAGATTTAAACTTTTGTTTGGGTAACGGGCTTAAATTATGTTAAGTTTGGATCCATTTTCAGATTTTTTTTTCTGTTGCAGTGCTTCATGATCTCTGATTTACTTTGAACTTAATTTGTTTGATGTGGTTGGTTTTTTTTTTTGTTTTATTTAAATTCAATTCAAATTTAAGTACATGTATATATGCATATATGCCTGTTTTTATTTTTCTTTGGTATATATATATATTTATATATTCAGTATTTTGTTTAGTATTTTTTTTTTGGGGAATTTTGTTTGTTAAATAAATATATATATATATATATGTGTGGGGTTTTGAATTTATTCTTTTTTAATCATATTAGGTTTTTTTTGTTTAAATAATTTTGTTATATATGATCATATATATATGATGACATATCACTGCATGACACATTTTCCCTCTATTTGAGTTTTTAGCTCATTTACTTGCGTTTCTATTTGATTTTTCAGTTCTGTAAAAAGAAATTGAGTAATGGAAACAGCAATAAATAAGCATGTTATTGTAGGATAGACTACAATAGTTTTTTTTTTGTATGTTGTACATTGTTTTAATGTTCCGTAAGGATTTGTAGTATTTTATTATTGTTTCACACAATATACCATATAATTACGTGAGTACATATATATAGTATATACCTAGATGGGATCGCAAACTCTACAATTTTCATAGCAGATTGAAACATTATGGAGATAGACAGGCTGAAAGTGTGTTTTGAAATGTAGTAGTGTCTATCCTCTTAGTTTTGTGTTCTTCTGGATAAATTAAATTCTCTCTCAAGCAATAACTTGTCGATTTCTAGCAACCATTTAATAAGCTAACTAAAAGTTATGAGAAAATACTGACTCGACAAGGTTGTGTTCAGCGGTCATTAAAATATACACTAATGCCATTTAATCGGCCTTAATAATTAATATTGTGTGCAACATTGTGGTTTATAGTATTTAATATTTATACTATAAATTCTAACTGATTCTTGGTCGAGTTCGTTTTTGGACACATTTTACTACCCTCAGAAGAAGAGTAGAAGAGTACTGTGGTAAAATATGTATCTGGGGAGGAAATTACTAAAAACTTGTAAACTTTGTTTTAGCACATCTATTTTGAGACACAAATATTTAATTGATGTAAATATTATATTTAATATTAAAAAATGTACATTAAAATAGTGTTAATGTAATTATGAAAGGAATAAATATTTCTTTAATAAAGAAGTGGTGTCTGGCACATATATTTTTCAATCGAACACTTGTGCATTTTGCAATGTCAAGCAGGCAAGGCCAACTTGAAGCCAGTTACGTTAATTTAGTGTGTGTGTGCTGCTTCGTTCTTTATATATAACAAGTAGTTATAGTAGATAAATTCCACTAGAATGTTTTTGATAGAATTAACTAGTATCTGTCGTGTAAAAGTCATAGAATTTCTGATCCCATCTATGTACATATATTTAGACGAAAGATAGTTTAAGAGGGAAAAAGCATTTAGTCACTAGCACATCATGACATGAAAATGTGAAATTAAAAATGAACAGAAGAAATATACAGTGAAAATGAAATATTAACAAAAAAAAAATGCAAGAAACGGAAGAGAAAAAGTGAAAAGTAATTGAGCGGTTACATTCATTACATCCTTTTTTTTAAAGAAAAAGTGAAATGTACCAAAGAAAATCCAATTCTTTTGCTTTTCTTGTTTCATCCTTTGCTCTTTGAATTCTCTTTTTCTTTTATATTTTGATTACAACTTATAATTGGATTTCCTTTCTCTTATTTCAATTTTCCTTTTCATTTCAATTTCGTTCATTGAAATGAAAATTTCAAGAATTAAAAAAAGAATATAACCACTTATTCCATTTGAGATACTTTGCGCATTTTTGTGGGTGTGAGTGGATGCTAAAATCAGGGGTTGTAACTGTTCAGGGAGAAATTAAAAAGAACAGTCGTCATCATCATCATCAACATCATAATAAACAAAGAACCACAGAGAGAAGCCCCCCTCGGTAGGCCCGCGGTTGTTGTAAATTATATAGGACGATCATCAAAGTGCTTCAAGTAATTGTTACAGAAATTTCAATTATTTTACTGAAAATGTGATCTAGAAAATAAATAACGTTTTTTTTTTATCATTAAATAAGCTGAAAGCTATTTCATTCTTCATCTTTGATGCACTAATGAAGAACGGCCTTGGTGAGAGTGTTTTCAATTGCGTTCCGAACAAGTTCATTTTACTGACATGACCCCTGTGGTTAGTGCCGTCATTATTCACCTAATTTGCCTAAAATTTAACATTTTAATTATTCTCCTTTGTAACAGACTGTTGGTGAAAGAATAAAGATTTCGATTTCATTGAAATTAAAATCGCACTGTTCTCCTAGATTTCAGAAGGAAAATTAAGTTTCAAATGCAACCGAATGTGTAACTTTCCAATTCGTGTGAATTTTACATACAACTAAAGACAACCGTAGTTTCAGTGCTTTTAGACATTCTTCCAAAATGACTTGATTTTCCAGTTCTGAAGGAATAATGTTTCACTACAACAATCAAACTATGCTTGCAATGCGTTATTCAACACTTTCAATCACAATCTGTTCTCATTTAGTAACAGCCTCCATTTACAAGGTAAATAAGCTTACTATGATTGTGTCTACAGTGCGAGCAATCAGAAACTCATTTCAACGAATCACGTCCTACCGTGCCACCATTGCCATTGCACACATCGTTGGTAACACGTTTTCGCAAACACTTACCTTGAAAAATGTTCGCAAATTGAACAAAAATGTCCCACAATTTTAATATGAAGTTTGGCCAATTGGTCCCAACAATAAATTATGTTTATTATCAGATTCCCAAACCCTTTATGCAGTCATTCCTGACCTGACCGTCGCATAGTGGCTATCGAAAAATGCGCAATTTAAAGGGGAATACACCCCACATTAAGGACAGCTCTTTAAACGAGGAAATGAAACAAAAAATGTTATCTCGTTATGCAGGATTTCACCCAGAAAATAAAAGCTTTATTATATAATTCACTATATTTAACAACGACTTAACATTCGGTAAAGCCAACCCCAGTCCAGTGTGTATAAATTATTCCGAAAAGAAATGCACTTGTGTCGATGTACGCTTTAATAAACCCGTCACGGGACTGGGTCGCAAAGAAGTGAATTATGCGGTGCCAAATCCGCCCCGGTAAATACAGTAAATGTTCTTTGCAGCAAGGAATGCTTTTTTTTGTTTTGCAGACCTGCTCAAACGTTCTGGTGTGGCGGAAGCTGGTGAACATTTATGTCAAGTCAAAAGTGTGTGCATAACTAAAAGGATGTACTACATCATAAATGTGTTCGCACGGTCTTCGGGTTTAACCAAAGTTTCCACGGTAGAAGCACCGGTGGAAATATGAGAATCAGGACAGAATGTCGTGTTTTTCCTTTGCGAAGAAAAATAATTTTTTTTTTGTTGAACGTTGTTATGATTGGCGGAAGAAATATGCTGAAGCGTATAGAATGCTTTTCATTTTGGAATAATTATTAATTGAAATGAAGAACGTGCTAACAGTGTTCCTTCTACCTCAAGGTCCTGAAGGGATTTCATTATTTTCTCTTCAAAAACAACAGAAAATAAAATTCTCTTTTGATGAAAACTAAAGTATTCAAACTTGCGGCTCCTTTGACGTGTACTCATTGTTCGGTGCAAGAAAGAGGTCTGAGATAAGTTAAAATAAACTTTTGTATAAGGCATTGAAGTACTGTAGGGGGTTTATGAAGGTAAGCAAAGATTGCTGAATGGAGTAGGCTGGAATGTGGAAAAGGCTGAAACTGAAGGTGGTCGCAACTCGTAATGTCCACGATTTTCCTTATTATTTTTAGACAAAAAAAAAATTCTGAAGGTAAGAAATTCGTTTCGAGTTTCATCAGAATTTTGAATTAAATAGGAGAAGCAAGGTATATATATTTTACAAGCCTGCATTTGTAACGACGAATTGGTACGTGGCGACGTAAAGTTGTTGTCTCTGTAAAGAGCCAGAGCCTCATAAATGCTTTGAACACACCACCAATCAATGCCGAGATGGAACAAACTTGTCGTCTGGCACTAAGGGAGATGTCGGTTGACGCCATGTATGCGCCAGCCCCGGTGCATGGTAGCATGCCCGAAATCATATACAAACAATAATGCGAAGAAACGATCCGTCAATGGCTGCACTCTATAACGAGGAGCTACAGAACTGTTGAAGACGACTCTCCATTACCACGCCACTTGCCCAGCACTTCCTTTCGGGCTGCTAAGGAAAAATAATCTTTGGAAGATATTCGTTCAGCGTCCTAGGAGATAAGTCGGATGAAAAAATGCGGGACGTAGTAAGATCCCTCAAAACCTCAATGTGGGTATAACACGGAATAACCTACGACCTACGACCACCCTCACCACCCTCAGGAAGAAATAGCTGATTATGGCAATCGATTGGCCTTAAAACTATAAGTGACAGCGCCGTGGACCCATATCAGTGCCTAGTTAAACTGAACACTTTAATGCAACCTAACTTAAAACCACGGTTGGAATCGGGTTTATTTCAATCATGACATATTTCACATCTTGACTCCTTTTTGTTCTATTCTCCGGAAATAACTACATTTTCATTAGAAATATTCACAGTATCGTCATTTTGATTGTTCAGCTTTCAAGGAAAGATAAATTCGAATTTATCGTATGCCCTCGTCCAGATGCGAGGAAATCTCAAGCAATTTCAATCGTTCAAATTCATGTCATACTTCTGAATCCAATTTCATTCATGTTAGGTTTAAACGGGAGCTTCATCCATACGTTCATCATTCAAATGAAAGCGCCAACTTGTACCAAAGTGACAATTGATGTTTTCTTTGAAATTCACATGCCGACATACGAATATTTCATCCCGGAAATGGGCAGACGGCCTCAGTGGAATTCCTACATAATTGGTTGTTAAGTATCTGCTGCGGTTGATTGAAAAGAATTTAAGCCCCCAAGTGGCCCACAATCATTGACTAAAGGGTATATTAATAAATTATGACTATGACGATGATAACGATGTGTATCATAATCCACAAAAAATTAAGTATCCCAATGGAGTTTTGTTTCTTGATGTTTAAATAATAATTAATGAAAGTGATTAAGGATGATTCGAAGAGATAGTAGCACTACACAGATAGAGATAGATAATGAAGAAATAGACAGAGATGTGTAAAATGCATCTAATATCCGAAATGAATGAGTCTACTGATAAATTTTCAGCACATTTTTATGGCAAATCCGACGATATTCTAATATTTATGCGATGACTTCATCAATTTACATTCATCATCAACTAGTCGCGTTCTTTTTTTTTATTCATTTTAAGTTACATCATGTAAAAACAACTGACGAACGAGAGACATTTGAACTTCATTTTCAGCATGAACATGAAATCCAAATTTACTGACGCGACGGATAGAAGGAATAGAAGATAGATAGAAGATAGAAGTACACCAAGAAGGATCTATCGAAAGGAAGACACAAGACAATAAGTGCATATTCAAATCCAACTTACTTGTAAAGTCGTCTAGCTCCTCTTGTTCGGCTTCGGCAGCCAATTCTTCGGGCGTTTTCTTTTTCCGCATTAAAGGATTGGGCTCTTCCTGCGGCATTTGTTCCACAATTTCCTCCTTCTTCTTGATGTTATACTGCAAAAGAGAAAATGAACCAAATTAGGACGTAATTACAAAAAAATAATTGAGTGCTTAAGATACGAAATATAAAATACAGTTTGCCAAGAGGGAAAAACTAACGAACGAGAGTCATCCCTCTTGAATTTTTTATCCTGATGGGTGGCAGCAAACTACAATACTTCAAGAATCGTTGGGTTTTTTCTTTTGTACACAGCTGTGTGCCACTACTTTTGCATTATAAGGATTCACTATGCGCTTGCCGATTCAATGAAGAGGAATTATTGATGAGTTTCGCCTTACTAACCAACCCCCCCTCACCCTTCAGATAATTTTCTGGCTGTGATGGATGGAGAGTTAAGGAACGACAACTTAAGAACAGCTCCTATGAACCCTCTTTAGAGAAATTGCTTAAAAGGATTGCATGGCAAAATCGATTGACTGGTTCACTGATGTTGCCAGTCCTCGTGGTGGTTGTGCAGTTGGTCGAGTGAGGATAAAATGTTTATATCGATTGGGACGGGATGAGTTTATAGTATGTTCTTGGTTCAGTGTTGCTGCCAATCCGTCAGATGATGCGCTAGTTGGTTGAGAGGATTTGTTTTTTTTTCCCCTGTTTTTCTCCTGAAAATGCTGCTGCTGATGGTTGTGGTTGTGGTTAAAGATTGTCGGGATTTATCAGAACGATAAAATTGCGTGAATTCATTCCGTTAGTCAATGGATTTGAAAGTCATTTATTAAATTGAAATAAAAGACACGAACATTTACTCAATTTGGAGTGTTTTTTTGCTCTCAGACAAATCTAAATACACTTAATGACGCTGGGGGAGAAATGTATACGTCAAGATATTTCAGAAGCAAGATATTAGGTTAAAACGATGGGAAGCATCGTCAAATTAAAACAATGGCGGACAGTGAATACTTAAAGTGCCCTAATTTTAGGCCGAGTGCAGTTAGACTTCCTCACACAATTTGCAGCATTTTTATTCTCATCATCAGTCATCAATTGAGTGATATTTCTTTTAGCCATACAACGCCAAAAGGAACTCAAATCAAAAATCCTTTCAAAGTGTTTTCCACCCAATATCCAAAAGATTCTGAGCAAATATGTATCGACGACCCACAAGAAGGAGATGACGTCGTATTTAAACATGAATCCATTTCCATTTGGATCGTTTACCAATTAATAATTGATTTTAGTAATTTTTTTTTCTGTTTTTCTTTTTACCCTTCTCCCATTCTCCTAATTCCAACGAGCGCACAAGTCAACCCTTCTGTTTGCACAGAATTCCATTCTGTATCCTTTGCTTAACCCGAAATCGTAAATCTATGTCAAACCCCTCCCCACTGGGGGCTTTGATTTCGGGGCCGGAGCGTAAACACAACCAAAAGTCAGAACGAACTCCAATTTCGCATCCTTTTCCCAATATTGACATTTACAGCTGCTAACCCTGCAATCTTTTGCCATTCGCATCGTTTAGCAAAAAAGAATCTCCTCGTAAATACTTTATTTATGTTCAATCCTTTTAGTGTCCTTTTAATTCGGTGACTCGGTGACTGGTAAATATCAAACGTTTTTGCCGCTCAACCTGCGCAGGCACAGTTCAATTAGTTATACGCCAGGAACGGCCGCATTAAGTCTCACACTGTGGGCCAGAGTAATTACCTTCATTCTCAGAGAAATAACCTCGAGACATTAAAGGATTGGAGTAATCCAGGATTTCTGTAGTTTCGTGTCCTCGGTTTCGCACCACATGCGGTGTTTATGCGGACAAGTGGATTTGTTTATCTTTCATAACCATGATCAAGTTGTGGATTCAGTGGCGCCTGGGGGCGAGAGGTAATCTCATGAAATTCACATGCCTACTGGCATGAATGAAGGTGCGTAATGAAAACACATGTAATGTCTGTTCCAGACAAACATCGACATAAACGCGTGGAAATCTGTTTTTAGTGTCTCAGTGGAGGAGGCAACGTGTGCTCAATTTTAAATTTGCTCTATGGTGGCGCATATGTCAGATCGGGGTGCTGGTATGACCATGATCATTGAATAAAATATCAAAGGACTTACTTAGGCAATATTCAATAGAGTGAACCTTTTTTTCGTCGAACAGATGAAAATCATTCTCGAATGCCGGTCAGAGATATCAAAAGTTGTAAAATATCGAATTTACTAAATTTCACTGGATAGAGCAAGTAGAGCACAAGTCATTGTCAGAAGAAATTTAAGACGTACTCAAACAGAAGAAACTACAGTATCTATAGTTATGAGTATATGCCGTACAATATTTAATCTTCTCAGAAGAAAATAGAGTTTGCTTCAACTTCTATGCAAATATCACCGAGCAAACTTATGCGTCTCGAAATTAAGTTCGTCTAGGTACAATGTACACATCGAAATGAAAGTAAAACATTTTCTGCTTCCTTTCAGAGCTGTGAAATGCTCTTGCAGAAGACACGCACACAACATTGCTTTGTAATCGGCTTTGTCTCTGAACTCGTCTCTTTGGGCCAAGTTTTGACACACAATGTATGAAGGGATGTTTACCTGAGACTGCAATTCATTTAGAAGCGTTGGTTTCTTCACATGACATTATGAACATAACAAAGCTGGTCACTGGGTGAGGTGTACAACTTTATTATTGAACATCAAAGTAAGATGAAGAATCGAGGATGGACTGTGCCTGTCATGAGTGTAGCCAAGCGTATGCATATTGAGTGTGTCCAGATTTGCTAGGCTATGAACAACTTGGCCTTGGCACCACGATAGCGATGCTCCACGAGTGATGTGGAAACTGCAAGTCCTGGTTTGTTCATTGAGCCGTAGCTTCATTCCTGACTGCAACCCCGAACGAAGAGAAAGTTGAACACGGTTCGAGTGAGTGAGATGTACGTTAAGGAGAAGTACGAAGTAAACAGTCAGAAATCCCCTCTGGTAACAGTTTATGAGGCAGTCCGTCATGCTGGGCACAATCGATAACCACACCGGTACCAGACGCACTGATGCTCAAAATTATTAAAGAGCTAAGCCTGCCACTGGTCGAAAACTTGGTGAGAAGCAGAACGGTGTAGTCGATTGTAGGGGTTCGAAAGAAGAACTCTGTCGACTATTTGCTCCTTTCTTCGATGATTGTGAATGCATAGGAAGACATAACTCCGGATTCTACGAGCTTCACATTGATGTACATACATACTGGTTTCAATCTTGAATAGCGATGAGCAATACAACGCCAGGACTAGTTTCTACATTCATGAGAAGTTAGTCAGATGCTGCAGCCTGAGGATGAAGAGATCCTGTTCCTCTATCAAGGTTTGTAACGAACTGACCGAGACCTTTAATGTGAACAAAGGTTTTAGACAAGGCGACGCGCTGCAATGTGTCTTCTTCTTGAGAAGATCGTGTAGAACGAGGTCAACGCTAGACTCATAATTTTTCAAAAGTCTGTACAACTGCAAACCTACGCGAGTGCCGCTGACCTGATTGCTTGAAAGCAGCAGGACGTAAATGGGGCAACAAATTAGAGGCAAGCAAAATTTAGTATTTTGGGGCTTCAAGAAAGATAACAGAACATCTAAGGCTTGGGCTAAAGTGTTGCAATGAGCGGATATAACTTCGAGGTAGTCACGGCATTACTCTAGCTGACGGCTCTGAAACCAAACTGAGTTTGCAGATATCATTGATTATCTCGACACTGCTCTACGTTCTACGTTAGCAGGGACCATATTCAAAGCCGATGAGAATGTGATTGGTTGCTTCGAGATAAAATTTGTACGTGCAATCTTCTTGGTCTTGTTTGTGTTGATGCCATCGGTAGGAGAAGACTTAACCACAATCTGCATTCAGCTGTGCATGTGGCTGACTGCGAATAGCTATTTTTATTCCACGCGTAGTTAATAACTCTGGTAGGCCAAAGGCAGCAGAGAGACAAAGCCGCCTTTTGACTGGTCTTAATCGAATATGTATCGATCACCGCACACACTAACTGACTATCCTGCATTTTCAAATGCACATAAGGTGGTTGCCATGACAGTCCGAAGTGGACCTGGTCTTAGATTCTAAAGCGACTACTCGTGTTGTGCGGAAAAAGCTAAAAATGGATACAACTGCCGTAGATTTTTTCGATTTCGGAAAATGTATTCCAATCTATCTGATTCGATTAATACATGTAAGTGTAATGTAAGTTCTCTGGGGCTGCTGTGGCAGTTGGAAGAACACGGAAGAACAGAAAAGAAAGTAGTTAACCACGAAACTACAGACAGACGAAATTGACACAAGGAAACTTTGCATCAGGAGAGATCTACTTGATTACATTATCCAAATGTTATTGAATGTTCAGGGCTCCTAGTGCGAACAAAAGCAAATAAAAATTTACAAACAAGCTTAACTTTAAAAAATGGGTCTATTTCATTCATTCACATTAAAACACTGACAAAAAATAAATCAACTAAACCTTGTAAGAACAGAAATGAGTTGAAAGGCACATAAACACTATTTAATAACAACCACGATACTTTAAAACTTATTTTCAATACATTCTGATAAAAAAAAACAAATGGATCTATCACTTAACACTTGGGAATGAACTAATTTTCCGTTGAATGGCCTTAAAGAGATCAATCTGACTCCGTTAGGGAGTCGCTTATATAAACGGACTCCCTACTAGAGTCAATTTGACCCCCCCTAAGGTATGAATAAGAAGAACATACTTATTTTCATTATTTTATGTCACTAGAATTTATTTCAATTAACCAAAAGATTTACAACCAAAAATTAAATGTCTCAATGAAACTCCTTTGAGTGTGAACGTAAGAAACGCAAACATAGAGGAGAGAATGTACAAAAGCAACACAAAACAAAATGTAAATAACTTTAATTATCGCAAGCAAAAGTGAATATTTAAAGGACATCACTTAATTATTTGCGTACTTATCTATGGTGCGTGCGTATTTTTGGTATTGTTCGTAATTCCAATTATAGAGATGTCACACAGTTCTTTTTCTACGAAATTGTCAATTCCATTCGTTCGTTGCTTCAAGGGGGCTTGTTTAATTTAAATCGTTATTCTCAACCCGTCCGTCTGTTCGTGGGGGGGAGGGGAGTCCTTGCACCAAATTAAAGTGCTATAAATATCTGTACGTCGGACAGTGATTGGGATGGAGAGACAGAATCGTTTTGGGAATTAATGATCCTGATGATTGGCTTTTGTGAAAGGAGTATCGGACACATTTGTTGTAAGAAAATAACAAGGTTCCTTTGTTGTTAAATATGTAGTAGGTGACATCTGTCTCCAATGATGCTACAACGTGTACTTATACATATAAGGAGCTGAGGAGAAGTGAATTTCGTGGGACCAAAGATACGGATCGCTGCTAACCTTTTGGCATCTGTGAAGATTTTGCTTGCAAAGAAACGATTGGAACGAGATGATATCTACGAGCCTATTTCCATCGTGTTTAAATTGAATATGCCTTCTGGCATTTAGGCATTATTTGCGAGACAATAAAAACGTCAGTTCTATTGTCCGCAGTTTAATTCAATTTCGAATCAAATTCATAAAATTGTATACATCAAAACGAAAAATTTAATACAAATTTATAAATGGGCTGACGGAAGTTTAATAATAGAAGAGGAATCTCACCCAATTATTAAGGACTCCTGCGTTAAAAGGAAATTATAATGAACTTAAAGTCATTTTCAACCAAGAGATGAGATATGTTTGCCGTGCGTAAAAGTGATTCTATCGATTTCACGGCGAGCACATCTATTTGGTTTAGCAGCTACATCTACAAAGATGAACAAAGCTTATCACCGAATGCGTTTTTATTCACACAACTCGCATAACTTCTTAACGCTTTGAAAAAGAATATTCGTGCACCGAAAAGTCATCGCAAAAGTTAACTTGACAGAATCGAGTCCTGCAAGAACTCCCATGGCAGACATTTCATTGATCTTGCATTTCATTAAAGATGACAAGCTCAGCTTTTGGAACCGCAAAACTAATGCCGCTGACTAAAACACATCGAATCTAAACAACTGTCCTTTCATTTGCTTTTACAATTAAAGCATTTGCCTACATTGAAGCGAAACACACAAAACTCCACACAAAATCCGAAAATGGATAGGATAAAGAAGAACAATCACGTTCGTGTGTCGTATCATCAGTACGTCCCATTAGTACACCATTCACATTTGAATAACGCACAGGAGAACTACATGCGAACGTATGTTCGTATCGATTTGTACGTGTCACGAAACATTAGAATACACCCGACTACACGAGTATTTGTGAATGCTAAAGTTTAACTTCCTCCACACAGTGGCACCCTTGTCAGGCGAGCGAGAGTCTTCAGTGAGACCGTGTGATATCCTCTTATATATTTAATTCAGGCTCTCCTCACTTTAACTTCTTGATAGTCACGTTATTTGCTAATAAATCAAGAAGTTCGTGTTTATAGGCATTTTTCTATTTTTAGCTTTAGGCTTTTCAGTAGCCCTCTCTCATTATGGATTTTTCCTTCCGAAAACTATTTATTTTCAGTTCGTTTTACACCATCATCATGAGTGAAGTGGAGGCGTAACACCAAGGTGGATGACGGTGGTTTTTGAAGAGTTACGCAACCTCGCCCGCTTGGCAGTTTAGAAATTGATTTTAATTCGGTAGTCTTACAAGCAATGAAATGAAAATATGAACCCATTTTTTGTTTTCTCTTTTGCGTGCATAATAATTAATGGCCATGGCGTGGGGTGAACACATAATGACCGACTTTAATCGAACCTATTTTTGAAACTGAGGTATTTTGAGAACTCTGTACTGGATGGGATGGTGGGTTGATACTAGGCGAGTGCACGACGTGCCAGGAACGTAGATCTAATGGCACTTCTCATCATGTTCATGACTCACATGAAATATGCAATGACTTTTCGGATAAATGTTCATATTCATCGCATGGGTAGAGGATCAGAGTTAAAGTAAAACTAAAATTAACCCATATTTCTCCGATAGAAGCGCACTTGTCTATGCATGTGTGAATACTTTCATATTTCCTGTCTTATCATTGATGAATTTATTACGCTTCTCCATTCAAGCATTTTCTTCTTTTTCGTTTTCATTGTCAAACCCACTTTATTCCGAGTCACGAGTAAACAGGTTTAGCCATCCTTTTGCGAGACTAACTGTAATATATCATTGTTGCCGTGACCCTCGCCCTTAAAGTGAAATGTGTCCTCACTTTCAGCTCAACGACATAATAATTTATGACTCAAAAAGGGGTGTTTGTCCGGTGAATCCTAGGTGTGTATCCTTTGATGTGGGTGGTGGTGTAGGCCAAAGTAAATGAAAATACAAACCAGTGTCAAGCGGTTTTTATATATGTTGGATTATACGCTCGATGGTGATGACAAAAATGTCAACAACATAATCGAAATGGAAAGGAAAAGGGGGATGTTACAAGTGGTAACAAAGGGAATAAATCATATATTGAAGGAATGAATGACAGTGTACCTTATCACGAATGTCCTGTCTCATTTTTTCTCGCTCCTCTTCCATCTTGCGATGCTTCTCCTTTCGTCGTTCTTCGGCCTCACGGATGGCCTCCTGACGCTCCCTCTCCTCCTCCTCTGCCTTCTCTTTGTCATCGCCATCATCTCCGCCATCACCACCAACTGCGCCTGAAAAATATGAAAAAATTGATTTATAAAAAAATTTAAGTCAAAAATTTAAAGTCAATTCGCTGGCTTCACACTGAACTCACTAATTTAACAAATTTAAGCAACAATAGAAAATGTTAAGGTTCCCGATTAATGTTGGTGTGTGTGTGTGTAGTCTTCACTCAGGAGTGGGTGAGGTTTTAATTAAAATTGAAGAAAAACACGCAGCAGGCTGGGCTCTTCGCGGAAATCAGTAAAGTTTAAAATGAACAGCACTTTGGAGCCGAAGCAGTGCTAAGTATGTTAAGGGTTGCTGATGCTATTTAATGGACTAGCGATGGGGGATTGTTAGGTTAATTAAAATACTTTTTTGAATTTCCTTCCTCGGATTTGTTTGGTGAAACAATGTCGAACAGTTGAGCTTACTTAGGAAGTTCATGGGAACTCTGTACTGACGTAAGTATGCGCCACGAAATTAGTTCGGTGGTTGACGACGAAAATCTGGAGAACGCTAAGTAAGGGAAAATGCGCATATTTTACAATTTTGATGTAGAATATCTGAGGGAATGGAACTTGAGCTCGTTTCACACTAATTACGGAGAAGACTAATAATTTCAATATTCCTGGATGGACTTCTCAAGTTCATTCAAATCGTTTGTAGTAATAATAATCGCGATAGTCCGATGTGGAAGTGGGCCTAGTTACTACAGTAACCACATACACGTTTTGATATATCACCAGTTGATGTGGCCTACAGTTTTATGCAGACACCGGACGGCATTAGTCTCCCGAGAGGTGGTACTGTGAATACGAAAGTTATTTGTCTCATGAATTGAAACCGAGTGTAGGAGTCGACGCGCTCTCAATGTTCAGTATTTAATACAGATCAAGTTCATCGAATAAGGACTTCTCTCTTATCGATATTAAATCATGAGAAAACAGCAATCCTCTGATACCGTCAAAGAAACAATTCAGCTCAAATTTCAGTCAATCAAAACTGAATATCCGCCCAGAGATATGCACTTGAAGATGGCAAACAAGTTCACAAGTAATTTTATCCATCCTTCACACCTTATCAGGCAAACACACTTCAATGGCATCTCCTCCTCCATCGGTTCGAGTTTGTTTTCAAAACGGCTCAACCAAAAATGCTGAGCGTGTTTGTGATTGAAATGATTGCACAACAAAGAACCTTTCCGTCACTTTAACCCCCCGACCAACCCACTGAATGTCTCAAATTACTCACACGAGGGTGGCTTGGAGTTATCATTGAATGAGTACTTGATGTTATAACGATGTCATATACAAATTCATGCCGAACTTGATATCCTTTGACGGTTCTGGCTTACATGTGAACAAAACGTCAAAGACAAGCTTAGGAGTTGAGTTCACTGCTGTTTTGAATATGCTCGTCGAAATTCCCCTCTGCAGTCACAAACATCGTCGTCCTTCAAATGACATATGTAGCAAATCGTCGCCTCGAACAGTCCCCACCATGCTGCCCGAAAGAAATGATTCCAACGAAATCACTTCACTCCACCTCCTTGTTTACTTTAAAGCGAATTGAAGACTTCTCCAAAGAAAGTAAACCCAGACAGAGAGGTGTGAGGATTTCAATCACGAGATTAAATTACCCTTCTGCAAGCGATTTCGTTGTGTAATCAAATAATGACATGTGTCTCGTTTCTGTTCCAACGTAAAATTTCATTCACAAGCTCCCCCTGGTGTATCGTGCATGGTCTGACAACTCGCTCCCTCCCAGGAACCCCAAGAAAAGTTATAATTCTGTGGCAGAGATGAGGAGTTTACAACGTCAATGGTGAAACGAACGTAATCGTTCATAGTTCGTCGATGTGAAGGCAAAAAGTGTTGGCAACCAACATTAAACGGTTGTTGCCACGAAACAAAGGATCTCCCGGATAACTACTCGTATGTGTGTACATTACTTTCAGTGTTTGAGGGAAGTATTCCTCCGGCAACTGCATACGGTTCGGTGAATTGTTTAACTTGCCGTTGGAGGGTTTGCAGTGAATGGTGCAGCTGTAATGTTCATTGTTTCGCTTCTGATATGGATATGAGTTGCTAATTGTCAAACAATACTTCACCTTTAGCTCCTTATGTCGAGAGAGAAACTGGAAAATACTAACACACATAGTTTGCTTGGCATTTTGCGAATGCTTGAAAGAAGAAAATGCTCAGCAAGAATGTAAGCTAAACTTGTTCGTTTAAGCTGATTGACCAAAGAAAACATCCCTAATAGACCAGAAAAACTTCTGATGCCTGAAATGAGGTAAATACTCAGATCGACTCAAATATGTCAACACCAGAGCTGGGAACACATACGAGAAGAGTATTATTTCGGAGCCACATTATCAGGGTCAGCAATCAAAAGCAGAGTTTCTATGTATCGCCTTTGCATGAGCGAGCCATTTATGCGTGACGCTGGATCTGACACAACAACATCGTTGGTTGTTCGCCGCAGTTGCCAGCTTAGGCATGTGTCGCATTATGCCAACACGTATTAGAACCGAAGCACATTCTTAACAAATTTTGTATTCTCATCAATTTATTCTCTGTTTGCGTTCTCATTATTTCCTCAAACACTGCCAAGACAAACATCGGTTAAGCATTTCTCTGCATTCCAGCCACCTACATCAACCAGTTTCCCCCCGTGCCGTTTTGGGTTCTAAATGAAACATCTCACAGTGTGTTTGTACGAAGAAATTTAGTATGCCTTTTGTGCTGAAGACGAGGTCGAATTGGGGTCAAAACTTGAACGTTGGGCGCAATCTACAAATGTACCGTCCATACGCTGCCGTGCATGCATATATTCATGCATATCGCCCCATGTGCGATGCGTGTGTGCATGCGAAATGAGGCTTTGAAATCGGGTTAGATACGACAGTCTTACGTGTGTGTGTTTAACGATTTTCTGCAGCCACCCCCTCATTAGGAGTGTGCTATCCAAGTTTTGAACTGAACGCGCATTTGAATGGTCACCATCTCTGTCGCCGTCCTCGTGGCACACCACAATTTTGTTGCAAAACGCCCGATCCGAGGGAGCGAGGGTGTTTTGAATTTTTGAGTGCATTGGCGTAGCACAAAATCGGTGAGCGAACATGAGGGAAAATGAAAAAAAAAATCGATTTCATCCCCCACCGTATGAGGCCTAGTTTCTGTTTGAGGAGGAAAGAAAGAAACGGGAGAAAAACGATTGAGAGAATAAAAGAAATAAGGCCAAAGAAAAGGCATGAACAAAATGGAACTACACCTGAATGCATAGAGGTATTCCCAAGGTTGCCTTCATGGCACAATGCTAATAAGTGACTCTGTGTGCTCTGTACATGGGGGTTACGTAAGTGCCAGAATGCTATCCCACTGCTGGCACAACGGCCGTGCTGCTTTGTGCCTTGTGTTCGGTGGAAAGTGCATGGGGCATGTGTTTGGCCTTCTTTAACTGAGGTTTTCGCGGCACCCAAGGGTGTCATCGCCATTGCGCTAACGTGCTCGTCGTGATGGTAGTAGCATAAGTCAGGCATTTTTCACGTGAAATTCTAAAGCTTTGTGGAATAATGAGGATTTTCCTAAGTTATTTTTTTTTTTAAGGCATATACTTGTGCATATGCGTAGGGGGAAGGGAGGGGGGCAGGTGGGCAAATGAATCAAGCGTTTGTTTTGTTTTTATCTTTCTCTTGTACCCTTAGCTGACTAGAATGGTGAACAGTTCCTTCAAGTGCCTGAAGAAAGCGACTAGAGCGACTGCAAGACATTTTTGCTTTTGATCACTCGAACGGAGAATGCATTTCAAGTAAATAAATGTATGAACATAAGCCTATTTAATTCACGTAAGTTACTGGGACTCCACAAGCAGCATGAAAATGCCTCTTAACAGTCGAGCTAACAAGTTCCTCACCTCCACTTACTTTCGCGTACGCGTTCAAGTTTAAATCACCTGCAGCCGGAAGATCCGCAGAAATATCATCTTATTTCCGGATGACTAGCCTGCATACATTTATAAACACAATCGTGAAACGCAAATACAAACGATGAAACCTTTCGCAAATAAGTTCATTAAAACTTTGTCTCCCAGCTATCATCCACAGAGAGATGACGTCGTCACTTCACAACAGCGCCGACGGGGGGTGTTCACTGCACACTGCACAAGAAGCAAACTTTGTCCCACTTTATGCTCACGTTCCTTTCATGCCCACTCCATTTGAAGAAAGAAAAGCTTCTTACTACCCGGAAAACATTCCAACGCCCTTGCTTTGCCTTCCGTCCCATGACTCAGGCACATCTATGCGCTGCATAAAATCAGTACAAGAACCATCTTGCATGAATATCTGTGCTGAGTGGACGTCATCAGAATGTTGTTGTCGTAGACTAAGGATCCCATTAATCCTGAACAACAATTTTGCACACGTTTCACTTGCAGTAGAGAATATACAAAAACCAAAAATAAAAAAGAAGAGCAAAGCCCAACTACCAAACACACACACAAGAGTATGCTTTGTGCTTGCTATGCAAATAGAAACTCTTTACAGAGCAGGGCCATAGACTAGGGCCTACCACATGGAGCTGTCTGGAGCGAAAAGTAGTCCATTCATCCATCCATCCAACCAGCCTAACCATTCATCTGTCAGTAAATCAACTTTTCCTCGTCCTTCCTTCCTGCTACTTCCCAACGCAGCAAAGTAGGAAGCCCCATAGTCATTGTGAGTGTATGTACACTCGGATGCAAGTGGGCTCGGCATGGATAGCGTTGGATAGTAACTTTCAGCTCGGGAAGGAGCAGAGAGCATGAAAGTGAAGAAAAAAGTTGGGGCAAATAAAAAATGTTCAACTTGAATTAGGTTTTCAATTTTTTTATGTTCTTTGTTGCTTCGTGCCTCAACCATCATCTTCTTCATCTTTGGGTGGTGGTGTGTTCACCTTCCCGTTCTCGTTCGTCGTTCGCTAGAGTTTCTTTGAAGTGAACAAAAAAATAAAGAAAAAGTTAACAATCTATTTGATATTTTCCTCAGAAAGTGTGTACGCATTTTTCTGAGAAAAACAAGACACAGGAAATCCAAGTTATCGCAGGGAAGATTCAAAAAAATGGGGAACAAGAAAAAGGAAAACTTTCTGCAATATCTGCAATTAGTCAACGAGCTGCTAGAGTTGCATTCTGTATCCGAGAAGTGAATGCAACTGATGATAATTTTCACGAAATACTTCGGTCATCACGAGAGAGAGAGAGAGAAAGGCAGAAAACGTAAGCCTTTTCCGACATTTCATTTTTAATTTGTCACGAATTCACAGAATTCATCTTTATTCGCTGTATTTCAAGCTGACTTATCGCCAGATTGCCTTGAACTACAATCGACCGGCTGTCGGTTTAGTTGCGAGACTAGTTCTGTGACAAGCACTCTAAATTTGTAATCAACTCATAGTGGCTTATCAGTCTGACGATAGTCTGAGCATATGGGTCATTCTGTGTGCACTGTTTTGGTTGTTTCAAGCGGCCGTTGAGTGAACACAGCATGGAAAGCATTCATTTCTCGTCTTTATAGCAGACACTACGAATTGTGCTTTTCGCAATTGAGGACAGATACCAAATCAGATCAGCATCAGATGGCCGATGGATGAATGTTCGTTGATGTAACTCTCGCATGACATCACCGAATGTGATTAATGGATAGATGGACAATGAAAAAGGTGCTCAAAAGATTAGGCGATGAAATCAAGTACGTGGAAGGAATGACAGGCGATGGTGTACATACATGCATATGTGTGTAGCTGGAGTATTGTATGTAAGACAGATTGCCCATAAAATTTGGAAATTAATTAATTAATGGACTTGAGCTTCGTGAGCACTCATGAGGGACTATGTTCATTGTGGTAGATAAACGATTTATGAGGAACCGTGGCATCGATTATTTTTCTGGATATTAAAGACTATCTGCATCTCTTTGAGAGAAAAACATCTTTAGCCCTGTTTGGGTTGAGAACATCTTATGGAGAAGATTCGTGTTGAACACATGAATGACACGAAGAGCCTTCGATTCTTAGTAAACCAACGTAGCAGAAGATGTCGACGAGAGGGGGAAAGACCTCAATCAAGAGAGTATTCTGAGTTCACAAGAATTCAATTCAACAAAACAAAGTACAGCGATTATGTAGCCCTTTTAGCAACCGAATCGGGTTGACCTCCTATCACCTCTTTATCAAGAACAGAAAAATCTTCAAAGCACACACTCACGCACACAACACAGCTTTCATGTTTGCTTTGCGTCGTTTTTGCCCGACGGCGGCTTTGCGATGACCATTAGTTTAAATTTGACGTTCGAGGTTTCTGCTATTTGTTCTGACAATTCCATCAGTTTTCCCCCATCGTTCGGTTGAATCAAAACTTGTCGCCATTCGTTGCATGCGTGAGGAAAAAAAATGCAAATCCTATTTTGACCGTTAGTCGAACGAAGAATCTTCTTTGTCGTGCGGGTGTGTGTGTGCAGCTGTGTTGCATAATTAAAAAAGTTCGAAAGCGAGTACGTTTTCCGGTTGTCCAGAGCACGAGATAAACTTTTTCAATTGCGACAACCACAAGTGCGGGAACATGCTGTCCAGAGGTTTTGGGAAAAACAATCGGATATTGTCATTAACAATTTTTATTGTGGCCTTTTGCGGTGCGGGCAACATCTGGTGTTTGGCAGACGATTTATGGAACAGCACCGTGTCTGAGGCGACTATAAAGTTTATCCGGGAATTGGAAGCTAGTGTGGACAGCAGCAAGCGGCCATGTGATGACTTTTATGGATACATATGCGGCAAGCCAGACACATCGCAGCTATTTCCGAGCCGTCCCAGTGAAGAGGAATTATTTCAGAAATTCATCACGCATCAGGATGAGGACCAACTTCTGGATGTCGAATTAAATTTGAAGCGATTCTACGAGTCATGCAAGGACGCCCGTGGGGTTGAGCAGCTGAAGAGCTCACATTTGTACCGAGTCAGCGGCGGATGGCCGGCAATCGAAGGGGAGTCGGCAAAACGTCGCGAAGCACCCTCATGGGTACATGTTATAGCCTCGTTCCATGACTTGGGTCTGAACTATTTCTTCAAGCATCGCGTTGAGATCCAAAGCAACAAGAGACACGTATATTTGGAGGCGAATGTGGATGTAAAGTTCTCTTTAAGGAAAAACATTCAGTTGGCGGAAGAACTTCTGGACAGCTATGGGGTCAATGCGGTAGAAGCAAGGTTAGTTGCTCTTGATTTCCGCAGCCTCGAGAGCTACCGCAGGGAGGTGGCAAAGGACGCAAGTGTAGCTCCATCAACACTGACATACAGTGAGTTCAAAGCGAAGTATGCCAACATTGATTGGGACGCTTACTTCCGCCGCATACTGGGCAAACCCCTCAGAGACAGCGACACGCTGCACCTGGCTGACGAAAAGAAACTCGAACGAATGTTCAGCATACTCTCGAGGACTCCTGGGGCACGCCTGCTGAACTACTTGTGGATAGACTATCTTCTTGACAAGGGCGCAGCCGACTGCGTTGCACTTGCGCGACAGTACTTAAAACCCGTCTACCGGCATATTGTGGAACGCTCCACGATTGACAAACGGCGCATCGCTAAAATTTTCTCCGACATCGGCGGCGTCTATAAATCACTGCTCTTCGAGTCTGTGTGGATTGATGAGATTTCGAATGAAAAGTCAAAGCTGTACATGTCAAGGATTATTCATACGACGCTCAACGGCGACACTGGACTGGACTCTGACTACGTCGGCTTAACTATGACGAAGAAGAATTTCTATCGCAATCTGGAGAAGTGCCACCGATTGTCCCAGAACACCGTACGCCGGAACCTGGCAGCCTCGTCAGCGTCACTCACCGATTTATACGAATTCTTCATGGGACCCATGTACCGTGAGTTGCTGGTTGAGCCGCTCTACTACGGATCGATTGGGGAGGCGTTTGCTGAGAAAATGATTGAAGGCGGTGGCTCGACTTCGACAGCCGGCAGCTGGCGCAGCAGTGATTCAGACGAGAAGTTCGCAGAGTTTGAGAGATGCTTACAAGCGCAGAGTCCCAGTTTCATGCCTTCCAACTTGAAGCTGAATAGCTTAGTGCGGAGAATATTAGCCGAACGGCAGACATTCATCGCCTTGCAGAATTGGATGAATGGCAATGCGGACGCCCTGCGCCGGATTGGTGAGCTGCTGTCTACGGTGGACGCCGGACTCAGTTTGGAAAAGCTGTACTTCTACACATCGGTTCGCCCACACTGCGCCGAAGGGCAGGAGTTCGTCAACACATATTTGAAGAATTCACCCGATTTCGCAGAGGCATTCGCCTGTCCGAGAGGTACTGCGTTGAAGCCGAATAAGACCTGCAGTGTTTTGTGATGCTGAACACTAGTTTATCGAATAAATGTATCATTTTGAATCTAAGAGGAGCTATTTTTGCAGTTTCATTTTGTTCTGAACACCAAACTTGTTCTTATTTTACAACACTTAGCACAAGACCCGATCGCTGACGACGATTGGAGAGTCACTATATCTTTAAAGGTGGTTGCTTACTTTTAAGAGCACACGAAATATTAATCACACTTCCAACGTGCAGCACTTTAATCCTGCAGATGCAGTGGAACTTACTTTGTTCGTGTGGTGAAATCATCCGTTTGCACAAGAACCCACAGAGTAACTAAAAGTTGCGAATTCGAATACATAATCCCGATCCGAGCACCAGTGTGCAAACAGCACAAATCAATTTTCCAGCAGATACCTTAATTAGTTCTAAAACTATCTCACAGTATAATCGTGTGCTCTGGAAAGTGTACTCATATCTGCTTAATTAGTTTGTCCCATGGACGGGGACGTGGACGTGTATCGTGACAATGTCGTCCTTTCGCCACTTTACCCACCACCCATTGTGTGCGTGTATGTGTGTGTGTTGCCTTTGATTTTCGAAGAAAACTTTCTAATTAATTTTTAATAAAATAAAAGCAAAAATCAATATCCTTTCATGGGAAGGAGGGGGACTAAACTCGTCCACATCAGCGTCAACGTAGTGCAAACGTGAACGTTCGTGGGACCAAGTAAACCATTGTTTCAGCACAAAAAGGACAAAAAGGATAACCTCCTTCGTTGTCGGTACTGTCCATCCGTAATTCCATAATTACCACTATAGTCATCAAATGGTATTATGAAAGTAATTGACAACTGTGCTGTCGCAACGCAACAGGGCAACAACACGTCTAACCATCTATCCGTCGAAGTGATCGGTCTCTCCGCCACACCAACCCACACTGAAGTTGTGTGAGGTGTGGGTTCAGAGTGACGCCCCAGTAAGGGGTTTGAGTGGGGTGGCTTGGTAAGGGATATCCTCTCCTCTCCGGTTGGATGTATGCGTCGTCCATCGGTAATTGGACGGAAATAAAATTGAAGATTACCAGGAAAATCGTATTAAAATATTATTTCTCTGCAAATGAAAATGTTTTGGACGTCTTCCTCAGACTGAAGGCAATGGTGTGGTTTGTCCGTATCCCCTAGAGCTGGAGATACATGACCTGCAGGAAGGGATTTTCAATTATTAACAGATTTGCAGCTCTTGAACGGGCGCACGGGCTAATGCTATTTAAAGGAATGTGTCCTCTTTTAGAGCAGCTTTAATTCGCTGTCTGGAGTGATTACACTGGAGTTGCGTTTACAGTGCTGCGCCTTGTTGGTCACTTTATCTCTTAAATGTAAGCACTTTCTTCTAATTTTGTTTAATTTATGTAATTTGTGTATATTTCATTTTAAGGCTTTAAGTTTTGACAGAAAAAAATACTTTTAAATGAATCCTCAGGAACTAGAAATGATCAACCTCTTCCATTGAACTGAACAAGACGAAATGTACAGATTTCCGACATCGCATGCAAGACACATAGGCTAGCTTTAAAAGAGTAAAAATTGCCAGAAAGTAGTCCATACAATTTTTCGGCTGTGTACTTTCCACTCATGGGTGGACAAAAGAACTGGGTTGAGAATTATTCGGGTTAATAGTTAAGCCATGGCTGGTTTTAGGGTCCCCTTTTCGCTTTTTGTTGATGACGTTTCTTTTTTTTTGCAACTTTTTGTGAGATGCATAACGCAAAACCCATGGGCTATTCTTTATGCGAGATGAAAGCAGTTCCTCTTTTCTATTATTGAATTCAGAATTTGGGTCACGTATGCGACTCGTGTACTTGTGCTGGTGGTAGTGGGATGAGTTGTATTCAGACAATTTTTCTTCTGAATAAAAACACTGAATGACTTCAAGTATGAATGCAAAAATATAGCAAAATAGAAATGATGATGTTTGTACACTGTTCAGGCATAAATACAGAGAGAGAGTACAAGTTCAGGCGGTTGTATAGAACAGTCTAACTAGTTCTAAGAAGTATTTTTGGTCAATTCTGATATTAGCTGCCATTTGTTTTCACCTCGAGACACACAAAATGCCAAACGATCCAAACGACATCTGTTTACATTCAGCATGTCTGGTTGCATGCGCTTTCTTAAGGAAGCACTTAAGAGACCCACGACAAGCACATGTGTGTGTATCCAGAAAGGAAAATTCAATTTAATATTCAGATTGAATTCAGAAACAAAATCAATTATTTTGTACTTTTTCCCCCCTCGAAGCGAAACTTCAACCCTCTTCACCATCCCACCGTTCTTCTTTGAAACTGTTTACTCGCTTTGAATACAGCTATGTTTTGGTGAAACGTACCTCTGAATAGAAAGGTTTGCATGTATGTATTTCTGTGCACATATATTTTTTAAAAGTAATCAATATTCCTCATGCAGAGGATTATGTGCTCATACAAGCGATGCGGATTTTATTTAGGTTAAGAGTCGACATTCGAACTTTTGAGTATTCATCCTGGCACTCATTGAACCACCTATGACAGATCTGATTCTCTCAACAAAATGAAAAAGAAAGAAAAAGGGAGACGAATCTAGATTGCTCTCAATTTTTGTCATTTATTACACTTGATGACACATTCATACAAAAAGGATGAAGAGCAATCCGCCCAGCCATCACAGCACAACATAATGGTTGTAAGGGGTTAAACAATACCTTGCCGCTCCCAATCTCATATTTTTGCGAAGCTTCTCCTCAGTACTGACTGTAGAACACAGGTTGTACCACATTGACATGACATGACGTTATTGACTTTTCGAAAACACTCTGCATTCGTTCTTGTTTTGTGAATGATGACGATAGCAAACACGGAGGAGGATTGAAGGATGAGGATTGTCGGATTGGGGCGAGCAGAAGAACAGTTGAAAGTGTTTGGATAACAATCGTGGATCAACTGGAGGGAATTTTGATTTCAGGATGGCTGCTTATTATTTTACAAGAGTACCCTAAGCATTGTTCAAAGTTTGCTTGACAATTGTGGATCAATTTGAGCAAATTTGGGATATCAATTGAAGACGGTCGCCTGTATTTTTTGCATCGGGGGCGTGCAGCTTCTGTGTAAGGGAAATAAGGCATTTTTATTTGTAACCTTTGTAGTGGGAATCTTCAGATGAATAGATATTTGTAGTAGCACAACTTTGAATTTCATTAAATGATGAATAATTTGATTAAGTCCTTTTTCAATTTAACCATTCTGTCGATAGATGTTTTAAGGACTATCCATCAATGGAATAGGTATTCGATCTCATTTATCACTTTTTGTGATGAAAGCTCAAAAAACACACTGAGCGAGTGTCAAAAATGAGTTAGATGCATTCAGACAATATTTCCTCTCACCAAAAACACGGAATGATCGTGAAAGTCTCGAAAATGGATCCCGAACAAGAGCGGTCAAGCACACACAATTTATCATTAGCATATGCTGAACAGAAACGTCTACAAACTTAACTGTGGAGACTTATTCTGACAAAGTACGGTGATATTGCAAAATCTTGGTGCAGTGAACTCTTCAAATAGCTTCTCAAGCTCCATCAATCAGAGTCGGCATAAAACTGCTTGACCCATGAGTGAACTCCCTCAGCGCCCCTAGGTTCATTATTATCATAATATTAATTTTAGGCCAGTTCTGCAGATACACTGATCGGTGACCGAACATATAAAAATTCAGGAAATGTGTTAATGCTTGATTTTCAGTTCGTTGCAAGTCGATGCAAAAATGACCGAAAATTTAATCCTGCAAATATAGCGTTTATTCTTCTCTATATTTGAGGACATTCAAAAAATAAATTATGAACGATTGATTCACCATGAAGCTGTAATGAAATATTTAATTATTCATTTAAAATCATTAAATGCTATAAGTTAAATGAAGGAAATATTTATTCAATCCGAACCACTTATCATTTAAATAATACATTACAATTTATACTCATTCCCAGACAAAATCTGAATATGCCTCTCAGCCATTGGCTGACCTAATTTAAACATTAATCATACAGTGATTGACTATCTCATTATCAATGTAGATATGTGATTTGTACTTTTTGTACTTTCGTGGAAGCGCAAAAAAGTGTTCATTCAAGTCATGTAATGGACATCTGAAACAGAAGTTGGCAACATCCCATATCACTTGTGCATCCGATGACCTGGATTCAAATTGAATTTTTTACTGCACATCCCATACATAATTCACTTTTTTCCACCATTTTGCAAAATGGTTGCAATTTTGAATTCAACAAATCATTGCAGTTAATTATTTGCCGTCAGTGTGGGAGTGAGAGTCGACTTAACTGAACAATACAATACATATAGCTTATTGACAAGCGATGTTTATTTAATTCTTAATTGATTTGATTTCTTTTTTGTTTAGTGCAGAGTAAATTTATTCAAAATGTTCTGCAATTTTTTTGGGGGGGTGGGAATCAATTAGTGATGTTGACTGTTAATCAAATAGTATGCCAAATTGTGACGTGTGTGAGGATGTGGCTTGCACATGCTTAGATTAAATTCCTACGGTATATTCAATATTTGCTTAGTTGCAGGGAAACAAAAAAATCCGATTTTAGTTCAAGCTGAAAATTGATATTTTTTTTGCAGGATTTGCTGTTAATGTGAAGGGATTAGGGAGACCGACTGAGTTGAAAACATTGATTGCGAATATTGTGCTGCTAACCCGACATGCATGGTGCGGCTTAAGAGTGTATCGAAATGTGTGGTTTAATTAAATGATGGTCAACCAGGGTTTACATAATTGATTTAATTTGTATTACTAATCTGATTTAAGACTCTGTTGTTGCTGAACTGTGCGACTTTAAGGTGGAGGAAAGTTAAATGCAGCAAGTTTGCACTCACTGGGTTGTTGGCTTTTTCATGGTTTTCAACAATATCTTCGATATGTTCACAAAATTTGCATACATTTTCTCACATTTGATTGATTTAACGGTTATTTAAGAGCTCAATAGTGCAAAGTAGCCAACCATCTGGAAATGAATAAATTCAAAGCATTGATGATGGGACAAGAATTTATGCCAGTTTATTACCACATTTTGTCCTTAGTTATCGAATGAGATACATACTCTGACATATGGAAGCAAAGAAATTCAAAAAACTGTAGTATGTGCCTGAGTTTCTTTAATTTGGCCAACACGTAAAAAATGCATTTCACAGCCATTCTGTAAGCTTCTTAACTTCTTTATAGAGAAGAGACGTCTAATCATTTACACAAACTTTCGCAAGAGTTTGCCTTTTAACGCATTGCCCGTATGCACTCCTAATGACTCTTACTTCAGAGGAAAACCCTTGAATAAAACAGTCTTCTCAAAGTTGTACTCTACTTTGCAAGTGAGGAAAACACAAGCCGAGACAAATCTGTGTGTCGCACAACGAAGAGTATAAGGGGAATTTTGAAAAAGTCTATAGATTTATGTATCTAGTAGTTTTCTTTTTTCCTTTTTCTTTTTAGTTTATTACTCTGCAACATTGGCATAATGCCAAGAAAACTTGTCGAGAAAAGGACTTGACGTTTTCATCAACATATCTGTGTGTATATTCTTCGGCATGAAACTACCGCATAGAAAGTTTCTGTATTATATTTTATTTATTTTCAAGGATACGTAGTGTTTTCTTCTTTTCTTTATGATTTTGGAAAGTGTACAAAAGGACACTGGACAATGAAATGTATGCGTTTTAGTTATGCTGCGTACTTATTCTTCGTTTCTACGAGAAGCACTCTAACGATGCCAAGTTGTATCTTTAAATTACTGGAAGCTTGTCTACAGTATTTACATGAGGTGAGGTGTAATCTAAGGACTAGACAATTGTCATGTGTTTTTTTTTTTTGGGGAGTGTACTTGAAGGATTACTTGGAGGGTGGTTGAAAACTCCTCTCATGGTGTTTGCAAAACCTACTCATTTGTTCACATTTCTTGGCACTGTTCTGATAAATTACACACATGTTTCATATTTTCTAGAAATAAAATAAATTCTATAAAGCAAGGACAAGCGAGTCATGTTGTAGAACTTCGCAACGATTCTAAACGGCTTCAATTTTATACTAAGCATTTTTCAGTTCCCATCTGTTTCCGAAAATAGTCCCGAAGTGCATATTTTATTCTAGATGTTTTATATTTTTCTCATATTTTTAAGGCATCGAGTATAGTCGAAATGTACGTATTACGCTATGCTCTGTGAGATTCCAAACAAGAAAAATAAGCCATTCTTCAAGCGTGACCATATAGCTCTGAAATGGCATATTTTTTGGCAGTTTTCTGAATCAAATCGTGAGTATAACATTTCCATGTATCAGGATAATTTCACTGGCTTACTTCAAACTCAAACGACAATTTGACCTATTGCCCCACTTATGGACTAAATGTATACACAGTTTTGGTAAGCTGAGCTCAATATATGCGTTCAATTGACACGTACATTTGCGTACCACTCAACCATATGTTGGGTGAGTAATTGAATTTGTCAGAACAAAGGAGAAGATTTATCCAGCACTAACAATGATTAACTCTATACATGACACATCAATGAAAACGGAGCTCATTCTGCTTGAGTAAATTTCGATTCAAGTTAGTTGTTAAATTTTGAAGAGGTTTAATTCGGTCTGTCGTCTGGCGTATTTCAGCAGACAAGACATTTGCCAAAAGAGGCTTGCTGAACTGAAAAAAATGTCAGTTTTTGAAAATACTGAGAATGGTGAAGGCAAGGAGTTCCCTGCAATATTCAGCAATTCGTGATTTTGGATGACAACATAAATTTCAACACTCTGCAATGTCAAAGCATGCAAAAATTCTATTTCTCGTCTCAATCTTGAACTGATTTCCACTCCCATCGGACACTGCACAGAACACAAATTAGATTTGCTGCAGAGAACTAACATATGCACTTGCCCATCGACTTACTGTCGACAATAAGAAACAAGAAAACTGCAATATTCACTTATAATCGAGCCAAGAACAGCCACACGAAAGCAACCCCACTTGTATGTCGACACCGACAAGTTCTTCAAATGCACCCCATTGGCATCGTTACCGACATCGTGTTCATCGTAGGTTTCGCAGAAGTCTCTCAACACACATGCACATTGCCAAGCATATGTTTATGCAATTAAATTCTCACTAAAGTCGTCTCACCACATAAGTTATAGTTTAGAAAAAATAATAAATTTATTCGCAAACACCACCGTGAAATACCAAAAGCCCGATATGAAAACCACTAACACACAACACACCATATGGCAAGAGACTCGACACGAAAGGAAAAAAAAAAAATTTAGAAAAAAAAATATTTAAAATACAGTTAAATAAATATTTTTTACTTAAATATTAACTTTGGAAATGTTGTTAAAAAAATATTTTTTATTCTCATACCGTACCAATGAAATTCATATTTCCTTGGCGCTTTCACTGAATACTAGCTCGCCAAGAAGTCCGTCTTGATATGAAGTTTTGAAATGAAATTCAAAAAATTTCAAAGAGCTGCTGGTTCTCACTAGAAGACCACACTTGCACTGACGCACTTTGTGCACTGAACTAGAATCCATCCTGGCCGAATGTTGTGTACTCTAGGTTGGTAGTAGAAGCAGAAGTCGTGCCAACGTGCTGTTGTTGTAGACCGTACTTGTACTACTACTATTGCCGTTCGATGATGGTGTACTACTATTTGGTGTTGTTCTCTGCGTCATCGTCGTATGTGGTATGAGATGATGATGATGTCGTGGGTATTTTATTTGAAACGTACTACTAAATAGAGGACACCGCGTGCGTCGTCGTCAACGTCAGTGGGACAATTCGATTTTGTTCCTCAGCGTGCGACTAAACTAACCCGAACGGAACTTTGAAGACGTGTGTATAGAAGTGAGATGATGGTTAACTTTTATTATATCTTTCTGCAATTTTTTCCCGTCGTTTTGTTGTTGATTTTTCACAGAGTTCTGCTTGTGAGAACTCGAATGGACCAGCACGGATGTTATGATGTTTCGGAGTAAAGCTTTTCAACGAGAGTAGGAGTTTTCATTACTCCTAGCGGGGTTTTTATATTTTTCGCAGTTCATCGATGGGAATCCTTTTCCCGTAACGCTGTGGGGAGTGAGTGAAATGGACAGATGAGAGATGTGCATGTGACACAAAAATACACGAGACAGCAACAACAATGTCCATGTGGGGTATATGCTCACAAAAGGAATTCCTTATGGTTTGGCCCAGAGAAGTCAGAAGGCATCTCAATATGGCTCTATATGCGAGAGAGGAAACGGTTGGGAAAGGTAGGAAGGATCCGCGCAGTAGATCACATGGCACAGAGAGTTGGCGCTCTATTGTGTGCCATGCGGTTGAGATCAAGAGCAAGAGAGAAAGGATAAGAGGGTAAGAGCTCTTACGCGCATGCTACTGTCCGATGAACCGACGGTTAAGAGGGGCGGAGGAACGCCATGCAGTGGTTTTCCATTCAATAAGCAAGAATGTACTCGACTGCGCAACTACCCCCACTCAAGCTTTCCCAATCGAATTAATATTATTCTCGCTCTCTGCGATGAAGCCATGAACCTGCGCAGTGCGAAAATGGTACGTGCTATGTAAGTGGTTTGCTGGCAGTGGTGCCAATGTTGAGGAGGAAAAACTTTGTTCTCGCTCTGACACAGTGAGAACACCCCGCTACATGGCTGTGCGTGGGGAAATTTTGTTCATTTTGCTACCCCCGAGATGGGGTTATGTACAAGTTGACATTCCGAATGAGGGGGTTCGTGAGTTCGTCATGTAGTTCTCAGAGAGAGAATGTGGTCTCTTATGCTCTGAAAAATTCCAAAGGACCTTTGCGTACGTACGTACATAAGGAAGTTACATTCTAAGCATACTTTCGTGACTGACTCCCCTCCACGTTGCTCTTCCGCCTTTCTAAGCAAATCACTTGGTGATTATTATTCCCTCAGCATGAACCCATAGCTGAAGCTATTCCCTTCGCACACATTATTATGCGCGCGTAGGAAAATCTGCGATTCCAGATTCGTTGTTCCTTGCACAAATGACTTCTTCGGGGTTTTTTTTTAGCTTCCTTTTTATTAACTGATTTTGTAGTTACGCACTATGCGAGAGTATGTACATTGGTATGTACATAGAGGCATACACGTTCGAAGATCCATGGTCAGGCTTCCTTCAAATACTTCTGTCGCACATTGCAGAACAAAAGGAAGCAGCGAGGCGAGGACAAGTACTCCCATGAATTTATTGCGTGAGGATATGCGGATTTTGACCTTAAAAAAACATATATATTTCATCCTACCACCATGCTGGCACTAGAATGAGGAGGATGGACAATTTAAGTGAAATTTTTTCTTGATTTTAATTTGTTTGAAACTTATTGAACGTGAGTGGTGTCCCTACACACTGTCAAGTCGACTACTTCCACATCGTTCCCTCACACCCTGGCAATGGGAACGTTTCTCGCCGTTAACACCCCCTTGGGTTATGTTTTAAAAATTAGATCACGACAACAATTGAAAAATATTTGCTGGGGTTTTGTTGGGAATTCTATTTCTCCCATGTGAAATCATCCCTCCGATCCCCACCCCTGCACTAAAGTGGTGGATTATATCATATATTCTTTTTTCATTTCATCATAATTCATCTTCTATAATCGCCAGGGTCCTTTCGTCAGTGATGCCAGAAATGGAAGAGAGAAGTCGCCCTCAATGAGATGCATAAGGAGGCTCACGTTTTGCACATTAAATGCGCTGTGACAGGACGTGACTCTCTTGTGTAAAACAAAGTCCAACTCCAAATGGAATTTCGCAATTCCACGGAATTACATTTAGAATACAGGGTGACATTATAATAGTGAATATGATGGGGTGCCCTGGAGGGGGGAGCGGTTTGAATGTGTGTGACTTAAAGAATGAATACATACTCGTACAGCATGCGGAAGATATTTAAAGATTCATCTCCCTGTGAAACCGCTTTTATGGTTGTGTGACACTTTTGTTCGAAGGAATTCGGAACTTCAGTATGTTTGGGAATATTTCTTTTACCACCCATCCCCCCTGCCCCACCGCATCGCTCTGAGTGAGGCCTTACATTATGTGATCCCTTGAACAAAAAAAAAAAAAAACTGAAGAAAACAAAAACCTCGCACAGAGGATGAAAATGATTTCCTAGCAACGTGTCATGAATCCATAAGCAGCGCCTTAAAATGCGAAAAGGAAAATCTTATCCGCTGACCGAAAGCCAAATGTGTGAAATATAATGGCTATAATCCGGTGACATTGCATGTTCAGCACTTAGTGCAAGTACAGCCAATGGGGTGGAGGATATATTTATGTGCAGTGTTACTTAAGACTTTGAGTGCATGTCGATTGAATATAGATGACATTTCTGTTTTACAAATATGCTCAGAGGGGTTTCACAAGTTCTTTGTACCTCAAATATGTATAGCCGAAGATCGATTTTCAGTTTATGCAACGTAATGACAGACAGTTTGTATACCAAAATGAGTTCAATTAAGTGCAAAGCACCTCTCTCTAACCTGAGAGTCGATGCATCATTAAATCATTTCTACTTAAACTTCAAGTAGCACCCTTTTGCTTAAAAGGCGTTCCACAAAAATGCCCACCATTAGAAGATTAAACGTATTTCAAACTAACCCATCCATCCTCAAATGCTTCCTGAAAAATGTATACACCACTCAGCATTGGGACAGATAAAAGAAATGATTGTTGAACTATTTGAAAAGGTTTGAACATAGTTAACAAACCCCAGAGATATTTCTCATGATCCCCAAGGTGAATTCCTCTCAACAGCCTAAAGGTCTGAGTTCATAAAGGGGATTCTTTTGCACCCCACAAACTGGAATGTCAATGTAAGGCATTCTCGGATATTTGAAAAAGAATTAAACTTTTGAATTTCAACAGTCATTTGTCCTGGAGCTGTCTTCCTTCTATCTCCCCCCCCCCCTCCCCCCCACCCAACAAACACACACACACACATCGATCCTTTATTTTTATTTCATTCTCCATCAGGAAGTCGATAAGTAAACAAACTTGAGGTAGAGAACGAAAACGATTTGAAATTTAATTCAATAAAAAAAAGGATGCACCAAGAAGCCAACTTGGTATCCGCAATTTATTTTGGCCAAATGGTCGAGGAGGAAGGAATCATCCGGCTGATCAGCAAGTGTTACGAGTCAGCACAAATTTCAATAACGAACATCAAAATATAATCCCAAAAATGGAAAAACGATGATTGTGTAACTTTTGAGTCTGGCGAAAAGGGTCAGCAGCAATCCATCTGATCCCAATGCAATGATTGAAGAGTTTGTGTTTTTTTTTAGTTATTCTACGTTTCAGCGATTTTCTTTAATATTGTAGTCGTATATGGAATTTTGTTTAACATTAAATGTGAATTATTAAATTTTGTTTAAGGTCATGGGTGGGTTTTCGTTTCACTTGTGGATAGCAAGATGCCGCAGAGTGATTGCTTTGGGATCGGGTGTAAAGAAGTCACTCATACCCTGCAGTTGGCGAGAAAAGTCTTTATTTTACAGTCAATATGAGACGTTCAGTCTTAATAATCGATGTCACGATGAAAAGTGCAATCTGCAGGGACAAGGGGATATTGTATGTCGCAGCCATTCGCTTGCAAGTGAGTGGATAAATTCCAAGTGCATTCATCGTTCCTCCTACCTTTACTGCCAAACAAGAATCGAATCTCTTCTCTCGCCACTTGGTCAAAAGAGAAAGTGGAGCGCATAATGTATAGCTAGATTGTGCAGCAGCTCAATTACACAACGAAACTGAATTTTATTCTATTTTACATGAAGTTGTCAATTGGAACTCTTCAAAGAAGTATCAAATTCCATATGAACATCTTCTGCACTGTTACAAGATTCAATTTTCAGACGAATGTCAGCGATATTTGTAGGACGTGTTCCTGGCTTCAGTGACCGTCCAGACACTCTACTACGCGGTTCGCCCACAAATGCTTTAGTCTACCTTAAAACCAACTGTGAATGTTGAGTCGGTGATTAGGATCGAACGCTCTTTACTTTGTTGCAAGGCCAATCGGTGTAGCCGTTGGAAGCGGATAATTATAATACTATAGGTGGGCCTACAGTCCGAATAGAACCTGAACGCGAACTCTTCTACAGTACTACAAACCACTCATTTCTCATGAGTGGAAAACGAGATAACAATCCATTATTAAACGGAAAATATTATATTTCTTGTAATAAAGTAGAACTCTCTGAAATCTGTAAAAGTGTTCTTTTAATATATTTAAAGGGAAAGAAAAAAATGACACACCCTGAATTTAATGCAAGGAGTCGCCCAATAAAAGATGTAATTTTATATCGATAAAAAAGCTACATTTGTGTGAGACTTGAAAATGTATTTTTTTTATCAACTTAGCAAGGATTTGCAAAGAAGTATAAAATTTGCCAAATGTCTGTTAATTCTCTGTCAACAAGCATAGACGGTTGTCGTTATGCGACATTAGTTGCAATATAATCCTTTTTTGAAGCCCAGAGAACATGGCACGACTTATTGAAAAAAGTCCTCCTTTTTGACAGATATTTTTGTTCATATTTTCTTGCTACTTTTGGAGACTATTTTATATGAAACATACATATTCATATTTAGATGACAATCATGTGTGATTCTCATGAAAATCCACATCTAAATGCAGGAAGAAAGTACAGGAATGAAATTCCCATGAATTTGTCAGGATGCGGACACAAAACGACCATTAGTACATACATTAGTAAACAATTACTTCCCAGCCATAGGAACCATTTTAAGCGGCACTCCATCACAAAAAAATAGTTTGAAAAAAATGAGATCTAATTAGAGTTATCTGCTGACTCCGAACGGCCAACTTTGAGTGAGACGCTGTTTCTAGACAGTTGTACTCTTTAAACATTGTCAATTACTCGAAAGAGGTGGAGCCGTGAACATTATTTTTGTAGTATTGGGACTCAAACTTAGACGCCCAGGATCAAGTGCGTACGAGTCAATGCACATACCCACAACGCCACGGCCGCCACAGATCTAATTAAATGACTGTATAATGAAACGCATGAAATAGTAACGATTGCGGAAGTTAAGTTCGTGTTAAATATCCTCCGCAAAGAGATGGTGGTCGATTTCTATGACTCTTCATTTTCAATTTTGGTTAAGAAGTTCATAACCTGTGGCAATACCAAGGCGAGATATCAATACATTCTGTTATTTTGTCAATTGTTTCTTCATTGCTCGGTGACACTTTTTTTTTCGACTTTCTCAAATATTTCATCGGCAACACTCAGTTTTTCTTTTAGAGAATTTCGCATCACGTTTTTGCATAATGGCGTCTGTATTTCATATATACTTTCTTTGAGAGTTGTTGGATTGTATTATGTATTATACTTTATCCATAACATTGTTCGAAAGACTTAATTGGTGTCAAACCGTACAATTTCGGCGGCCAATTGAAGTCATTCCGAGAAGTTGCAAGTCAATTGCCACGCAATGGGAGCATTGTTGAAGAAGTTATTACAAGTGACTGCAAGCTGTATTTAGGATTTGTCTCAAAAATTAAAAACTTTTTTCAAAAACCACGCTTTTGAAATGGGTGACTCATTTAGACTTGTGTTATTCAATTGTATTTTTCGTTACAGATATCGCATAATTGGCCTCATTGTGCCGTCTTGGTCTTATTCAGTATTGTTTCACAAATCATCATAGAAAGACGGGCCCCTCAACGGCATCTCAAAACTATTCAGTTGCATTACGAAAATCACCGTTCTGTGAAAAAAATTCGGTGTGCAATTAGAGCAATACCGACATTCCGAGTCGTTGAATTTCCTAAAAGACCACATCCAGCCTGTAGTGAAGAGAATGCACCTTCAGCCGTAGTATTACCCGCGTAATTGAGCAAATACGAGCTCCGCTAGGAGCACTGATCCAAAATTGGATCTTCACAATGGACTGTGTACGGCGTAGCAACATTTAAATGAAATTAAATATATCCAAGAAGGAAATATAAGACACTGTCTTTGAGGGCATTATAAGGTTTTCACAATCCAAATTCATTCTGTGTTTTTTTTATAATAAAAAAAGTTCTTAGTGAATCACTCATTATTTGGCCTCATATGGTTAATCTACTAGACTCGTTGTTTCTTGGTAAAGACGTTCCAGTTCAACAAATTAAGAATGAAGGCAATCATATAGGAAGTCAAATGTATGAGGGTTCAGTTCAAGGAGCAAGGTCTTTCAAAAAATCTTACATTATCAAGATAAAAGAATAATAATGACAATGATAAGATACAACAGAAAATATTCAATAGCTTGCAATGATTCTTAAACTGAGTGCCGCCCAGTCATGGTAAATTCCTTAAGCACTCTCGCTGATTGGGTGTTCAAAACGACAGAACAAGCTTCAGTTCCACTTGCCTGTGTATGTCAAAGGCAATGTACAACGGCACATACTTCCCGGACTCATGTATTCCAAAGATATTCAGGAATGAATTAAAATTGTTAATGAGCATATACTGCATACATTTAAAAACTTAAGTCATAAAAAAATGTATGTGCCCGAAACCATTCACAACTGGAGAAAAGGTCACAATATTAAGGTAAACGAATAAAATTCCTTTTATGAGGAAATTCTGCAGAAATTCAACGCCACACCCATAAATTTGTTGGCTTGTGCGATTAGATAAAAAAAAACTATCAAGTATTTCAGGAATTGTAAATTCCTGCAGCCAGACTGTGTTGCTCTAGTTGCAACATCTGTGTACTTTCACAACGATTTTTTCAACAATAGAGCTTAACTTTACGAGTGCATAGAGTGACACATAAAATAAGTCATAAACCCCTCTTGGCCTCTAATGAGTCGTTGCTTCTTTTTTCTGACAATAAAATCGAGATAAATTTATCTGATTGCAATTGTCTTATGAATTAGACAGGTGATAGAATTTTGATACAACAAAGTGTTGCTTAAATAAACGCAAATAATTATTTGACGGATTTAAATTCATAAACATTTTCTTGTTCACATATCATTCCAGATATGAACCAGTCACTGTCCCCGAAGATGAGTTTGGTCAGGTGGAAGATCTCGCTCATAGCGAGCGATGTTAGGGGAGGAATAAAATCATCGTCGTATACGAAGTCAAATGCAATGTCCCAAGTACATACTTGCTGCAATTTATGTTCCACGTCGATTTTGTTCGACAAATTTAATTTGGTGGGCTTCTGCCAGTTGGAAGTGAACAGTCGAAGAGAGTGGTCGTGACACATAAAATGGTTTGCTGTATTTTGTATACGCGAAGTTAAATGTATAACTTAAGTAAAATTAAACCCAAATTTATTGAAATTATAAGTTTAAAAATATGTTAAATGTAAAATAAATGTTGTTGCGTATAATACGAGAATTGTGTTTCTTTTTTACAATCATCTATACAGTACACAAAAATTTTTTTTAAATGTGGTACATTGAAAAATTATGTAAAGGCCGCTACACCTTGTATGGCAATTCCGTGGTGTGCGATCTGAGCAGTGCCCCACAGCTCTCTGTGGACGTTTTAGGCAATTTCGTAGGAAGTGCCGGTGTAAGGGCCAGCATTTTAACAAATATTAGTACGAACCAAGACGATCCACTAAACGAAGAAGTAGTGCTACTGTCCAATGTTTGCAAGAAGTTCCTGGCCGCATAATGTGAAATCGACATAGTCAGAGAATAGCTGAAGTGATGTTCGCTGGTCTCAAGGAACCATGGCCATAAGGCGGGTGGGGCACCCATGTACCTTCATAAATGTAGCATATTAATTCATTTAAAATTTAGTACCAAGAAACAGGGATTCACAATTTCACACACTTTTGCGTGCCTTTTGGTGTCGCAGAATTAGAACAGCTTTGCTTGGTTCAACAACGAGTTCGCCTATATTTTTACAAATCCTTCTCAGCACTTATTTTCGTCGGGAAAAGATTTTCAGCTCAAAAATGCAACAAAGTGAGTCTGAATGTAGAGTTCTACTTTGAATTCTTGTTTCATTATGGCATGAGTTCGATACATTGTATAGTAGTTCACCTCGAAAAAACCCACCCAACGTAATGAAGGATGCAGAGTGTTCTAGGTTAGGTGAGGTAAGAGTGGCTGACTGCAGAAGGCATCCACACTTAGACTTCTCCTAACATTGGAACCAGTTGGTGCTTACGACGAAGCGGTTTAGTTGACGTATACTGGCGCTGTTCAGCTCCAGAGTATTCTTAGATACAAGCAAAATTCCCGAGTCTAAACATACGAAATTTGCAAGGGTTTAAATCGGCAAACTGAACTAGCAAGTTGTATTTCAAAGGGGAAGTCTAAACAACGAAAATAAGAGGACTTTGAAAACGAATGCATTTACTGTGAAGAATTGAAATAAATAATTGAGATTTGCTGAGAAAAAGAATACAATTTCTTCAGAAGTTCATGCACACAGAAAATTCATCTTGGAAAATCCCTAATTGCATGTGAATTCATAATCTCATATCTAAAATGTCGGAGAAACAGGTATGACTGCACGGTATCGATACTTCAGTCCATCACTGAAGCAGTTGCTTGAAATTCCAAAAAGCAATTCACTAAAAACCTTTGGTATTGCATGACATTTGAATCGGGAAACAGTAATTTCAAAGAACGTTCACCAGACTAAATACAATCAACATCATCGCACAGGCAGGACCTATGTGAAATTTGTTATTATTGAATCGAAGGGGCTCAAATTGAGTCAATTTATTCAATATTCCCGGAGACTTGTAAATTGGAATCGTCTCGGGCACGACTGCTTGATTGAATTAGGAATCAGTTCTGTTCTATAATTGGTGGAAGGTATGAACAGTGGGATACTTGCATCGGCATTGCCACTTGGTAGATGTACAAATTTGAATAGATCAGAAGGACAAGTCCCTTGCAATGACCTTAATTTGAATATGACTCAGAAATGTCTGAAGTATTGTTTCGACGTAGTATGCCTTCGTTGTTTGTAATCTGTGCAGAGAGAAATAGCTGCTTGCATCCGAAATTGATAATTAAATGAGTAACATTTTAAAACAAGAACGGCACTGAGTTCTAGCTATGTGGCTAGAACTGGTGGTTCGGTAAGAACCTAATTAGCACTACGTGTCGTTTTAGTTCCACAGCTCTGGTACCTTATTTACTTTTTTACCTTATTTATTTAGAAGGTGTATTATTGAGGTATTTTAGGTATCTTTAAATTATGAGATATTTAGTAATAACATTAGTTCTTTAATATGCCTATCAGAAATTTCAAGTGAGTTGAAGAAAGCGCTCGCTGTGTGACTCTATCAAGAACCGGACAGGTACAAATAAAATGGGTTAAAGTGTCAATCTCAGCTATGTTGCTGCAACAGCGACAATTTGCGTTGTGTGGGATACCTATTTTGACGGCATGATCTGTTATCGACCAGCGTCCCGTGCAGACCGCCACCAATCTCTTAGATCTTTTGTCTCGGATCGGTTGTATTCAGGTCACATTTTTCTTGATGTAGCTCAGCTTGTCAGCCTGGCCCATCTAAGTTTTGCTATTTCAAGGAAGTGCGTAGACATTGGACTTGACTGCTTGTTGTCCTGTGCTAGCGAGCACTGATTATACACAGCCATTAACCACCATACCTGTATACAAAACTTATATTTGCATCATCCTGGACTAGTAATCTTATCACTCCCTCCCAACTGGATGGAATAGTTCAATGGTGGTGGAAGTCATTTTGGCGATAGAAGTGCTAAACGTTGACTAATCCACCGGTGGGGATGAAATCCGACTAGAAATACTTAAGCTGATGGGTAAAGAGGGAGTTTTCTGGCGCTCTCGGGTCATTAAGGTGGGGAACACGGTGAGATTCCCGGCCATTAGCAAAGTTTTGGAAATTGTCTTCCTTTTTAAAAAGGGGGACAACGGAGATTGGTCCAACTACAGGCAGCAGAACCCTTACGCATTCTGTTGGAAGCGCATTCTAGAGCCATCGTCGAGTCCAGGATGGGAGAAGAACAGTGAGGCTTTCGTTCTGGTAGAAGTACAAGCGACCTCTAGGAAGCTGTTTTGTTGATTTGAAGAAGGCATACGAATGAGTTGCTCGAGGTAAACTCCGGAGTGTTCCGCAGCATTAAGGGATTGATTGTCCTCTTTTGAGGTCTTTATACACAAACTATAGCAACTGTGTGAGTTAACACCTTCCTCTTGAGCGTTGGACTTCGCCAAGGCCCTTTCATCACATAAACGGACTGGATGTTGCAGCGCAGCAGACGAGGAATGATTCACATTGGGATAGGATAGGAAAGTCATCTTCTTTTTTCAGATGACTTAGATGTCCCCACATCCTCCCAGACAGAACTCCACCGCGCACTCAATAGGTTTGTGGCCGTATGTGCTCAACTGATGTTGGTAGGAATGTTAACGTGGACAAATCACAGGTTATGGTAATTTCCAGAACACCTGTGCTATTCACTCTACATTTTACTGTCGTCCGATTGAAGCAGTTACAGAAGTTTATCGAATGATGGGTGGAGTAATGCTAAGCGTTCCCTCGGCGAATTAGAAATGCCGAAATTGGAGTCAAAGCCGAAATTGACCGAGGGAAGATTGCGACTACAAACTGCCGAGATGAGATTTATTCGTGCTGTTGTGGAAGTTACTCGCCATGATAGGATGAGAAACATGGCAGTACGCGAAGAACGCAATGTTAAGCAGCTGCTTCTTCAAACAGAAAGGGCTATACTGATGGCTTGATCATGTGGCTCGAATTTCCCCATCATCATGACTTCCAAGGAGTGCCTTGAATGCGATTTCATCAGGTAGGAGACCGCTTGGCAGATCCAGGACGAGGTAGTTAGACCAACTCCAAAAACTCGCTTGCTCATAACCTCTGATGAGTTAGAGTAGGTGGCGGAGCATCAAGTGGTCTGAAGATCTCTCATGTGTCCTTTGCTCCCGAGGGGCCTGTGAAAAGGACCCAATGCAAAGTATGACACCGTATGACTGCTGCAATATTTAAGCTGCTAACCTTGTCTCTTATTTAGGCTATCGGTGCAAAAGTGGTTATGGTTATTTTTTTGAATTTAATCTCTTTTGTGAACATTATTTTAAATGTTTTATTTTTAATTTATAAAAATAACTTCCTAATTTACAATAGCTGTGTATTTTTGCATTTCTTAAGTTATTATTATATTGGAAAATGTGGGTTATATCTATTCTGCATTTATTCACTTTAGGTCAAGTTTATTAAGAAATCAATCAAAGTACATAGTACAAGAGCTATTCATCATCTGTCTCATCATAATACAGCTCATCCCTGATACTGTTGAAGCAATTCAGGTTGTCATAAAAAGTGTGATGAACAAGCGGGATGAAGTGCAACAATTCAATGCAGGTCAGCTTTGGTTGGTATTTCCAATGCATCTAGATGGGTTATGATTACTGACTGCTTTTTTGAACTGACTCCGTTAAAAATGACATCTTTATTGCTAGAATACTAATCTGCCTATTAACATTCTCATTAACAGTCAAGCGGTCATTAAATAAGGGCAAACGAAATCAAGTTCAAGCTCGTCGCATACTGTCACGAAGAATGCAAAGCTCAGTACTCGGTAGCAGCACTCCATAAACACACAGGAATTAAACCAGTAATAAAATCGTTGATGAACTTGCCATAAACGGGCCGACATTGACAGTTGAAAAGAACGACCCGAGCCTAGAATCTTTGAATAGAAGGTGGTGCCATTTGAAAGCTGAGCGATAACTCACCGTTCATTTTCGATCATTTTCGCATAACGTTGTAGTAAGTGATCCACTTTTCGTCACCAGTCAGCATTGACATTAGCTTCAGGAATGAGTCAATTCAGCATTGATTCGCAGATGGAAATTCTGTCCATGTGGTTCTTTGGCGTTAACTCCTTTGGTACCCATTTGTCGAGCTTCTTTTTGTATCGAGCTTTGTTCAAATGGTTCCAAACGGTTTTTTATGCAATGTTTAGCTCCTGCGCAAAGGAAACAATGCTTACATAATCGTCAAACTCGACAATTTTCAGCCTTCTAGAGCGTGGTAAGCAATAGAAAATCGATTGGTTTTATGAAATCGTACCTGAACTGAACTGTCAACCACTCCACCTTGATGTTACTAACCGTTGGTTATATATTTTTGCTGTGATTTGCAAGAGAAAAGATCACTTGCACATTGTTTTGCATTTTTCAAGCCGTTTTAATTGCAGTTTTCTGGAAAGTATGTTTCTTTGAAGAATGTTTTTAATTGTTTCTTTTGGTCACATGGTAAATATGAATGTCCACTGACCAAAAATGTATGATCTATTTCTTCCACAGCAAAGTCCGGGTGAGATATAACATGCCGACAGAACAACGCCATCTTTATGTTTCTAAAACAACAACTAACACCACTTTTGCTCTATTTCTTTGTGATGTAATAGTCTGTTCAAAAACGATTTATTCAGCCCTATCTGCTTTTGAATACCAAAAGGTGGTCCACACCACATGTATATTGATAGTTGGCAATGTAAGGAATGTATGTAAGAACAGCTCTCAACAAAAAATGTGGGTTACACCACTTTTGCGCTGATAGCCTCAATTAGCAAGTCACATTTTTTGAAACATTCCCCTTGCACGTCACTCTTTCTCTATCAAGCACACAGAAGTATTCAAACAGTCTCCTATAAAAATCTGAAATTATCGAAAGCCCATATCAGAAGGAAATTCCCAAAAAAACTCCCCCCTCCCCATTGAATCAGTTAAGAAATTCCATATTGTTTTCATCACCCCATGTCCCTGGGGGCCCGGGCATTATCGTCGAATTTCGCTGTGAACAAATAACTTTTCAATAAATTCCTTGAAAATTTGCGTAATTTGTTAAGAAAAGTTTTCCAAAAGAATTTTTCCCCTAAATTTTACACGATTAATATCGCCTTTTACGAGCCAAAATGAGATGCGATTCTTCATGAAAGGCACCCACCCACCACCACCCAATGCCACGGGGCGCAGACACCAGGTGTAAACACTGCTATCTAGATTGATTGTCAGATTATCTTAACATTTTTAATATTTGCCAAACTTCGTGCAATCAATTTCCGACGGAAGAGCAGAAAAGCGAGAAATAAACGAAAAAATGTGTCTAGTCAATCAACTACAGTGCACCATTTGTGGAGGGCTTTCGTTTTGTGCTTTGCGTGACCTGAAAAACCACTTAACATGATTCATCAACAACTCGAAAATGGGATGGTCTTCCGTATTTCGCTTCGTTTCCTTGAAGGGAGGGCGGTGTGTGAGAGAGAACAAACGATCTCAAGGAAAGGCGCCCGCATATCGATTTCTAGTTCTACAATTGCACTGAACTGGCCTTGACATTTGAGCGTCGTCGGTGCAGTTAAATCCGTATGCTTGTGGCAGAGGGACTTTATATGCACTTCACAACTAATGCAGTGGGGTGGATGGAGATGCAGGCAGGCGAATGAAACAAAAATCCTTGGAGAATGCGAAAAGACCACACTGCAGGCATGAAGATAGAGTTTTTCTTAAGACACACCGGGGCGGTGAGCACAATCCATCATGCGTGTCATTGCGGAGGCCATTCAAAATGGAAGCCATCCCCTGTGAGTGTGGGAATAATTTGAGTGCTCTCGAGACGGGCTAAAAGGATGTCGTTATCATCCGTGCATGAGCACTGCAGCGGTTGCAAACGAAATTAACGCTGCATGCACAACTCAGACTCAGTCTTTGATGTGGACCGGCAACATCGGGAAGTTGCGGTGCGGTTCTAGCAATCGCACTGATATAGTGAATTTAATTACTTTAGGGAGCCCTGGGTTGAGATTTGCCTGCGGATGAGAACAAGAAAACTCAATTAACTTCTGACCACGTTAACTGGGAGTCGGTCCCAAACCAATGAGCCAATGATTGGCGTGTTACTGACATGATGCTGGTGGCCAAGGTTTGGTCCCCGAAAAACTACACTGACCAGAAAGAAATTAAAAGTTTTCGGTTTCGGATTGGTCTTGTTATCTCAGCTGTCCGATGGGTATTACATTCGACGGTTGCTGAGCTGATGATGCTGATTGGTCATAGAATATTTTTAATGCAATCAAGTTGGAAGGTCCTCGGCTTTGCCGGTGTGCCTACGAAGGTCCTTACTGTGTTGATGCATTTAAGGGCACTTCAATTCGAGTGCTGATTAACAGTCAACATCAACAAAGGTTCCATGGTTTATAAATCTTTCGCCCAAATGAACATGAAAGAGTTATTTCCACTTAAATGCAGACGTTTGTCACAAGACCATTTCCACTTATCTCAAGGCATTCTCTTTCTAATTGCCTAGGCAGCCTGATAACAGGAAGTCTGCTGAGAAGAGGGAAAGAAATAAATTTCCTGCATGCCACACTTTGACAAGTGTCACTGTCCACTACGGTTATCTATCCCACATATTCTCGATTTGATACGGGTTCGCCGTATTTTTTGCTCCTCCCTCCTCTTGGGATCCCTTTTGCGGAACAAAAACGCTCTTCTTACCCGCCCACCGATGGTTATGCTTATTTATGTATAATGTTTCAGAACTATTTCAGATCAAAATAACTAGATTGTCCTTTTTATGCTCTTAGTCTTGTTCTTTGCGCCAGGCAGGCAAAAACTACCACACCCTTTATGTATGATGAACAAATTTATTCTGAAATCTTTCTGACGAATCTTTTGAATACACAATCTCGGCCCAATTGAGATAAATGGATGTGTGTAGTCAATTTGGCGAGGATGCCACTGCTATTGAAAACTAACCCACGCCCTGGACGTGTTTCGGACACAAACTAAAAACTAAATCCCCATTCGACCAATATTGTATCTATGGCAGAAGAGTGACAGGAAACAGTAAGAAGGCATTCGCACATACGAGCAGTCTTTGGATGTGTCCCCCATGCATGTTGAAGATGAACGACACTATCAATCGCCAACGTTTAAAGACCCATTCATATTTGTATAACTTTTCAAATGGGTTCTGTGCCATTTCTGTTCGTTATCCATTCGCTGACATTCTACTACTCTGCACCATTTGTGTGTGGAATTCCAACCCCCCCCCCCCCCCCACATTGTGCCTGCTCGTTGAAGTGACAGTGTCTGTGACTGTCGAGGCATTTATAAGAAGAAAAAAAAAACATCCAAACAAACGATGACCATGGCGAAAGACAAGAAAGGACATCATCAACATCATCATCATCGTCATCGTAGCCGCAACGAGAGCGGTACACCGTCATTTCATCAGAGGCAGGCGAACAAAAGACACATCTCCTGTGTGTGATGTGTATCCTGGTTGAAAAGTTTTTGCTATCTGTTCTCATTTGGCGGTGGAAACTTCGAAATGTCCTCGACAAGAGGGATGAGGACGAGAGCATCATTGCCAATTTGATACAATCTGCGATAATTTTATGATAGATACCAATTTACCACAAGAATGAGAATGAATTGTGAGTGGCGGCGTCGACGATAGGTATTTGGCGGCAGGACGAGAGCTAAAGTGATATTCATTTTTCATTTGCTGAATGAATTTTCTCTTTTAACTGATGATCATTGTTTGAGATTTTGGGACCTTTGTAGGTGACTGGGGTCATTTAGCAATGTCATTTAGGTAAATGGACATGTTCCCCTTATTTTGGTTGTTCAGTTTTTTCTCTCTCGATTTTATTGGTTTCCAGTAAATGTGGATAGATCTATCAATCACGACGGAAATTCCGTCTTCGAGCTAAATATGACTTACAACAAGTTTTTGTGCGGCTTTACGTCATTCGATCTTACCTGAAAGTAGACAAAAAGAGGGGGAGGATATTAGTTGGATTTGATTTATAAGCGTGTGGAGTTTTTATTGCAAGTGGGGGCGGATAGAGACAGGATGAGCACGTGCCCACACTTCGGGATGTTTGAGATATGGGAGGCGATGAGTTACTGCGAATGTTGAAGAGAGAGACTCGTTTGTGGTTCGGGGAAAGTTATTTGGTACTTAATTGGCTTTAACATTAACTAGATCTAGTACCTGTATGTGGACTTCCTATAACAAATGCTCTATATGTAGCAGCACTCCTCAATAATATCGACGCAGAGAAAAAAAATGAGAAGTACCCAGGAAATATCGCGGGCAGTCGATTGTAAGAAGTAGACGGGGGTAGTCGACGGCATAATAATGACTTATATATATTTAATAACGCATACTTAATTAAGAAAAAATATCCTAATTGTGTGTCTCGGCTTCGAACAATCCTCTACAGAGGCCTATGACAACGCAATAGAAGATGATTGCGGTCAAAAAGGCGTAAATTAGTTACTGATACGGATGGACATGAACATGACATGATACCAGCACATGAAATTAACGTATGTATTTCGAGAGAAAAGTTCTGCGTGTGATCTTGGGTCGTGTTTGCTTCGACGGAATCTGGGGGATAAGATTCAACTACGAACTTTACGGGCTAGTACAGTGAGATAAGTCTGAACAACGCAATAGAGAACGCTTCGGAAGCCGATGGCCCACACAAGTGGAGAAGAACCTCAATCAACTTGGGGTGCGAAATAGGAGGCAGCTGGCTAAAGATCGTACCAGTTAGTGATGCTAATTGCCCGAGGCCTAGGTCCATCCCGGACTGTAGCGTCAGAAGAAGAAATATAAGCCATAATCTACGAGCTCGCTTTTTATAATTTATTTCGGTACAACAATTTAGAAAAATCTTATAGTATCGACAATTTGTCGAAATTCGTCTTTGAAAAGCGATGATGGTACATGGACAATGAGTCTCTAACCAAGGAAAACCAACTCCGGCGACGTATCTAATAACAAGTAACAACAACTACTACTCGCACTATGAAGTGGCTCGCGTGTTTCATTCGCCGCCAGTTTTATTAGTTTATCCCAAGATCGTCAGTTTACATCAAACTTTTCATGCTGCAAGGATAGGCACAATAGAACAGGAAGTTGAAGTGATAAGCCGATTTTCCAGATTCTCGCGAGCTAATCCTACTTTATTGCAGCTTTTTTTCACGTATCGGAAATATGCTTCGTTGGGAAGTCTTTTTCTAATGAATGTGGGTTGGCGCCTTCTATGCCTGGCGTAATTTGTAGCAAAGTCAACAGCGAATCATTGGAATTAGGAACGTATCGCAGCAGAAGATAATAGAGGCTAAATGCTCGTTTTGCTTGAACAATAATTTATTAACCTCGTTGCCTTCGGCCTTGTTTCATACAATCGACTTTACAACCAGAGTTGCGGATCTCTCTATATTCGAGTGACCGACATAGCACTCTTCAGAAGAAGCAAAATCGATCACCTCCTAAGGATATCTGTGAAGTGTGGCGATAAAGCCGTTGCTGAGACGAGGGCAATCAGCTTGGTACTTAAACAATTTACTACGCCAGGTCTATTGAGCCCAACAGTTCCCGATGGCAAGCTGTTTACATACTTTTGTTTGTCAGCATCAAAAGGTAAGTCGCACCACAGTCACTTATCACACACTTCTTATCTCAGATATTGCTCGAAGTCATCAGCATGTGTTGACAGTTGACGCACATATTTCCGGTCCGTTGGTCAACAGAGCATCAAAGCTAAATTCATTAGTGATTCTCTCGGCAAACATGTCCAATTATGTAGATTCCCCGCTCCCGCTGTTAATTTAACTGATTTTTGACTTTTTGTTAACACACATAATTTGAACGAGCATCGTTCTGTGTTGTTTTTCTCATTCTCAAGAATCCCGGCCGTTAATTTGCTTTGATTATTTTATTTACAATTTAGACTTGGGCCCACCGTGTCGCTGGTCTTTTAGAAACACCCATGAATCTGATTACTTCCCCCCAACAATCAAGTCAAGCCGAAAGTGATTCAAAAAGGAAACTTCTGAAGAGTGTATACACTTTGTAGCAAATTTCTTTGTTATCGCGTGTCCTTATTTTAATTAATTACACTTGAAGGTACACAAAAACATTTCATTGATGACATTGACATATCACCCTTGTAGAGCGCAATGGAATGGAATGGCATGAGTCTTTCGCAAATCGTTGCCATACTCACTGAAATTAATTAACACACCGGTACACAAATGGAACAGACGATGAAAGACAAAAACACTGGCTAAGTACACGTCATTAGCGTTGTCAAACAGAAGTGCTATAGTCTGATAAGACACATTTGTGATAAGATATAAAATAAACACCATGCATGGAGATCTCACACTCACCCCAGAATGAATTCAAACCTTTCGGTTTGCCGGCGTTGAACAGAAATTTGTTAATCGACATGTTAGTGTAACAACAACAACAAGAAAAAAAACAACAATCTATTAACTAACACGTTTATGAAGTGCAAACACGAACTGCTGGTCTCACGGCGAGTATCTATGGCGATACTCCTCCAGTCGGACAAGAACCGAAAATAAAATCCATTCAGTGATTAGAATGATATCGCCGTTAATCAGAATAGATACGAAGTTTGATCACCCTCGCGTGTAAGAGTGAAGTCGGAGCGAAAACGCTCCCAGAATGGAGAGTTGATAAGTTCCCAGTTTCGGTGATAAGTTGTAGGGTAAACCGCTGTCTATGCAGTAAATGCTAAATTATCACAGCTTGGTTTTTGTTCGCAACATTCCGAGCTGTGAATACACGAATAGTGCTGTTGAACATTTTTTAAAGTTCTGAGATATTTTTATCCGAATTTTTCCATCGGAAAGGATTGCATTCAATGCAAGACTATAACTGGCACGAAGGGAAAGGAAATATGAAACTATAGAAAGCATGCCATGATCTGTGGATAACGGTATTCTTGAAATAGAACTTCATGCATTCATTCCGTCACCTCTATTACGACATTCAGTATTTCCCTTGTGTAGTCTTATCGTATTTTCACACGTTCAAATTATAAAATTTGGGTAGCAATTGATTTGTTGTAGTCCGTTCTATATGTTGTCTCTTACTTTCGTGGCTAGCTGCGAATGCAAGAGTAAAGAATGTTTGAAAATTTCAAAAATAGAGAAAGAACGATTGTGCCTTCGATATCTGGAAAGATTCCCGTGCCGAACTGACACGGGCTACTCGCTGTATTTGTCACCTCCGTCACGTCACCCAGTCGAATCGATTGAATCAGAACGCGTGAAAGCACACTATATCTTCTTCTTCTCATTTCAATTGAATCAGAGATTTCTCCAATCAAAAATTCATGAATAACTGTTAAAATATAGCTAAGATTAATCGCTCAAAAAGCTTAAATTCAGACAAATTCAGGTACAATCAGCTGTAAAGTCGGCTGTCTCTATATTGCTTGATTTCTCGTTAGATCACTGGATGTACGTCAAGTCAAGATACACTCAAAACTATTGCCAACGCAGTAGGTTGGATAACCAAGCAGACATCAATGCTCAATGCCTCCTCTTCTTCATGTTCGAAACTACTTAATACAATAATGCCGGCTGAGTTATCCCATTAGAAGCCCAGCTCAAAATGTCACTTTCCTGGTTCCAAATCACAGTGACATCCAAGGAAATGAGAAGGCCGATGAGCTGGCTTGACAAGGATCTACCCTTCACCTGCCCGCCCTTGCAGAGGAGGTGCACATCCCACTACAAGCAGTCAAGGCTAATATCACTACGCACTTCCTAGTAATTGCTAACCTCAGATGGGCCAGGCTGACAAGCTATGCTACAGCAAGTAAAAATATGACCTGAGTACAACCGCTCCAGAAAAAGCCATATAGGTGGTTGTTTGTACGGGCACTGGTCGATAGGAGATCTTGCACAGCTACCCCGCACGCCACACACTGTCGCAGCTGCAACAACACAGCTGAGAGGAAGATCTTAACCATTTCATCTGTGCCTGCACGGGTCTTGCTAGCGCCAGACAGCGATTGCTTAGAAGATTCTTCTTAAACTTGATGATATTTCTGCGGGGGATATTAAGGACCGTATGTCCTTTATAAATATCTCAAGTTGGATTCCGAGATATCTCAAAAATACATAACAAATATTTATAAATAAAGTAACAGATTTAGACGGCACGTTAATTAGGCTCGCACCGAATCCCCACTACTGAGTGTATTGATGAAGCGACCTTCTAGAATTAAATCAAAGAAATGGTTGTGGAAGACACCAGCTCTACCTCTTTTAGGCTTACTGTTAGAGAAATTTCCTGGACGAGTTAATTTGCGTATTAGTGATGTGGACTGGCCACCAAGTTCGTGTGATTTGTCGCCATTGAATTTCTTTTTGTGTGGCGATGCAAACAATCAAACAAGCTCTTGACGTATTGACAGTATTCGTCAAGTTATGGCATAGTTATTGCCTAATTTTGTGTCGAAAATTCATCGAAAATTGCATTGTCAGAATCGTCTTGAAGTCCTAAAGGACTTCTCGTGGAGGACAGCACATATGAAGGATGGATAATGACAGGATTAAAAAAAAACTCGGAAATAAGATAATTAAATTTACTATTGGATTTAGAAAATGAATAACCTCGAAAGTTTATGGTGAAGAACCCCGGTTTTCGGGCGCGCAAATCCAAAAACTCCTCACAGACCTTTAGCCTTGAAAATAGCTTATTCGTTTTCAAATTACGCATCTTCTGAAATAAGCTCAAACGTTGGCAATTCTGTTGGATTTCTTTGGCGCAAGCCGACAAGAATAAGTGTAAACATATGACCCAAAGTGAATCTAAGATCTTTCGTCTTGAAAGAGTTCTCTTAACCTACAACATGTTTCGACAATCTCCAGAAACCGTCACTAGATGTCAGAGTTTTCTGGAAGAAGATTTCACCAAAATTCATGCCAATTTAACACGTTCTTTTCCTTTCCACCTCACCAAGTGAATGAAGAAAAACACTCGCTTATACACTCTATGCCCACGAAATAATCTGATGCATCATTGAAAGCTACGTACACCCATCGCACACAAAGCACCAAACGACATATGTACATATTATGAGCGATGGTGGTTTGCTTTTATCGACTGATAAGCATATTCCGGCTTGCGAGATGATAATTAAATATTTTCGATTCATAAATACCAATATCTTTGTTGCAAAATGCTTTCAAGCAAAAATCAATTGCAGGCCTTTCAGCGTTATCACAGAGAGTCGGACAGGTATGCTGTCATCTGTTATCGACAGTAATTGGTAGATTTCAGGAAAATTGATTTTTGAATTGCTCTATATCCCCGCCGCGTCGCACCGACAACCTTTGGTTTGGTCGCTGCAAACAGCACAGGTAAATCTGGCTTTCAGAGCTAGAGTAAAGTGATTGATATTTCAAAGCGAGCACACGGGGTTGCGGAATGTGGCGAGAAGTGTATTGATTAATTTGTTACATGTGAGCTAGAAAATACTGTGGCGTTGTTGGTCTTCAAATGCAAATAAATGGGTACTCGATGTTGAAACAGGGTGTACATTGAGTGGTTTTTTAGTGAAGAGGTGTGGTTAAGTTAGTCCTGTTTGCATACAACGAGCATACAAGGGTGAGTTGACGATATATATAAATGCTCCGATTGGAGCTTCAAGAGTCATGGTACGCTCTAGATTTCTTGTGCCACGGTATGCAAAATAAGGTTCATACGGACTTGACTGATTATTTTTGCATCCATTTAGTTCTCTTGAGGTGGTTTAAACCAGCGTCCTCACGCACATAACTCTATTTTGGAAATAGTTTGACTAGAAGACAAGCTGTAGCCCTACAAAGAACTTAGAAATTTAAAGAAGGTAACCTATCGGTGCACCTTTTGACATTCTGAAAAAGGTCACGTTAATGAACTTGTCACGATCAATGACCTCATGACCCCAGTCTTAGACCTGAAAAGAGAGCAGTGGGCAAACAGCACTCCTTGGATGAATGACGACGCTCAAAGGTGGCACACAGACGGGTCGAAGTCTGAAAGTGGAGTATGAGCAATTGCATTGTGGGACTTCTGTGGGATTCACAATCTTTCAAGCTGAACTCTTCTTCCCAAAATTAAGCAGCACATTGTATCATCAATAGATGATGCATCTACTTAATTCTAAAATATCAATACTCTTATACAGCCAGATAGTACTCAAAGCCCTAACCCGCTTCACATTCAACTCCAGGGCTATCTGAGAATGCCAGAAAATCCTAAACACACAGCCAAAGAAAAGCGGGTTAAAACTGGGTATCAAGGCATGAAAACCAGAATGAACAGGCAGACTTCCAAGCTGGTAGTCCTTTTATTGGGCCGTTCCATAGTCGTAGGCTTAGAAACATTGACATGCAACAACACTCAAACAATTGTTCAAATAAATGCCGCATCCAACTCTGGAACAGTCAGGAGGGAGTTACACACTCGAATAGAATCGTGAAGGTCGAACCCCAACCGAACAACCAAAGAGCCCCTAAGTCTGAACAAGCCTGGCACAAAGCTACTCTGTGGTACACTTACTGGCCACTTTTCATTTTACTTACATAAAATGTGGCACATCTGTTCAAAAAACTAAAGACACTGTGGACAATCAAAGGAAACCATTGAACATCTACTAGCCGAGTGTCGAAAACTGACATGAAGCTGATATAAGATGACAAACGGAGTCACCTTAAAAGAAACAGACTGACGGAACACGATGCCTCACCACGAAACAATTATTGCCTGCTCTCTTCAGAACTCTTATCGGTATCATAACAGGGCACTGTGCAGTTAGAACTCACGACTTAAGACTAGGGCTGGCCCAACAATGAATTCTGCAGAAGTTGCGAAGACGAGGAAGTTACCGTTGTGTTTCTTCTTTGTAACTGCAGCGCTCTCTCCTCCCATAGAAACCGTCACCTAGACGCCTACTATTTCAACAACTTGACGGAACTAAGTAGCATTAGTATCAGTCATCTCCAACGCTTTATCAAAATCAGCAACTGGTTTGCGGTATAGGATCAATTTGATCCACGGGCCTCCTCTGGCCTAAGTGTGACTACTGCAAACCGGGATGCTGTAACTTCTATTTTTCGAGAATTGTGCAGTGTCCATTGGATGTGAACCATGGTTTAGAAAGAGGTCACGGAATAGCTGCCCGTAGCTGGTTAAATGGTCGATTGGTGCCAAAGTGAAATCAAGTGAATCTGATGCGGACTTAACGTTGAATATTTGTCCGGCTCTGATGATCGATGGGGTTTCTCAGTATAGGCGGCTAAGCCTAATAACAAGATCTGGCGAACAACGGCAATGTAGCCCCATAAATAACCTAATGGACATTTTCTGGCACATCCTGGTCAAGCAGAAAAGAACCCAAGAACAGTAATAAATATCCATAAATTCTTAACCCTCTTAAAATTATTTAAAAAAAAATGCTAGCTGATATACCGGCAAATTAGCCTGTGTTAAACTCCCTTCCTCAGAAGACCATTAAAAAGTGCTATCAGATCTTAACTAAATCCGCTAATGTTCCTTCAAGCGAAAGGTATTACTTCTTGCATCCGTGCTATTCAGGAAAACTAAAACTGCTTTCGCGGGGAAGCAAACTTTTGACACGGTCGGAATATGCTTCCGTATCTCTTCAAATCTGATCTCAACCATTGTAAGCTCAGGCACAGACATAGCTAAGTGACATCAGTGTGCAATTTCATTTCAATGTACGCCCTTTCAAACCACCCTCGAAATGCTTCGCCGCGTGCGAGATAGCATGCAGGTAACTATAATAGTTGTGCCACCAAATGACTGACATTCTTTTGCCTTTTCGAAACCAAAATATGACAAGGATCTCTGTGTTCTAGTTTCCTGCTCATCCGGGTTCTCAAGCTAACATCCTTTCAATTCCCATCGCACAATGTGTAGAACATCACCCCCTACCACCACGAAAACCTATGGAATTCCGAAATAAAGCCATTACTGGTTCTATTCTTCTCCGGCAAGTCCTTGCGATGCTTGTCGGTTGTGCAGAGAATGACTTTGAAAACAAAAAAGTGAAGGGAACATTTTCAATTTATGCGGTGCAATGTTTTTGGCGAAAGGAATTTCAATGATGACTTCCCCCACTCCCTCGTTTTACTCCTGTCGAACGCGATTTTGCATGTGTATCCCTCGACTATGCGGACAGTCACGTCCTAATAGTGCCGCTCTCCGTCGCGGATCGTGCCTTGCTGGAGCGTATGGAAGAATTAATAAGAAAATTAATTAAGAAATTTCCGAAATTTTTCTCGATTTCACATTTGTATTCAGAGGATACTAGAGGACTGCTCGTATCCGTATAGTTTTGTCAACACAATACCCCCTCCCTATGTGGGATGCCAAACGAGATGATGTCCCCTTTGTCACTCCAGGGAACATGTGTTATGAAGGATTACACACAGATGTGTAGTTTGAAATATACGAAACATCAGTCAGTCGGTTGGACGGGACACGTGGCCCTGACGGGCAGGCAAAACTATGATATGGGGTCGAGGACGACAGTCAGAAGGACATTTGACAATACTTATCTACGAGCAAGTATATCTGCATGGCATTTTTGAGGACAATGTAGTCAGATGGTTAAAATTGTTCAGCTCCTGCTCATTTGATTCCTATTTTTCCTGCTCTCGCAAGGGTATGTTGAATTTGTTCATTCATCTCGAATTTCACTGAAGCACAGTCTTGCAGTGTATAAATAATGCTGACAACGTAGGCCTCAGGCGAGTTTTTTAAACGCAAAACACGTTAGCACTGCGTAAAAGAGTGACCAGTTCCTTCCTAATATTTGGCAGCACTTGTAATTAAACGGTGACATTTGAACTGCAATAGATTGATTTAAACATATTATGTGCAGATTCCAAGCTCAGTTAAAGAATTGCATTCACTGTTGCACGTCAGCTTCGATGTCAAATACATGCACATGTGCGGGCTAATGAGAGCACCACTGATGGCAGTCACGCGTATGGGTTAACTTCGTTTTCGCTTTTTATCTGACCCATTTCTCGGTTTGTACTGACCATAACACAGGGAGATTGCACGGACACTGCAAATGAACATTGAATAATGAAATTACGGACAAAGTTGTGATTTTTGTGCTTATTTCTAGAAAAACATTGGTTGGCACTTCCTATCTTTAAATTTAAATAAAACAGAAAATAAAATTCATTGTTTCAGAGTTCAATTGAGCATAACTCTGGTGCATAAATCGGACTGAATTTGACCGATGGCATGGGTTATGTTGGCTTTGAGGGTGGTATGTAGCTTATTAGCATATGGACGACTCCTGTTTTCTTGATTTGTCTCCAGAATTGAGGGGAATTTCAGGATCATCCTGTAACGAAGTATACGTTTTTCGTACCTATGAAGCTAAAATTTGAAATATTGACAACGCGATTGGAGAAGCCGAAATGTGCAGAATTGATGCTCTAAACAAAGAATGACATCAATATCCCATTCAGGGCTAGTGGTACTAGGTATAAACTATGTACAAACGATTTTCTCAAAGAAGACCTACCCATAAGCACAGTCGGCAGTTCCATTAATTAAGACGAACTTCTTGCTTACTCATCATTTTCTAAATCATTTTATAATGACAGACATATCCATCGCCGAACATATCATGTTCACGACATCCGCAAAATGCTATTGCAATAAACTCATGAGTGTTGATGTAATCAACTCTTGTTAATGGCCCGTGACCTATCCACCCGCTAACAGAAGCAAATTATAACAAAGTCCCTGCGTATCTGGTTAATCTCTGAAATTGCAAAAAGAGATTCATTCTAAGAGATGACATCAATCAAAGCGCATTCCCAAGCAATGAACAGCACATCCGAGCACAATTCCGATGCGAAACAATGGAACATTTTATCCATCATCCTTCACAGTACGTTCATGTGCACCCAGTGTTGACATGATTTTGCATTCCAGCCACGATACACGCTCTAATACTCCTCGAAAGTGCTCACACACAGTGACAGTGTAGATTTCGTTGTGTAAAAATAATGGAAAACCTCAGAGCAACATCCGATGAGATGAGAGTTTGAATCAAGCCACTTTCATGGATCGTGAATGGGAAAACCTCATTTTACCGAATGTCAACTGCAATGGCAGATGGAATCACCAAATTATGGGGATACAGCCACGACTTATAGGACCCATTGTATGCAGATCAGATCACAAAGTGCCGCATTGTGGGGGAAAAGAAAACAGGCATCTAGCGATGGGAGATAAACGCGGACCTTGTTGCTTGAAGCTCACCACCCAAGGAAAAGGAGAAGAAACCGCAAAGGACGACATCAATGCGAGATTTTAATTAAAATTAAAAAAAGGGAATGTAGAATGTGAAGCAGGATGAATTAAGAAATAACAACCGTTGTCGTGTGCATTTGAAGGACAATTCCTTTTCACTCAAAGGACATAGGGTGGTGCTCCGGAAAAGTAATGCCAACCTTTCACCCACCTCCTGCCCCAGTGTACCACCCATTGCCATCCGCGCTGCAAGGAAATGAAAACGAGAGCGCCAGCAGTGTCGGTGGACGAAGAGGAAAAGGATGAGGGAACTGTTCCGAGTCAGAGGTAGTTATCGCAGTGGTAAATATCAGAGCAAAAGAACGCCCTCCGTCGCTGTAGCCCGCGCGCGCTGCTCTATTAGGACATATGGCTCTGCTACTTTGAATATAATCCTCGACCTAGGATCTAATAGGATCAAAATGAATACGCGCTACATTGGCTCGGGTGAACGGGGGGTGGACATAATCGTCATGTTCTTAGTCGAATGCTGCTTCGCTTTTTTGTATTTCTTGCTCAGCGCGCTTTGCACTACTCTTTGAGAGGAGGAGTCACTAGTGGGTGGATGGATGGTATAATTTAGAGACGGATTTCCTTTTTGTGGTAAAATTGCACTCGTCCTTGTCATTGCATGACATTACTATGATAATGTCGGGCGCAGACGGAATCAGGAGTGAAACGGTATAAATAGCTGTTATTTAATTATCAGGATGTATGAAGGATCTCAAAAGGAAGAATAAGATGATGCGATGAGAGAATGAGAATGCTCTTTGTTTTATTTAACTGTCCTCGTTGTTATTGTTTCGTTTTGATGTGTCCTTTCGTTATTGTTAGCATTTCATAATCCTTTTGCCGACTGAACACAGTAAAGAGGAGAGAAAAAAAAATGACAGAGAAAAGATTAAGCCAATGTCGAGTGGTCGGTGGTGGTAATTGATGCTTGTGATGTAGTGCTAGTAACTTTTTTATCTCCTAAGTAGAGATTACGGGAAGTGGATTTACGAGACTTTCTGCTTTCGTTGGGGACGATGATTTCATTTGAATGAAAAAGAAAATAACAGCTGAAGGCATCAAAAACTGTGGAACTTCTCTTGCTCACAGAAGATGGACTGGAAATAGTGCAATCAAATGCTCGTATTAAGAATAGGTACTATAAGAATTCTTCATTTGGAGTCATAATAAAGTGGGCGCAGTTTCATTAAGAGTCATGGTTGTGCATCAGTACATCAGACCGATGTTTAAACAGGAATATTGTCAATTTTTGGTCGTAATTCTCGCGATTCGTAATTTAGTGAAAAAATTTTAGTCCTTTCACTGCCGAGAATATTGCTGCCGCTCAAATGTCCGTCGCAAACGAAAACAAACGAAATTGTATGGACTGAAGACGCTTCCACAAGCGGATGTGATGCATCAAGATAAATAGTCCTGCCGATTGGCCGCCTAGATAGTGTGATTAGACTTTTATTTTATGGGACTGTTTTAAAAATGTATTCTATGCCAACAAGCCGACGTCATTAGAGAAGATCAGAGCCAATATTGAACGAGAGATAGCGGCCGTTTCTGTGGAAATGTGTGGCCGAGTCATCGAAAATTAGCTTCAAAGAATACCGATTAAGCCCGGGGTGGACATAGGAATGACGTCAAGTTCCTTGCATAACTTTTTTGATTGTACTTCAAGCCAATAATACATTTTGCGGGATATCTAAAATGGTTTGCGATTTATCTGAACAAAAATTCGAAGTCCTTATTGAAAAACGCGATGCAATTTGTATTTTTTGGCATAAGCTTTTATTTTAATTTTATGAAAAATAATCAGCTATTCAAAAAAAAAGAGCTGTAAACTTCAAAGAATAAAAAGATGTGATTCAAACACAAGGTTGTCATGGGTATTAAATCCCTAAAATGTAGACACAGCTTCAGATTTAATTTCTTATATTCATTGAATATTCAAATTGAGGCTTAGTGTCTGAAGGATTCTAGGAAAAGAGAATTCAGATATTGTTTTGATTTCAAGTTGTGCTAAGGCCGTACACTTAATTAGGTCCACAATTTGGGATGGTCCAATAAGTTATTTTGAAATGGAGAGAAATTGGTTTGAAGTCGAGGATGCAGCGGCTGTAGTCGATGAAATGGCTGATGTTCAGGATTCCGTTAAACATATTTCAACTGTGTCGCATTACGTTACAATAGCATGCAGTACACCGTCCAGTTCGATTCAATGACTTATGAACCGTTAAAAATCTGGCACAGGAGAAGACAGACGGCGGACAGCTCCAAGTACGGAAATAACTGCATTGGCTTACGCAGACGGCACAGACATAGTGACGCAGACGGCACAGACGCTCCCAACGTTTGTCCTTAGCAAACGCTACTACATTCTCTTTGTGTGACACCTTCAGTCAAAATTCCTCACTCAATGCCCAACAAAATCTTTATTTGGCCTACTCTGGAGCCGAGTGCTCGACTAACTTCAGAGCAGCATTCTTGGTACCCTAGAAGGACACATTTCGGGTTGGTCCTGTCAGTAGTGATGGCATCTGTTATAATCTGCGAAAATCAATTAATTGATTGTACTGTGACGCATCCTGACTCTGCCTAGCATGAGCGCTATAAATCTGGATGACTAGTAGGGTCTTTGATCTGCTGCAGCAGTTGCACTCTCTAACTCTGACTTCTGTTAGATTACCGAAGATGTCAATTGGAAATAGGTGGGAATATGTAACATTCTCCAGGGCACCAGTAGAAGATAAGTGTAAATAGAGTGGTCCTCTCGATGCTTTCCACGCAGATATTTGGATTTTACATCTCTGCTGGAAATTTCATTAGTCAATCAGTGCTGGTCACCAAATAAGAATTCCGAGTGTAAGTACATCGAGGTTAGGTTCAATCACTTCTACCTACCTAAATACAAAACTTCTCTGTAGACTGCCCGTTCAGCGGCGTAATGTAAGTCATTTATAGAAATTGACAAATCTCACAATTCACTTCCATTTTTTGCTTTAAAGACTCCTCTAGAGAGGTACGTTTATTTTACTAGCCATTAGGATAAAAACGTGCACTCTAATTTTTTTTGAATAAACTGAACAGCGTGACACTTAAAGAATGTGCTGAGTGTTCTTATATGTCTACATACAATCCTTTTCTGTCTCTTCCCAGTTCGTTTAGTGTCCGGTATAGAGGGGTCCGTTGTTGTACATACACGAGCATGTCTATCTTCATGCCGGGACCATGACGAATTGTCCGTCAAAAGAGGTGTCCCTTATAAATTGGTGTTCGTTAAGAGAAGTTTCATTGTATCGGTTTAACAGTTCCCTTTAAGAACTAGTATACTCCTCTTGGTTGGAGTCTCTACATGGTCCACAAGCCCACCGGTGTATACTGCACTGACTGCTTTCATGATACGTTCCTCCCACGGAAAGGAAAGGTATTACGAATAACGATAAAAAGTTCCTTAGCATTGGCGGCTAATCTCGCGGAGGCGGAAGTATCTTGCACGTTCTTGTAAGCAGTACAACCTCCGTATTGACAGGGCCAACAGCTAACCCGACTTTGTCCGTCTATTTGGTTAACCTTCTCTGGGATGATTCCATTAATTCTTCCTCTGTTACGGCAATTCGAGAATTTTAACAATCGAACTTTGAGGCTGCGACAATTAAACCACATTGCTTTGAGGAAGTTTAACAAGCTGATTGTGGAAAAAAAAACAGCCGTGGAAATTTATCTATCGACTGTCTAAGAAATCCCCCTGGTGTTCGGTGGCCATGCCCTTTGGGAGGATAAGCGTTCTTAAGATAAGGGGTAAGGTAATCTCAAACACAATTTTCTGATTGCTCATACACCATTGAAGATTGTTTAAAAGCAGTTGCATTGAGGACTAGGCCAGAAATCATTTTGGGCATCCAAGGAAACAATTGTCGAATTGTATGCTGATGTTCACATACAAAAATGTTCAAGTCAATTCTTGTCGTAATTTTAAAATTCGAAGAATTGACTAAATTCCTGAAGCAATCAAAATTCGACAATGATGTAACATAAGATCTTAAAATTGAATTTAAATCCGTTTGTGGAAATTTGTTCCAGATTTTTCAATAAAATCAATCTAAGAAGAGACTTTTCTCTTCTCCGCCGTGCATGAGGCCGCTGCGTTACATAAAAAAGCTAATTTCACCAAATTAGGAAGACAAGTAGACTCCATCAATTCCAATTGATTCACTTACAAGGTTAATTTTCTCCGCCAAATGAGTGATCCATTCGGGAACGGAAAGGGTGTCTCGCATTCGTCTCCCCCTGCCGAAGCGTTAACAATCAATGAATTGCAAGCGAACACACACACACCCCCGCACGCATAGACTAAGAAGTTGCCTCATCCCGATGACAGGACTTTCAGGATGATTGGAAGCAATGCTGAATAAATTGCAAATAACTGATTTACACAGGAAATCACTTTATTAAAATAAAAGACGATGTTCCTTTGCAAAATAAATCCAGGGCATTGCCTTGAACACCAGAAGGGTGGGGGATGTGAGCTACATGTCTGCCAAGAGCGATCGCTCTAAACGTACATGTATTCGATTGCATTGAGTCGGGGGTATGCTCGCATCATGTTTACAACCAACAATCACAGATCGAAGGCAGCTACGTATCGTCGTATCTTTTCTGCGCTAAGGCGGGGGGAGGAAAAAGACGAAAATTGTTTTATTCTGTAATAAACTGAAGGAAACTCATACCATTTCACGAGGCTTTCCATTTGGAAATTGCTATTGTGACAAAGGATACACGCACATTCACAGGCGCACTCGAATGTTAAAGATTCTTTCTTATTTACTCGAAGGAGAATGGAATAAGGGATTTATTCGAATGTCACGAGGCTTAGGCGTTGCCTACAAAGAAATTGAAAATGTTCTTCTCCACGGAAACGGCAATGGCGCACCGTATGTGTGAATGGGTGTTGGAGGGAATTTACACTTTGTTACATCTGTATTCGGTTGGGTCTTTAAGTTTTGAATCTCCTTATCGGGGACTTTACACACAGTTTCCGAAGTGTATTCATGTAAGGAATAGTGTCTTCATGTATCTACAGTTCGTATGTTTGCTGGCATTAATGTCGGTATGAGACTCAAATCTCTGTGGACTGGGATACGTACACGATGGTATTTGAAGAAGAATCAGTGGTTGTTGCATGTGATTTATCCCGGGTGGCGTGTACGCAAGATCTTGAAGCCAAATGAGTGAATGGCCCTCTGGAATAGATAGGAACGCAAATTGAAAAAAAAACTCATCTAGCGCAGCTGGGACAAACGTTGGCTCATTTGTGGAAAGAAATTTATTTAATTGTAAGAAGACAGAAAAAGGTGTTCGATTGGTCTTAGGCCTGCCTATGCAATCACAATTCTGTGTCAGCATAACTTATGAGGAAAGTAAGAGGTACTAAGGCGAATAGAAGGCCAAGCCAGGCTTAGTACGAGTGGGTCATGGCAGATTAGATTGACACTATGTAAGACATCGGGGGCTTTTAGCAACTTCTACTCGTATGCAATCACAAACAATATAAACAAGCTTTGAAAGAGCTCAGCGCGTTGAAATAGCAGCTTCTTACATGCAGGGTCAGCAAGGCGCTAAAGCGCGGATGGACCAGCGCAAGCTTATCCAGCAGGCACATGAATCACTGGATCTAAGTTACTATTGTTCGGCCAATCTTGTTCTAAGGCTTATATGGTTGCCTGATGACCTGTTCTATGAAAAGCGAAACATTGCCGCAGCCAGGCAGATCTGGGCAACAAATTTCACCCCTCTAAGAGTCTGTACATGGACCAGGGACCTGTGACACAAATATCAACAAAAATTCTAAATCATTTAAAATACAATGGGTCACAGAGATATATACAAAGCGGACGAGCTTGCCAGGCATTGGGGCGTCTGTAAATTGGGCGTCTATCCCAAGCACGAGTCCATAGGGATAATACATATAGTTAGAATAATGTGGTGGAGTACTCTATGTGCGCAGAGAAGGAAATGATCCATCCAAAGGGCACGTTCACATTCAAACACACTAGTCTAATTGCCTGACGAATTTGGAAGGCTTTCATTCAAGTGCACTAATCTGCTTGACCGCACTATGCAGTCAACTGACGCAATAAACACACACGTCGCACGACAATGTACCCTCACCTTGTGTCGTTTACAATGCCGCGTGTGCGGAGTTAAAGCCCTAGAGCAAATACAGAACTTATTTTTAACACTGTTCAACATTAACTTGGAGGAACTTGGAGTCAAAAGTGAGATGTAGAAGCTCATCAACAACAATTGTGCTCGCTTTCTCGTAATCTGTTGAATGGGACTTCTTGGTTTTATTTGAAAATGCACAACCGTTTCTTCCTCATTCGATACTGCGGAAGTCATTGAAGGAGAGGCCTAATCTAGAAGCGTGAGTTCCAATGTCGCCGTGAGCGCTTATGTTAACGATAAGAGTTCTGAGATTCGGGCTGAGTAAGCGATTTGGATAGAGAGTAGGTAATAGTTGTTTCGTCAGTAGACCATCTATGATTGGTATAAGCAAGCATTTCAAGCACCAGTAGATGTTTTGCGGTAGCGATTGGCATAGATGGCAGATCTTCATCCGGAAAGAGTACGGAACCAGTGCCTTTCGAGGAGAGCCGACTGGCTGTCCGAACAGATTACGATATCTGCACTTTTTCTAAGAGCTTCCTTTATCGCTTTTGTTTTTGCTTCAGAGACGCTACAATGCTCTTGTAGTCGGAATGACAATTTAGATTCTTAGAGTAGACAGCAGCGCCCACTTAAGTCTATCGGCGGGAGATTAAGGAGTATTTTCAGAGCTGCGGCGTTGATTGTTCTTAAACCCCAGCTGATACATGTCATCTATTGGCCCCTATCGAGCGGTTTGAAGTTGATGTCCTTATCGAACGCAGACCACCAAATTGCGGCTTAATACAGCAGTATGAGTATGGACTACGGATATGAATAGCCAGTGAATAAGAGCAAGCGAAGCAGTGAATGAACCTTTTAACGATTCGTAAAATATGATGGTCCACCAGAAACACGACGAAGATTGCGGAGACATCTGTCTCCTGGCAACGTTTTCCAAACTCTCCCAAGTCTTTAAAGTTCCTAACTCAATCCAAATTCTAATCATCTCTTCGCACACTCTCGGGAGACACTGTGCCTTCGTTCTGGTTCAAACAGATCAAATTTTATTCAAAATCTCAGTTTCTCATTTAAATTCAACCTCAATCCAATATCATCCAAGTGCACCCCTGGAACGTATTTATGCCATTCCCTCGAAATAGTTCAAATCAAATTTTCACCCAGAACGAAGTTTGAAACACTTTAAATTCCCTTTGCCTTTAAATGCCTCTTCACCACAAATTAAGGCTCAAAACATCACAACAGCGGAACCTCTGTAAAACTTGACACGTGTATCACTTCGAGGCGTATCCATTTTCATGGTCCCTTGGGAGATATTTAACAAAGAAAAAAAATGAAAAAAAAGCCAACAACACAGAATCGCAATCCGAATACCAGTTTAAAGAGGAGATACGACGAAAAAAGAAGACAACAAAATGTTCCCCATGGATTCCAGTAGATACAGGGGTAATTATAGCAGGAAATTTAATTCAGTTGCTTAGGCAGGCATTTGGGGCATTTTAAGAAGTTTCACTTGTGGCAACTTTTTCATTTTTTCTCCTTCCGCCTCCTTTCGTTGAGTTTGTCTTTGTTGGTATTGTCGTTCGGAAGTTATTCAAAAAGTGTCTTCAACGCGAGCGGTGAATTAATTGCAGTGTGTATGCATGAATTACTGAAATTTTGAAATTACTGAAATTGGGCGGGGTTTCTGGATTACTAGCAGAAGCTCATTATAGCTAATTGAACAACCCCACTAAACACCAATTCGTGCAGAGTCTCCTGGAGCGATATATGTTAATCCGGACTGAACAGCTTGGCATATGTCCTTGAAGAAAAATGCAGTGGAAGATGTCAGAGTTTTTTTTTTTTTTTTTTAATTCATTTTTATTGACTTAATTCATAACAAATACTTAAATACTAGACAAAAATGCTTAAAACTAGTTGGACGAACATTGAAGATGTCAGAGTTTACATCGAAGTATGTAAACCGGAAGTGAACAATAAGAGCTTGGATTGAAGCGGCATTTCGCTTGAGATTCAGGTGCATTGATGGCTCCATTGCCCAGAGTATGTGTAGGTAATATTGTATCATTGGTTGGGCTTCAGTTGGTAGCCCAGCCCTGGAAATAGCACAGCTCTTTATGTCATGTCATGTCAATTTCTTCAAATTACTTCTTAAATTCCGACTCAACCAAGTCACTATAAGCAAAGCACTCTATAATCATCCATCACAAGCTTGCTGTGAAATCATTTGACACTGCAAGTCATAGAATTTCTGCCATTTCTCCACTGGGGTCATTTAATGCCAGCTCCGCCATCCACAATGAGGTCAAGGACAAAGTTCTTGAAGCGAATGAGGCCGCAAGTATTTCCAAGGTATCTTTTGAAAGCCATAAATTCAATTGTTCTCGCAAAAAGTGAGACCAGACAATGCGTATCGCCAGCACTTGTCCCCCAGTCGAGTGGGAGGGTGAAACAGAAAGACCGCCACCATCGCATTGCTTAGTTTTAAGGATGAGGTTCAGGCGATGTGTATTCGCATCACCGCTGCCACCACAATGGCTATTGTGTGTCAGCAAACTTTCACACTTAATGACCAAAAATTTCTAAGAAAAAAAATGTAGTCCCCTTCACAGCAAGTATACAACGGTCATCACCAGCAGCAGCGGCAAGCAAATCTAATGAAAATTTTGTTGAAAAATGTTTTTCATTTGCGGTCGCTTTGTATTCAGGCAAAAAAAAAAATACATTTTTCCATTTAATTTTGGGAAACAATGAGTTCCTAGTCTCGCACACAAATACACGCTTAGCGCGACTCAATCCGGTGCAGCGCGTCGCTGGCAAAGACAATGATAAATTAGTGCCTTCGCCAGGCGTTGTTGGGGATTCTTCTGCACTTTCTTTCACTCTTTGTCAGCCGAAGGGACGAGAACTTTGGAAAATGCAAAATATTTCAAGGAATTCATTTCACTTCGGATGATGGTTCTCTGCTGCCGCTGCAATTGGGAACTGTACCCAAGGAGTGTTCTAATAAAGTGCAGTCGCAAGACATCTGTGTCCTTTATTTGGCCAACAAACAAATGAATAACATTAGCTTTTGCTTGTCGTAGATACTTTGTCACGCTGTACACATCAGGTGGGAATTTCATTTCAAATTTTTAAGAATTTTGTTTACGCTACTTTCGAATGCGACTTCACAGAGGACAAAGGATACGCAGTGCAAGGATGCAAACGGAGAACTTCAGTCCGTTGGTGGCTTTTAGTGGTGGGGACGGGAAATGGACCGCGGCGCAACTGGAGAGTGCTGCACAAGTGAAATTGGATGCTGAAAGTGTATTTTGATTTCAAAGAGTGCTCGGAGAGGATACTTTTTAATGAAATTGCAAACATTTTTGCAGATGGTGAATCCTATTGCTGGTCAAAACTGTGAGCGTCGGATAGTGCTGAGCACATGGGTGTGCAGTGACAGTGGAATGGCATATCTTGTTTTTGTTTCTGTCTGCCCTTGTGCAACGTACACAATCTCCATAATTTATTTCCACAATCTGGTGGACTGATGAGCATATTTTGCATATTGTATACTTATGGAAGCCCACTACTTTGTACGTTGGGCAAACAAATTGGGACACATTGAGGCAATACGATCAATGGTGTATTTTAAAGGGTCAACGGAGAAGAGATTGTTTGTATTTGAAGTCTGATGATTGTGATACCGCATGGTTTCATGGTCCAGTTCGACTTTGTTCTGTTGTCGTTTCGTATTGACTGCCATTTTGTGATCGCCATCTTGCGGTTGTAGAAGGAGGTTTATATCAACAGTTGCGTCCAAAGAGACTAGCTACACAAGGCCGTGTCTAGTTTTGACATTCCTGTCATTTTTGTGCAAATCCAGGTGGTGCAGGATGACGATGGAGTATCATCTTGACAGAACACCACAATCGATAACAAACTCACAAAAAAGTGTGTCAAAAAAGGATTTAGACAAGGCGACGCGCTGTCATTTGACTGCTTCAATATTTATTTATAATATATATAATATTCTTGAGAAGATCGTGCAACACTCACACGCAGGGACGATCTTCCAGAAGTCCGTACAACTGTTAGCATACGCCGACGACATTGACGTGATTGGCAGAACACAGCGAGCGATCAATGAATCATTTGTGGCATTGAATCAGTGGTGAATTAGCGGTGAAAGAGGAAAAACGATTTTTGAGGACGGCAAAAAAGGACACAAAAGAACATCACAACAGCAGCTATAAATTCGATGTAGTTGGAGGCTTCGTTTACCTCAGCTCGAACTACAAAATACATCAGTACGGAGATTAAACGTAGAATAACTCTTGCCAATTGTTGTTTTTATGGGCTCAAGAGCCAATTGAGTAATAGAGCCCTCTGTCCAAGGACCAAGCTAACATTATATGACACATTGGGGATCCAAGTCTTGCTCTATGGCGCGGAAGACTGTAAAATGTGGTCCTGTATCCGTTGTTGGTGTTTGGAGAAGAATGAAATAAAAGTATACAGGGACATGAGTCTCGTCTACGGATTCAACGCCTATGGCTGGGCGTGCAGATGTCCATCCATGTAAACCGATAGCGCACACAAATGAAGAAGAAACTCAACCAACTTGGTGTGCGAAATTGAAGGCAGCTGGCTTAAGATCACGCTAGTTGAAACTAGGCTTTTCCCTAGTTTGAGAGACTAGGGGGACAATTGAAACTAGGAAGCTGCAGCGTGTCCATATACCTCCCAACTGCGAGTTACGGAGCAATGTCGTGGGTGGTGGCGCAACATCCCGTAGAGGGTCAGGGCTTAGCTTCTACAGAAACCACTCATGTTGTGCTTTCTATTGTTCTCTCACGGGTGGGTTCTAACTCCGACATCGCCGAGCTGACTGGGTTGTGAGAGATTTAGAAGCGGACCCCGAAAATCATCGTCGAAGCCCATTTTTGAATGAAGTGGCACATAAACAAGCATGTTTGATTTGCATATGGATCATCAACCAAGATATTGCTATCACCATCAACATGGAGGCACTACCCTGTCTTCAAAGCCAACATTATGAGCAACATTGGAAGTAGACCATCTTCATCGGTTTGTCGTGAACCGATGAACGGAGTAGGATCGACTAAATCTGAGTGTTAATACAACGGGCCTTAACGCTGGCTTAAGTGTGAGTGATGTATGTTGGCAGACAGTCACTTTAACCTCACCTAACCTTTTGCACTAACGACATTTTTAATTTCCCTCTCACATATTTTCACATCACATTTTTTTCAGTCAACGACTTCAACATTGGTCACACGCCCAATTTATTTCCAGCCCCTACACATGTCCGTTATGATACACATGTCCGTTATGATCTGTTATGACCCGTGTTCAAGTGATTATTCGGATGCTTACCCCTGAACCGATGAAATTTTGGGTAACGTCCTCAGAGACACTTTCACTGACTGGAGGTCTATGTCGCCTCTGATGTGTGGTGAACATGGGTTGAAGTGTAGGTTCGTTTGGCTGTGTATTAGATTGGTTTTCCTTTTCAGGGGTGTGGGTATGCTAGTGAAACAAAGAACTTTAGTGGATGTCTTCACGACAGAAGTTATATTTTTGGATGCTACCATGAGCTTAGGAATTGGCAATCTCTTCCGGCCATATTATAAGTAAATCTACCCCTTATCGTTACCTGTTAGAGGTGCAATTATTTACTTCACGTTGTAGCCTTCAGCACATTTTAGTCTACTAAATCCGTACGCGCTAGTACCTAACCACGCGGTGGTAAAGCACCACAACTATTTTGTAGACAGCCCGGCAAAATGCGTTGAAGAAGATGACAATGCGCGCCTATGTCGTTAATTATTTTAGAAAGCATTCAGCTTGAAGTTTTTTCAACATATACACTCGATAATGCACACGTATTTTAACTTGAATGTGATTTACGTAAGAATTATTCCGCTCGCAAAGTAGGCACATGCTCACAGAGTCGAAGGATATACGTCCTCATACCGACACATCTCCGTGCCTGATTCAAATAAGATACTTATTTTTTTCTTGAACGCATCTCAAAGGGAAAATCACGCCGGCATTAATGTAGAAAATCTCTCTCTTTTCGATCCCATTCACTCCATGCAGCGCACCCTACCCGCCCGTCCGCCCATGGGGAGGGTGGCATGAACATGAACCCCTTTTCAACGTATTTACATATCCTTTCATTAAAATAAATATAAATTTATCTATTTCGCCCACAAAGAAGTAAGAACACACACCATCGACGGGCGCACAACAAAAAGGATCTGTTGTGTATCTCCAGCCGGTGCCGCGCCGCATCCGAACAAAATAAATCGCATTAAAAGAATTGTGTGGTGTTAAAACGGGATCAAAGGAATCGTTTGTTGCCCGATAAAATTGCGAAAAAGGAAAAAAAATATTTTAAATAAAATTCCTTACCCACTGTCGGTGGGTGGGCGGATGGGCGGTGGACCGGGGAATGTCGAAATTTCAATATTTGCGTTTGACCCCTTGTAAATAAATTTAAAAAGGAGAGGAAAAAATGCTGAGAATTGTTGTAATGTGCATGTGCGTGTATAGGTAGGTATGTGTGAGCATCTATTAAAAGCCAAAAAGACCTATTTTATGGGCGCCTATGGCATCGGCACATCGGTCCGGGGTGTCACCATCCATTTATTTAGCCATTTGGTGTGTAAGCAAGCGCATATCTGAAGCCTTAGAATTTCGGTCGTTTAACGGACAAACCACTGGCCTGTGCCTGGAGAGATGTAAGGTAGTCGATTGCGAGCGGCCCGGCCGTGTAATAAAATGGAAGAGAAATTGCTGTAATAAAATCAAAATGTGAGAATAATGTTCTGAGCAGAAATCATGGATTAGGAGATAAGGGGCCGGCCATAATCTGGGAAGAACGAATTTTAATCCTTTGCTTTGATTTAAGCATAAATCTGGAGATGCTTTAGGGGGCACCATGAAAAGTGATTCGAAATGAGTTCCAGGCAGATGATGAACTTGTCTGTTGACTGTGGGAATAGTCGCCTCCAATTTGGTGATGACAGTTCAAACTTTGACTATTAACATTAATGTTCGAAGTTTTATAGATTTTATGTGTAAAATTGTTAGCTGTTGATCTGTGGGGCGTGAACTGAATTTTAAGACAACATCAACTTTGCTGTTTCCCGATCGCATTAATGGGTTTATGTGCCTAACACGAGATTGACGGAGATTATGTTAAGCGGAATTATTGCACTGAAATTGTTTTGTCTGGCTTTGAATTTACTTAACGAGCAGTGGAGGTGGCAGTAGTGAGGCCCCAATCAGCTGGAAAATAAACACTTCAAATATCTCAGCAGCTAGTTTATGGACTGGAGAGGTCTGCTTCCAGGTCTGCGTCAAATGGGGTCTACACTTCTGGATTCACATTTCCATTATAAGTGTGACTTCATAGTTCCGTATAGTGAACTGCCTTGATAGAGGTATTGTAGGTCGCATGTTCGTTGGAACCCTGGAAACGACAACTGCTACTGGTTTACTGTGTAAAGTGACAAGAGAGGAATACCGAAGGATGCATGGAAACAAATGTTTACTCACTTAAGAGCTGCAGAGCTCCGTTCTACCAATAATATGCAATTTTTCTGAAGTAGATGTTGCACAACTGAGACGAGACGGAAAGAATGTCTGCAAAAAAAACATAATAGTCGGTTTTCTCACAGAACGTTCCATAGTTGAATTTGTACTAGTACAGTAATCTTTGACACGCTTACTAGATCATGTTATACGCCCTTGGCCATTACAAGAAGCATGTTAGTTCTTCCAGCCGCAAAATCACAAAACCGAAAGCAATCGGAAAAAAATTGCAGATGCTAACGCATGCCACGTAGTGAGCAGTCGAAGAGATCTACTCAACACTGGAATAGTCCAAGCTGGGTTAGGTTAGGTTAGTTTGTAGTGGCCGGTAGATCATAGTCACACTTAGTATATGTCTGTTTTCCATTTAAGCCTTTTGCGCAAACCAGTTGATGTTTTTGATAGAGCGGTGAAGATGACTGACACTAATGCCACTTAGTTCGTCCAGGTTGTTGAAGTTCTCTGAGTGACTTCTTCTTCGGAAGGAGAGACACTGATTTCGATTTTGAGATTCGGCCTTCTCATTCTCAGCAGGCTGAGTAAGTGGTTTGGATCGAGATTAGGCAAGCTTCAGGAGATGTTTTTCGGTAAGTATGATACCAGTTCCCTTTCGAGTTTGCGCGGTAAAAACCAATTCTCTGAAATATTATAGAGTGCCGGCTCCCACATCTGTTGGATGCTAAAATACTTGACCATCTCGTTGAGAGATAGGCAGCAATTCAGGGAAGTCTTTGAGTTGAATGTAACTACACCCAGAGATTTAGTCCCCGCCTGGCTGTCAGAACAGATGAGGATATCTGTACTAAATATTACATTGTTTTTTTTAGCCAGAACAGAGCTTCTTTTTCGTTATAGTTATAGTTATAGTTTCCACCTGAAAGACGTCTGATTTGGTAGTCAGAATGATAACTACGGCTGTCAGTTAAATAGTCATTCTATTCAGCGAATTAGATTATTTATTAAAGCAGAACTTCGTGCTTCCTGATGATTCAACGTTTTTTTTTGCATAATTCAAATCGCAGCGTTCTTCTTCTTCTTCTTTCTTTTAACGACGAGGTTATGATTCGAATTATGGGGATCATAACCATCCCACTTTCCTGCATCCCTACTGGTCAACCTGTGGGGTTAGCGGATTCGACCTCAAGAAATATCGGCAGGCCTCCCTGTCCCTTCATCACTGAGGCCGATCAAATGCTGGAGTTTTTGCATCTGTGTGATCCAGGAATTTTTGGGCCTGTTTCTCTTTCGCGCTTGCGTGTTAACGTTTATTGCTATTGGCTTTTTAACGGGGTTCACTTGAGTCGACTTTTTGTTTTTTGAAGTTCCTATGGTCATAGCTTTTGTTAAACTACTTACTTCAAAGGGAATGGCTAAGTTCAGAGGGGGACCACCACTTTGCATCACTTACCTGAAATAAAGAAAATTAAAGTTAAATATTAGTGTTTTTAATTTGAAGCAGTGTAGGGAAATTTATTTGATCATTTTTACAAGAGATTCTAAAATTCATTCTTCATCATCCATATTCAAATTTGTATAATTAATCTTTTCAATGTTCTCTCCGCATATCTGTAGATCAATGACAAGCGGTTGCACACCTTTATACGGTGCGAATACTTACTATTGGTAAAAGTCTCTTGGGAATGTATTCTCTATGAGGAGACCCGAAGATCGATACAGTCCCCATCCTTCTCCCACAGCGAAAACTCTCTTCTATCCCATAATTTACCTTGGGCCACTAACTATGCCATGGATAAAAAACTACCTCAGTCGCGAAGGGAGTATCTAAGACACCTGGTAGACTCCTAGATTAATATTACTATCGGTCATTCTTAACGAACTCAACATCCTTCCAAGCCATCTTCGAGAAGAAATTCTCCACCAGCATTCTTTCCAGATCGGATTTGAAGTCTGACGTTGGTCGATCCTCTGTGAATATACACAGACGGATTGAAGACGAAGAACTCCCTGACCACTGTAGCATATTTTACGCAGAAACCTATGTGGTAAAAGAGGATATCATCTTTTCGGAAAATGGCGAGATGAACTCAAAAATATGCTTTAATTGCCGGATGGACCCTAACGAAATGGCTGAGTATTTCAATATGCACCTGATGTGGAAGCCAAGCCACGGCGACCGGTCCATTTCAAAGCCGATGCACTCTCAAGGTGTGGTACAAGCTGTTCTCTAACACCAGGAGGCCATCCAACTTCTATGCCGATGGGTTTAGTCTACCATCTTCCTAAGATTCACACAATCACAACAATTACACAAACTGGCTAAAAGAGATCCCCTGCCTTAAATCAAAGGAAATATGGCCAGGATACAATCTTAAGCGATCATTCTGTTTCGTCAGAACAAGCAGACCACCATTCAGGAGGTCATCGGCATCATAACCGGACAGTGATCATTTGGCATACACACCCGCAGGATGGGGTCCATACAATGCATGGTGAACAGGAGATAGGACCCACAAATCATCTCCTCTGCTCATATACCACACTTGTACTCACATTTGAAGGGCTAATATTTTATTAATCTCATCGAATTAAATAGCGTCAGCATTAGTAAGCGAAACCGCTTTTGGCCTAAGTATGATTGCCTTCGGCAGGCACTCACTCCTACCTAACCCATCAACGTTACGAAGCTAATCAGTCTATTTGTTCTATGGACGGCTTATATCCAGAACATCGACTCATTGCTTTCGACACCTGAGACCAGAGACAGCTAGGACAACTTGCAGCAAGAGTGCCAAGTGCCTGAAATATGATTTAAAGTTGTTAAGTCTCATCGTCCCACTGGTGTCCTGTGACAAATCTTCACAACATGCACGCCCATCAAACAGTTGACATTTTAAGCCATCAATCATTTTCACTCAAATATGCAAGGCGACTCCTTTGAAGAGGCACCCTTGAAAACACGAAACAAAATTGAATAACGCGGTTACGTTCGGGAAGCAGGAAGCGAAAGCCTTCTCCCATCTAGATAATCAATCATATTTCATGAAAATTATGGCACAAGGATTAAGATAATATGGTGACTAAATTGCTTCAAGAGATTGTCACAATAGATGAATGACACTCGCCTGCTCAGGAACAAGAATGGGTGGTGCGTGGGTGGTTAAACTTTTCTAAAAGTTATCCAACAGACGACTCCCCATGGAGGGTGTGTGTAGTTTCCGTTGTTCCGCACAGTTTTTGCTCGCCTTCATCTCGGGGGGATACAAAGGAGCGGATAGTCAATTGAACTTGACAGCAACTGTCAAGTTGGTAAGAATTAATGAACAGTGTATATAATTTTGTAGATGAATTATCTTTTGAAATTTCGGGGCAACTCAGGCAAAAAAGAAAAAAAAATGTGTACAAACGTGTGTGCGAGAAACTTTGGCCGAGGTGCTTTTGCGGAATACATATTTATTTTTAATGACTTCCTGCCAAAGGTAAAAGTATGCATAAGTTCGTTAACGCAAATCCCGTTACAAATGAAGAACATATTTGCTCGCTGGCGAACAGATGTACGCCTGACAGATGGTAACTTTTTAACAAGTTTGTGGCAGAAAATGACTAGGAATTCGCAGTCGGATTATTCCGCAATGTTGAATTTATGTCGATCACGATTGACAACAGAGCGGAGTGGGAGGTGCTCTGATTTATGAGTGTGATCGAGATCTGGGAATGGAAATTTATGTGACGGCACTAGACCTGTGCATCCAGGGCAAAGTTGACATAGGCTGTATGACTGACTTCATTGCTTCATTGCATAGTAGGTGCTTGCCCAGATATCTTTTTCGTCTGTGGGCTAATGCCTCACCAGATCCCAGTAATTTGCGGAGACCTTCTTCTAATACCCCTAGTTTCCCTAGGTGCTCCCTGAGTATGCAGTGCCCTGTTAGGAAGCCTGTTAGAATACGGAGGTTGTTTGGAGACAGCTAGCTAAAGTTCCTGCCACCTGAAGAGGCTTGTTGGCTGAGGCCTGGTCCACTCCGGACTGTAATGCCAGAAGAAGAAGGCTACATGGGGACTTAAGCGTTTTCCGATCGGGCGCCTTTGTTTAAAGGAACGCATACAAGCGGAGAAAGATCAATCAAATAGGTGCGGGAAAGTGACACAAAATGTACCGGCAAACAAGTTGGTGCTGGTAAGCTGTTAAAAACCACCACTTTTGTGACCTCATTTGTTTGCCATCTTTGACACCAGATAGATTTCTCTCTTAAGCTCAAATTACAATTTAATTTCGTATATAAAAAAATTTAAAAGAAAAGTAATTGAATTGCAAATCGATGTGAGTTAAAAGGGATGTGTAGGAAAATTCCTCAATATGCAGTGAAAGGTTGCACAAGTGTACAATAAAATGTTCACTTGTTTCCGCATTTACATTTCTATTCATATGGAAATCTCCTCGATCAGGTTATCCCTCGTGCCAGTACACACACCTCGTCTTCTTTGCACCATGACACCATGATAGCTGTGATGGCTTGTTGGTTGATCAATAGGTTCACTTCGGACTGTAGCCCCACACACAGATGAAGAACAATATGCTAAGGACTAAAATTATGGCAAAAATACAACAAATTAGCTTTTAAAAAAGCTGCTTGAGCTATTATAACCTTTTGTCAGTAGAGTGTAAGTTGTTTAGCTATCAACAAGAAAAGAGAGCCACGGCTGCATTTTGTGATGACACTGTGGGCCTTCGTTGGTCTATTCTGGACTATGGCTGCTAATCTAATTCAACCTAAGGACTACGTCACTCATACTTCTCAAAGATAAACCTCTTTAGTGAACAGCTGATGGTAAAGAAGTCGATTAGAGAAGGTTATGAGTTTTATTCAGACCATCATGATTGGATAACCATAAGTTATAGGAGATATGCACAATCCTGCAGAGACCGTTTGCAGCAAGGGCTGTAGTCAGATACCTGGGGATCTGGCTGGATCAATATCTATATTTTAACAAACATGTAGATGCTGCTCTAGCCCGAGCCCGATGCGAGGGTGAAGGTTATCTGCTACATGGCCCTCATCCGGCCAATGCTCACCTATGGCTGTCCCGTGTGGTTCAACGTGAGTGCAAGCTTGATGGAAAAGATGCGGGTGTTTGAGAGGGCTTGTCTTAGGGCTTGCCTTCGCCTTTACAGAACACCAGAGTCCCAGTACAAAAAATTCTACTCCAATGAGGTATTATACAACGGGGCGAACCTGATACGAGTGGACAATTTCCTGTTGAAATTGATTCGAGGCCACACTGCTAGAGCGATGAACTCGGCCAATAACTTGATCTCGGGGGCTTACTACCCCAATCCTCAGTACCATGAAAGAGTACGTCATAATGGCTTCGTCCCCCCAGAAGCATTCCTCCATTTTGATAAGCACGGTCTGATACAAGACAAGAATGCGGTACCGCTTCTCTTTCACATCGCCCGTTAACTGTGGATGGGCGATTCAACCACGACCGTTCCGTCGCACAACGAGCTGAGGAGGGTCTACTCCGGTTCAGTACGGCGGTATCAAGGCGAGATGTTCGGGATGTTGCAATGCAACACCGAAAATTCTGGTGGCTGTGTAGTGAGGGAACTCCATCATCGAACCCTTTAGACCCTGGTTAGGGAAAGGGTAGTACAATTCCCCTCTGGGGCGCAGTCGGTCTCTGTCTTGCAGCGGTTAGTTTAAGTTATTTTAAGGTAGTATGTAAGTTAGCAGTAGGTTTTAAATAAAATCAGTTCTGTTATTAAGTTTTTTGAAAGTTTTCTTAATTTTCAATTGTTCAGTTAAAGTCATATAATATTAAGCACATGCATATGCATTGTTAGGTTAGGTTAAGTCGAAAGACATAGTTTAAGATTAAGTTTAGCTTAGAGTGCCCGCCCAGGGCCAGTAAGTTAGAAGTAGTGGCATAATATGATTTTACTTAGTATGCCTACGACAATAACTAAGACATTGAGTAGTTTCGAAATTTAAATCTTAAGCTGAATCATCACCAGCGGCTCTTGCTTTTCAAATGTACGCTCTCAGCTGTCGACGTCCGATCCAAGGACATCTTTCGATAAGCTGCATTAAACACATAGTTTTAATATAATCTACTACACACCACCCAACGTTCATTTACTTTCTGACAAAAAAAAAAAAAACGCCCGTACCTCTCCTATTTCACATGTCCACCGAAAATGGCTGTCAAATCTAAGTGAACTTTATACTGTGTCGACAAACTTGAGCGGGAGATGCGGTTGAAAAAACAAAAAAAAAAAACTTCATGGGTAGTTCGGTTGTTCCAATATGCCGGCGGTCGGTATTAAAAAGTTCATATTTTGAAACTGAGTCAAATAAGGCTTCCAGCCTCGTTTCATTCTGCAACCTCCTCATTTTCATTTGCCAAAACTTAGTTTGTCCTACGCTTGGATAGAGAAAGAAATGATAAAATTTGAATGCTAAAACTTTTCCCCAGCGTCGGCATGTCTCAGATCAAAAGCTACAGACAATGCCCTGCGGCCAGGTAAGTTATTCCTTATTGGATGTTTTTAATAATTTTTTTCTTCTTTCGTTTCGCCCGTGACTACCAACACAGTCTTTTCAATCACATATAGATGGTGTCATGTCGGATGGATGGTGTGCTTTATTTTACCCAGCCAGAGCCTGCAGTCGAAATGGGAACATATTTAGCGCTTCCATCTGTATCCAATGATTCTTTTGACTCACATCTATTCGATAGGCTTTTCTGACTCTTTGACGGATGTAAACTTACACGTTGTGACAAATGTAATTCGTTTCCTAGACGTTCCTCATCCACCGCCCACTGCCCCCATCCAGCCGCACTTAGCACTTAACCCCGCGTCAAGCCGGAGAATGGAAAAGTGATAGGGAATAAAGATCTCCGATAAAGTTACTCCGAACAGTGCGCCTTTACTCGTCGGTTGAGTATCCGATTTTGCCTTCGGGCGGAATTTGTACATCCATACACCCTGCTATACCACCCTGAGATGATAGTTAAATTTGATGGTGGTAGATAAAGAAAAACGAACGAAAAAAAAGCAAATACCTAGACAGAAAGAACGGTGCGAAATCCGTGGAACAAAAGGACATTCTGCAGAGTGAAACTTTTTCCTTTATTTTTTTTTTTTTTTGAATAATATGCGTCGCAAATTCAAAGGTGAGGCACAGAAAAAAAAGTTAGAACGTGCTTTAGGGCACATGAACGTAATTTAAAACACCCCTCGAACGTACGGTAAATAACTATATTGTGCGGAGAACCCACGAAGACACAGCAGTACAAGTCGCAGGATCCCGAAGAAAAATGAAGAAGAACATCAAACATTATTTTAAGAAAAAAGCAAGAAAAAAAAAAAAGAAGATATTGTAACTAACTTCAGGGAATTGAACGTGCAAAGTGAGACGGATACCAAGGATAATAAACAGACATTTATTACTGAAGGTTTATTTATTCCCTTTTTTTTCTGTTTGTCCTTTCTGTTCTCCAGACGTGCCTGTCTTTATCTATTTCCTCGCAGGTCGACACATCCCATGCCCACCCTCCCCATGCGATTGCCGTAAGACTTTCTATTTCGTTGGACATTTTCCTCGTTTCACTTGGGGTATGATGTGTTGGCGGATCGCCTTGTGTTTGAGTCAAATGATGATGAGGCGATGGGTACGGTGTGTGCTTGGTACAATTGACACGGCTCATAGTAATCAGGATAGAAGATCCCAGAGAATGAAATAAAATTAAATGGTGCCACTTTGCAGGTTCATAAATTGTCGGAGATTTTTTTCCCGGTCATTTATTTTTGTTCCTGAAAGTCCTTACGTGACACCGAAGCGTATGGCGTCGGGCGTGTGACCTTTCGGGGGTTCCTTTCAAATCCTCTGATTTGTGATTTTCTGGATAAATTAGCTTTCGCTGGGGCATGTATTGAGTTTGGGGAAAAGCTGAAAATTTACTTTTGTCGGGGGGGTCATGTGGTGTAGGTGGTTGGCTGTCCGGTGTCCACACCACATTTGCCGGGGCAATGAATGTTTCCGCATCATTAGAGTCAATGAGTTCAACTGACTGGATTTGACGAACGAGGAGGAACATGGCAGGTTGCTGCTGTTGCATATTTCAGGCAGAGTGTCGTTATTTTCAATGTGATTTCGAAAAATGCTTTGGTACGTTTGAGGGAACAGATTCGATGAGCTGTGGGCGGTAGTTGAGGGTATGCTTTTTCTGGGTAATAGAATAATAAGTTGGCAAAAGTAGAATAACACTTAAGTGGATGTATGGTCCTACGAGGAAATGCATGTTAACTGCGAGAAAATATACCTCATCTCATTATCATTTTGAATTGATTTTTTTCCATAGCGGAGGTTGTGTTTTTCTTGTTCAGTATTGTTTGACAAATCATCATGGAAAGACTGAAACCTCAAATTATTTAGCGTTCTGTGTTTGGAGGAAAATATCGCGGTTGCAGCTTCAGCATTTCTAGCGTAATTTGGCGAATACTGGTAGCAACCCTGGAAGCAGCTATCTAAACTTGAACGGCGTAAAACGCGGGCAACATTTAGACGAAATTATGGCCATTAAACAAATATATGTCAGACACTGTTCTTTGAGGCCATAATAAAGCTTCAGTCATCCAATTTATTTGTATGTGTTTTATTTAAATCTAGAAAAACATATCTTAGTGATTCGCCCACTATATGGGTAGCTTCTACAGCAAACCGAGTGGCTGGGAACTACAGTTGACTGCAGTGGCTGGAACATACCGTTTTATGCAAACTCCGAACGTGGAACGTTTGAGAAGCTTCTTCTAGCCACTGACCCGAAAGAGGTTGAGCCGTAAATAACGAAAGTTTGCCAAATTCGATGATTGAACCTAGAACCCCCAGCACTAAGCCCGCCCATTTTAAATCGTCTGCAGTAACAAACTCAATTACCTCAATTGATGCTACAGTATAGCAGTTTAGGTTGGTATAAGCTTTAGTCAATGACGATGCTTAACACTGAACCACATAAACAAACTTTGACCACAGCACCCTAAGTTTCGCGCAACCTAATTACCAACTCCGTCGGATGTAACGCGTTGTCCCGAAACTTCATCCCTTCCCAATCTAGGACTAAGAGAGAAAGTGTGTAAACCATCATTCGATATCAATCTCAATCTCAAACACAAGTAATGTCTACTAAATATTTGTATAGGAAACTACACACACTCCTCTCCAAAATTAGTTCCCCTCCCCCCTCAAGCCATTCAAACTCCGCAACGATGAGTCCTTAAAGTGAATAATGACACAAATACAAGTTTCCTGTCCGATGTGAACGTCGCGAGCCACCAACTGTGTACACACATCATTTCCGCAACAGCGAAACTTTATCACTCGCTAAGTGTGAAGCCCATCACGGAGGAGGATGCCCTCCTTCCGGGAATACACGCACTCCGACATAAACATGGAGCATCCTCTTAAGTTTATGCTAATTGGCTTTTTGTGCGATGTGTCACATGCACACAGCAAACTAAGTTTCAAATATATTTGCAAAATTTACACATTACCCAGGCTTCAGGAGTAGCAAATGACGAAATCGGGCGCAGCATGGAACTTATATGTGGTGACTTCGTTCAGGCATTCGTTTCCATCCAAAACGAAAGCTCAAGTGTGCAGGAAAAACGATACCATAGCAGCAAACAACAGAGAGCAGAGCAGTGGCCGGGACAGGGTAGAGGAGAGATGGCAAAGGCAGCGGTGCCTTGTTAATAATGCAATTATTGTGTAAACTATGCAAATTGGATTACCATGAGAAAGGATATTAATTTATCCGCGCTGCTGTGTATAAAGGACGCACGCATGATGTCGACTTTGTTTGTTGCTCGCATTCTTCTTTTCGCATCATTGTAATTCACCGGGCTACACACACGCTACTGTGTGTGTACTTCAGTTTCGCTGAAGTAAATATTTACACAATTTAAGGGTTCCCCCTTCAGCAATCAACCCCCCATTCAATCCGTCTATCTGGTGTTCTGGGTTCAATGAAATTAGCACATCCCGGATGTTAGTTATTAGGCCACGGAATTTCGAGGACAATTCCATGAGATGCGCTGATGTTAGCATCCACCCGCGGTAGCTGGGAGCCGTTTTAATTTTGTCGAAAGGAGTTGATTTAAGGCGGCCCGCTGTGGATGTGATAGAGGGCATTGTGAGAGTGTGCTGCGGTTGAGGCACACATTTGATCACGTTCTCATTTGGATTAATGGGGATGTCAGAATAGGATACTTTTTCCTCATTTGATTAAAACCAAATGAAGGAGTTTCTAATTTTTCACTTTTTGTCGCTCAAGTGGTATTTACTGACGGTTGAAGATCTCAATTCAGTTACGCTTGCTTGAATATTCATAGCTGTACCAACCCCAAAAGTTAGAAATATTTAAACGCCAGCATTGGGAGATGTTGCAACAATAGTTCAAGACAAACACGATTTGTTCATAACATCAGTAAACAAATCAAGCAATCGCTTGAACTCTGCATGGGAAATTGGCAGATATGAATATGAACATCTTTAAATCGCCCTTTCTTTAAAATTGAATACATGGACTGCATTATCAGACATCATCGGTGTCATTTGCTAAAATTTCTTCTGGAGCAACAGTTCTTATAAACGAGTCGTTCTAAAAATCAACAGTAAAGGGTTTTTAATTCGCATATTCTTCACCGTCTGTTGACTGCACTAAACGGTGTCCGAACATACACGCAATATTTGAATTTGCCGCCATTTGTTTTCAATCTGACAGCTGATAGATTGGATTTAGTAAGAATTGAGGAAAAATGCGCTCACAACGTCTGTGCGAACTTTGGGCAAGAGGCATCGTTGAACGATACTTTTTTTAAAAATGAGGCTGGTTAAGCAACGACCGTTACTGGTCGCTTACTCGATATCGCGACGTGACACACAGTGCTTTCAGCCAAAATTGGATAATATTGATATGGCCAAAATGTGTTTTCAACTAGACGACGACACATCCCACAGCTGCATCAACGCAGTTCAGTCATATTTCTGCAAAATGGTCATGCGAAATTTCGACAAAAAAGTGCGTCGTGAAGACTCTTTGCGTTATTCCATAAATATACTTTATGATTTGATAAAAAAAAACAATCTAAATATTAGAAAAACTGTGTTTTCTATTGAATTCAAATCTAGCGTTAATTCTAGGACACTCAATGCTCTGATGAGCTGAGCCTCGTTGAAGGACAGTGTCCAATATTAGCTGGCAAAGGAGAACGGATTCTGCGTCTTACTGTGTGGAAATTCAGTCGATGAAGGCAATTGCGCCAAGAAAGAAGGGACTGAGAGCAGAACTCAGAGAAATCAGACTTCTTTCTAAGTGAAATCGTGGAAGAGGACGGAACACAGTGCTGTGACATTTTTTTAAGCCTTTATTTTATCAACCATTCAAACACCTAACGCACTGAAATTCACTTCCAAAAGAGCACAGAAAATGCGTAAGTATGGGTATAAGTACCCCTTTGAAATTAATGGAAATGAAATATTAATTTTTATGTTTGACAGTTTTCTGAAGATATACGATAGTATCATTCACTGAGAAAATCTCCAAATATGGTCCATAAACAAAAAATGCAGAGTACTACAGATTCCATCTGGACCAGAGGAGTGTCGATTAGGAATTGATAATTTGCTCAGTCGGATCATGCGAGTGATGAGTAATCGCATGTCCTTCTGGAAGCCTTACGAAGGAGATCATTTGGACAGTCCGTTGGTGGTTTGGTAGACGTTGCCTTTTGACAGTCATCTCCTGCTAGAATTTTTTTCGTTTTTTAACGCATTCTTAGTTCATTTATTCATTAAACGTATCCACCAGAGAAGAGATGTGTATGCGTTTTTTTCATTCTTAGTTCAACGTTCCTTACAATATTGACATAATTTGCTCTGGCTTTCATCCAGCATATCAGTGGCTCTTAATGTCTGATGTACCATTAGTATTGTATTTATATTATTCGTTTTAAAAATTGGGTGCTCGAAATTATGAAATTATACTCGTTTTCTACGTTTAATTAAGAAGTACTATAATCGTTCATAGAGAGCAAATGAATGTACTCAGGCAGATCTCTTTTCTGCTCTCTACTTTAATCAATTAAATCCTAATCCAGTGAATCTTCTCTATAGCGGACACCGGTGGGGTTACCACGACTGACAGTTGTGTAGATGTGTCCGTTGCAGGCAGTTATTTATGGAAATTGACAAACTACTTTTCTAACATTCATGTGTACATTATTTTGCTCAACATGTATACTAACATGTTGAGCAAAATAATGTACTAATGTTCGTTTTTACTTCTTTCAAATCCTCATAATAAAACACTAAATAAGAAATACTCTCTAATCCCAGTAATATGTGAAACAGTTTCCAACTCCTATTTCGAAAAACAAGCATTACTTGCTAAATGTTAAAAAAAAACACATTAAACCAACGGGCAAAGTTCGTTGCTGCCAGACACCAAAAAAAAGGAAAAACAAAGAAAACCGCATCAACCACACATCAGACAAAATCAACCGGGCGAAGAAATACATGAAGATTCTGCAAGAAAATATCGATCGTCATCCACGCACAGACCTACCATCTGATGCTGGACATCATAATAGATATCATGTTACGGTATCCACAACCAATAAAAATTAACCACTTAAAATACCAAATAATCTCCCAGGATAACTCACGTCCCGATAAATAAGGAAAGGCGAAAAAGAGAAACCAAAATGGAACCATTTCAACCGCATCTAGGACAGAACACCTCGTCGGATATATGATTGTAGGTGTGGATGAGAAAAAAAGACTCTAAATGGTAAGGAAGAATGGATATCAATTCGTTCGATTTATTTAATCCAATAAATCGTTCTGCACATACCTTCGATTGAGAGTAAAAGAATAATTCTTCGTTTTACCACTCGCCCAACGCCCTCCCTCAGAAACGACTTACTTCCGGTTTATGTGTGTCTTATAGGGAAACTTAACTTCCTCTGCTGCCATGGTTTCACATGTGTGTGAGTTCGCAAAAAAGAATGAAAAAGACGAAGAAAAGAATGAAAGAACTCGCAAGGACGTCCCGAAGGGCAGACGGAAATCCCTGTATCTTTATGTCACGGAGGAGATTTATCCTCTTCATTGATTCATTGTTACACATTTGCCGAGGCATGTGTGCGTGAGTGTGAAATATGGTTTTAAAGGATCGCTTTGTTGAGGCCTTATCTTCAATTTCATTTATTTTTTCTCACAAAAAAGAAGAAAAAAGAAACATTTTTAATAATTTCAAAATCCTCCACATGTTGGTGTGAAGAAGAAGACACGCTTTTATTGAATCGTCCCCCAGGCCCATCGTAAAAGAATAAACAAACATCTCCACTCACGTCTGAATGATATGTGTACATGTGTTATAAGTAAATATCTTGTCCCCATAAAATGACGAAAGAGAACCAATCAAAGTTCTCCTAGTTCTGTGTAGAATATTTGCGTTCATTTTTCAAAAAGTGCCTGTAAATCCATTTCACCATCCTTCAATATCACGGTAATGTGCGAAACTGCTTAGAAGTTTTCCCTACGCACGGTTGACGGGCATGTTCTTTTATCCATTGTCAATTTTCTTGCTTTTTTTTTATTTGTCAGATAGACCAGAACGTTGGTCGTTATCGAACTGGCTATTCTTTTATGCGAACGATGTGGGCTTTGTGTCCATGTCCCAGTCTCAAACAGTCAGGGCTGTTTGGTGAGGCCCCCATTTAAGTCTTCTAAGCGATACGCAAAATCAAATAAAATCATAAACTCTATCCGTGACAGTGTGTGGGAGTCTCCGAGGCAGTCAGTTTAGAATTCAGCACCACCTACATCTCTACCCATTTCAACAGACCAGGAGCTAAATGCAAACCTATCATAGACTATGTCAATGAAAAGACAGCTTTCTTGGAAATTAAGATTAATATAAATGTCTTTTGCCTTTACTCAAAACAAGTTTGCTCGGCGACTGCTTTGGACATTCCTCGTCACCGCCTATGACGTCGGCGATGTTCACATTTAGGATCGCACATCCACAAGCATTGGTGGTGATGGATATGTATTCTGAATCACTTGAAAGCAGATCCCCATTTCAGCAAAAGGCTTATTTTGAATGATTGCGATACAAACGAAGTCCATTAGGATTGCAGAACGCCGCAGAATATCGCTCTTTGATAGTCGGTGGCATCATCGAATCGTTTTTTGGGTTCGGCCGGGTGGTAGACATGTGCTAATGACACAACGAACATACTGCATGCCTGAATTAAGGGCATGGGCATGGTTATATGAAGCAGAGGGAACATGAACATGAACCGAGAGCTGTGCAGATTTGACCCAGTTAGACATTTTCTTGTAAAATTTCTTTACAACGCATGTCTGTGACAATCAAACGAAGAAAACAAAAACAAACGACAGTTGCGCCCGAAGTCACATAATCCCTGTTCTCTTCGCAATTTGAGCTTAAGCCAATAACGCATGTCATCACTGTAGCGTCCGCTCGCTGTTGGAAGTCAGACCACAACTCCCTCGATACACGACTGGACATGGACACAGTGCGGCAGTGGACAGTCAACAAAGAAAATAGCTTAGATGCGTGTCATGAGCATTAAGACATATCGAAGAGCTGACGCTCCTACGCTCTACCATAGTGTTGCTAACTACAATCACTGAAGATTTAGCTATGAGACCGGTCATCTTTTGCCAACATTTCTAGAGCCCAATCGACTGGCTTTAGTTCTTCAGTTTAATTCATCTTGTAAAGGTTCACTCAACTATGAATTGCTGGCCTAATGGGACGAGAATTACGACCAAAAATTGACTTTAATGCTCGTCATCAACTCGGAATCTTAGTAATTATTTACAAACGTTCTTCGTTCGTGAACATTATAAAGATGAAAATGTTATTTCTATATATAAGGGTGCGTTCACTGTGAAAGTTCATAGTTGTCAAGTACCAACTGGAAAACCCCTTATCAGTGTATCCTATCAAAATACTGAGTAAACTTATGTAGCTGTCAGTGTGACTCTCTAAGTTTATCGGTCTCAATGAGGCATTTTTTCCCCATTCCATCCAATCCGAATTTTCGAAGAAGGCGTGACCACCATATTTATGTACTGTAAGGACTATGCTTCAATTAGTCATTTGAGGTTATTTGTGTTGTCACGTTCAGTTCAGTGGGGCTTTCATAGGCTGTCTCCTGATTCTGTGTCAATGGCAGACCTGCCCCTTTCTTACTAATGCATCGGCTCTTTCGTTGCCCACTATAGCCTTGTGCCCAGAGGCCCAGTATAGGGAAGGTTGCATTTATCCGCTATCTCCTTAATAGATGTGCGGCGGAGTTTTACCAACTTGGAGTTGATTGCTGGTATTTCGAGAACCTTTACAACCGCTTCACTATGAATATAACAGGGACGTCGCAACATGTCGTGGGATGCTAGTCATTGAAAGAGGTTTGTCAAATTCGGACTACAAACTGGCCGATCCAATGCACATTTAAATAAACGTTCCGAAGTAAAAGCTCCCAGAAGTCAAATGCACTTTATCAAAAAACAAGGAACATCAGTAACTTCACAAGCATGTTTCACCTTTTCTCCATCGGTCCTTCCCTAAGATCCTTTACATGGAAAATTCCCATTCAAAGCTCACATTTTACAGGACTGAAATTTGATACGATTCCCTGCACTTGGCAGATTGTATTCGGTTTTCCCATTTTTTTTTCTTTCGCTGGAATAACTCGAATAGCCAAGTCGCTTATCGTTTTTCCACATGCCTGACTCCATTTGTTTCCCCAGCTACACAGGATCTCATGTACCAGGCACTGTGTGCTGAGTACCATGGCAGTGCATACATCGTGTTATTTCCAATACAACAGCGTTTTTTTTTTTTTTTTAATTGATACATACAAATGAAAAATTTCGAAACGATATTTCGAAAACACACGTTAACTACATGACGATTCTGTTTCTGTTTCTTTTCCAAGCATTTTTCATTAAACAGGAATGTCGGAGATATTTTATTAACAAAAAGCTTTTTAAATCGTATGGCTTTTTGTGTGCACGTAGTCACTGCCATACAGATGCATGCACATGCATGCATGTGATATTTGATGACTGTTATCATTTTTTTGTGAAATACGGCACTGCTGACATTGGGGGTACGTCATGCTTTTGGGCTACAATCCACCTTCTGCTGTGGATGTATCGATGCAAGTCAAGCCACTGCCATGGACTTTTCAAAATACACAGATAGATGCACGTCCTAGTAGGTACACGCGAATGTTGCAAAAGTAAAAAAAAACCACACAGCTTGTGCACGCGGGCAATTCATTTGCATTAAATTTATTTATTTTATTTTATTTTATTTTCCTAAAGGTATTTTTTTATTGCGGTTGATCGAATCCATATATTCGAAATTCGGTGAGTGGCTCCTATAAAGGAGAGCGAAATACATTTTCATAATGTGGAGTATTGGAAAAAAAAAGTGTTTTGCGTTTTTTCCTTTCGGAACAGGATATCGGTTAACGAGCTTGAAAATCACTCATCTGTTAGTAAAATATCCACAAGTCCCGATGACTGCGAATAACAAATAAAATATATCAATCCATCGTGATGATGGATGGTGTATTATGCAACAGAGCGAAGATGGATCCGTGCGCGTGCAGGAGATGAATCAGCCGGTGATCAGGACTGATTTGTGTCACGCGTGCAGACTCCAGATCATTAGCACCGATAAACGGTGCCATGGAAATATCCACCACCCATTCGTCGATGTAAAGGCCGCAAATGACAGTGTGCATAGATACGAGCAATACAACGCCATATCTAGTTTTGAAACTGCCAAACTCGTCAGGTGATGCAGAATGCAGATTATATCATGATCAATACAAACTCACCGCCCTCAAAAGCGTGCCAAAAAAGATTTTAGCCAAGGAGACGAGCTGTCGTGTGACTTCTTCAATATCATTCTTGAGAAGATCGTACAAGACTCACACGCTAACACTAGAGGCATGATCTTCCAGAAGTCCATATAATTGCTAGAAATACAGCGAGCCGTCAATGCGGCGTTTGCTAGCATTGAGACGGAAGCAGCTTAAGTGGGATATGCTGTCATCAAGAAAGGGCATACAACATCGACTTCTTTGAGAGAGCGTCACAATGGGCAGTTATAGCTTCGAGGTGGTTAAGGACTTCGTCTACTCGGCAGCAAACAGTACGAAAAACATCAGTACCGATATTAAACGCAGAATAACTCTTACCAACCGCTGTTTCTTCGGTCAGGTGGCAATTTCGGTGTAGAGCCGTCTCTCGAAGGACCAGCTAACTTTATATAAGTTACTCATCAGCTCAATGCTGCTGTAGGTGCAGAGGCATGTACAAACTCGTTTTTACTAAATCCAACCAGATCCATTATGATGTTCAGCCTCTCTTCCAAAAAAGCGTACGGTTTGTAGTACTAGTAAACTAGACAATATACAAAAGCGGTCAAAAGAATAGCCACAGAAGAGACAATAGTTTCTTGGACGCTCAAAAACATCAAGCTTTGGGACTTGCATACATATTTTATATGCAACGGTGGACATATAAATAGGACACAATAGCACAAATTTAAGAGGAAGAAAATATTTTGTATGTTTTCCAGCTTCATAATATTTAAGTACATAATGGGTGATTCCTTTCTGTTTGGTTTTTCAGTGTTTATTTCTTGTTAGCTCTCGCGTGATTCGTGACATGTGCCAAAGTCAAACGTGCAGTTAGAATTCCAATGTTGCCATGAAAAGACTTACAACTGAAAGCCAGCAAATTCAATGAAATAATATCTTCAGCAACGAAGCTCAATTATGTTTGCTGGTGTATGTCAACAAATAATGGCAACCCCAGCTATATAAAAACTGTCAGTGCAATGGACAGGGAAAAGTGGTTTGTTGAATCATGGTCTTGTATTTCAAAGATGCCCATGAGAACAACGATATCCTCAATGGCGCCCGCTATCGTTAAATTGTTTTGAAATGCATGAGCTGCCAAAAATGCACGAACTGAACCTGGTTGCCATATATTTCCAGCAAGACAGCACTACATTCAGGCACCACTCTGTGGGTCGTGCTATTATTCTCGTACGAGTTGGGAATGCTTTTTCGAGTTACAAGAACTTTGCTTAAAACATATAAACAGCGGAAATTGACTGAAATTTGTTGTATTGAACCAAGTAAGGATTGAACCTTTCGGGATACTTTTCTAACATAATTTGTCACTCCGTGTCAAGGAAGACATATCTGGATCGTGTTTACGTCGCAGCTTCAATTCCTTGCAGACTATAAACTGTATCATCAGACATCTAGTCACCAAATATAGCATCGCTAATTTACGGAAGCTATAATGTTCTATGAAATGCTAATTTTTTACCCCATGTTGGATGACCATCTCAAATGTTTACCCTCCCTCAACATTCACACGGTTGAAATAAGCCAGCTCTTGAACTAAAAAGGAAGATCCTAATAAAACAACAAAAACAAACCCAGCCTGCAAGTGCGCTTCCATCAAAATTGAATGTCGTTTTGTCAAACATTGTGAGTGTCTTTGGAGAATTTTCATGCAGCTTTGAGTAACTTCCAAGCGAGCCACCTCTTACCGGCTCTTCACACTGAGTGGTCACGTACTACACACCCAGGTGAGTTCCATTCCCATTAAAGTACTTCTGTAAATTGGCAATTCCTCTCACCGATGACTCCGCCATTATTCTCACATCCCATAGATCGTTGTGGTAGCGTAACCACGTCCCAAGCTCTAAGAGTAAACACTTATATCTCTCAGCCAGAGTGTGCATTCAAGCGTGTAATACACTTTCACTTGCCTCAATAAAAATAACAAACTTCTTGTCTCCAATCGAGTGTGTCATCCCTTAATTAGCTTCCGATACAGGGGAGGGATCAAAAGGAGTTCCATAACTCCACTAAGTGAAAGGTCGAAACCACTTAAATTAAATCACTTCCCCAGCCGCAATCCCGATCAGCCACGACCACTCACCGCCGCCCACCAGTGAAGAGGAATTGCCTGTCTACGTTCACACCACTCACACTCGAAAGGATTTCCAATTTTTAAATCCATTCAAATAACTGTGATGTATACTTGTGCGTCCTCTTGTCTCATCATTACGCCTTGTAATGATAGCCCTAACTGAAGCAGCAATTGCAACCAACACAGCCCATTCAACGCGAACGAGTTATTGCGGCTGTACCGATCCGCATGTAATAACCACGCTGGGGGTTAACTCCTTTTCAGTGTTTTGAATGAATGTCCTTTATTGCCGTCGAAACGAATGGCGTGTGACGTCGTGGATCCCGGCCTACATACACAACCCTTCTGCACACCCCTGTATCGATTTACTACCTTTGTGCAAGCAGAATTTATTTCATTCCATTCCGTGTTTTTTTTTTGTCAGTCAACTTTTGTCGAAGTGTCACTTAGTTGCAGGAGTACCTGCGCCTCCCGATGGAGCGAGGGGGCTGGTGGTCGGGATGGTGATTCACGAAGAAACAGATAGCTAGGGTTTATCCACCGCACTCAAATTGAAATAAAGATTCACATCCCCGTGTCGTAGTCGTCGTCAGCATCACTCTTCCACAGTGCGGAGATTTTCAGAATTTCAATCGTCCTCTAACGCTGCTGTCGCCCGCCCAGCCCCCGAAGTCCTATATCGATACGGGTCGGGTATCGTTCTGTGCGCATACATGAATAAAACATAGAGTTAAAGAAGTTAGTCGCACTTTAACATCAGGTAAGGTTGGATGGCTGATAAGTGGGCGACAAAAGCCGGAAGGTGGCATGGAAACAGATGTGCACCTATTGTTCCTTGATGCCGGGGCAGGCGACAACGTGACGAGAAAAATATCCTGAAGGACATTTATCTTTCTTCAACTTGTTATTGGATGTTGTTTATGCTGGCTACCGCCAGCAGTAGTCGACTTGCCGAGTTCCCAATTGATATACGGATCCATGTACCCAGAGACAACACACAGGCACAACGCACCACAGGGCAGTCGGAGTGTACTACTCGTAGTACATCGTTAAGTCGTTTACAAAATACTACACAGCAGTTCCTCTCTTGCTTTAATCCAGGCGCCCCTGGATCAGTGGGATGTTAATTCTGTAGATACAATCCATTGAACAGTTCGATGAGAGCGATGGACACTGATTATGGAAATCGAGCCGAAGGTGCTGCCGCCCGATACTTGAATTGCATTTCCAATGCATCGACTGTGTTTATTCTGAAAATAAATAACGACCAAGTGCACCGGAGGGCGGCGAGAAGGTGAATCTATTCAAGGGAATGACGTGCTTCACTATCGTACCATCCAAGTGCCTTAGGGCAATTCAATCGGAAGAGATGGGGGCTACACAACATAAAGCACATAATTCTGATTCAGTCAGTGCCAGTCTGCAGGAGGACTCTGAGACATGAAGTGTGTGGAATTATCAATTGGTTGAGGGGCGCCAGCAGAGGGTGATTTCAAATTTCAAATACATGTAAGTTATGCATTAGGGGGAAAGTGTGCTCTTTGGAAAACATCTCACGGTTGAGTTGATTTCGAAGTCAATTTTTATGGGAGTGAAGCGAATGAATCCTTTATGGGATTTAATGAGAATGGGTGCGGCAAATTGTGTGCACTCTGTGATTATGGAAACCTTGTTTTTTTTTTGCTCCTGATTGCCAATGACCTATGAAATGTTAATCAGGATTGCCTTCATGTGGCGGAAGGCTATTGATTTTAAGTTCCTGTTGGACTTCAACGAACAACAGTTCCAATATCGTTACAGAGCTCATTATGTGGATTTTCTTAGAATAAATGCTGAAGTGCAGAGAAAGGATATACGAAGGACTCTTGTGCTTCAATCATCAGCCAACATTGAGTTGAGAGTGATTCATTTTTACCATCTTTGTTGAGGTTGCTCGGACTTGAAAAGCCTTTACATCATCGTCCTTGTATAGTCTTCGCAAAGATGGAAGGAGCTGCAAATAGCAACATTCGAACATGTGAAGGATCTATAATACGAATCAGCAAAAAATGTGTCATTTGTCATTAATGTGAAGCTCCCTTCGGATAGGGGTTAGAATATAGCCGATGAAAGGCATGCCTTTCATAAGAGGCTACTAAAAGCCATCGTTTGTTAACACAAACAAAATTTAAAAACAAAATGCGACGAGTAAAACAAAAGTAATACCCCAGATGGAATGCCAGTTACACTGGAAAATCCACACTCTTTTAGTTGTATTGCGTTTGATGACCCTTTCGGCAAAAGTTTTAGGATAACAAGATCACGACCATCACCATCTACTAATAAAACCATGGGCGCATAAGCGCCAGTTAAAACAACAGCGTGCAAAACACAGGTAATGACATCTCCAACCACTTCATGATGAACACGTCTTTGCGAGACTCAAACTGCTCGAGCAAGAGAATGCAGAACTTCGGACTAAGATCTCTAGCACGGAAGCTCTCTGCGAAGAACTAAAATACAAGAAGCCAAGCTCAAAACGAAACACAATTCGAACATTGAGTACCCCACCGATGAAGAAGAACTCAATCGCGAAACGGACTGGCTAACAAAAAGGCGACCAGGCAAAAAACGAAATTACCCTCACCAAAGGTTGTCGTAGGAAAGAAGTTGAGCCAGAAGGAGATAACAGTGCTAACAATGAAACAAATCAACTGAAGGAACAATTAACGTTCTCGGATTTGGGAAATACAAAGACTTGACCACTATCTTAAAAGCAACGTAATAATAATAATATGGGTGGCGATACAGCCCGTAGAGAGCCAGAGCATAGCTTCTCTGCAACCACTCGTGTTGTGCGTGCAATTGTTCCTTCACGAGTGAAATGGAACTACAGTTTTATGCCGACTCTACTACGAACGGGAGAGCTTTTTCTAGACAGTTATACTCTTTGAGCGTTGTCAGTGACTCGAAAGAAGTGGGGCACTGAAAATTATTTTGTTGTCGTACACACTGGGATTCGAACCAAGACGCCGAGGTTTAAGTGCGTAGGAGTCGACGCACATACCCACAACGCCACGGCCGCCACTAAAAGCAACGTTACTATCCGAATATAGACTATCATCGTGTAACAATAGTACATGGAAGATAATCGTAAAAGACTGTGATGGCTACAGAGCACTTTCACAAAAACGCTCAAAAGATTCAGTGGTATACATGAAAACAAATCAGAAAGACCTACTCGAGTCGTAAATAGAGGACTTCATTCGTCTTGCCCAAAGTTGAAGACTTAGAAAATAAAGGCTTCAAAATAGTTGATGCTACCAACATACTTTCGAAAAAGAGAGCCTATACAGAAGGCGTGGCAGATGAGACACCTCGCAGTCGCCACTCTTCATGTTAACGTTCGGCAAGAGTGAAAGCATAGACAAACATGCCTGTTAAGATTGAAGCCTTACGCAGGAATCCAAGGTTAGTACCTCAATGCAAGCTATGCCAGGTTTTTAATTACACAAGAAAGGTGGGACAAAGGTATACAGCATTACACCACGCGAAAGAAGAGCGACGATTCAACATATCTTACGATACAAACAGGAAATAAAGGAAATTGTAAAGCATATTGTAAAGGAAAAAAGAAAAGCACAAGAAATGGCAACAAACTCGCTCGCCACAGCATAAAAGTCGTTTTAACCAATTGTGTAATCTGTTCAAAAACAATAACTTAAGTGTGTATCTAGCAAACTTATCTGCAAAAAAAGAAACCAACTACTCACTCTGGAAAGCAGTGAAGGGATTAAAAAATACCTGAAGCACATAACGCTCCAATCCGAAGGCGGGTGGGCGAAAGAAGATAAAGACAAAGCTAATCGTTTCGCATATTACTTGGAGGAAACGGTTAGAACATTCGACGGTCAAACGCTCCCTGCCATCTACAATAGACCTGACGTACATGACGACAATTACATAATTAGATTTGATACCTTGACAGAGCTTAAGAAAGTACTAAAAAAGCTCAAACCGAAAAATAAATTCTGGTTATGATTTAATTACAGAAGAAATTCTTAAAAAGTTACAAAAGAAAGCCTTTCTTAAGTCAATCTACTTAATTAATGGCGCCCTTAGGCTAGAACATGTCCCTAGTCAGTGGAAAGTTGCAGAAGTTATAATGGTACCAAAAGGAAAACACCAAGGATAAAAAGTCCTATAGACCAATTTATATCCTTCCGATAATGTCTTTGGTTTTTGAAAAAATTCTACGTAGACGTTTAAGTTTAATTGTGGAAGAAAAACAGCTTATTCCAAATCACTAATTTGGTGTTAGAAGTAAACATTATAATAACTATTGACCAACTACATCGTATAACTGATGGAGTAGAAAAGGCATGAACAAACGAGCTTTTGTTCAGCTCGTTTGATCAGCCGCATTTCTTGATGTTTCCCAAGCCTGAAATATAAACTGAATCGATCTCTACATGGAAAACTTTATAGTATTCTAGAGAACTATCTCTCTGATAGAATCTTCCGAGTAAAACATGGAAACGAATATTCTGTCTTTAAAAATATAAATGCTGGTGTTCCGCAAGGGAGTGTTTTTGGTCCTCTGCTATACCTGCTGTATACGAGTGATTTACTACAAGAAGAACACACTGTCCTGGGCACATTTGCTGACGACACCGCCATTTTGGTAACAGCCAAAGCGGTAGAAGAGTTTACATCAAAATTACAACGCGCCCTAGATCAGATACACGAATGAATGAACTCTAATCAACTTAAGTTGGAAACTTCTTAATTCGTTCCACCTCACCTCACCATTCCAGGAATGTCCCGCCGGACGGGTATTCAAAACATTCGATGTTTAATCAATCATCTATAGACATGAGCGACAGTCGGATAAAACTTTGGATTGTAAGAAAGCGGATATTGGAGACGAATATTACGATCATCATGTCATAGTTGATGCGGTTGATTCTGGTGAAATAACAAACATTGTCATTTGTCAAACGTTATATACCCAAGCAGCCCATCAATGTCTCTCTGCAATCAGTGCTCTTGCCATTTTTGAGTTCATCGCTGAATAGGCAGAATTGTCCGATCTCCACATTTTTAATTGTGTCAAAATCGAACGATAAACAGCGAGAAGCATTATCGTCATTTCGAAGCGCTCATCATTTCTAAATTCCACTATCAACTGTAATTTGCGTTCGTTGGGAGCAATTAATTTCGCTTCCACTTGTGGTAAGCCAAACTTAACGAACCCAACGAATGTGAACGAAGCGGTCATCATCACAATGTATAATTTCCTGTGAATTCGCTCGATTGCTTAAGTTGGTTGTTCGTTTGCCAATGTGACAGAAAGTAACACGAAATTCCGCACAAAGTCAGTAACACATTACTCTGAGAGCTGCGAAAAAGTAAATGGTTTAGTAACGAATAAGCTACATTCCAAAGAAGCAAATCTCCAGGTTGATTGATTCTTGTGGGTCGACGGGATTTTCTTCTCATTTTTCAGCTGATGGGAAATTTGAAGAACGCTTCAACCAATCTCGGGTGAGATCATTGTAAAGTTTAATTTTTCGTCATAATCCCTTTGTAATCATGACACCCGCATAAGTTCCTCTCAAAATACTTCTACTCGAGCTAAACAGCAGCGTTCCATAGCCCAAGTGTTCACAATGTCAATGAAGTGTGCCGCCAACTTAAGCGTGTTATTAAACTTATTCACAATGTAAACAGGAATGATTTAAGATATACTCGATAACCTCTCCACCATGATCTATGACCAACGGTCGGTGTGGTAAGTCAATGTTTTACGTCCTTTTCCCATTTCCGGCTTAGGTTTGATTGAGGACACATTTCCGAAATGGGAGAACTGTCATTAATTCAGTAGTAAACGCCTAGCGTCAATCCATCCCACAGCAACTCTCATCTCATGAATAGACCGCACTTCATCATGCCATTATTATGAACAAATCTTCATTTTGCCATCCGCCCACAACAACAACAGCCCCCTCAACTTGCTTCCAACTCAGAATCCTTTTAGCATCCAAAAAAGCGTATTCCGCACTACAAATCCCAGTCAATTGTGTTCGAATGCACAATAACGACAGGGATCAATGAATATTTCATGTCAATTTGTTCGTTTTCTCATCTGACTCTCCGGTGTGACCACGATTCTCCGCATTTCTGGGTGTCAGATGGCATCAGGCACACACACGCACCCACTAACGAGAGGAACATTTTCAAGAAAATCTACGTCAACATTATTCACACCCGTGAAGGGTGACAGTTTCGTTGTGATGTGTGTCCTGATGGCTTTGCAAATCTATTATCCCTCGAAAACCTGAAGCTGATATCCTTTTCAACAATAACGCACACACACAATTCCCCTTTCGTGACACGAAGTTGGTTTCGTGTTTTTTTTTTTCCATTTTGCCATCGTAAGCAAGTAAGTGCAAACGAGAGCGGCGGGGCAGAGACGGAAGAGAACTTCGAGAAAGTCACCATTCCATCGATTGGATGGACGGATTTTATTGTCCTTGAGCCTCATTAGAGATATATTCCATCGATAAAAGTAGAATCAACTAAACACCCTTCGCCGTCCGGTTGAGTGTTGTGTTCCCCGATGAAAACTTCCCAACCAAACCATCTACATAATTAATTTTTTGTACTACCGCAGAACAAATCGCTGGCATATGGCGCTGGCTGCAGAGTGGAGACACTCACATCACGCCGAACACAATATAACCATTATCACCACAACGGACGGTGGTCGTCCATCGAACTAATTATAGACATGCTGGTCATTGTAATGGACAATCGAATATGTTAAGATACACGGAGCGACCGCGACGTTGGCTAGGAAGGACAACGTATCTCTTCCAATTTATTGAACTGGAAAACCGTGTTTACTGTGAAATTGTTTAGGGCACTAGCAATGACGATGATGGCCGCACGGAGTGACCTCCCGTGCTTGGCAGTTAAACCGATCCACTCGGATAACTGGGGTAAGTCAGAGTGAGCGATAGCTATTTATAACACAAAAATCGATGGACTTGACCAAGCAGTATGTGCGAAGCAGCCCGGAAGAGTGTTTCGAAAGTGCATGCAGTTGCGACGCCACACACTCATAGTGGCACAATAAAAATGAGTACACCGAGGATACACTTAATGGTCGATGGTTTATTATATTAATAGTCACTCGAACGTAAATACCTTTATGGGCGGAACGTCAAAACAAAGACGAACGCTTTCTTATGACTTTGGGTTAAGACCCGGTCATCGTTGACTGATGGAGGTCGTGTGTGTGGCGATTATTTGTGCAGTTTCGTGTGGGAGAAGTGTGCGAGTGGGGTGGAATATATTTCTCCCAGCAATTACATCGAGCGACTGACGAGTTGTTTACCCCTTTTTGGTGGCACGAAATTGTGTGAGTATGGAGGAGGTAATAGGGGTTAAATTTGTGGGAAGCACTCTAAAATGTTGACAAGGCATTAAAGTGCAAATCATTGCGTCGGAGGTTGATCACATATGTCGCAATGGCGTCAATAAATAAAACGGTTTACTTCTGTTTTACAAGTAGAATTGTTTGAGAAGATATTCTAAAGACAACGTAAACATATGTGTCTGGTTCTTTGTGACGTGGACAGGCATTTGCTACATCAGTTCCACTTTTTTCAAAAATTAATCCTAAATAATACGCAAGCAAGACATTGATAATGAATGGATAATTGAAAAAAAAAGTCAGCGTCGAGCTGGCGGATCGAAAATACTTTCTGTTGTGAACGTGCCAGACTGGTAGTATTCTTCAAGAGTAGTAAGGGAATACAGGGCTGGCACTCTGGAAGAGAGCAAGTGTAAGGAATCGATGGTACAATTATGAGAAACGAACAATTTGTCTAAAAAAACCTCAAGTATCTTCTTTATCAAGCTTTTTTGCGGTTTTAATCAATAGATAGAGTGATTATAGACGACGGTTCATACGTATGCCTCAATATTGTTTTGTGTTAATTTGTTGGAATATGACGATAATGACTTATAGTCACGTGAAACGTGACGAAATCTGATCGAGTTAAAGCGGCTTTCTTTGCAATGCAGACTTAACCACTTCAAACAATCACTTCCATCGAAACATGTGGTCGAGTCCAAGCCAAAGAACCAAGGAACTCTGGGTGAAGAGGCTGGTTCTTATAACCTGCGAAGGAGATCGGCATCATTCTCAAGTCATCAAACTTTACATCCACTGTCATCTACGGGTAATAACATGATATTAGAATCTGAATGTCAATGTAGACATTATAATATGTAAACACTCATTGTCGATAGATGGCAAATATTCTCCACCCAAAAGTACCCAAAACCTTGTCGATTACATGAAGCCAAATGGAAACTAGCAAAATACACCAAGGCTAGTGACAGTGTACACTTTCTTTGACGCGTGAAAGTCATTATCATAGCATTAATTACTCTAGAGTCAATACACGAATTTTTGGACATGAAACAGAGTGGCTTTAGTCGAGACTTTGCCTTGACGCCCAGAGTGTACCATAATTACCGCGGATATAATTAATTATAGTAAATAATTTTCAGGACAACTTGAAGATTGATGGAAAGTGTTTCCTTCAAATGTGTATAACGACATTATGAATTGATTTTATATTCAATCGCAAAGTCCATGATTAATTAAGCGATAAGATAAATTAAGTAAATATGTTCGACCTTGCTCGATAAGCGGGATTGGTGTGAGAATAAACGCCTTGTTAAGAACCTTAAAGCTTGTAAAAAATCAAGCTTACCATGGGCCGAACGATATGACTTGGTGTAGATTTGTCTCAAAATGGAATTAAGTGGTTAAAATGTACCTAACACAAGGCAAATGTTTTGGAGCACAAAATTAACTCATTGATTCTGAAAAAGCATTGAATGCCCCCAGTTGAACTGGACCGCTATTTGACAAGTGACATTTATGACCTCATTTTTTTGGAATGAAGGATTGGAACACGCTTCGTACGTCAAATCATGGAATGGGACAAGCTTCGACAGGATGCGAGAAATGGTCACAAAAAAAAAGAAAATATTTAAACAGAATGATAGGTCTGATCTCCGAGTTCAACGTGGACACCAACCAAGCTGCGTAATGGTTTGGTGGGGAGTCGCTAGCGATGGTGTGACCGGATTAGATTTCTTCGAAAAAAGGCCTAGAACATTTTTAGAGAATGGTTTAAAAAAATAGCCGTGGAGCTTCAAACAAGACTCTACGCCCGCTCTTAAGGCAAAAACACAGACATGTCTAAAAAATAACAGAGTCCAAGACTTCAATCTTTCGAGTTATGGTCCGTTTAAAAGACAATGGCTTGTGCTAGGTGACACCCAAGTATTGAATCTATGAAAGGCGTGCTTGCTCCGAGTAGATAATTATGAGATAGTTGTGCCACGTGCTGCAATTGATTAGTGGCCAGATCGCCTTTCCCGCTGCTGGAAAGCAAGAAGTAGAAGAACTTTCAGCTGCGAACCTGTAATACTAATAATAGATAACAGAGAACGGCGCGAAGGTTTGGTTGCGGCTCAATATTGTTAAAACCTTATTAGTTCCACAAAAATTGTCTGATGTATCATAGTATGGAAAAGTGAGGATAAGATGTAGCAAGAGGATATACCTCAGTACCTCCACCATTGTCCCAGTTTATATCATTTGAAAAATAGAGCACAGAACAACACACCACAGACAAACCCTTACACTGTCTTTTAGATTAATAGGATTAATAGGATCTGTATGTCTATACACCACTCAAAAATATGGTATAAGGACTGAGTATATTGAGCATTTTGCCGCTGCAGGCATCACAATTGTTCAATCTGAACCTAAGTTAAATGCCGTACATGCCCTTGTAATAGTTAACCTATCTCTAAACCACGATTTCGCTCAAGTTTAGTTAAATGCTTTCCAACTGGAAAGCTCCTACTGAAAGATGTGTAGACCGAGATTCAGGTTCAATGCTGAGCTTGTTACTAACACTCAGTTACGAAAGGTGAGGAGGAAACAGTCTCAATTTTTCTTTTAAAGCACTTTATGTAATGTCTTAAAGCTTGTCCCCATCTCTTAATTATGCCATCAGCACGAAAGTTAACTCTCGCCAACAGACACTGATTCAAAAAATCAGGGTCCTTGTCAGAGACTATTCACATCAGCATGCCTCAGATTTTTTCTGTTTGCTCTTAAGCAATTCCGACTCCATTCCCGGAAACGGGAACTGCCATCACATCATCACACACCGCCTTCTGGATATCGATACTCCATTAAGTTAAGAGTGCCACAGCACAACACCAGACTTGGCTATGTTTGTGTTTGATTATGTCAGCTCATTCAAAGAAAGCCGAACATGAAACTAACTCGTTTATTCCATTAAACCTAAAAGCCTCACTCTGAAGTAGGTATCTCGTCCCCATATGTCCCCGCAAGGATGCTATATAGCCCCATCATAGTTGGTGGTCATTACCCATTATACACACACTAATACTATGTGTGTACACAATCGAAAGAAGGAGAGAAACCGAGGCAATAAAATAAAACATTGCCCCCTCACCATCAACCACCCACCGTTCAGTGGTGGCAGGACAAATAAATGAGCGAATGAACAGAAACGATTCGTTCATAGGTGTCCTGTCCCGAAGTTATCCACTACACATGCATACATACGTTTCACTCCGGCACACAGTGAGGAACTTCATACACACATGAAGTGTAATAAAACCTACCAAAGTGGAAAAATTACAACTCCAGATAATATGACCAAAAAGAGCACGATTCATTCGACCGTTCGGCTGGAAGTGGGACTTGAATGGTTTTTATTTCAGCGACGTACATTTCCTATGATCACTTCTGGCCAATACATGGCTTTTATGTGTTGCAGAGGATAATTGGTTGTATGTAGCCAGTTACAGGCTCAATCGCCGAACGAAATTATTCGCTTATGCAACTCGTTTATCCAACCACTCCGACATCCGACGTCCGGCGCAAAGGACGATGCGAAAGCGGGCTAACTTTATTTCCAATAATTAGCCGCCAGCAAAGTGATTTTTATTTACACGTGAGAGCGTATCCTTTTTATGTTGTCTGTGTCGGTACGTCGCAACATTGATGGGCAACGGATTACAAATGGAGCAAAAAAAAAATAATCAGGGTTAAAAAGAAGAAGAGAAATGCAGAAAATCCGCTGTTTCCTTATCCTCCGCAGCTTCATCCTTGAACAGGACTCATTTTTAATTGGCAGCTGATTTAAAATAAGCAACGCCACGGATTTTCACCGCGGACTCCCTTTGGTCCTAGTCGTCGTAGCATCCATCCATCCACTAATTAGCCTACAGCAGATGGTGATTTGTAAAGCTTCGTGCTCTGGCGCTCAGATGTTCAATCGCGTTCACAATCTCTGTGGGATATGTCATTCAATTGAGTGTAATTAAGAAGTAAAATTGCAGATAAATGTAAATGTCAGTGGGGCATCCCTTCAGAATTGCAGCTGTGTATTCATCACTGGGGGGGTGATGTTGTGCTGCAATGAGTAAAATCCAATCGGATTTTGTGGTGAGTTCGTGTTGAGATGACTTGATTGATGGATTTTAAAATGGTTGTTGTGCGAGAATGTTTGCATGGTCTGATTATAACGTATTATCAATCGATATCAGAAAACGTGATGAAAAGTGCCCTCTACAGGGACACTAGTAAATCGAATGAATGTATGCATTCCAACTGCTTCAAACAACAGCACAAAACAGAACAAAATAACGTCTAATTTTCGTTTCCGACTGCTGTGTAATTACGCAACGATATCGATATTGCTGTAAGCGGTTCACTAGAAATAATTTGAAAAGGGAACTGGAGTTCTTTGAGGAGCATTCCTGGTTCCTGTGAAATGTGTGCTGGTCTCAAGTTTGATGTGTACTTCTTAGACGTCGCCGAAGGAGTTAGGTTCCAGAAGGATAAGGTGCCCCATCCAAATTCGGTTTGGTGATGTTGCTTGACCACCAGTTGAGAGTTGAGAGGAGACTAATGTTATCTGAACAAACCAGAGACCACATGAGTACTCTGCGAGAGCAGCCGATGCCCTGCTAATTATCGGGGATACCTTGTTGGAGATCAGACTACAAAGAGTATGAAAAATGATAAAAATATCAGTGGAAATGGCATCACGTTTGCACCACAGACGGTGTCGAGGCGGGTTCGGCTTCGAAGTAACTCGGTCAACTCGAAAATCAATTTGTAGCCAGCCAGTAATAATTACTCTCTTTAAAAGCGTAACGGCCGCCCCAGCAGCTAGAACATCACACGATCTCGATGACCAATTGATGTAACCATTTCGTGAATTCACATGTCTAGCCAATTTCCACGCAAAAAAGCGATAATGCGATTCAAAATAAAAGTCGTCCACGACAGTAAAAATAGCTTCATACAAAATGGGAATCAGTCAGGGGGGTTGCCGTCGTTCACTGAAACATTCGAGCCGACATTCTCGGTCCCTGAGGCTCTGATGTATAAATGCAGTCAACATGTTCTTTGATGTCCATCACCAAATGTGATAAATGTATGACGTTATGCTTGGTCACTTTTTGCGTTAACTGACTAGTCAGGCGTCTACCGATCCAACGCCCAATGAGTAGATTAGAAGAACAACTTATCTCCGGCCCGAAGTCTTTGTCTCCACGTCAAAGGGGACAACATCTCCATGTTATAGAGGACGCCCGCAGCTAAGGTGGTGCATCCATGTGGAGAAGGACTTCAACAAACTTGGGATGGGACATTAGAGGCTCTTAGCCAGAAATCCCACTAGCTGAATACGCTTGCTGATTAAGGCCCAGTTCCACCCAGGACTGTAAAACCACACGAAGAAGAAGGGCCTTTCATGTTAAGATCTTTGGGCAGTGTGGTGCAAAATAGGTGTAAAGAGACTTTACGTTGACAATGAGCATCCTTTCAATGGATGCTGAAAATAAGTTCGAGACTTCTCTACATGAACATGGCTTTTAGATTATGTAGAAAAAGGGCTTAATAATGGAAAAAAGAGTGAGTTTAACCAAAAAAAAAGTTCTTTCGTAGGGATTGGCAAGTATTTCAACAAAAGGAAGTATTTCAACAAGATTTACCATTAACGACTTCCTAGTTGTCGAACTGAGTCACACCATACAATAATAACGTGTTTGATTTTAATTGGGTCATCTCATCAATTACACGGGTAGTCGGATTCCAAGGGATTATGAGCTATAACCTAGTTCACCAGTACCCGGTAATGTCCGCTATCGGATCAGACCTTACATCACACCGACCAAAGTTTTCAGTACAGTACTCAACAGTAAAACAATAAACAGACTAGACACGTGTTTCTTATAATTTATAACCATAGTTTGTGTGGTGAGGCATACTGGAGCAGAGTCGCAGAGTGAAATTATCGCGGGTTGGGGTTGAGATATAACAGAGATTGAACAGAAAATCCGCCTGAGATTCATACTTAGATGCGACTGATTTAAGGATTTAATAAACGTCTTAGGCTCTTTTGGTATACGCCAAGCGTGCGGCTCTGAAGACGATTGCGTAAATATATGATGGTTTGCTATTTACCGATATTGAAATGAATGAAGTCAACGCCATTGACGAATAAAATAAAAATGACGGGACCAAAATGTGGTACTCATGAGGGCGTTTAAACTTCAAATGGTTTACCAAAGACGATAATCTTGATATTAAAGTGTTTTTTTTTCTTTCTTGTTGCAAATACAAAAACGCAATCCAACTACCTTTTGAAGTCTACTTAAAGACCTCCTCCACCATTGTTAGCCTTTAAATCATCTGCGTAAATATCCCCACCCAACGCCCTACACACCATCCAAGACAAAAGCTATCGTATTCCGTACGTTCAGAATCGCCCAAGCGATCGACAACAAAAGAATTATCCATATACAGCCCCAATCAGTAGCTTCACTCATTCCTTTACATATTTTAATTAACTTCGATGAACAAGGCACAAAATGGACATACACACGTATCCTGTCCAACATCCGTTCCCTGTATCCCCGACAAGAGGAAAGTAATTTCATATTTCTTTCACTCAAAGACCAAGTGGATGGATAGCAAAATTAATGAATTCGCCAGAAGCTAGGACATCATGTAAAACAAATCTATTGTGTGTTCTCCTCAACACACACGTACACACGAGGAGCATGTATATGAATATATCAAAATTTACTTAGTGTCATCGTTAAAGATACCATCCGGCATTTGCGTGAGCAAACAATGCCGTTGTCACGGAATTTCATATAGAATCAGAATCTTTGTTAGGCATTGTCCCTTCTCCCCATCTTGGGCATGGTGATTCTTTGAGAAGTGAGTGGGTACAGTTGAAATTACTTTAAGAACCTTAAGGGTGGAGATTTTATTAACAATTGACTTTGTTGAAAGTTAGTACATGTGACATTGTTGCCACGCTTTTGGAGGTGGGCTGGCTTTCAATGTTGTTAGACGAGATAAGAACGGACTTGAATGTAATCTACTCTACACTGTTGTTAGGTGTCAGGAACATAATGCAAAGGCAATTCATTTCAGATGAGGTGACATCAAGTACATGCACATAGGTTGCTATGCTCGCATGTGGCACATGTTTGGCAGGTGGCGAGATGGGAGGTAATTGGAAAACATTCGCTTTCCCTACACTTAATGTCGGGTCACTTCACTGACCTACTTTCGTAAGTTCGACGTAAGCTCAACTGAGTAGCTACTTTGAAGATTCTTCGTATTGATGGCTTGTTCGGTTTAATGAGTTCAGGAAGTGCCTGAGAAATGGAAGCTGACTCTGAGATTTTAAATGTGGTACAGTTTTTTTTTTCTACATGGTTCCGTCTTCTACATGGAAGCTATATCTTTTCTGTCATATGTCACATCATAGACTTGATCTCATCCGTCAGTCATCGTGTATGTCACTCTTTCACAGCTCCTACATTTTTGAAGAGATTTACATGAAATTTTGGAAAATGAATCAAAATCAATCGATATGCATTCTGAGATAGGGGAGGATTTGAAGGTGGCACTCATATGGGTGAAGTTCGAAATGTTGCCACGCCTTCCAATCCACAAATCCCACCATCTACTTTAAGGCTGCGTGTGGCAGTGTTTATAGATACGAGCTATACAGTTTCAGGGAAAATGTCTAGTTTTGGCATCCCTGCTAGACTCGGCCGTCTGACGATGGAGACTGCCGGTTGCTCCGTCAAGGGCGGTAAAGGTTTCGCCAAGACCTATGATATCAAAAAAGGATTAAGACAAGGCGACGCAATGCCGTGCGAATTCTTTAACTTCGTTCTCGAGAAGATCGCGCTTAACTCAAACGTCATAACATAAATGCACGATCTTTCTTCCACTAATCTGGAAGACTGCTCGCATATGCCGATGACATTGCCATCTTCGGAAGGACACAACGGGTCGTCACTGGGGCATTTGTAAACATCGAAAGGAAGCGACTAAGATGAGTCGTGTGGTCAATGAGCGCTTGCGATCTTGGGTCCTGCTTGCATTGACGGCTGCAGGAACAGATTCAACCAAGTACTGTACAGCGACATGCGACCTACTAACTATGGCCCGATGGATCTTCGATTCTGAACCAGTCGGTCATTCGGATTCGGATTCGAGCTCCAGGTGATACATAGAACTGGAGGAAGACCTCGGCCAACATGCAGCACGCAAGCAGCGAGTGATCGCGCTAAATGGAAAGGATTGTTGGTAAAGGCTTCAGGTTCATTCCGAGTCATAGCTCTGTACAAAGAAGAAAAATAACGTGAGAGTGAATTTTTCTTGTTGTTTTTCTTTTTAAAGTTACAGCAGTGTGCTTGAAGAACACTTAAATTCAAGACAGTCCAAGAAGATACCTCAGGGACTGCGGTTTATTTTTTTTTTTTTCAAATGTCACTTTATAATCAATAATAAGGCAATTCCTTTTTCCATTTCTTCCTTTTTTTTTTTAGGACACTCCTAAGCGCATTTCGCGTACTCAGCGAAATGCCATCATTATCTCAAAAAAAATAAAAAAATCGTCTCTTCATCGTCCACTTGATGGGGCAAGAAAGGAGATCTCTGTCAAGCACATCGCTCATTCACTTCAGACACAAATTCGGTCGAATCTGATGAGAGAACTCGTAAAAAAATCGCATCGGGCCAGACCACTTCAGCAATCTGAACTTAAACTTAATTAATAACCAACAAAAAAAAAAGGAAAAGAATTAATTTCGCCCCAAAGTCATTTAAGATAAATTCTTATGCAGGCCTTAATGAGTGCCTTAAATTTCTGTAGAAATTTAATCATTAAATTCTGATCAATGGTGGGAATGTTACCTACCCCGGGTTTCAGTAGCCTATAAAATGTGTGCTCACAGAGCCCGCAGACCGTAGACCGTAGGCCGGGTTTCGACCAACATTCCGTTAATGAAAGCACACAGGAACTCCTCCCGCCCGTCCCATCCACCCACAACAAGTAGCATGAAAGCATAAAACGAAATTCTAGTCAAGTGGCATTCAACTCTCCGCGTCTCATTCATAAAACAAATATTTTTCTTTATACTCAAATAAAGTATGTCGTCGCTGTGCTGGGCTGTGCGCCCCCGCCTCGCAGTGGCTGGCTGTACGTTCACTTCAGCTCGTCAGCAGGCAAGAGTAACCAGGTCAAATGACCTCCTTCGCAGACTTTGTTCATTGGGCTGTCGAAGAGGGTGGCTCCGTTTCACACCCACCACATCCGTTCGAAACGAATTTTTTATTCATTACTTTTTCACACTGTTATAGCATATTTTTTTGTTGCTTCTTTTACTTTTATTTGATTTTTTTCTTGTTGTTGTCGACCAAAAAATGCTTCTCTCCTTTTTTAGTCATCAAGTGAAGAATTTACTCTCCCCCCCTCCCACAGTTGGTAGCGAAGGAAAACACTTTTACCGCATTCGTCCTGAGTGGTTGTCCTCCTCCCTTGGACGCCCTTGCCGAAAACCATTCAGAAAATGAGTAAGTGGCGGATTGCAGAACTATAACGACAGGACACACTAAAAAGCATCATTCCATTGGCGCTACGCTCAATGACAACCACCGCAGGACCGCATTGTGTGGTGATTCCTTCTGTTTGACAAATCTTTTGAAATATCTCCAACTTAATAGAGTTTTCATGTTATGTGCGTCTTTTTAGCTCCCAAAAGCTGGTGTCGCATATGGACAGGGATTAGTCGCAGTCCTGAAGTATGTCCATTTGGTGGAGGATTTTATTTGACTTGTTTTCCAAGTGTGTGCTCTCGCCTTTATTTATTTATGTTGTTTTATTCTTTTTTTTTATTTTTTTTATTCGCAGGACTCTCGGAATCCTGCCCAGAGTCACATGGAACTCGCTAAAAATGTAACAGTAGCCATGGGCGGAGGTGGAGAGATTGCTTCCTCTCTATCTTTATTGTGGATATTTATCATCATTATTTACTTTACTATTATAGTGGTGCGTATCCGTATTTTATGGGGGACACAAAGACACTTGAGTAGGGATAATGCTGGCTGGGCAGTGGAACGTTTTTGGTATTTCTCTACGAGTTGTTGATAGCGAACAACAAAGGCAGGCACTTTTATGATATATTTCGACAGTGGCGAGAAGGCTTGAATTACGTTCACAAGACTGGTTGGCGGGTCTCGTAAGAGCGGCGGCGCCATCGGACGTTGTTGACGTTCCGAATTGTATTCTTCAAATTTAATTGCTCAACTGTATGGTCACGAGCGAGATTGGTTCCTTGATTGAGAGGTTCTTGAGCGTTGGTTGGTGGTTATCTTTACTAGAGTTTGTCTTGGTATAACTTCAAGATTATGAAACAGCTTTTCGAGCACCTTATATGGAAGATCTGAGAAAAAACAATATTACTCGAGAAAATAAGCTGTAACTATGCAGAAGTTCCCGTCCCATGGAAATATTTGAAAGTTCAATAAGCGAACACCGGCGAGCTAGACAGCCTAAGTGAAAGATTCGATCCGATGTCCTGATTTTGTTTCCTGCGGTGACCTTTACGACGTCGAATTGAAGATTTCTTATCTCCATCGTTAACCCCTACGAAACATTATTTCGTCGCTCTACGTCCATCGCAGCTCTTCCAAGACTCATTCGGGATCAACAGATGGGTCCCTCTCAACATGAGATGCCTTGGAACATCAAAAGACGTCCTTCGAAGCAGCTGTGTTTGGCTTTCGAAGTCTGGACGATGATAAGTTGTTGATCGAATTTCGTACACTTGTCTCTCATCACTTGTATCTTTCGTAGCAAAAATAAAGAAAAGACGCTCTTGATATGCTGTATCGTAGGGAGTACAGTACTGTCCATTAAGATTTTCAGATCAAAATAGCATTCAAATTGCACACATTATTGCCTAAAGTTTGCTCCAAAATTGTCTTAGTCAACAAATCAACCACCAATTTGTATATGTGTTTTTTAGACTCACAAACCTATTAGTCTTTTATTGACTCAGCTTTTCCGAGTAGTCTCAGTTTCTAGAAGAGCCAAGTCCATTAATTAAGTGCAACTTAAAGGATCAGCAAATCTGGTCTGAGCATAAATACGGCGAAGACCGGGATTAAACTTTTCATCAGAAAACATAAAATCCATTACATCATTAATGGCTCCATCTGCAAGCTCCCAAGTAATGCCAAATTCCCAGGACTTATCCCCAATAAGAGGCATGGCTAACTAAATTTAAAAAAAGGACGGCCAACACGTCCTTTACTATACATCATGAGGATTATGTATGGATGGACTTGTTTGATCTACATCACCGTTGCATGGCTCATTCTGCAGTACAGCGTCCATGTGGTAACCCATTTTTGGAAAGAGGCATTATTTGCATTGAGAATCTAGGAGGATTCAAGGAACTCCTTTAAGTATACTTGACTGATAACTGGCGCCCAACACTGTCACATGACCTCTCGTCTTCAGGGATTCAGAGTGTGTATACAAAAACGAATTCAAATCGGAAGAAGGTTGTTGGTATGTAGAGTCTTTCCTAAATAGCTAGGCATCAAGCAAATGGGGCAATTCGGAAAGCGCTGTGTTGATGTTTTTCCTGGTTATCAGACAATAAAGAGGACATTGGAAGAAACTGTAAAATCGGTGAACTTGTCAGGCATGCGGTAACACTGCCTCAATATACTAGGGGGATATATGTAGAATACGTCTTTTGTTACACGATGTGGCAGCACCAAGATTTACCAACAATATATGGGTAGAAACACCTTGTGTAACAGCTGAAGGATGAGTATGACCTATGCTAGACGGCTTCTACTCAAATCAAAGTTCTGGATAGTGGGCGTCATGACTAAACACTGCCCCTTTTAAAGAGCAAGCGCGAAAGCTCAGCAGCTGCAGAAATTGTCTTGATGAGGAGGAAGGAGAAAACGTCCAGCATTTTTCCACGGCGGAGCTCAAATATTTCAGCTTGCAGATTACTTATCTAGGTGACTTGATTACCACATCCTGCGATAGTCTATTGCGCTTCATAAACACTTTGAATTGGTTGACTGGACCTTGGACGATCCACGTAACGACACAATGGACATAATATGGCCTATTTGCTCTCAGTAGCACCAAAATCCGTCGTCTTGCTATAAATATAAGGAACTAGTACTTTGGAGTCGATGAGATGTTTTGAGTACGGAATGGTTGAAAGACAACAGTAGGCAAATGTGTGTTTTCAAGTACATATTACTTATTGGACTGATGTCACATGAAGCTATATTGATCTGCTCAATTTGTTGTCACTTGCTGATTCGCCGGTTTCGAGTATATTAGAACTTGTGCCACTTTTCACGAACCTACAAACTGTGCTTATTAAATTCGGGCAAGTCATTGACATACAAAGAAAATAAAGTGGGCGCCAAGGATGGATCCCTGCGGAACTCCACTTAACACATTAATAAAGCTAGGCTAACAATCACCAGCAAATACGCATTGTTGTCATCCATTCAGACCTAAGATTACGAAGCTCTTTCGAAAGCGTCTTCTTTAAAGCAGACGAATTCATCTTATTGCCTTAAAGTGCATTCCGATCGATATACAATAAACAGCTCTTCCCAGACGATACATATTCCACTTTAAATATGTAGAATGAATCGCGTTCTTGTATCAGTCAAAGGATATCCCTTTTTCTCCAATGAGGTGAGAGACTTGCGTTGAGTACAGGTCTCAGCTACATCTACTGTTTATCGACTCTGAGAAGGCTTTCGATAGCTTGGTTCGAGATGCAATCTGGTTGGTACAGGAGAGGCATTCTGGAATAACTCTTACCTGTTATAAAAGCTATTAAAAAGATAACATAGGTAGGTGGTAAGAGTGTATGTGTCATGTCCTACACAATGGTAAGTTGTCGGAGTTTGGGGTCCAAAGTGCAGTCTATCAAGGGTGCCTACTGTCACCAGTGGTTCTGGTAGTTATCAGCGATGAACTCTGTGCACCATTGGCGGATCTTATCTTAAACACCTTGGCTATGCTGACGATGTCTGTCGATTTCAGATTCCAGGAACACAACCACCGCATGCCAAGCCAACATTAAACCTGGAAACACAATAATTTCAAAGTCGGAACCCTAACCTATCCAGTGTTAGTGCTTTCCAGCAATCATGATGAATATATAATATTCCGGAAAAAAACTTAAAAAGCGACATCAGTCCCAGAGGATCTGCCAACCAACTTTGAAATGCCCGTCAAAAATCCTGTGGTCACAGTTTAAACTTGTGGGACCACAAACTTATGATGGTATTGAGTAAAAGCGAATACTTACTAATTCAATTTAAAGTCACCCAATCGCTTTCGAAAGTTGCTTACCTGAAACGAAAAGAAACGAAAAAAACAGCCACATTCATTAAATATTCATAGACAGACGTTGGTATAAATATGTAATGAACTTTCCACTCGGTTGCGTTTGAAAGCACACACCCGTCTCTTTCACAACCCCACGAATTCGTTTAGGTAATGAACTCATGCACAAAATCTATCACGTGCCGTCACATCTACGCCCTTGTACATCAGTTTAACTCCCCATCGATTTACCGAATTTGGCCCCAGATCCCACATGCTCCTTCGAATTTTGAGTTCGTTTTTTTTTCTTTGTGAAAGTTTCTCCCGAAAAATGCACACACAAGTTTGGCGTTGCTCCCTTCTTCCGTCTGGCTTCGTCCCTTCCATTGCTATGTCAACAGGAATGCTCTAATTTCGGTGTATTGCAGCGATTCGCTAGACATGCCGTCGAAGTTGAGGAATGCCGTGCAATGCTTCCAAATGGCTATCTGCGGCATACCCGATGTCAATACATCTTTCAGATTGTATTGATAGCACGAATGCAATGCACTCTCGATTTGCCCTGACGAGGCAGTATCAGGAGTGGAATGAAAAAAAAAAAAACTTTTGAAGGTTCGCAGTTCGTATTGAAAAGAGGTGAACAGCAGAGCAACTTATCAAGACGAATAAATTCTCGTTCAGCATGTTCGGCGAAGTACCGACGAGTACATAACCGTTGGCGTGCGAACAAAAGCCATCAATCTTTGCCGGGAAAAGTTCGTTGTAATCTGCAACACTGGGTGTGAGGAACTGCTTGTCTACGCAAAGGAAAGTGTTTTCAAACAGAAAAGTTTTTGAATTTCCTCTCGTATCGACGGAAATGTTTGTTGAAAAAGAACACTACACAATACACTATGGTTAGGGTAATGCTCACTGTACTGTGTACGACCATGACGAGTGAAACTTTCTCTTTTTTTCGGGGGTTCTGCCGTTGTTCAAAGCTTAAAGGGTTGTTTTAAAATGAGAATAATTATGTCGCTTTGAGCTCAAGAGACAATCATTTTAAGTTGCTCAACTTTGAAATTAGTTAGAGAATGACTTGGTTTTGTGTTTTGCTTTGTTTTATTCTCGCCCGAAGTTGGACGCAATTGACTTTGCGAATGTCGTGATCTTGGCTGTTCCACTTTTAGGCAAATAATAAACTAAAGTTTAAGTTAGACATGTGCCTATCTTCTGCAGTTGCTACTCGTGTTGTTCGCGCTGATGTGATGGGGCTACAGTTTTATGCTGACTTCGAGGGGCAACAGTATTAATGAATCGAGAGATTGCTCGTGCCAGCAATAGAACAGAGACACGGAGCGTAGAAGTCGTGGCGCCCATTACACCACGGTTTGCCTTTAATTTTAAGAAAAAAGGCGAGTGCTGTTGTCTTGTTTCTTCAACATTATCCTGGACAAGATTGTGGCACAATCACAAATAGCTCGTACATGATGTACCCTATGTTATTGACGTAATTGGACGTTTGCTGGCATTGAGACGGAAGCGGATAAAATGGGTCTGACTGTGTTTGGGTGCACAACGAAGTATATGATGTCCTCAAGGAAGGACATGTAAGATCGACGTCTTGGACAGAGCTGGTTAAATACTTCGTCTACCTCGGCTCCGCAGTACACAGTACGAAAAACATCAGTACCGAGATCAAACGCAGAGTAACGCTTGCCAACCACTACCCCTATGCGCTCAAGAGGCAATTGAGTAATAGAGCCATCTCTCGACCGACTGACTTAATATAAGACACCGGTCCTGATCTACGGCGGGGGGCTTCGGCAATCTTAAAAGTGGATGAAGAAGTCCTTAGTCTCTTTGAGAGAAAAGCTCTGCGTGCTATCTTTGGTCCTCTTTGCGTTGACAGTATCTGGAGGAGAAGATTCAACCACGAAGTGTGCGGGCTGTACAGCTACATGGACCTAGCCAGGCATCAATGGCTTCAACGCCTATGGTGGAAAGGACATTTAAAGCCATGTAGAGTGTATGGACAATTCAGTTCCGGCCCGAAGAGTATTCGATTTCACACCATTGGCACAACACAATAGACCACGCCCGTGTGTAAGGTCGAGCACCCAAGTAGGGAAGATACTCAACCAACTTGGAGTGCGAAATTGACAGCGCCAGAGATTGCACTAGTTGGAGTGCCTGTTGGTTGAGGCCCATGTTCGGATTGTAGAACTAAATGCATTCATGCAACATAGATGGGTCTAAGAACAGAAAAGGTCTCGTATGACATACACATCAGGTACACATTAATCTCTGTAAAGGATGCACAGTATTCGAAAATGAGCCTTTTGCCTTTAAGGAAACAGCATATTGCATTTTAAGAGGAAAGACAAACGCTGGTATTGATATTAAAGCTCTACTCATTACTCCACAGTTGTCTCCGGCTGAAAGCAAGAAATTAAATTTGTTCTGGTTTCCATTTACACCGTAAAGATAACGCTTCTACTGCTCATACGTCTAGTCGTTATGCTGCAATGAATTCGTCTGTTGTAAAATCGGATGTCGGATCAATGAAGAAAGCGAATTGCGGGCCGTGTTTGACTTCAAGTCGCCAGCTGTCTCATAAGCTGATTTAATTCCTTCGCCTTGAATCGGCAACACGATCGAGCTGGGCCCACCGTCCTTAGAGTAAACTAGATCTTCCTATCATGAGACTTCCAACTGATGAGACTGAAAGGATTACCTTAAGCAAGCAATGTGTTTGCCTTTCTGACTCAGAAGAACGCAAGGCAATTCAAAAACGTGCTCCTTGCACCCATTGACGTTACATTTTCCATTACACTCTTCTCAGGCTTAGCTATACGGACTAGTCAACTAATCAGAATTACTAAAGAACCACTAATTTTCATGCTTATCATTTCGACTTAATTCAGAGTCTCAACTGAAACACGGTCCATTAAATCACTGAGAGAGTTCATCAAACTTTTTCGAGAGAAAATTAAATTAAAACCAATCACAGCACACACCATGCACAGGGACAGACATTCAAATCCACTGCCACCAGATTCAGTGGTGTCCTTTCATTTCTATTTCAAAACGAAATCGGAAAACTTTATCGTTTATTCCATTTGAAACATCTGATGCCTGCCGCACATCCTCATCATAAACGATTGCTGACGACAGAGAAACGAGATAGCGATAGACTCGCTATGCGCCATGAATTAAAAACGAAGCTGATGGGATTCAAAGGCAAAAAAGGGATGAGCTCAACTGAGTCGGAGGTAGACTGGGAAAAAAAATGTAAAACTTTATAGCTATCCGAGCGCCATAACAGCACCACATTCAAGTCAATCTAGTTTTCAATCTGAAATCCACAACCTCGCTCCCCAACTCATTCTCATCCCCATCCCCATCCCCATCTCCATATCTCACCCCTTTTGGGTTGACACAAAAAAAGAATGTTTCGTAGGGTGAGGGTGGTACGTTGGTGGTAAGCAATCCGCCGCAATATAAAACCACATGTTTCATAGTATTCAAGGTTGCTCAGGAGCAACTGCCGCTCTGTGGTGTGGTTAGAGCGGAGGGTGGGGGACTCCGCCAAAGGATGATTGGATCGCAGCTGGATTATTTTACATTTCGATTACAGCGCTGAGTAAGAAACGAGGTTACCATTATTGAATGCGGAATGAGAAGTTCCATGCAGAATACGTGGACATACATCACTGGGATGTCTTTTTTTTTAAGAACAATGCCACAGCCTGCCTTGTCAATTGGATTAACTAAAGCGATAGCAGTGTGTGATTGGTGAAAACGAATTGAGCGCAATTCGTTGGTCTCATCCTGTTGAAAAATGGTTCACAACATGAGCAATGCCCATTCTCCCGACTCACAGCTCTTCTAATCCTTGCCTTTACCCTAACTGTTGTACGGCAACTTTACACAGTGAAATACTTGTCTTTCGATGGTAAGTAACTGTCACAAATTGATGTGTGATGTCTATCAACTACCACTTTGGTTTGATTTTATCTAACGCCCACAGTGCTGAAGCTCTTTAAATAGATGCGACAAGAAAGTTTCCAAAGAGCTAGAGTTGCATAAACATTCACTAGTCGTAGGTTATGTTAGGTTAGTGTCCGACTCTAGTGACCTAGACCTAGTCAGCTGAGGCAGAAGAAGTAGTAGACTTCTTTTTTGATACCAAGCGTATTAAATAGCCCCTGTTCCTGTAAGCATTTATTACATGCTACGGCGAGTGTAAACTGTCAACAACTTACAGGAAATTCCGCAGAATATGTATGATGTGGCATGGTTTGTAGCGACCTGTTTTGGAGTCATTATTCGTCTGAATTAGGAACAAAAAAGTCGTCTAACCCGAGCGGGTAGCATTTGCATTAACTTTTCAAGAAACTGCTTTCGTAACCACTGAATGGCTCCCCATGCAGGTGTACTCTTCGGGATGCGGCTCAGTTTAAGCTAAGATTGCCTCAACAAACTTGGCCCTCCATCCACCACTAGTTGTATCTAATGCCACACACCAAGGTGGCTCATGCTCTTCATGACATAATGTCCCTACCTTAAGCGCTGCTATTGCCATGTGATTTCTCCCATTGCTTCGATTACTGAAGCTCGTCGGACTACAGCCAAGTTGTCTCCTCCCTCTACACCTAAATCAAGTCGCATTCGTGGCTTCTCCAGGTGTCATCAACGTAAATAGGATCGCAGAACTCTTCTCTCGATAATACCAAGGATCTCTTCGTCGCCTTTCTACAATGCCCCCGCCTCTGCTCCGCTAACTGTTTGAAAATCCTTTCAACTAACCGGTGTCATGACCCAAACCGAAATGACGGCAAAACAAACTGACTTGGAACTTAAAAGACACATTTGGTACATCAGCATTGAGTGGGTACTGATTATAGCTTAGAGGGGTGTACGCATTCCACATAAACGTGCATCCTCAGTGCAATGCTGATTATAAGGTATAATCTTAGCGCTGCCAGCTATCATTATTCGATCCCATGTCCCGTCGCCACTAGCCAACCACAACGCGAGGATATTTAAATCGTTTAATAAGGCAAATGCTACTTAAGCCAACCGATTTTTACCAAATTACAACCGCCCACCACTCCCGCCGGCATTAGCCTTTTTTTGTTTTTGTCTAATGCTGATTGGCATCACGAAGGCATAACACACTCGTCCATATCCTGCCCGCTATAATCGAACAAAAACCTAATCCACTTGGATTAATTTGAAAATTGATTACCCGCCATTAGGGAGCAATCAATCCGACAAGCTGCCAAGTAATTTGCATGTTACCCGACGTCCTGCCATCGACCAAAACTGGCAGGCGTCTGTCGTGCGATGCCTTTGGCACCCCTAAGTAATTAGCTGATCATTTGGAAGTTCCTTCTTTCATTCTTCTAATCTCTTCTGTACAGAGTCGCGGCTGGAGACCCATCGGGGCTGCTGAGTCATTACATTCTTATGATGATGCCCTGAATGCTGATAAGGTTGCTTAGAACTTTCACATTCATCATCGAGGCGTGAAATCAATCTTGCTGTCTGCGTCAGGCGGGACATCACCATTCACCACCACCAGCACTCCCCAACGCACTTATCGCTGTCCCCGATCGGAAATGGAATTCATTCCGTATTCGCTCTCTCGGTCTAGGAGTATTTTTTTCCAATTTTCAATTCGCCTGTTCTTCTGTTTCATTTATTCTTCGACTCATTTCTCTCTGTTCTGCTCTGTTCTGGCATGTCGATATGAGATGACGACCGACGTACGGAATGTCATTATCAGCATTCCAATGGAAATCCTTAACTGCAAATAAAAGTCCTTATTGAAGAAGTTCTTCCTCCTTGAACTACCCTCCTTGCCACCCTCCCACCAGCTTGGTTTACTTTTATGAAGAGCATAACTGCTTGGACCTCATTTTTGAAGGAGTTGGATGCGACGCGGCGCGACGTCTGTGGGAAGGCGATATCTAAACCGGGTGCGGACAAGGAATGCAGATGAAAAGAATGCTCGGTTTCTTATTTCTAGTTTTCATTAAATGTACTTCGCCTCTTTTCCTCACGACAGACTGGAGTGCCATCAGCAGCCTCGCCTCAGAATAGAGAGCTCTCTTGAATATTCACATAACTGCGACCCCACAGCCATAACCTCCAGCTGCAGAGGGCGGCCGGGGACTCTTATGTCGTGCCGGGGCCTGGTGTATTAATATTATTTCTCGGCGCACAAGGACACGTTTCGAACCGTTCATCATAAAATAATAATTTGAATCGATTGTTGTCGGCGGACGGTTGAGGGTGGTGTGAGGCGCAAAGCAGATGGATGCGGATGAGTACAACGGTGATGATGTGGATTCTGGTTGTGGTAATTACGAGCAGAGGAGCTTAAGAGGGTGGTGCGTGTAAGGAGAACTCACTTTGATGGAGATGAAGGAATGAAAGAACGACATTCCGGTGTAAGTAGTGCCGGTACTGCCAAGTATCGATGAGCAATTTTATTTCAATTACGCCACCATTACGGTGCAGGTTCGGGCGAACGGGTGAAAACGGTAACTCTGTGCGTTTGGGTGTGGCCGGATGTCACTCCTAGGAGTGGGAGTTAACTTGAATGACTTGTCTTTTCGAACAATCGATGGAAACATATCCCAGAGATGAAGAGATGAAAAAGGATTGAATCCACAGTGGCGTCTTTATTCACAACCGAAATGGGACATGATTCTGCAAGAAAACTTGTACATCTGGAAATAATCACACACTTCTGCTCTGCCGTGGGCGCATTTTGTCAGAAGTCAAGTGGGTCGACATGAATCTATTTGCTATGAAATTGGCGGGCTGTGTTAAGCATTTCAAAAGACGGTTTGTGGCTGAGTGTGTGAGCCGGGTATAAACTCGCCTTTCATCCAAATCCCGTAGGTTACGTCTTTCTATTTTCTACACTCTCTGAACTGCGACTTAAAGAAAAATCCCTTGATAAAGGGAAATACAGCAGAATTGTGGAATGATTGTTCTGGATTCAATCCCCGACGCAAAGAAACGTTCATAGTACTCGGATATACCTATTTCCAGTTACAGACACAGCTTTTCTTTCCATTCCCTGTTGGAGTCGGCATTCAGCTCCAGGTCTCGCTCCAGTCGTGGGATTAAATAGGAAACTACTCATTTCATCAATATTCTCAGATAGCCAGCCAGGACTTAATGCACTAAACAGCTTTGCGTTCAATTCCTGGGCTGTCTGGGAATCCCAAAAAACACTTAAAAAGTATGGCAGGTTAGAATTGATATGTCCACGATTCAATAACGTTGACATACTACAACATTTAAGTGTCAAATAGATGCCGCATCCAATTCAATAATAGCCAGGAGAGAATTAAAAACTTCTCCTGAATCGAATTTCTCAAGATAAATGTCAGAACACGTCTGGTTCCTGTAGAACCTGGACCAGGTTGACTACGGGCTGTAGCCTCACCCGCATTATAATTATTATTTGCGAAATGATACCTATTTCTAGAGCGAATGCAAGATACCATATTGCTGGAGTCATTCACTATTCTCTGATGGATCTAACTCCAAACGACATCAGAAGAGAGAAGACGATGCGTACTTTGCGCTTTCAAGGGTGTTAATTATTTCTCTAATGGTACCTCGTCAACTATCAGCAAGGCCCCAATGTCAGCTGACGCATGGCAACTTATTCGTTGTAGCGAAGCCAAGCCAGGGTCGTTTTGTTCACTACTGCTGAACTTGGCGGAAACTTGAGAGTTGATCAATTTCGGAGTTGGTCTCAACTAAAGACTTAACTGAAAATTGAATTGTTCTCTGTTTTAACTGACAGTCTGAAATTTAGAATACCGACTCAGGGGTTCAAACTCTCGAGTTGTAAATTCAAAGATGAAATCATAAAATTTGAGTGCACGAAGCAAGTCTAGAAGTTGAAGAGAAAAACCCATAGTTGATAAGCTGTGTACAACTCGGAGATCTGGTGGTACTGCTTTTTTCTCGGTTTAACTTCAGTGCAGACAAGATGATTTGACAACCATCAAACATCAGTTTTACCCAAATAAAGATCTGACAGTACTTCTAGACCATCATTCGACAAACCGAAGTAACAATGTTTCCCAAAAACGATTCTGCACCAACATGTCGATTCGTCGATTCGAATTCACATAGTTCTCGAGAAAGGAAAACTCATTAACTGCCTAGAAAAAGATTATTCAGTGTGGTGTTCATTACTTGAGGAATGAACTCCGAAAGGATTATGACTTGTATTGCCATCATTTTTGTCAAGACGGGCCAGTTTCACTTCTTCTGAAATACCCAAGAAGGCTTCCACGACCAGCATTCGCACTGATTTATTGAATATAGCGCCTTCCGCATTAACACTTGTTAGCCAACCTTTTTTCTCTAAGACTAGATTGGAGAAGTCACACGACAGAGCAGACTTGAAAGGATTCGGGTTTCATATAAACAGATTGCGTATTTTTGTTTAATGTGATTATCGCAATTCTGGCCATAGCTACTCGCTTGTCTTTCCCTTGACTTGTCGAAGTGTGCATATTTACTCAAACTTCAAGAGTCAATATTGTATAGACAACATTAACTACGAATAGCTCGATAGCTCTTAAAACAAATATGACTGTGCTATTTCTTGATGGGGCTGAAATTGCAGCTGACTACTGCATGCGTCCATAAATCCACGCTCATCAGATGATCTTGTACATGCACTCACCAGAATATGGCTGACAGCCTTCAGCTTTTTTAAAACTTACTCACTTAATTTAAGCTCCTTAAAAAACACCAAAACACTTAGAAAAGGTTCCTCGCATCCTTCCAGCTCAATGATGAGTCTAGGGATAAAGCACAAGATACGAGCCTCTTAAACAGAAACCAAAAACCTGACCGCAGAGAAGCTCTCGGACTCATCGAAATTGTTGAGGTAAACATGTTACCAATCTGGATTTATTTAAACAGCAATTCCATTAGGTTGTGACCAGGAGAGCGTGATGGGGAACGAAGTAATCCCAACTCCAGTCGGCGATGTAGTCCCCCCCAAACTAGCTTTGATGAAGTCGGCACAGCCATCAATAAGCTGAAATATATCAAAAGAAAGTAGCCTTAGATCGTTTGGCACCAGTGCTCTTCAAGACGGACGGTGCTCCAAATCGTCGACACAATTTGCGAATTCATGCCGGGGGACTTGAATATAGCCCCATATTCTCCACCCACAAAAAAGGCGGCTTCTTTCAAGAACGTTAGAACTATATACTCGACTTCGCTCAGTTTTATCTGGTTTGACACTGTTGACTGGCACTACAGGGAATCATGCAGACACGAATAGTCTCTGACAATATCACCAACATGGAGTTAGCTGCAATCGAATATGTGTGGCAGCTGCACCATGTACACTATAATGTCAATAATCTCTCCGCGGACTGGGTGCCGTAAAATAAAAAGACAAATTAAATCATTACTGAGCCCATCGGAATAAATTTTATTTAAATATTTCAATAATTTTATAAAATCAAAAATGCAGCAAAGAATCAGCTTACGTTTTATTAATAGACTGATAAAATGTTTTCATTAACAAGACCGTGTTTAAATGATATTTGTAATGATGGCGTTTAGATAAACATAATTCAACAACTTTACACATCAGCAAATAGATCACAAAGCAAAAATTGATAAGGAGTGGCCGTAAGTGACCGCCTTGTGGCAAGCCGCACGTAACTTCTGTAAAATTGGTGTATCCTCAATTTTAGCAATCTGTGATTACCACCAATCTGTGATTACCACTCTTCTTAACATTCGTAGAATTAATACAACCAACCAGAAATGGCTAGAAGGTATCACAAAGCAAAGGAAATAAAGCCAGCACTTAATCTCAAACGATCACTCATTTGCCCAGACTAAGCAGGACCCGCATCGGTGTCAAAGCAGGGCGCTACCCCATAAGATGGTAATCACGTACAATGATTTCTGAAGAGGCTGCATGACTGCTCTGGATAGTCGTATGTACTCACATCTAAGGGCCTCCTTTGACAACATCACAGTGAACTGAATGGCGTCAATACAAGCCAGCTAGACCGCTTTCTCACAAGGACCAACTGGTGCCAGGTTCGGAAGCAAGTATAATCCGCGTGGTATCACAATGGACCTATACTGGTTATCTACAGCCAACCACTTTTACACAGATTAACCTAATCAGACAGTAACCACTCGAGAAAATACAACTTCAACTTCATTCTCAAGAAATTTTCAACTAAAAGTCCATGGTGGACTCTGTTGTTTTACGAAATCAGGGCGTGGAAGTCACTTAAAAACACCTATTCACTGTCCCATTGTGCTTCCGGGTCTACCCTAACCTAAAACATTTGAAAAATAAGTTATTTCTTACAAAACTGGTTTAATTCTTAAGAACAACGCTCTCCTAATCCACACAATATTGTGGCATTAAGGACCGCAATATAATCAATCCTATTTTCCACACATTTTCGCATACCCATCTATCCATACTTTCAGTCCGCAGTTATCCTTTTCTTTCGTTTCACACAGCCTTCGTGTATGAGGCACAAGGTAAAATTGCCTAATGGACCAGGAATCAATGCCAACTTTTGCTAAACCACTTCTTTCACGTCACTCACACCAGCGTACGTCAGCTTCGCAAATCACATGCAAACATACATTTGCCGAATAGCGTGATGCAAAAAAATAACGTATAAGTATACTCTTCCAATCCTTTTACTTGCCCTGAAAAATATGTGTTGACAGTTTAATGGATCGCAACGGAGAATGAAATATTTCACCTACTGTTCTACGATGGCAAAGTTGGGGGAGGGCACGAGTGCCGAAGCGTTTCTTAGTCGAAGGCTACATGGCCACGTATTCGTGTACACGAAATCCTTGAGTTTTCGGGGAGGTTTGCATGTAGGTATATTGGCTTACTGTCACTTGCATTCGATCGAGTTTCGCTTCGTGGAGAAATCCCTTTTAAAAAGGGAAATTTTACGAAAGCAAGTATTTGGTTGGTGGTGGGGTTAAGCTTTAGATGGCACTCGGTAAACAGTTGGCATGAGGGTGGAGTACTCTAAGGAGATTTGACATTTCCCATATGTAAGCCGGAGATGACATTAGGAGCTTGTGTCAAATGAAGCAATTGCTTGAAGAAGCCAATGCACAGCTATTTCGAGATTAAATGTTAACATGATGATGATACGGGCGAACATATGGTCTTTGAGATAACTAACTTCGAGACATGTTCTTATGGTCTCGTAGTGCACTCAAGCGAAGATACAATGGTAGTTAAGGATCGTCTAAACACAGATCATGATTCATACCGTATTTGCAAGTTTAAGAACTTTCCTCATATTCCTTAATCAGTCGGCATTCTATCTCCTTTTGTACCGCCATGCACATTGTTCAGTAGAAATTCTCGAGTTTAGAAAAATTAAGAAGGTGCCCGGTGCAAGTTATGGTGTCCAAGTGATTTGAGGAACATTTGCTTTTGCCAGGACTGAGAAGCAAAAGTCAGAATTTTTAGAACCACGGTAGTGGCGGCCGTGACGTTGTGAGTATGTGCGTCTACTCCTAAGCATTTGAGCCTATGGTGTCTAGGTTCGACTTTCGGTATGAGAAAAACAATGTGCACGGCCCTACCTCTTTCCAGTCGCTGACAATGCTCAAAGAGTAATAACTGACTGTCTCGAAAAGAGGTTGTCAAACTTGGCCGTTCGGAGTCGGCATAAAATTGCTGGTTTCTTCGTGTGAGAACAATAGCATGCACAACACGAGTAGTTGCTGAGATACTATGCCTTGGCCCTCTATGGGTGAAGCGCCACCCGTATTATCATATTAAAGCGAGACTATCGCGGACAGGTCCCACAGTTGAAAGCGACATCAGGTTGGGGAGTAAAACTCCTGCAAACACACACAAAAATGTGTTTGCAGTTGGACTATGTCAATTCGGCTAGGCTACGCCCTCAGCACCAGGCACATTCAACACTCCTCACAAGGAATTTTCGTATAACACAAAGCAGGTCCATCAAAAAGCCACATAACTTCGTCCATTTTATATATTTCACAGTTTTCATTTATTCATACCCAGCACAACAGTCGAATGAATCATTCAACACTACATCCGTCCGCGAAACAATTTCCTTTTAAATCCTCATCCATTCTGTGAGATTAATATGTCGAAATTGGAAATTCATTACGCCGCGGAAACCTTATCATTCCGACATTCCGTCATTGTCGTGCCCGCCTGTGATGCCGAGTTTATTCTCTTACGCACTTAAGCATTCCATGGATAATGAGCTGGACAAGCTTCTCATTGGATCCCTTAATTGGCATACAATGATGAAATCTCCCGCCACCACTGAAAATTCGGATTTACGTCTACATTCGCATCGCATCCTATCCATCCGGACGAACACAACGCATTGTTAATCCAATTCACATACCAATTTAATCAATCACTCCCAATCACACACGTTTACTCTCCAACCCCCTCATCCACGCATCTCCCACGCATCAGACGCCTTGTGCTTAAATATCACAAATTCCTCCGCAAATGAATTTAATTGAAAGGCCTCTATCATTATCCGTTAAATTTATTTCCCGCTCCGAATTCGCATGTCTCAGCAGGACATGGCCAACCATTGATAATCAATTGGCCGGATGGGCCATGCCATGCCAAGCCAAGCCATGCTATGCCATGCCCTGCTATGCCGCTTTATCCACACCACCGCTTCTTCACCTTGTTTTCCCAATGATTTAAAATATTTTCTACCCGTAATTCGATTGTGGTCGGGCACATACCCCATTCTTGCGCAACGCCATGCACAGAGTCGTAGTCCACCAAGTGTGGACTGTGGACCAGCCCCAATGAAATACACAGCCGTTGCGGCAGTTATTTCACATCGACCGACTTCCGTTCTACCTTCCGTAGACCAAAATATTGATTTATGAAATATTTCTCTTTCCTTTTCCAGATACAACACACGGAACCGCTTCGACATATCCCAACTTCCTGTGTGTGTGTGTGTGTGTGTGTAGAGGTTCTGATTTAGAAAAGCCTGACAAAGCTTTTGGAAAATTTCCAAAAAATAAATACAGAAAAAGAAAAGCAACCTTCGTTCTTTTAATTTCATTTATGAAACGTTGAGTGGGCAGGGTGGAATTGGAGTGCCATTGGAGTGAGTCCCGAGGTCCATGAAGGTATTGAGAGAGCGTCCTTTTGGGGAGATTTTCCAATTCCAAAATCCCGACAAATTCTGTGGGAATTACAATTGCCTGTATCTTTTTTTCGGTCGCATCCGTGCCTCGTTTATTGAAAACTGCTAAGCAAATATTCGCCATTAAATCACGTTGTGATTTGGAAAATTTGAAACGTATTTCCAAGGTCTGGTGATTTGTCCTCGCCATGGAATTGCGGAATAATCCAATTGGATGGGCCACAATACGGACGGGGATTAGGCGACACAGGACGGCAAGCGGGGGCGGAATCCTTTTTTTTTCTGGGGTGTACTTTATCAATTTTGTTTCACTTTAATTACAGCACGGGAATGGAAGAGCTTAAGTTTCAATTGCTACCATATGAGAGAGAGCAGATAAGGAAGGGTAGGATTAAAGGTGTGTTCGTAGAAAACGCTGTCACGTGACCTTCATTAGGCACTAATTAGTTCCATCGTACGTACGCACATATGAGAGTCTAATAAGATTATGTGGATCCACTCGCAGCAGGGGTGGACCATGTAATGAACGAAAGAAATACAAGCGAAAATTATATAGACACGGCAGGCTGAGTAGCAGACGAGTCAAATGACTCTATATTGCTGGGGAACGGATAATCAGGCGAATGACAAATATGTTTTGGGAGTAATTCAATTAAATCCTAATAAGGAGGCGATGTAACAATGGCAATAAAGTCAGCCGGGCGTTATTCGAGATTTGACCGTAATGATGTGGGGATTGAAGTGGAATCGGGTTGCTCACCAGCCGAGAAGGACTCTATTTAAGGACGTCGCTACAGTAATGGCTGTTGGATGGTTGTGTGAAATTTGGATGTAATTTTGGGCAGATTGAATATGACATTCGTTCGTCGGAGTCGGAAAAGCAAACTTAACTTAAAAACAAAAAAAAACATCGCAAGTTTTTTTTCCTCTTGGAAATGTTAGTGGTTTAATCTGTTCTTAATTTTTCAATTTTGGCATTCGCCTTACAGACGCATGGATAGATGAACATGACAAGTTACAAGTTACAGCGCTGAGCAACATATGACAGAACTGTATTTGTTTACATTGTTTTAGAAATGACAGTAGCTCTCTTGTGACAACAAGGCGATTTCTGTGCATTTGATTTGTAAGTCGTCTTTTCGTGTCGACTATTGAAAGTACAGCGGCCAAGTTCGACTTAACAAGCAACAGAACACCTATCAGTTTTCAGTACCTTGACGAAAACAAGATCTGTCGAAAACATGGCCACTATCACTGATAGCGTGCAGGAGAATGAATCCGTGTAATAAAAAAAATTCGAGGAAATCATAGACAACGTGAACATGCTGTCGCTGATTAAATCTTCGAGCAGCTGCTACTGATTGGTACTGCTAGCACAAAAACAAATCATCTTCACTGACGCACTATTCATTTTTAATTAATTGCTTTTCTGTGAGCATGGGTTGTGAAAGACAAATATGAAGAATTAGGCGCTCATCTGACATATGGGGGCAAATATACTAAACCGTAATGAGTGAGCAATTCGAAATTAAATTGATACCATTGTTCAGGAACATATACGTTAATTCGTGTGTTCACCAAAATAAAGTTCTCCTTAAATTCTTAATGCACGTAAAACAAAGTAATGCAGCAGCGTCAATATTTTCGGCATAGCTGAAATTCGATCATTAAGTCACTCAATGTTCACGGTTAATAGCATGATAAGCATATTTTTGTTTGAGATTCGCACTGTCCGTAGTTTAAGTGGAAATATACATGCCTATTATAATATTATTCCCAAATTAATGTATATTCAGAAATATTTTTATATATATAGCAAGGTCCAATAAATGATTTATCATCCAACAGTCTATCATCGTGTTTCACTGCTTTGCACAAGTGGTAAGGTAGCTAAGCGATTTTCCTGAAATCATTAATGAATTGGTACAAGAATCCACTTCTCTACGGGCAAGTTACGTGAACATTGACTAACGTCGTATAACAGTATCACCCTTAAACAGCCATGGTGGCACATGAGAATCGAATTCTAGGAAAAAACAAACTTCGCAGAGTATGAGAAAAATAATATAAACATAACAAACGAGTTCGTTTAATGAGTCCAGGCTCTAAGTCAGCAGGACTCATCACGCAACTTAAACAACGACTCAACGAAACGATATTTTTGGCCAATACATCGGCTACAACGGAACACCAAAAGATTCGTGGGACAATACATACAGAAGCGAAGAGTTTTCTACAATTTCATTTCAATTGTCATTTTAATAACATAGATCGTGTGAATGATGACGGCTGTCGAAAAGACTGCGGGGCGCAAAGATTCGAAACTGACACGCGGACGAAAACAGAAATATTTCTGCTAGTCGGGGGTGGACTTGTACCTGAGTCATCATGTCTGTCTGCTAGGCACCTCTATTTTCATACTTTCAGCTGACTGATGTCCCATTCTAGTTGACTACTCCCTCGTATCCGAAGTCTTATTTTTGTCGTTGCCTCTAGGGGTTGTAGTCGAAGTCTTCCCGGGCTGAAGCGTTGGTGTCCATTTTCTCTACATTACCCACACATCTGAGAAAATAGACTCGAAATCGCTTAGTCTTAAAAGACCGCGTCTTTAAGTCTCGTCCTCTACCATCCGTACTTACAGTGCGGAAAATAATCCAAAGGAATTATCTCGAAGTGATTGAGAATTATCTAGAAGTAGCTTGGTCCTTCGAGATAGCTTTTAGTTATTTGGAAGCAGCATGCTCGAACCGTGAACGATAGAACGTAGTTATTGCTCCGCCTCAGGCCGTCCAATTATAGAGGGTCTGATCAGTACGTAAGAAAGAAAGCCATAAAACATATCGATTGGCTTGGATTGGATTGAGTGTTCAATAATGGCGAATGCGACGGCATCATGATAAGCTTGTATATATTAACATCCCAGAGCAACAGGAGAGATATATTGTACATCATATAAGAACAACACGAGAAGTAAGTGATAAGAAGAGGAAGGATGACGAGGTTGGTAAGTAGCACGGGTAGACAAAGTCCTTTACTACCTTAAAGTTACATCCATCTATCGTGCCATTTTGTCTAAGACTCTTGCGTTCGCGGCCAGCATGCCATTTGACAACGTACCCGACTGATCGATCACCATATCTTCCGATTACCCAAGCGGCAATAAGGGCCATGTTATCAGATATTCTGACATCGACGCTGCATATGTTTTGCAGGCAGAGCATCAGTGAGGTATCCATATTGAACTCGGTGACCCTCTGCTGGGCATCGAAGTAAGCTGGAATCCAAGGTAACGAAAAGGCGGGCTATCTAGCGAAAACTAGAATAAGAATCCTTGGATATAGCCAGAACTCCTATGGCTTTGTCGGAGTATTGGAGCAACAGCAGGGGCTCTATGGCCAATGCTAATTGCTAAGCAAAAAGAGATCAACATTATTGATCGGCTTCAGTCGCAAGGATGTACGCACGGTAATAGGATTCATTACGGAGCACTGTGCTATAGGCTCTCATGCATTACGGTAGAAAATACCGCACAACGACTTTTACGGAAGCTGCATAGATGAGGGAGATATATACGGAGAGATAGAATCTATCCAACATCCTCTCTGCGATTGCCCAACCTTAGCAAAGAAAAGGAAGCAATTCATCGTAGAGCTGGAGTGAAAAACCTCCTCATATGTGGATCTGGATAGTTTTAGGGCTACAGTAGGTCTCACGGTAATATAGTACTCCTAGTACGGACGCAATACGTTGCCATATAGCCGTTTACTTCTCCCTATTCACAAGTGCCCCACTAAGAGGAAATTCAGTTCTAGCACTCGGTTCACGATCTCCCAAGACGTTGGCGCTAACACGGGCTGTCGAGTCTGGGGAAGTATCCTGAGAGTCTTCGGAAATAAGAGCAGTTGTGAAAGGTACCCGAATTGAATCTACCGACTCTACGACGTCTTCAGCATCTAGAAACATACAAGTATGGAGAGGCGAGAGCATTGGTACTGATCGATGAAAAGCACTGCCGAGTAAACAAACCTCCAACTCAGTCCCTTCAAGTACATTAGGGGAATATTTACACGTGCACATATCCTGTGAACAAAGAGCTCAAATGATTGCCAATAACCGATGTAAAGACTAAATTGTTCAGGAATAATAAAATGGTACAGCCGAATGACTTCGACTACTCTGTCCCATTTGCTTCAGTTCTCTGTGCTGAGCACTATTTTACAATTCCCAAAGTAATTTCACGCATATATGAATTGGCATGAGGCTTCTCATCTGTGCTAATAAAACATGAACAGCACGAGTAGTTCAAAAGCAGTTAATCTTCATTAGTTTAACCAATGTCTTGGATCGCATCAACCTTCATACAAGGCAACACAGTCGAGGCCACTCTCCTTTGATCCCAAGTTGAGTTGAGTTTAGGGGGCGACACAAGCCCACAGATTCACCGAATCTTGTGCAACTGTACAGAATCCGCAGTGGCCTTGCTTAGCTCAACCCCCCCCCCCCCCCCCCCCCCTCCCCACGCCTTGGAAATTGTGAAATGGAATAACCCAAGTGTAGAAAATTAAGTGCAACATTTTCTAGTTGAAATAATGATTTAAGGACCCACTCTACGGTGCACTCGTGCAGAAATTTTGAACTTCCGATAAGAAAAGCCATTAATGGGGTGGCTGTTGCCAGTTGGCTGTTAGCGGGCTGCTGGTAGTGGTTGATGTGTCCCGGAAAGTATGTTTCAAAGGCATTGCGCACTCAGCCCTCAGGCGGAACTTTTTCCTAACTTGAGTTGTTTCACGTAGCCAGCAGTCGCTTTGTGGCTGAAAAGCAGCTTGAGAAAGCATCACGGGTACAACCAACCAGTCTCACCCCCAACCAGATCGCACCGTTCGTTTGCCTCCCAAGAGTGCAGAGGACAGATTAAGTGTATGTGACATTTATTGTAACCTTCATACGCTGCTACGTTTTTGTGCCGCCTAATAACATCAAGCCAGCTGAAATTGTAAGCAGCTTAAAGAGGCTGCCAATACATACTCGCCGAGCGGAACGATGAAAGCAAGAGGAAATCAATTTTAAGTAATGTGTGTCCTAGGATATCTTCCTCCGCCAGCGAATTCTTGTCATCTCTGTTTCGCTCTTGAATGCATGCCTGAGCCCTGAGGAGTCATTGATGCGAGGATAATTTCGGGGAAAATCCCTGCGCCTCATATTTAAATTAAATATGATTTATTTATTCAGGAAAACAAATTGTTTCAAAAAGGATTTACCGATGGGACAAATGGGATTTAATTATGCCCTTTCGGTGAGCACCGAACGAGGGCGGATGTGAGTACAATTTAGACCTTAATGCGGCTTCCGAGCTGGTAAACAACGCAACGAACCGACTGCGCTGTTTACACTCGATAAAGTGGGGGAAACTTTTGAAAAAAGTTGTTTGATTTTCTAGAAGTAAAGTGGGTCAAATCAATCTTTCAGGACACTGTTTGATTACCTTTCTGGGGCAACGTGGTTCGAGGGGATTTCACTCGTGATGGAAAACTGCTCTTCATCAGTTAGCTTAGCGGATATTGAGTGCCTGTAGGAAATCACGAGAGAATGGGTGTGTGGCGTGTGCACATGTGCTTAGGCATGCAGAAAATTCAGAAAAAAGAGTGTAGGAATAGTGTGGAGAATATTCTCGTATTTTGAGCTCATATTGAATGCTTATTTCAAGATCTTGAATGTCTTATAAGCAACAGTTCGTAATAGCTTATCTACAATAAGCAGTCTGGCGCGAAATGTGTGAACGCCTATAGCATTTTTGCACCGCACTAATAGGCACGTCGCAATGCGACTAGTTCGAATCGAGTATAGACCAAATATTTACACACAACCAACTCCTGGAGAAGACTATCGATATTTAGATCGATGCACACCACACTTTTAATGGCTTTAAAACGGCATGCGATAGTATTTGCAGCAAGTAACTATTTCATGGAATGGCCGAAATCGAGACACCATTGATAATTGGTCCTAACGTAACACTAGGCAATGCATGGTCCATTCGAAACTTGCACCGTGTTACACGCAAAAGAAATCCGCCATCGCTGTGATTGCCGTGCTGCTGAGGTAAAAACTTTCACGTGCTTGTCTTAAGGTAAGATCCGTATACCACATAAAATTAAACGAAGATACAACAACGGGGCAAGCGTGATTTCCATGAGTGTTGTGGTTATCCGACGTAGAATTGAACTTGGCAGCCATTGATACTGCGGCTTGTAGAAGCAACTGAGGGGAAAGAGACTCTTTCTCAGCCGGTTAAGTTCGCACATATGTGGAGCTATAATCTGAACGGAAAGAAGAGTGGCAGAGCGCATACTTGATGCCTTGAAAGAAGATTTTTGATTGGAAATTTAGTCAGTGATCGTCAGTGATGAAGGGGGTGAATGTGTGACACGTCGACTATACGTGCTCGGCTACATCGAGTGGGTGAAGAGATCTGCTTGGTCTTTTTGAGAGAAAAGTTCTGCGTGCGATATTTGGTCTTGATTGCGTTGATAATAACGGAAGGAGAAGATTCAACCACGAACCGTACGGGCTATACAGCGACATAACCAACGACAAATGTTTAAGGTGGCTGGACCATGTAGAGCGTATGGACAACTTAACTCCGGCTCGAAGAGTCTTCGATTCCGAACTTATGGGCCAACGCAACAGAGGTAGCGTACGGCAAAGCTGGAGCATCCAAGTGGAGATTAACATTAACCAACTTGGCGAGCGAAACTGAAGGCGGCTAGCCAGACTACCAAATATCGGATTAACTGAATAGGCTTGTTGGTTGAGGCACAGGTTCGCTGCGCCACACGAAGAAGGGGCTGACATGTACATGAAAACTGGTGTGCTGATCGGAACATGATCCATGAACCATTGATGTAGGACACGATAAACTACTCCACGGTAGACATTGTCTGAGTTGTTCTTGGCTGAATTAATTCTTGGATCCCATAACTTTTGTTAACGCATTATTTATCCTTCAAATATCCAGCAAACTGGCCGATGTTCTCCAAGAATTCTTGTGATGAACTACGAGAATATCCTGAGGATAAACTTCGTCAAAAAAATGCTTACATTCATCCTAAAATCGAATAAAATAATTTTCTGTAATGAAACCAAGTTTAAATGGAAGACAATGGTGCAGTTTATAAGTGCTTGCCAAGTCAGTTATCAACCGTAGTCGATTGTTTGCAGAATACGATCATACTCCATAGGGATAGAACGAAAAGATACTGACAGAAAAAACAGATAAATGCAAATATACACAAGACATTCCGCCAGTCTCACAACTGCATCTCCCGTTTTCACTTCATTTTAAGCGATTTCCTAAAATGCATTACCACATCAAGTATGAACAAGTGCACAATGTGTAGCTAATGGAAGTTTGGAACCGCGTCATTTTAACGTTAAAAAATTCCCCAGGCAATGATGTTGTGGCAGAGAGATGTGAGAGAAAAGATACAAAAAAAACTATACCCCCTTCCATACGTGCAAAAGTTAAAAATGTGACTCTTAACAATTCTTTTTGCGCTTCTCCTCATCATTTAACCACATGAGTTTGTGGCCAACGCCATGGTGATGCTCTACAATGTTTTCCGGGGTAGTTTGTATTTTTTTTGACTTTAACCTTTAGTGTAACCCTCGAGTGCAGCCACTTGAAACTACAGACCTCAACTGACCACATTATTCACTGTTTACGGCAGAAATAATAATTGCTTTGGCGTCTGGTGGCGGAACCCTTTCATATGTACATTGCACACACGTATGGGGCTGTATAGAGAAATTATTAATGGATACATACCTTTAACAGCACTCAGTTGATTGCCGACCATTTGTTTCGCAATGAATGCAGCCATGTTGAAGAGCTTTCCTTGCCTTGTTTGCCTTGTTTCGGGTTGAAGTTCGTGAACTGATTTGGAAGAGCTTTAATTTGAACCTAAGATTTTACAATTCCGTTGCTGTTTGGCTTTTATTTTGTTGTTCAGCCTGTAATGAAAAGACAATGCATTTGGTTAGTTTATTTCAGGCTTTTCTGTAATTTTTCTAATAATTTGTTCACTTAAATAAATGAGTTTTTGATTATGAGACGCGGAATCGATCTCACAGGAGCACGCAGACATAACAAACATAAGCTATCTATGATACTAGTACCCTTGAGCACACATTGCATGGACAGTTTTAAAATACAGAGCTTAATTTATTTGCTGCAACAATACCGAACGCATTATTACGGCGCAGAACTCTTATTAACATCAAATCCGGAAGAAAAATAATTCTTTGTGAAATATATGTATGTACATACATGTACATATGTAGATGACAAAATGTAGTTCAAGTTACTAAACTAAAATTTATGTTCAATATTTCGAAAGTGTTTTTATTAAACTTAACAAATGTACAACCGATAAGCTTTTCAGTCTAAGAATAACATTCAACAGAGCTTTGGAGTATACCAAACCGATCTAGAGCTGTTTTGTAGATTTGGAAAAAACAAACACCGAGTGCCTTTAGATCCTAGTTTGTTCTCTTTTGAGTGCCATTCAGTCTCTGTGCGTCTTGTCGTCTCTTCTTTTCATCATATTTGTACATTCATTGACTGAATGTTGTAGCACAGTCTATGGGAGTAATGATTCACATCGGGAGAGGGAGAGGATAAGTCATCGTCTTACCTAAGTCTAAAAACTCGTCTGGTTGCGCGGACATACTCTGATGAGTTAGAGTCGATGGTGGCGAATCGATTGGTCTGGAGATCTCTCGTACGTGTTTTGCTCCCGCAACCTCTTTAGCGGATAATACGGGCCACTGAAGATGTTGATGAACAAATGTTTACGCAACGCTTGGGCTTTTATTTTCCATTAAAAACGAAGCACGGAAATTGTTGATGCAATACACGCAATACATTAATAATATGTAAAGGGTTTTCCAATAAGGACTTGACAATTTTTTTTTAAATAAAACGCAAACCATTTGAGATATTTCTCTTCTTTATTATCGGATTGAAGTACAATCAAACCATTTATGAATGGAGCTCGACTTCGTTCATATCGCAACCGCGGGCACGTCTCCAGCGGTCGAATCTTTAAACCCAATTTTCAACGAAATTTTCGCGTTAAATGTTGCCTCTAAGCTCTTTCAACGTCGTCGGCTTGTTTGGCATAAACCAATGACTTAACGTAGCCCCACAGAAAATAGTCAAGCGGCGTTAAATCGCACGAAGGAGGCGGCCAATCGTCTGGTACATTTCTTGAAATGACACGCTCCCCATACATAACGTGTACTGTGTGGCTTGCGGCACCATGCTGTTGAAACCATATGTCGTCCAAGTTCATACCTCGGACCAAAAAAAATCGGTAATCATGCCGCGATATCGCTGACCATTCACAGTAACGTGACGATCGTTATCGTCGACGAAAAAATATGGATGCCAACCTCACCAAACACTTATTTTTTGTGGATGAAGTGGTGATTCATGAAGCACATGTGGATTTTCACCCGACCAATAACGCATATTTTGCTTATTGACGAACCCATTGATCCAAAGATTAGCTTCGTCACTGACGATGATGAACGCTCTTAAACATGCGATCACTGACTCCGAATTTCGGTAGAAAATTTTTATAATTTGTTAGTCGTTTTGTAATCAGTTGGGAGTCAAATTAAATTACAATTTTTCGGGCAAAACATCTGCTTACAATTTTGAAATGTTAGAATATGGATTTTATGCCACAAAATATGATTTATGAATATTAGAGTGTGGTTTAGGTTCCACAATGGTATGGAGATGCTTGACGGTAGTACCCGCTGGTTGTGCGGTTTTCATTGACTGTATCTGCCACAACGTCACAAAATTACTTTGAAATCTTCATGGATTGCTTTTAAAAGACAATTATCCAAAGCGTGAACCAATATAGCCAAAGACTGTCAGCTTTATAAAACGCCAAATTGGCCGAGTCATCTACCTCTATACACTGATCTTAGCCTTATTGAGGTATATGTTAATATCTGGACACGCGTCAAAATTCGCTAAGACTTGTCTGGGTCCCGAGTCACCACGAGATCGGCGATGAACTTTCTAGACAAGGATCCGAGAAGACACTCTTAGGTGCTCAACTTGCGTTGGGACTACCTGCGTCCTTTGCTAGGGCTTTCATCGATGGTTGGGCCTCTCGATAGCACAACCGTAGGTGGCAGGACTCTCCAGTATGAAGACAAACCAAGCGCATGATTTCTAATGTCTTTAAGAAATCCGCCGCATTTTTGTTATCCCTTGACAGAAAATACTACAGGCGACTTACCGACGTAGTAAAGGGCCACTAAACCTCCGCCAAAAACCGAAATGTGCTTGGCCTAAGCGACGAAACCCTCTGCGACGCGTGTGAAGAAGACTACGACACTGCAGAGCACTTCCTCTGCCGCTGTCCTGCCTTTGCTCGGATCAAGTGGCAGCTCATCACAAAAGCACCTGCTGGTTTTCCTCCGCAAGACCAAGAAATTACAACAAATGTAGGTTGCTGTCTTGTAGTACAACGGTCTAGTTTTGAGTCAAAAAGTTCCAGAGTAGTGTTAAAAACGTCCGAAAAAAAATCTGGGCACGCAATGGGTCCTTAAAAGCCATAATAGTGACAAAAATCCAGAAGAGGTTAATCCAAAGACTGGTCGGGTCAAACCTTATCAAAGCCAAACGAATGCAAATAGAAATGTTATAAATTCTTGTTCGCAATTTCTTACATGTCACCTGTATCCTACGAATATTTGCGCATGCAACTCAAAAGAGTCCCCCTTGTGTAGAATGTTTAATTATTTGCTTACTTAATTTTAATCAATTCTTCTCAAAATAAAAATTTCTTTACAAAATTTACCATTGGCATGGGCTTTCTATGGTTGTTTGAACATGTGGTCAATGGTCGTATGCCTAACACTGTACACTCCTTCAAAGTCGGTATTCCTTTAAAACTCTAAGGTGTGGGATTTTGCATATTTTCTTCGAGCACACACATGGTCAGTAATTTGTTTCTGTTGGAATTTATCTTGAAGAAGATGTAGCTCTAGCTGAATGGACCATTAGGCACAAGTCCTGGTTTTCTGTTCGATTACCCTCTCCGCAAGATTGTCTGACTAGGGGGATGTACCCTATCAACCAGAACCATCACTCCCTGGGCAATTTTTTCAACTCATCTGAATGCCCGCTTCTATGTACATATAACGTGAATTCGAATAAGTAATATGTTGTGTCCACGCACAGCCATCGAGTCACGTAAAAGTCATTTTTGTTTCCGCAAATGTTTCACAGTTCGTATGCTCACCAGAGACTCGACATTCTCATGCACGTATCTAATACATGCATTATGAATTGCATTCTCCTTTTGGGTCACTGTGTGCACTTGGCTCTGTAATTATTCACACATACCCCAATGTACCGCCTGCTGTCAGAGTATGAAAGGTGGCACGCTTCACCCTCTGACCTTTCTTTGACGTCACTGAGATACATGTGAACATCCGTTCGTGTGTATCCCCACGCCCGTGTTTTCGCGGAGTTTTAATTTCATATCGCACGTCAAGTATTCGCAATTTATTCGCGTAAGGGTGCATTCACATTCACAACCACGGCATAACATACATAAGCACCTGCATGCTCGTTTCATTTAACGGTTCACCAGCAATTTTTTTATAGACCCTTCGGTAAGCGTATGGAACATACTGGCATAAAAGAGCAAAATGTTTGAAATTTTATTTCCGCAGCAGCGGCAAGGATGCTTGTAAAAAGTAGATTAAACGTATAAACGGACTTAGATGCGGGCTTTTATGATTCACCTGCGGAAGGGCGCAATGTCAACGGCAATAAAAATCGAAGATAAAACAGGAATTGTTGGCCCTAATTCAGAACAAAGAGCAATTAGACGTAACGGCTTGAGAGGAGAAGAAAAATGAATTTAAAGATTATTACAAGCAGTGAGATGGAGTACGCCTGGAATGTGATATATTTCAGCGTTCTTGTAAGAGTTTGGGGAGATGAATGGCCTTCATCCGGTCGCGGAGGTTATCGACCGCTTGATAGTGGCAGGAGAGGGTGAAGGGAATAGTCAATGCCCGACTATTGTGGCACGTAATAAAGAGGTTCGCGGTTTACGAGGCTGTGTTATCAACCCTGAAGATCGTGATTTTCGTCACTTGCACTCTCTGGTTTTACGGCGTCGGTTTTAGTGCGTGGAAGACGTCGGAACCCTTTTCCAGGGAGAACAATATAAAGACAATTTGCCACACATAACTTGTCACTTGGTCACGGTCACGCGGGTCGAATGAACAAGTGGAAGGGTTAGGTGATCAATAAAACGTTTGTGTTAGTTGCGAAGTTATTTCCAAAAACAAATTAACTCATGTAAATTTCTTCACAGCTACTCATTCACGACCAATGCCTGGTATGACAGAAAGGTTTATCGATAACCTTGAGAAGGGCGTAGTCTAAGAAGGCTGCAAAAATGCCACCAAAAGTAGAAAGAAGTCGGCAGTGCGTAACATTTATTGAAATACCAAATAACAGTCGCTTGTTATTCACAACGCTTACGGATGCTAGAATCTAGAGAAGCAAAATCAAGCGTGATGTTTCTCTTTTTCTTTGTCCAGCCACCACTATCTCTTGGCAATTCCCTCCAACTCCATTTAGGGCCTACTCTTTCCCATTTAATTGCAAAACATTAAGTTTTCCTTATTCACCTTCGTTACAAAGTCAACCATTACCATTGAATCTGACGACTCATGCCACTTTATAGCCCATATAGTTCGTCAGTAATTCATCTGCTCCATATAAAATTAACGCAAACAGGATCAAAGATCGCACACAGAACTTTGTTTTTCGAGTAACTTGAAATTGTCCACACCGTACAGTGGCACTACGATGATCAAGGTCTTGTATGTCTTGCAAGTCATTTGATTCTTCGAGGTAAGGCTCCATTTGGTTAGGGTTAGGGTAAGGTTTTCAGCTGTGACCCACTTAGGTCCTCCTTGGATCCATTGTGCTTTCACTGTCCGGTGATTGATGCACCGATTTGTCGTTAGCCAGAGGACTAACTGACACCTTAGGTATACCTGCTGGTATACAAGTGGTCTATTCTAAGATGATCCACTCTATTAATGGGTTACAGACGGTTTTCTAATTTCTTGATGAATATAGCTATGTACAGAATCTTCATATTTGATATTTCGTCTAGGCTTTTCCTTGCTTTCCGTGCTTAGCGTGCTTATCCTTGTTTGTGTAGGGCTGGACATTCTCACTGTCTTGGTAGCTTTCAGTTTCTATTGGAAGCAGCTTTAATTGCAGCACTTTTTCAGTGGCAGCTGAAGGCGTGGTACGAAGTGCAGATCTTTGGATTCTCCATATTTTTTTCAGACCATTAATAATAATAATATGGCTGGCGCTACAGCCCGTAGAAGGCCAGGACCTAGCTTCTCAGCAACCACTCGTGTTGTGCGTGGTATTGTTCTATCACGAGTGGAAGGGACCTACAGTTTTTATGCCGATTCCGAACGGCCAAGTTTGAGAAGCTTTTTCTAGACAGTTGTACTCTTTGAGCATTGTCAGTGACTCGAAAGAGGTGGGGCCGTGAAAAGTATTTCTTGTCGTACCAGGAATCGAACCTAGGCAGGTAGGTTTCAGATCATTATTGTTTCTTAATGCTGACCAGTACAAAGAAAGCCGTATGTGAATTGGTTTGACAATTCTGTCCGCTTATGAGAGGTGTCCGGTTATGAGGCGTATCCAGAATAGAGTTACTATACATAGACATAACATTTCAGTTGATAAGTGTCCGGAATAAGCGTCCTTATTCTTTAGCACAGCACTTTTTTGAGGTGGCATAGGCTCATAAGTTTCTGATACTCACTCAAAGGCAGTCACTTGCCGTGATGCTTCCAGTAAGGTGTTCACTAACTGCAGAAATAAATGAGTAAACATATATTCAATCTCGGCCTATAACACCCCTAGTCCACCAAGGAGAAAAATGTAAGAGTAGTGGAATTCCCTTGCATTTCACACATTCTTTTACAACACACATCATTTCACTCGAAAAAAAGAGGGCGATTCGTGAATTTTGTGGGATAATGGCGGCAGATTCATGAATTTTATGGGAGATTCGTGAAATTGCTCACAAACATGTACTATTATTCGGAGAGTGTTCAAAAGCTGACTCATATTTTTAAGAGAGCATATGTTTGTAATTTGTTTTTGCGTGAATAAAAATGTAATGCTACGCTCTATTTACAGAAATAGAGGATATAATTCCTTAGAGTAATACATATGTAGCTGATTTAAATGCCAGAACTGACAACTTAACTTAGTTTTACAGCCTTCATGCATGAATTGTAAAAACTTATGCATATTAATTTTTTTAATTTAAATTTTTTAATTTCAAATTAATTAAATAATTTGTTAGGAACAATTGTCATTAATAATTAATGAATAAACAATTAATGTAAATAATAGCAACATTTTTTTTCCTAGTACCTCAGACTGTAACTCGCAGAAAAATACTTCATGAACATACACATTGTTCGCTTAGTTACCCCTCCTTTCTGTGTTGAAAATTTAACACCGAAATTTGAAAAGAAGTTCAAGTAACGAGAGAATTTTCAAATAAGAACTCAAATTCGCTCGTATCAGCTGTTGGCCAGCACGTATTCACAAACGGGGACGAAAAAGCGTTTAAGCAAGAGAGAAATAAGTGTAATATCTCTTTACTCATTTATTTCTGACTAACTGCTACTTCAAATTTTATCTTTTAGTTACGATCTTTACTACCCCTTTCATTGCGTATATGCATGTAACCGCATCGTGGTATGCTTATACAAGTGATACAGACAAATGAAACCAAGAAAATGAACAAGAATTCTCAACGTATTGCCCTGCAACTGAGTGTGGAACGAACGACGGTGCGCTGGATGTTGTTGAACACCTAAACATATAGATTTGTATTCAATAATTTTGTCTTCCTTCTTTGTCTTAATTTTTTTTTATATGTGGATTAGCTTTTCTTCGTTGCGGCGATGTGGAGCGAACACCCAAATATATTCATTTTTGTTGTATTGATTGAGAATAAATTATCTTGCCATTCAAAAGTAGTATCTAAAGGAGGATCGTTGAGAAGTGCGCTTGATAAATGTGAACACCATGTGCTATAGATTATATGTCAGAGAGTAACGTGTTTTTTCAACTTTGTGCGTGGATTCGGTGCTCCAAAGCTACGAGAACACCTTTGACTGATAGCTAGACAGTTGCAAAATAAATGCAAATGGAAAGATTTAGGTATTTTGGTAACATATGCAAAATAAAGATTTTGGTAGGGTGTGCACACCTCCGCACCTTCGAATCAACGTCACTGCTCAAAGGCCTTCAAATGCTTTTTTTCAATTTCGGTCGCGGACCGCTCAAAATTGTAAACCGACGCTCTGGCAATGGTATTCACAATCAGTTTGATCCAGTTTCATCCTGTGCTTATCCAGCAATAGCAAAATCCAGTCCAATTGCATTTTCTGTTCCCAACACCGAAATTGTGATGTTGACATAGAGCCCCGTCGGTTGTGCCAAAAAAAAACACCTGCAGTGAAGCCGCCAGGACGGTATACCGTTAAATGGAGATGTGCTCTTCAGAGATTCAGGTTTTTATTTGTTTATTCCGTGAAAGTCGAGAAGATCACATGTTAAGTTCAAGGGCTTGCCTGATGGCCAGTGATATCAGAAGCATTACTGGATTAAATACTACAAAGTACCGAAGAGCTGCTGATTTAAAAGCACACTCAGTACGCATGCATAAGGACGACCTCTTTAAATCCAATCCAATCTCATTAAAATTCCATGAAAATGTCAAGGGCACCCTTAAAGTTGCCAAATACACTTCCACACACACAGCAGAGTGCCTTTCTTTTTGCGGGGAAATTAAAAAATATCTCGTTTAAAAAATGCCTGGTATGGCAGATATTAAAGTAACGACTGAGATGTGCCTATACGACGCATTTATGTGTGTGTGCCCCAAATATCCCTTCGGGTGAACAAAAGAAACTACACATGTACATCTTTTGAATCTGAGAAACACAGGGGTCATGGACTGAACTGCCACGGATCGCAAGCCATTCCCCCAGTTTGTTCAACAAATTCCAAAACAAACGAGCAAACTATTCCACAACGATTGTAGCAATCTATAAATTTTCGTCTTTGGCAGCGCCATGCCACCCACACTCGAATGTTTGGCTATTTTCCAGAGAGAAAGGAAGTTTCAGTGAACAGCTTTAACGGAACGAATTCTGATAGGAATACAAACATTTAATAATCTCCTCGCAAATACATCCCCCTGGCAATGGGGTTCATGCTCGCGTGGGTGGCTGAATGTTAGTGCTGGTGCCAGTGAAAGTTTAAGGCGCTGTTGCCCCAGTTTGTTCGATCTCAATACAAATCCCCTCTTCCGCAATATTCCATGACCACCCTTGGCACGGAGAGTGGGCTTGATGTTTATTTGTTTATCCCCCGAACGGTTTGTTTGGGGTTTTGCTTTTTTTTGTGTACTTTTTTTCATTTTCCGATTTCCATCGCTATGGGGATGATGATGATGATGTTGGCTGTTTGTGCCTAAAGTCCAATTGTTGGGCTCCGCACGCATGGGGAGACGGCGCCATGCGTCTAGACATAATGTCGCACATACGAGATTGTGAACGAGTATGTTAATAGCTTGTGAGTTGCTATAAAAACTGGAACACCAAGCAACGTACAGAACACGTACACATCCATCGGGCATACATCGAGCACATCAGGAAGGAAATGCGAGGTTATATTCGGTATTTTATATGCAAGCTGGATAGCTTGTAATTATTGCTGGAATTGCTCTTATTTCGAAGGCGATGTGAGCCCAGATTGTAATTATATGAACCTACGGATGGAATACAGCGCATTTTTGTTGCTCAGCTTACGTCGTGTCGTTTCGAGAAAGACCATTTGAATCTGGTATTCAAAGTCGAGTCTGGGAGGACATTAAGCAGCGGTTTGGGTGCTAAAAACGGTCATGCAGAGTAATTTACGTCGGCTTACCGACATACGGTTTATTATCATGTCGATAATTAAGAATTTTTACTGCGACGAGGATGCATGGGTACCTATGTACATTTGTTGTTTGGCGCTCGTCATCACGGACGGATGGATTGAATGAAATCTGAAGACATGTAGGTATCTTCATTTATGGAAATGACATTCCTTAGTTGAGCATTTCAACGTGATTTTATGCGTATTCGTTGTTCTGTATCAACGAATCCTGTTTATAGACCGAGAATACCAGCTTCTGAAATAGTTCCAAGTGCGCAAAGTTGGGGCTTTCGCGAGGACACTGCGTGTATGTGTGGAGAATGTGCAGTCATTCTGCATCAAATTTGAACACCTTTTCCATACGAATTACCTTGCGAAATAAAAGAAGTGTCGATTGGTTGGCAAACAGACACTTCCACGATAACTCCGACTCTCGGCAGCGCCTATTTAAGGGGATAATTTATTCGTCTTTATGCGGACGTAATAAGGTTCCGATTGAAAAGAGGTGGGAAGTGACGATATATGTATTTCCATTCCTTTATTTTGAAAGAATACATTTGTTGCATTTCTTGGGTGTAGTTGTTGGGTGTAGAAAACCCATCAATTAAAGTTCATTCCAATGAACTGTACGAGTATTTGTGTTTTAGTCACACGCTGTGACAAAGAGATAAAGCTACTTAGCAATGCTTGTTGCTTGTCTGATTATTTTTTAATGCTTAAGTCTTCTGGCAATGGAAAGAATAGTGAACCTCGTATCCGGCGTTGTTATGGATCGCAGCGATTGCCGAACAAGTCAAGGGCTCGTGACACTTGATCAATCTGGAGCCCACGAAACTGGGACTTAAGTGACAATTTGGAGCTGATAAACTTGCTTACTTGGTGATCCATTTCAAGTCCTCCTAATGCATCACAACCGCTTTCACTGTAAAACAACGAAAAGCTGGACGAGAAAATCCTAGAGTATGGAAACAGGATTTTGGGCCTTCTCAGGAGAAGAGGCCGCTGGTGGACTCTTCCTCTTCCTCATATCTCCAACTTCACAGGAGTCTTTACAGGGTAAAACAATTTAGAACACTGACAACTTGTTCTGAATGCAGGTTTACTTAGCCTGATCGGTCTACAGTTGGGGATAGGTCATAATTTGTTTCCTGATGAAGCTCGTGCCAGTAGACGATCTACGATTTGTATGAACAAGCGGTAGCGATTGACTGACGGCCAATCTCTATTCGGGCAGGACGCGGAACCAGTGCTATTTTTGGTGAGGTTGTCCGCTTCACAATTGTCTGAAATACATATGTGACAGTTGACATCTCGTTGAGACATAGGTCGCAATTCACGGCAGAATTTGCATAATATTCCTGAGCGACGTCGCCCATGTAGGCTAGGAGTATAACACTGCAAGAAGATGTAAACAATCTCTCCAGAGGCTAATTAATGTTCCTAAACTATCGGCAACGCTCCCAGGGACTATTTGGAGGTGTAGCATTGTACTTGTCGAAAGACAACCAAAGAGTCTAAGGTCATCCTCATCATCATCATCGTCTGCAGTGATCAGGACACTGCACGCACGAGCCACTAGACACTAACTCATCAGTAGTTATGCCCAAGCGCAATCCACCAAAGTTTTTTGATTGGTTCAGCCACCACGTATTGGGTCTAGTCTAGCTAGTCGAACTCGAAGCGATGGAATTGCATTCAAAACAAACCTCGAAAGCGTGATTATGGGCATATTCGTGCAACGTGACCAAACCATCAATGCGTAGCTCTTTCCATCGCCTAACTTGCAGTGTCTCTCACCCTATAATGGCGCACAACTCATACAATAGCACGAAGCTATTGTATAGCACGAAGCTCATCTAGATTATATTCTTTCGATCATTACCCAAATTCATGACAAAATCATGACAATATGTGAAACTTCCAACAAATACTGAGTTAAAAGCTGCTAAGTTGGATTTGACACCCAGTTCGGCCTTCCTGACTTCAGCTTTTTCTGTTTCAAAATTGAGTCAGGTTGGCCAATCCTAAAAGAAAGCTTAGCATTGATCCTTCCACCACTCGTGAAATAGACCCCGAAATACATGAACTTATCCACCTGCTTCAATGAGACTCCGCTGACATGTAGAGTGCATTGAACAGGCGTTCAACAAACCTATTTAGCGCGTGCTGGTGTTCCGTCGCGGAGGATGTAAGTATAACTAAGTCATCTGCAAAAATGTACAAGGTCAAATAATAATAATATATAATATGGGTGGCGCTACAGCCTGTAGAGGGCCTAGCTTCTCAGCAACTCAGGTCAAACATTGGCGAAATTCAACACCCATGGTGTGATGAAAGGTGTTGATTTATCACCTTTAACAGGACCAAAGCTGCTACAGTTTGCGTGTAGAGACTCAAAAGAGGACACTGCACTGTCCAACCCCAAAGACTCTAGAATGCGCCACCGAAACCTTAGCCCAGACTTTTCCCAGGGAGACTTAAAAGAAATAAGTCCCTGCAGGTGGAGCAATCTCTTTCGTCCACCTTTTTGAAAAGTCTAAGGTAGCTTCACTGTATCCCGTCCTAGTTATCCTAGTTATTGATGAAGCTAAATCAGTGTAAGAGCTGATCACCGTTCGCCTGATTGGTTTCAACCAGTTGGAAGTGATGGTCAACCATATCCCCCTTCTTTAACGTAATCTAACCTAAGAACTGATCAAATGGAGCGACATTTCATTTATACATGCATTTTGTGATAAGCCGGATGTCCGTCCGAGCGATGCAAGCAATAAATGGTGTACTTTTATAATTTTATAATTAGAAAGACTTTGCTAGAAAATATCACTAAAATTGATGAAAAGACAAGAATATTTAAAAGCCTGAATAATCCCCGACAAAGCGAAGATCACAAAGGAAACTAGAGGCACATTTGGACTAAATCCAATTTACAGCCTGGCACTGGTGTAGCTTTCCAGCTAAAGTGAAGAATAGACACACAATATGTGTGTATTTCGCAGTAAGTCAATTTAACCAGACGTGTCAAGACCATTAAAAAGGCTCATCCTTACTCCAGACACTTACGTGCAATGAAGACGGTAATATCAAACGAGCAACTTACAAGACAATTCCGAGGCACAAGCATAAAAATATACATTTCGAAGGCCTAGTCCTCACATCAGAGGTCTGTTTTGTTATGCCAAACATTGACTCGGCAGCGGTGGCGATGGAAATGATGGTGGTAGTAGCGGTGGCGGCATGCTGTAAGCATAATTCGTATTGAAATTCAGCGACCATAAGACCGACTTTGTCGAGAGCAGAGTTATTGTTTTGCATGCAACACGAAACCCCACTAGAGATCCCATAAATCCCATAAAAAGCACGCACAAGGCACCGTGGAGAGCCGTCACAGGAAGCATTGCCAGAGCAATGGCTGTGGCACACATTCGAAATTCAACCCAACGACGACTTACATTCTGTATGTATGTAAATGTCGTCGTGTTTCCACCCACCCGCAATCGGGGTTACACGCATCGATTATGGAATATATGATCCAGCAACAAAGGACGAAACCATCCGGGAAAACCAAGCCGAAGCAAAAAAAAACAAACAGCCAACAGAAAAAGGAAAATAAAAAAAAAACGATCCCATTCAGGACACGAAAAACGAAAAGGTTGTGCACTGTGCTCCCGTTTCGTCTCCTACTAAACGTTTCAACTAATGGCGCTCATAAATCACACATAAATCCGGGATATATCAAGAACATAAAACGCAGCCACTGACTGAGCAAATGGCGAACGAAAAGTTATTGAAAACATTTTGGCTTCCGAATTGGCAGCCAGGTCAGCCGGAAGGAGGCGAGCGGCAACGAAAGTTTTTCCAAGACCTCGAAGGATACGTCGCAGCATGCAATTTCATCGGCCCGCACTGGAGTGCGATATCCCATAATGGTGGCAGTAGCTGAATGACAGATGGCGCAAATATGTAACCCACACCCAGTGCGGCAGGAGAAATCGTTTCCCAATCGATGAGGGAGCGGACTGAGATCTCAGAAGTCCGCACTGGAGACGCTGTGGGGAAGCCTTTGGTCGGAAAAGGATAATGATTGAAGTTGCGAGTTTGAGTTTCCGTCCGATGGCAGATGGAGCCAAGTAATCAAACTCTGATGGGTCCCAGCCGGAGGGGATGGGGTCATATGTCCTGGACATGTGACAATAATTCGTCTCTCGATTGGGAGCTGTTCATCTCTCGACCAAGTGGACTTCAAAAGGTCGTTATTCATAAGCAGGATAATTTGTGCGATAACTCCTCGGTGGGGAAGAGGATTAATTTACGACACACATAACTCATAATTGGTCAACAGATCCAGCGCCGCGGCGACTCGAGAGAGGTCCCTGATTCGAGTTTAACGGCCAAGAATGGTAATTATCCTGACGCTTGATTTTGATGTTTGTTGTTTTACATTCGATCTGCCCATGTCAGGAGTGGCCTGACGATCTCCACCACTGTGTGGGGCTATTGAAGGCAAACGATGTAGAAAACGATAATTAGGTTTTTACGACGCGACAAAACACGAGTAGATATGGTGCAGCTATTATGTGAACTAACGAAGCATGAAAAGAGGATAGTCTTGCGGTCTGCTGAAACGGTTGCCATGGCTGACATAATTCGATGCGGCAGAGTGACGAGAGCTAACTTTTTCATTTAATTTTGAGAAAAACTGAACTTTGTTCGCAGGGCTGTGTGCATAATTAATCATTTTAAGGAGACGCATGGAAGTGATGGAAGGACTGTTGTGAAAGCTTTATGCGCTAGACAGGGGGTCGATGATGCCTTTGATGAGGTTGATTTTAATTGCGAGTCTTTCATCAGACACTCTCGTCAGCTGAATATGTGCTAGGACATGAACATGGAGACTGGTGCGCACTCTGGATGGAATGGTCTCAGATAACCACACAAAGTTGTGTCTGAACACAAAGTTTGAGAATACTGACCCAACAGCGTTAAACAAGATAATTTACTTATAATTTTGCAAGCAGGCAGCTTCCAGCTAAAGTTTTCGGAACGCAACGTAATTATGGAGTGTACGTCTGCAGCGTGTCAACAGACAGTAATGAGTTCAGGCCTGACGTGTATGTTGCCACCGCCTTGTCGTCGCGGGTATGTGCATCGACTGTTTACTGGCTTGGTGTACTGCCGACGCGATGAAAAATGATCATAATTCACGGCCTCAACACTCTCGATTCACTGATAATGCGATAGTGTTTGACGGAGTCGCCATAATACTGGAAATGTCCTCGAGTAGTGAGAGAACAATATCGGGCAGTATCAGTTTGCCTCACTACGATTTACAATGACACCCGTATTATTACGCGCATCTTTTTCCAAACACTTTTTAAGAACAACATCGAATTCTGCAAGGAATCATTTGCACAGTCTTGTCAGCTCCGACATAGCAGTGTTCGTAGACTTTTTTCACTAGTAGGATCTTAAATAATTCGCCGAAGGTACCCAAATTTAGATTTACTTATCTAAGATTTTATAAACATTATCGCCCTTTCGGTCATTCAGCATCATGTAGCAAGTCTAGTTAAAAAGTGCTTCGTTAAGTTGTTAACTGAGAAGTTGACATAGCCGAGTTAGACAAACTCCTTAACTGGTACTGGAAGCTGATGGTCGATGGTCAAAAACAAAGTCAATAGGACTCATGATTCACATGTTATCGCAAGAATTGGAAGTGTTTGAAGCGACAAGTGGAAACTGAGCATCAACTTTCAGGCGATGCTCTTTTCAATGTGCCATTGCTGTACATGGCCTCATGGAAGTCAGATAGAGACTGGCACAGGTACATAGTTGACATGTAGCGACGGACGTTAGGATTGAACAAAATAAGTACTGCTCCGACCAAATATAAGAAAAAGTAAGCGGTTGTAAGTGGGTTGTTTGACAGCAGACAACTAGACAACTTGTGCAGAAAAGGCTTATCAAACTTAGCCATTAGGAGACTGTAGGGTTACTATTGTTAACCTGCTAGTGTGAAGTTTATTTGTTTATGTTTCTTATCCACACATTCTGGTTCAACGTGTTTTTTTCCCAGACCCAAAAGAGATAGTGTCCTTGGACCTTTCTGCGTCGTATATACCGAGATCTTGTACAACGAGGCAAACTGGAGCAGGATAAATAAATTAATTATTATGTTGTATTGAAGGCGGTGTGGTGGCTCGTGGTGTTGTGGGTATGTGCGTCGACTCCTACGCACTTGTACCTACCTGCCTGGGTTCGATTCCTGGTACGACAAGAATACTTTTCACGGCCCCACCTCTTTCAAGTCACTGACAATGCTCAAAGAGTACAACTGTCTAGAAAAAGCTTCTCAAACTTGGCCGTTCGGAGTCGGCATAAAACTGTAGGTCCCTTCCACTCGTGATAGAACAATAGCACGCACAACACGAGTGGTTGCTGAGAAGCTAGGATCTGGCCCTCTAAGGGCTGTAGTGCCACCCATATTATTATTATTATATTGAAGGCGGTAAATGCCCGATGTTTTGTTCTTACTAGCCCAGTGCATTCAGAATGAGGGAGCGCTCAACCACTCTATTCATACCAAAGCCTTCTTATGCTTGTTCATTATATAAAGGTCTAGGGCGCTGTGTCTACTATACTTATTGTCGGACGACGTGCAGGCTAGAAGCGACTCGACCGAAAGGGAGCCATGCTCGCAGCTTCAAAGTTCTTTACCAGATTTCTGACCAAGACCGATTTCTGTTCGCGATTGGACAAGCTGGCAGCGGGACTGGGGGACACATCAAATCATATGAATGACTTGGGACCGTTGAACACGGGATTCAACTTGCTTAGTTAGGAGGATACAAATTAAATAGAACAAAGTCAACATCGTACGTCCATCACACAATTATTTCACACTCTTGCGAAGTATAGCGCTCCATTGCTTGTCTGTTTGTATACTGCAGCAGGCTAGTTCACAAATGTCAAACATGATTAACGTACGACGCCATTTGCATAATTATAGCATCATCCGATGGGGTGATTCATTTTGCGCCACCTTGAATTAAGTGCATTTTATATGACACAGGTAAATGCGAAAGTCTGTGTATAATTTAGAGGTCCACAAACATTCAAATACTTGCGCGATGTACATACATATGCACATAATATAGACAAAGGTGACTACAGTAGTTTTTTAGTGAAAGCGAATTGATTTCTTCGAAGGCACCCTCAGCCGGGTAGCTGTACTTATGAACAAACTAATAGCAGCATGCGCAAGATGAAATCTAGGCCTCAGGCCACCGCGGACAGTATCACCACTAGAAGACCAATGGCGTGTGTAAGAGCAGTTGAAAGCGAGGGATGGAACGAAGATTTAAAGCAACTACCGACGGAACATGTACGAGTTGAGATTCATTCGGTTTGTGCCCGTCAAAGGAATCGGTTGTGTGAACAGTAATAAAATGAGGAAGTGAAGTTCGGATTTCAAGTGGCATCACACATAACTTTATTTTGTTTTTACAACAACTAACTAATTATTATTCATTTCATTCATTAGCCAGCTTTGCTTCAAGTGGATGCATTGTGGCACACGACAGGGCAGAATTTCAAGAGAACACAAGTACAACTGCAATTTTTCCCAAACAGTTTATCAACTGATCCAAATCCACGATTAAGTGCCGAAATGCTTCTGACCTGCGGCCCATCCACACATTACGCGGCACAATTCGCACATTTCACTTAAGAGGCTTCCGAGTACCGAGCATTTCGCGTAGCGTCAACTGATTTAATAGCCATCCCCCAAATGTTAATTTGGTTGCGGCAACCATAACCAAACTTTAAAGCAATTAAATCCTTTCGCACTTCTCGTGTGATGTTTAACATTCGTTTAACACATAATCGGCTGCGAAATTGATCTCCGGCTCCAATAACAACCCGATTCGGTGGTGGGACCTCATGAGCTGAGATGACGTTTATGTTCGTTAACCATTTTGGAGTAACTGCTTTCGGTGGGAGGACCATAAAACAATCACCACAATTCACACACCACTTTGCTGGGAACATAAAAGCGGCACGAAAGGTAGCCCAAACGCTGAGCGTGGAATGCGTCATCCGCGATACCCGAAGAGATTCCGCAACAACAATTTTAATTTGACTATGATTCCATTACCGCTCAGTGCGGCCCATATCAGCCCGTCTATTGGCTGGGTAAGCACAGCCGTCGAGCAGGCAGAGTATAAACAAATTAAGAGCGCCTCCAGCCCGCCAGGCATTACTCCGAGAACCATTTGGGTGGTTATCGATCGCGCGACTATTTTGCGCGAGACCCAAAACGGAATAATAAATGTCAATTCTCTAATGCAATCACTCAATAAATAATTATCCTCTTTGGTGGGCAGCAGTGGCGGCGGTGGGCAGCAGTATGCCAGTAAATTCGTGGCCTCACAGCCGCGAGGAGGGAGTCGAGTCCCTTTTGGTGGACTATCCGTAAACACTGCCAGTAGCTGGAGATTATTAATCTAGAGACCTCGGGAAATCACAGGCTGCACATATCGCGCGGCGTGTTCGCCCGGAATATATTAACTTGCAGCAAAGTCGTAACAACGGACAGTGCGGCAGGATAGTGAGCCACGTTGTCCTGCGTGAGCGCGATGGATGGGGGGAAATGGAAAATTAAATTTTTGGTTTTGCGGTTGTCGCAAGCTTGCCGGTGCGTATGCCAGGGTGTTCTGTTTAGTTGATGTCATGCTTATTTGCACGTTTCAGCATGTGTTGTCGGAACTGTTGTCGTGTCCTTGCATAGTTAATGATGTGACCACCCTTCCGTCGGTGTGGTCGGGATTCTATGAGTTCTTCAGCATGTAATATGGATGATTAGGGTTGTTGATGATGGGCTACGTGCTTGTTCGGCTCTCAGTTTGACGAGTTTCGCGAGTGCGTTCTGTGGTACTGCCTAAAGATATGCACTTGTCAACTGACAGAGTGATCAAATAGGTTTTTCGGTTTGTTAGCAACCAGTTTCATCATTGCAAAGTGTGTCGACTCATGTGTGGGTTACGATGTAGGACTAAGAGAGGGCCTTTAAAAATTAGGTAAGAGGAGGTTCAAGCGGATGATGTACAAACACAGGGCAAATTTGAATGACACATGATGGAGATACAATTGAATCAGGTAGCTTCTAGATAAAGTGTGACTGTCTCCTCCATCTTAGCGTGTGCCAATATTTACTAATGAGCTGTCCCTCTCAGTTTAGTTGCCATAAGGGTACTTTTTTCGTCGTTGTCAACGTTCAAAATGTTCTCTCTATCTTCCGAAAAAAGGTACACATAATATTCATAATCACATCTAACAGCTGTACGAGGTTCACTTTCTTAAACTCTAAACGTCATGTGTTTAGCTTATGTCTTCATCATTGCACTAGCTGCATTAGTTTCTGGCATAGCTTTCCCTCCAATGCGCAGCAAGGTCCTGCGATTCTCTTCTTTCTGCTTTCATTGACCAGACAGTAATCATTTCGGCATTCGGTTAATTTTCTGGTTCTGGAACTCCATCGACGTTTTAGTTAACAAGAGAGGCTTCATCGCATGTATGGGTATTGTCTGGGCTGATTTCCTGGTTCTGGATTCCGTGGTATGGAATGGCTATTTTAACCGGATGCTACAACTTTTGGTCTCTTAAGTCTACTTGGGTCGTCTATCCTTCGGCACAGGTATCCCAATTTTGGCAGCACTTCAGGAAACTATCGCTCAGACAAGATTGTTGTTGTTTTTGATGTTGTTTTAAGCATGGAAACGAAAATTCTGTATCCAAGGGAGATTAAATGAGCAACAAACACCTGCAATGGGATAACATTTTTCTCGGGATGATGACTGGAGTACTAACGGGTCATAATCATCTGCAGAACCATGAAATGAAAATGGAACTAGCGTCGACGTGGAGAAAAGTAGGGCACTCATCACTACCTCTGTCACTGGACCAGACTCCAGACGCCAGTTGAGACATAAAATCCTGGGAAAACACTTCTTCCAAGATCTCCAGAATCTAACAAATATTTTCAGGTTTATTAGGATTTCAGAATGGCTGTAAAAAACAACGACATGACCGCTTCGAGGAAGGTGTTCAAATGAGAAGTTTCTATACCAACTTGACCTCACCTCTGGTCAAAGGAATGTCACGCTCCGCTCCTCCATGGGTCGCCGGCCTGATAAGCAAGTATAGAAATAAACGTTCTCGTCCTTCTGACACAATCAGCATTACCAAATCGTATTTTAAATGTCTGGAAATCTCTTTCTCAGGCGTATCCAATTCAGACAAACCTCAACTTTAACTAATGAGTCTATAACACACGACCGTCTGTGTTATTTCCCTTGTGTGTCATGAAGCGTCTAATCAGTGTAGAGGCTAGATTGGATTAATCATATGAACAAATATTCAATAGATTAACGTGTCTTAATCCTAAAAGCACTCATTAATTATTCTGACGACTGAAGCGAAGAGATAGTGAGTGATGATGCTTCACATCCAACAATTCTTTCCCACCATTCAATCCATCTAAAATGACAGAATGGCGGAGTGTGTTGTCTGAATGCTCAACATCTTAGAATGATTGAAAAATTCATACAAAAAAAACTACAAGCTAAACCGAACAATGGCAATCGAACAACAAAATCTATCAGGTATACATGTACACCTACTGCACTAAGCTCCGACCAAAAGATACAACTAAGCTGTCTGTGCTCATACATAAGTCGGAGATGAGAATTCGGAGGAGCCGGTTATCGTCATTGGAGAGGGGTAGCTCTTAAGAAATTGTTAAATGCGACTTAAGGTACTTTGTGTGGCAAATGACAGGGATTCGTACATTCCAACTAATTGGATGAGATGCAATGCAATAGTTTCTTCACCCATCATCCATCATGAGATTATGAATTTAATCAATGACGTGCGGTTACAGACACTGTCCGGAGGGCATTTGGGCAGCATTTGTATATGTTGACGACGTGTGTCGATTTACGGGGACACTCTTCCCCCAATGATTGCCACAGATGGATTATGAATTTCAGGCAAATGCTGTTTTCAAATGAACGCTTTAAGGTGCAGAGCTTAAAAATGTTACATCTCGTTCTATTGCACAACCTGCCGCATGACTTCGGTTGGACTGCTATGAATTGGAAGGACAAATACTCGCTCGTTCACAGATCGGACATGGTTGGCAGCATATTGTATCCAGTTTGAAATGCAAATATCAAAATGATAGACGGACATTGGATTGTAGATTTATTGGAAAGAAGGACACGACCTTTGCATTAGAAATCCATCAATTTGGCGAATGCCAATGGACGTAGATTTCCGAGAATCCATAAATACCTGCATGTATGTATGCAATTGTGGATTGCGTTTACGAACGAGTGACTGCAAAAGATCCCCTTCAAGTCAATCAAATATGAGAATGTTCTTTGAGCAGATGACCCCCTCGCAACCCCTAAATTAACAGAACGAGACTATGTATCAAAATTTGATAATAATGCCACAAAATCACCCCCCAATGTGTTGTGCACAAAGGTTCAAAGTGTATCACATGCCACTCTAATTGAACTTCCCAACGACAACTAATCAAGTTTTCTCAATATCCTGTCAGTGTCACGAAATTGCATACAAATCCCTCAATGCGGATAAATGTCAATGGTGTACCATAAATAAAATCAGCATCTCCCCTCCCCGCCACTCCGCCCCATCAGCAAGGTCGATTGATGGAATGCATCATCAGCCAACAATGGCGAGCACACAAAGTAGCTTCAAGCATTAAGTGATGAAAGGTTTATAAATGACATTATTTTACACTTTTTCGATCGATTTTCGGTCCTCCCACAGTGTCCTTCCTTTATGTTCCACTCGAAACATGACATGCAAACGGGACGGAGCTGGATGACGCGACACGATGATGAGATGATTTTTCACGAGTGAATACAAAGGAATGTGTCCATGTCCGGTGATGGATGACATGGATATCCTCTATGCAGGACCAGGAAAAGTTAATTGCACTAATCGAATACGTTGCAATACATAGAATTCGAAAATTCATTACAATTTCCTTTCCATTCCGCTTCACAAGGGGCTTTGTGATAGCTTTACTTTTATTTTCAACCATAAATTGGCGAGGCGGTGTTTTTTTTTTTTTTTTTTGAGGCTGTGCAAGCACAACAATTTATGTGTCGAAAATTTATTTGAACAAGGCACAGCCGGAGGAGGACACTGGTTCCGCGCAAGTAAATAAAATTAATAAACCGCTCACGTATGCAGCAGATTTGGTCACGATCTGTACACTGTTGTTACGAAATTAACTCAATGCAACGGACAATGGGAGCAAAAAGAAATGAACACAAACACAAAAAAAAAAAAAAACAAAGAAAAAGGGATACGGGCAAGCTGAACATGTACTCGGGTGTCCTTAATCGCAGGGTCCTACGGTTGACCTAGATTTTGTGGAATATGTCAAAGCGACAGTGTGACAGTGTTAAAGTGAAACGGCTACGGTCCCTGTTTAACTGCCCACCCCAATGTGAGCAAAACACGTTTGTTCAACCCAGAGGGCGTCCTGTTATGCTTGCTCATCATCGTGAACTTTAACACGCTCTACAACGATGAGCTGGTATTTTGCTGAACGGTGCGAGATTGATATAACAAATGAAGTTTACATAGGATTATGGCGCCGAAGGGTGGCTGAACTACCCGCACCCACGCCAACACCCACATTGACACCCAGAACCCGAGACCAGACGCAGACACAGAACCCAGAACTTCAACTCTTGCTCCTCATATCTGCCGCCTTTGTGTGGTGTGCATGTTACTGTCTGCGAGATTTATCAGTTGCTGCTGGTTACTTGTCATGTACATGAGTCGAAGTGTGGGATGCTCGGTTGAGTGCTCAGAGAACGTGTGCAGGACCCTTGTTAACTTGTCACGACAAACTGGTGTGCGGATTGCTTTTGCAAATATTTGTCTCCATGAAATCCTAAGAGAAATGACAAAGCAAAGAAGAAAAAAATATCTTGCAATCCAAGATATTTGCTTGAGTGTGATACACACTTGAGGGATGGGTACAACAGCTTAATTGAGGTGGTTTCAAAATTTGATTTCGTTTGATTGCAGTTGCATTTTATGCCGGACTACTCTCAGCTCCTTAAAGTGTGGTGTTCCACATCGAATTTGGTTTTGACCATCATGCCAGTTCAGATGCTGATTTAGAACTTGAACAGCTAGTGTTGCAACAACGTATTGCAATTGTTAAATAATTAAACTAGTGTTCAAATACACGAAGGAAGTTACAAGGCTTTTTTTTTGTACAAATTCAGGTAAGGGTTAGGTGGCATCCACACCACGGCGTAGCCCTCTGTCCTAACACACAAATCTAGTCGATTTCATACCCTAAACTAGTTGTTATTCGACAAGGTTATGAAGAAGTAAGTCTGTTTTTTTTCCTTCTGGTGGAGAGGGCGCAAAGTGCAAAGAAACTATGATTTCCTTCCCTTCCTCGCTTCTGCAGATCAAGTTAAATCTTCAGCTTGCAATGAATACTTTTGGCAAATAGCGTATACTGAGATATACATTAAAGGCTGAAGGACAACAATGAGTAACTGCCTGGTGTGCCATGTGTGACAGGAAAATCAGTGAGCCATGGTGGTCAACGGGCATGTGTCCGAATTGTGTTAATTGTAGTCAGGTAACATGTGGTTCTATATGGGCACTGCCACATCAAACAGAGCTCATACAGCGATGTACATTTTGTGACCATTGTACAAAAATGATGACATCAACTGAATGTAATGATCCCAAAACTAAAGTCCTCTAGATTGCTGTTGTGCTTTAGAGCAACATTTAGTAGATAATTGCTACTATAGTATTTGAAGTCTGCGAAACTCCGTCTTTGCCACATCTTGCTAACAGTCAAGAACAAGCTCATCAGGAATATATTTCTTGGTAGGGCGCAGATGTCGATGTTCCATGCACATGCAATAAGATAATGTTCGTGGTTGCATTTAATTGAAACTGGAAGTAGCATCTGTGGATGCATATGGGACTGTAGCTCCTAAGCGGCTCTTCGGATTCAGTTAAAAGATTAATGTGGTGGATGTTCGAGATTAAGACTACATGTTTTCTACAAAACATGAAGTTTGACTTAGACTTGGAAAAAACCACAACACCGAGGTATACAAAAGATCCCAATAGCAATTTGGGATGGATTCAAATCGCAACCGCCGCCGTTTGGAAAAAATGTTTTTGTGCTAGCACACAGAACATACAGACATCCCACAGGGTCTGCCTGCGATCTATGCCAGTCACGTAAAGTGTGACTTGGTGTTATTCACATTTCGCACTCTGTCAGAGGATATACATACATTCATTCTTACTCTCAGGATCATATCCAATTCACAAACAAATACTTTACGATTTTAATCTGCTGCTGCACTGTGATGATTTCACGGAAAATGGTGGACAGATCTAATGCACTGTTAAATGTTCTTGAATGAGAACATCGACCTGGAACGTGAAACATGTTGATTTTTTTTGCTGTTTAGCTGTCACGTATTATATTTTTGACCACTCACATACGACATTTGACAAGCTCGGCGACCATTACTATTTCATCGTGAATATAAATATATGACTTGGAAGTCAACACTACACTTGTTATTAACGAAACATAAGCCTCGAAACAGTGACACAACATTTGACTCTCAGGATGGACGATTTAAAATGTGATCGTAGTCTACAAGAAACAATCTTTAAACAGTAAATGAGAAAATTTATTAAATTAAGTACCACAGTCATCAAATGAACACTTTATGCCCAAACTGTCATTTTTAACCGTGGCTTCAATATTTTTTGAGGATAATCTAAAAAAATAAAATCGCACTCAATCGTATCAGTAATTAACTTAAGGGTGTGTAATGAATAAAAGTCCCACATTTAAACGAAGGGACTCTGAGTGCACAGATTACTTCAGTCCAAATTAGAGTGGCTGCCACGACCAAGGTCAAATCCAGACCTCCCTGCCCGGTATCAGGGTTTCAAAGCTCTCATCAAGAAAGTACGAGCATTTCGCAGTCATGTGATCGCTGTGTCCATGTTGAAAGCAGAATTCTTGCACGATTGAAGAGCGTTCATAAGACGTATGTCGTTGAGAGTCGAGATAAGGCTAAAAGGTAGTATTGGCTAGAAATTGCTATCCAAAGAGATCAAAGAGAGTCTGTTTGGAATTGACGGCAAGTGCGTTTGGTGGAGAGATTCTAAGCGAGACGTTTATATAGATGCAACTTTTTTCAAGGCAATACCATCTCCCACGCCATTCAGTAGGTCACATGTGGTTGGAGACCTAAGTGTTTGCCAATGACCATTTGAAACGGTGGGATTTAGATCTGATTCCACAATGTCATTGGATTTTTCCTACAGCTTATGGCATAAGAGTCGCACGTAGAGTATGAGTATTCTCAGACCCGTACGTCGAAAGTAACTCTGGCGGAAGACGCGAGTACCCCTATCGAGTTTACCTCGTACCGATAACATTGAAATTCAAGAACCACTCCAAAAAGTGTTGATTGCGGTCCCCTATATAATCGTCCGCGTCGCATTTATAATTGTCCACTAAGTGGTTGCGTTAAGTGCTTTCATTTCAAAAACTTTGCAAAGTTCTCCTCGAAAGCAGTCAAGCATATTTATGACTCACGTACCGTACACAGAAACCAAAGTCCGTATATCATCATCCACCAATTACAGACGTGCCTTACGTGCTGCAAGTAATTGCACTTAACCACGAATAACGTTTATTACACCAAAACACACCCCGACTTCGGGGAGCAGACGTGGGATACATCCTCCAGATCCCCTCCCCACCATAAGACGATGTTCAGTTTTTCACAGCAAACACACTGATATCTAGTCGTATCTCCGCAAAAGGTTACATGTTCCCTCAGGTTGCTTACCCAGACTATAAACTACAATTTTTCAAGTAAACACCTGCCACTCGGTTATGTATCTCATTGGCCTCCGGCGAAGTGGGATCATCATCAACGGCATTGGTAACATGGAAACTGACAAATATTTACCACAATCAAATCAACACCAACGCTTTGTTGGTGCTGCAGGCAAGTACCTAAAACTCTTGCCCATTTCATCGTTGACAAGTAATTGATTCAATAAAGATTATTACCAGCGAAAATAAGTAATTTGAATTTGGGGCGATGTTTTGAGGGGGTGTTCCGTCTGTTATGCTTCCCTTGGTGGAGCAATAATTACAAGTTTTGATGTATTCATATAGAATAAGGTGAAGGAGAGGGTTCGAAGGAAGGCAATGGTGGTGGAATGGTTGAAACTCAGTCGAGATAAAGACATTATTAACATGTATCATCGTTATTTTCTTTGTGATTTCGAGGAAAAATCATATACTTTTTCCAATGAACTCGAAACAGACTACCACCTGCATGCAATAACTACTTCGAATGACACAAGGCTAAAGTTAAATTCCCCTATACACTGACAGCTCAAAAGCAAGCGTAGTTTCAGAAACATAGTTTTCTGCGACTTCTGTGATCCGTTTGAAAAATCATTGGCACTAAGGAATGATGGAAGCGTCTTTCTACTTTAAGCAGCTCTTGACTGGGATTATTCTGCTCTTGGCTTTGTGTGGGTTTGCATAGATATATAGTAGACAAAGTTTTTGACTAACTTAAACATGATGCTTATTGTTAATGTTTGCCTAAAACGTTGATGGTGAATGTCATGTTATTCGACTGCTACTCATTTAGCGCCATCACATCGCCATTCTGCAGAACGCAATGGTTTTTCCAGTAATGTCAACGCGGTGTACGTACTATGTTATTGTGGTCCGTAGCTATTTAATAAGCTCATTGAAGAATATGGGGACGAGAATCGAAATTCACTTCAACCTTACTTGAGAATTATTGCAATTCTACACTACACTATGCTTCTATTGAGAACGACATGCGTACGAAGGTGCAATGGATAAGTCGCCTAAGTGAACAAAATGCTTATGCCAGAGTTAAACAGATTTATCCTGAGGGATCGAAGGAGTTGATTCACTCTAGTGGACGAGCTGCATTAATTTCTGAATAGAACATCTAACGTAGCTTGGACTTTTCATATTTCCCCGAAGTTTGTGCAGGACCGAGGTACAGGCCCGATATATTCCAGAGGAGACGGAATATATCGGGCCCATTCGAAAGATGTAACTTGGCTCTGGACTTACCTTTAAAGCAATATATTTGGGAACATATAAAGCAGCAGCAGACTGTGCAAATAGTCTTCTTGACATAGGTAGAGTTGAGTAAGATGTGTTGGCGCATCAAACAACTTACGATGCGTACGACTTGGCAAGCTACACAGACAATTTTATTCGAGAAGCTAAAGATAAGTACGTTGACTTTATCTTAGTCCGGTGGAACTATTCAAATAAAATAGAAACTAAACTTGGAATTAAACGACTTAAAATAAGAGGGCGGAAGATCAAGGAGCGTGTTCAGGGCTGCGAGAGGGGTTTGTTATTAGCGCTCCTCTAAAATATACACATTACACACGAGATACGGTGCACCCTTTCGAGCGGCTTGCAGTTGATGTCCTTGTCGAGCGCAGTCCACAAATGGCGAGACTGTCATCCCCATTTGCACTCTGTAGCCTTTTAACAGTGTTATAGAGCCGTGGCGACGATTTTTACATTTCCTGGACCTTTGGTTTCCAGCTTAATTTCGTGTAAAGAATGAGGCCTAAGAATTATTTTACACTATTATTCAGCGATTCCACATATTGTGCGATGATCGTGGATATATGTATATATCGCAAGGGCGGTGATGGCCTACATCGCCTGCGTATTCAATAACGTTATATTTTCATTTTCGATCATGCTAGCGTCAGCAGAAGTTCCACCCCGTGGTGTGACTCTTTTAACCTATCTGCAGACCACGAAGTATCACGAAGCATGGAGCATATCGCCCTATTATTTGAGAAATTAGTGCATAAATGCTACTAGGGACTTTTCGTTTCCGAGCCTTTGGCCTCGATGTTGTTGAACACTTCCTCAATGTTCACAAATGTAGTCCTTACACTCGAGAGATTTGTCCTTGTTCGAGGCATGTCGACATCTGACTTATTGCGATTGTGCACCTTATGTGTAGATCAATCAGTTGTTCAATAGATTTGAGCAGAAGACTTATGGGTGGATATATGCCTCGGCGTGGCGTGCGATCATTTTCTTGCCTTCTGTATAAACACCGCGGTGGTTATCCCTAGGTGTCTAGGTCTAGGCAGCTCTGGAAGATGTTGTCCAGCCAAGGAGCGATGAGGTCTGCGACCCGTTGTAGCTCCACAGGGAAGCTGCCATCTAGTCCTGCCATATATAGTTCAAAAGTGTCTATGACCCATATGACAGTGCTGGTTGTGTCTTTGAGTGAACTGCGGGGGGTTCACATGTGTTTGATCTCAATGTCGGTGAGATCTGTCCTTTCACAGCTTCACCTAGCACAAGGCAGATTGGATCGCCGTTAAAAAAAGATAAACGAAATGAAACAAATTGAATTCCAACTGTTAAAATTGCCGACAAGATATGCCCCACATTGCCATCTTTTAAATCCTTCTTAAATTCAAATGGCTGACTGCAAGAACTCCAAACTAAATTCTCGTTTCTCATTTTCTCCTTCGATTTTATTACAAAGTCGCAAGCTTATAAGACCAACTGCAGCCGACAGTATTAAACTCTGCAACCAGTCACGTACGACCCAAGCTAAACTTAACTCGCACCGCATCCCATGATGCCTCGTCATTTTCATGATGTTGTGTTTCTGCCTGATTCCTAACCCATTCACATACACTCCAGATGTCACCACATTTATTGCATCATAATTTTCCCATTTCAGATACTCTGTGATTCCTCTTTTCATTTTCACTTACTAGATGCTCAGACCAGGCAAACGGCACGCCAACGAAGAGGGGATGCAAAACGTCAGGAAGAGTTTTGACATTTTTTCTTTGTCTATTTCCTGGGCAACCATGTCAGATGTTGATGGTGCCTCACGATATGACGGAAAATGACAGCAATGACATCGAGGCAACATTAAAATCATCTCGAATAAAAACAACCTTCGAATGGAAATAGACTCCCACTCGCGCAAAATGTTTGTTTGTTTTTGTGCGACGACAAGGACACGAATTGATATTTCGTACACACTCGAACCGGAAACGTTCCAATTTCTGTCCTACTTCTTTTTTCTTTTTTTTGTTGCCCAAATGAAAATGGTTTGTGTCGATTTTCGATTTGGGATATTTTTCAAAGGAGCGCACGTAGGCCACAGTCGAAGGACGGGAAAATAAAACAAAAGACTCGACCATTTTTGTGCCGTTTGCAAACGAGGGGGTCTTGCGCTTGTTTGCATAATTGATCCATTCTCGGAGTTTTAATCGTGATCCCGGCACTGACGACGACGACGAGGATAAATGTCTTTCGGCGAAGTCACCAGGATTTCCTTTTTCTATTTGTTTTCAGGTCAAAGTAGTGCCAACGCCAATGCCAACTCCCCCGGTACACCTGGCATGCATATAAAAATCACGCCAATAAGCTATGTACAAATCGAAACGAAAAAAAAATCGTCCTTGGAAGAGAGGGATGCTGTGTGCGTGGGTGTGTGTCTTGTTATCGCGGAGCTGAATCTGGATTAATTCCTCAAACACTGCCAACGGGTGGGGGAACAAGCAAACGTTTCCCTCAAGGTGTGGTGGTGGAGCGACGACGTCGTGTACCCATACCACGCGCATCTCTCAATTATTTATGCTCCGATTATTTCGCCTGGACCCTGCTTTCGGTTCCGAGGCCCCCCCCCCCCAATAGAAATTCGATTTGGCGGCCATGGCTGAGGATGACGGAGGCGACTGGAGGGGTCACCAGCTATAGTACGTGGCGGCAAAGTAATAATCTCCCCAGATTAGGTTTTTAAAGGATAATAAATTAAAGCGATTAATTCGCAATGAATTATACACCAATGAATGTGGTGGGACAACGATTCAGCTGGAGCCTGTGATTGGGTGAGTCGGGGTGTTATCGTTTTAGATTTCATTAGCGTACCGATTTTCGCACACCCCTGCATGCAGTGAATTAAGTAAACTACGGCGATATACGTTCCAAATGGCTTTCTCTGGCATTGGTGGCGGATTTAATGAAATGTTCTCTAATCAACTGAAAAGTTAAGTAAATTGTGAGGCGATTGATTTTAATAAAATGGTTCCGTGTTCGGGCGGAGAGGAAGAAATTGAGGGGAATGCAATTTTATGTTTGATAATTGTAAATCTGACTGCAGGAAAAGAAAAGTAGAGTAATGACACTTCCTGTTGTACATGGACATGGGGGCTATTAGTTAACTGTTTTGCAGTAAGGTGATTGGAAGGAGTTAAGAAAACTGCCAGAGCCACAAAATTGGAGTATATGTGCTGGCGTAGCGTCTAATGAAGGTATGGCGCTCCGACAGTGTAGTCGTCTAACGTGTTTCATCACGACTGTCGTGATATATTCCTGTTGACACAATGGCTGACTTTGTTGCTGCCTGGTTGCTCAGTGTACTATTTTTTGTACATCTTTGAGATTTGAAAAATGCAAGCCTTAAAATACACCAAACTATCTATTACCGATCTTAATGACGCTGATCATATTACAAAGAATACCTGCAAAACATTTTCAAGACTGTCAAAGCAAAGCAAAGACAAGCAAAAAGAAAAAAAACTTGAAGGCTTATGCACAGATCCTCAAAAAAGCAGTCCTCTGAAAGCAAGTGTTCAATGGCAAAAATCGTCAAGAAATCTGTTCAAAGTTCGGCTAAAACTCTTAAAAATGTGGTAAAAAATGTTACTTCTACGATGGGGATTCTAGGTTCAATCCCCGAATCGAGCAACTGTCACTGGCAATGTTCAATGATAATTATCAGGAATTATCCTGTGTAGAAAAATCTTCAAAAACCTTGTTAAAATCATTGCCCAGTATTAGTTCTGAGATGACTGTGAGAACAGCCTTAACGTCAATGATGCCCGCTTTAGTTCTATGAGTTCCAACCTTTTCTTTCCCAAAATCTAAAATGAGCTGAACCATGTCGATACAACACACTTTTGCAAATTTCTTGTTTTTTTTTAACAATTGAAAATGTATGGCTTAAGACCACCCTTTATTAACAGTCGTGGTACAGGAATTGAAATAATAATGCATTCATGTATTGTTCGGAGACTTTTGAAAAATGAAGAGAGTTCACAATAATTTCTGTTAAAAGTTTTAAAACAAAGTTGAATAACTTTGCTACATGAAGTATTGTGTTCAATAAAAGTACAATTGAATATCGGAGTGAAAAGTTTTACTATGTTACGATGCAATGATAGGGAAATGCAATATTCGCCCGTCATGAAAAAAATGCTTTCATACGGAAAGGATTATGTGTAAACAATAAAATGAAATAAATTAAACAGGTTAAACTAAACGTCAGGATTTTGTACCAAATTTGTCAATTTTGAGACCACCAACCATTTGAATTCAAGCTTTAAAGTTATCTCATCGAACAGTTAAATTTAATCAATCTTTAAATGAAACCTATCTGTGCAAATTTGACCTTTGACCAGAACCTAAATTCTGAACCATGTCAGACGCAACATCGGGTTCTAGGTGTCAATTCTGGTTGTCACACACGTACGTATGAATCGACATGAGCAAAAAAACAATTGTACGAGGGATAGAAGTAAATTCGTTTTATTAATATAAACAAGCAGTGTCTTACTAACCTTCTAACTAAGAGACAAAAGCTCGGCGCAAAAAATATTTAAACAATTAGAACTAAAAACAGTACTAAAAATTCACCTCAAGGTCAAACGACAGAAAGAATAAATTTCCAAAAATTGTATGATTTTTTTAATTCAGTGGTTTGTACGCCTAATATGGCATATACAACTGTGCGATCACAAATTGGGAGTAAGTAGTAAGTAAGAGGTCCAGTGGCTTTTGCAAAGCCGTTGAAAACTCCGCCAGAAACCTCGAACCCGAAGTCATTGCGCAAATATGGTCTCATTTAGACAATCTGTTTAAAGAGGCTATTTTAGAAAGCAGAACAAAGCGGGTACGCCACAACCCAGCTAGATATTCACGGCAATCCCGAGTGCAGTGTCGTATTTACCAAGACAAAACTTAATGCATACTCTATGTGCGACATATTGGCGAGATAAAGTGAATGATTTATTTCACCCAGGAGCCTATTCAACCCGCTCTAACCATCGACAATGATGGCAAGATAAAATAAACATCGAACCCATAGGGTGAGGGGTACTTCGCACAATCTGCTAATGTTGCAAGGACAAGCAATACACGTACTCGGCCATCAGCTCGTACGAAGGTTCATTCCAAGTGTCACTTCACAGCAGAACCGGAATAGCGAATCATGTCTTTAACGAGCGCAAGGCACAAACGAAAAGCGTATGCTTGTCAGCAGTGGCAGTTACTTCAGTCCTCTAGAACGTCGATAAAAAACATACTCAGCAGCATTTAGGTCATACGTATGTACCCTTCGCTTCAAGACACGCTGTTTCAGCCAATCGTTCACTCAAAAACCGAGGGAAACAAAAAGAAAAAAAAAATGGAAGAAATCATAAAAACGATGTATTCGCTTGTGTACATACGTCAGAATGTTTCATCTTCTCATTTTCTTCTCTTGTGGAAAATTGCACCCTTGGGGCAATGCCTACGATGCTGGCGAGGCCCAAGAACAACTGAATATCACAAGATAATGAAGCATAAAAGAGAAGAAAACAAATAAAACGGGCACACGGACAAAACCCTTACGAACAACTACATGCCGAGGCGCCACCCCCCATCTGCCCACCATCGATCAAAGCCAACGGCAAAGCTGAAGCCAAAGATGATGAACGAAGCCGGAGGAAGGCCCACCCGCCGCAAGAAGAATTGCCGGCCCTGCAGCCGTGTGCAATTCTTCATCCCCATCATCAAACGCCGGTAAAGGAGTATTTCTTAGGGGAAATCAATTTTATTGGTCTGACGGCAATGGCATCGGTTATTATTGAAGAATTATTATTTCTCTGAAGGCTTCCACCATGATGGCCTGGGCCAGCTTGGACCGTGCAGCACCTTGAAGTCGCTGAATGCGGCAAGAAGCCTGCTGGGGCCTCAAACGCTAAGCACTTCACTTTTCCATTTAATTTAGTCGTCTATTAATATAAGCGAAGCACGGAACATTACGTGGACACACCGTCCCAATGGAGCATGTCCCCGGCATGCACTAAGTCCTCCGAGCCTACACTGTGAGAGGGTTTCATAAATTACAAGCATTCATGTTTCACTTATTTTGTGTGTGTTTCCTTCATAACTTTGATGTACCTGCGCCTCCACCTCACCGACGCGCCGTCATCGTCCGCGTCGGCGTCGGCGTCGATGTTGTCAAGGCGGACAAGTTGAAGACGTGTCCCCAGACATGATAATTGAAACTGTAGTCACTTTCTTCCGATGGGAGGAAAAGGACAAAAAAAAATAATGATAGTGCTTTAGTGCGACTGTGCTTAGTGCCCGTGTCCGTGTCCTTGCTCCCGATTTATGTTGAATTGCTGCTGGTGGTGGTGGTGGTGGTTTTCTCGGTGGTCTTTTTCGGCTCATTTTTATTGCGACGCTTTTATGTCCTTGCGTAATGGAGGCTGAGGTGAGCTGGTGAGTGTGCGCTGGGATTACTTTTATGTATCTAAGCTTTGTTTTAGAGCAGTGCGTGAACAATTAATTAGAGGAATAGCGCTTTTATACACCAATTCACGGTTAACAGGCGTGACTTTGAGTTTTACGACTTTTGTGCAAACGCGAATTATGCCTGCGACCTTGGCTCTGTCCAATGGCCCATTAAAATCGAAAACAAACCGAATGCCTGGCATTTCATCAAATCAACGGAGAAAATTGATTCATTTATGGAAGTCATGGGATTTCAATGTTATTTCCGAAGCAGTGACGCGGACATCAACCAGGCGGCAGTTGTCTTTGAAAACTCGTGAAGGACAGTTATAAAATGTCTGCAACTGAAGCGTACGCTTTCAAAGGAATTCTATTGTAGGGGGAGTGAATGGGGGTGGGCGCTATTGCAGTGATTCATCAGTCTTGATGGCATAGTTCCTTTGAGCAATGTTTTCTGATGGAAATGTCAAGGCGAAGGTGTAATTAAGGGGCCTTAACTAAATGTCGCAAATTCACAGGCTCTGCGCGTGTACATTTGATGAGTGGATGTGACTGTTTATTCAGAATCACCTTGACCGCATACAAGCAGAAGCATCTATTCGCACCGCTGAGTACTGCATTGTCATACAACTTGCATTGCTTTAGTGTAAAGGATGCCTACACTCGCACAGGATGCATGTATGTATGGAGAAGTAAGCAGAGCAAATAAAGAAGCCTCAACCAATCTGAAATGAGTAATAAAAACCGCTAGAATTATTTCGGATGAATTTGTAAACTTGATTTTCTTTGGTTGAGGATGATGATAACTAAGGAGATATGTTGACCTGCACATGCGGACTAAAATAAAGAAATAATTGACTACTCTTTTCTTCTAAGATATACAAAAATCGCCTTTGTAGTGTCGGCTTCTCAGTACATCCAGTCTTGTCGGTTGTCAGATCACAACTCCCCCAATACAAGATTGGACATGTATACAAGACAAGAAAGATAAGAGCTAAGATGCATGTCATAAGTATTATGACATATCAAAAAGCACCTCCCACGCTGCCACCCTCTACAGTAGTGTTGCCAATACACTATCCATCTTTAACCCTCTTTAAACCCCTCCGCGTTGTGCCGTATCGGACAGATGAGGGAACATTTCTTGGTTTCATTAGCGACAGCCAAGCTTAGCTGGAAGTCAAAAACGACTTAAAAAAGATTAGGGGTAGGACTGCAGTCCGAGGTGAACCGGAGCTTAACATCAACAACTGGTATTTTACGATAGCCGGGTGGACGGAGAAACATTTTGTGGACAAATAAATACAACCTTCAGGACTCTCATCGGTATCATGGCATGCAATTATTTCTGCGGAAACTGCATAGACGGAACGATTGAAGAGACAGATACCACCTCCAATGCTAGTGCGGTGCTCCCGCTACCCATAGGAACTGACATTAAGGGGCTGAAACTAAATAATATCAGCAATATCCAGGTGAATCACGTGGTTGCAAGCACCAGCTGGTCCCATGAATTGGAGTAGCTCAATCCACCTGGTATCACAATGGGCCTCTATGGCCCTAAGTTTTAGATTAAAGTCTAACTAACCTAAATGTGGATTACGGCCGCTCATTCCAATCCCAAATAGCCTTGACCAGCAAAAGTATGAAATCACATTATGGCGGAGAGCACTTGCTATCGTCGTGTATGTGGATGGCCAGGAATGGTTTACCTTCTGCGTAGAGAGTATTTTCTTCACCTCCAACAGTTCAACATATTAAAAACACAGTTAGCAGAACGCGTTTGTTAGATACTCTCCTTATGAATTCGCTTTGATCTCCCTATTACATGTCCGTGTCCTTCCAAAAGAGACCGACCACCGCCACAATCTCAGAAGAAGATGAGGGAAGTATTGTGTAGCAACGGTGGAAGCTGCACGAAGGTGTAGCAGTAGGACAATTTAAAGAATTACTGAAGAGCTGAGAGCTGAGCGTAACTCCAAACAGGCCTGCACTTACTTATCATGCCTGCAACTCATAAAAGATCTGATCTGATCTGACGGACACACTGCTTCCAGTCGTCAAGACCAAGCTGGCTTAATAACTTTATCCGTCTTTATACTGGAGATTCGGTTTTCCTCTCCTTCTCGAACCAGGAGACACGGATTCGAGCGAGCCAGCACCCAGTGACAAGTTTTGATGATTCATTAGTCATGAACAATATACCTAACGACACACAAGCTTTCGTACGTCTATTCACCAGAGATGTGCATGCAAATCAGTCTGAGCACCCGACATGAGAATTGTTGGAAAACGGATGGCAATTAAGTCACCGTATGCACATTTAATTAAAGATGTTTATGCGTGTGTATAAGTTAGCTTGACTTTGACAGATCAATTCCGACTTCGGAGGAGAGGGCACACTTCGTGCTAACAAGATGAAAAATGATCAGCCTTGAAGTGCCCATATTATCTCAATAGGTTGAAAGAGTGGATGAATTCAATTAACTTGGAAGTATTGTTTCAACTAATGACGGACCTTAACTTGACATACCCGCTGACCTATGTGAGGCTATGGCCGCCACTCTATCTGAAACTAGAAACGGACAAAGGAATCGCCAAAGATCGGACAGCGTTCTGCATGATTATCAATATTTGGAGCAGCAACGCAAATGACTTGAACGCCAAATTAAAACAATTCCGCACTAATATCGAATATGAGTTGCTGACATACGGATTGAGCCGATCTTAACCCTGTAAGGTAATGGAGCACTTTGAGACAAGATGGCGGAAGACTTGAAGAGTAACAATGGAGAATGTAGTGCGGCAGTTGGGGAAAATTTGGTGAGAATGTAGGCGTAGCACATGCCTTTTTCACCAAAGAGGGGACATGACACAAAGTAGAAGAAGCTGTCCGTTCCCGACCCCTCACAATCCATACATGTAAATCGCACATGTGTAGCGTCACAGCACTTGCGAGAGGGGTTACATAATATTACCCTTATCCATCCTTATCCATCTCAGATCTGGTCTACGGAGAAAATTAAGATGAAAATGAAGATGAAGAAGTTCGTAATGATTGTAAGCGAAAACTCGTTCCTCCTTGGTATAGATGATGATTGGAGGAAAAGATTCAACCTCAACTTGACTTCTGCCCAAATTCGACGGTGACTCTGTGAGACAACGCAACAGAGGACGTTCGCATTTAAGGTTGACAATTTTCCCCGCTTTATGAAGCGGCACACAAAGAAAATGACGACAAATATAGACCGATTGGACAGACAATGCAAACACAAACACGACTGCTGCCATCCCAGATAAAAATTGAAGGTCGCCACGTTCGCTGTGCACTGTGCGATTTGCATTACAAATTAAACAGACTACAGTCTGCACATAGGACCACAGTCGACCAGCCAATAGTTTAATAAATAACTAATTAGATTTGCTCGGACGTGGTTGTGTTGTTCCTTTGACAAAAGAGGACACACGTACAGAACAAAAACTCCCTTGAAAAAGGACGTCAGCCTTGTTTGCGTACTCAACCATTAATTTGTGCATTTCAATTCGCAGTTATCAAATTGATTCTAATTGAATTTAAAACGAACAATTAGTTATATAGGACATCACCTCTGTCTTACACGACGACGCGCCTTAAGACCAAGTGTGCTGCATCAATTTTTAGCAACGAATCAACCCCACGAGAAACGGGCTTACACATTTGTTTGCACATGTGGTGACGGTTTTGATACGGAAAACTCATTGTGGATATGATCGGGGTGGTTGCGGTGTCAAGGGTAGGCCACACATAAATTTAAATTGAATAGCAAGATACAACACCAGCAAAAGGGTACACATGAAATCTTAGTCTCTTTCACATCTTCCCCCCGTCGCGTCGCGTCATCTCATCGAATTTGCTTCAATGTACGAGCGCCTGGTGTTCGGGGGAGGGACTGGTGTTCGGCACTCGTGGATGGAGAATTAATTAAAACTTCCTCGTGACAATTTCCATCAAATATTGTTCTAATTATTGGTGTATAGTGGAATTAATTTGAGAAGGATCTGTCAACAGAGCGTTAGGAATTGAGTGCAGATTGTTGCCGGTGTTGGCTTTGTGGGGTGCGCAGACGATAGTGGGGGACTTTTTAATTTCAGTTTCAGTTGGGAGTGGTGTTTTTTGAGAAGTGGATTAGGGAGAGACATTTACAATCTTAATCGGATTTAGATGGCTGAAGGGACGGCTTATAAGCTGATAGACAGCTGTGGGCCATTTGATTGTCCTTTGTCCTCAGCTTAATGCTTCGGTGTCAAACGGTGGATGGAGTGCGAATCGCTATTTCACAGCCAGAGGTCAAGGTTGTGTGGCACTTCAATTGGAAGAGCGTGCTATGAAATCTTTGTGGTGTCTGCAATAAAAACATGCTTTTCGCATTTCGAATTCAGCCAGGCGAAGGATATAAGACTTATTTTTAGATTTTTAGATGAACAGCACTGCATTAGTTGACTTATTATTTGCAAAAAAAACGCCATACAAAAATGTCTCAGAAGGTTGATCAGTGTTCATAAACCTCCCGAACAATTTCGTAAAAAAAACAATAAACTACCTTCTACTATAAGTATGGAAATATCTCTTCCATGTCATTTAACAGCGCTTAAATTCCCTTCAGCACTGAATATAATATGTCACGTAAAATTCATTTCTAGTTCCATGTACCGAGGCCCCAACGGTGACCTTAAAATGATAAAATGTGCTCAACTGTGAGTGAAATTTTCTTGCATTCTTCCTGGGACAATACACACACGCACACACACAGAGGGTCTGTGTAAAATGCATTTCCTCTGTCATTTGTCACTCTTTCCATGGCAGAAATAAATTTACGACATGGGTGTGAGATATGAGAGGTACATTGGACTTAAACTGAACGTTGGTGTGCACTTATCTTCAACTATCAAGGTGTGGCTAGGAATGGGTTCGAAACGAAATCGTTTCTCAAGCCCCACAGGAGCATATGGTGCGAGTCCTTGTTTTGGGCTTGTATGTGATAACACCTAATTTTAGATTGTGGCAGGTTATATCTGTTCGGGCAGTATATCAAAGTTGAGTGGTGGAGAAGTGCTTATAAGCTTCACTAAAAGATGGTGAAAAACATGCTGACTCCTACTCCTCTATAAAGTCCACAATATTACCCGATTTTAAAGTCGGTTTCGGTGTAAAAGGCTTAATTGAAAAGAAAACTTATCGAAAGCAGCCAAGAAAGCAGCGATAGCACCTTGCGACCGCTCTGATGAAATGGCATAATTGTCTGGAATTGAACAAATACTGTATGACAAGTTCAACAAATGGCGTAAATGGTGATCATGAAATGGCAGAACATCACTGGAAACCATGCTGCACACGGATTCGTTGGGCAATTGCATCTTAATCAGCGGTACATCTGAAGGCTCCCTTTGGAAGCAGCAACATTTTGAACATTGAATCATTTTAAACAAATCTTGTGAGACAGACAACATGACACTGGTCTGCATGGACCTTAAAATTAATTATAGATCTATTCCGTTCTGGTCATCTACACTATGGGCTAGAGCGAGATTTCCGAATTTGAATACCTGGCTAGATCTTCAACAACTGAAGAGCTCAGGATAGGAAGTAGTAAAGATGGATTTCTAATTAGTGCTCCTCCTAGTCAGTTATGAATATGAATTGCCTAGGAGAATATTTTCTGAATAAACTGTCTAATAAATCTGACGTGGACATCATTTATGAAACAAAATGATAACAGGTCTAACGACCCTTAGCCTGCTCTAGTGGCGACACAGTGAACCTTCTGGCCGAGACACGTACCTAGACGTTCAAGGGATCAGCTGACACACTAGGTGGTGAGCGATGGACTGAATGTTATACACATTTATGAGCCCGTCGGAGAGTTCATAAATATACCATATTAAGAGAAATAGTTACTGACCCATGCTGCCAAATAGCTGATAGAGACTTTGAATACTTTCAATTGAAATTAAGATCACAAGAACACACAAATCGAGTGTTACCACGACTCCTGTTGTAAAGAATGTGCCTTACAAAGGGCAAAGCAAGTTTCTTTTTGTTTCACTACAGTTAGGGAAAGTCCTAGGCCTCGACCACCAAGGCTCTCCAACTTTCGGAAGTCCTTCCTGTGTGGCGTCCCAGCCCTGGGTAAACCGGGGCCTGTCCTACTATCATAGTCTCCGGTTAGCTCCTTGTACGCAGTAGGTTGAGGTCCGTCCGCTCTCATAAGCCACTTTAAACGCGGCTGTTGCGTTGTCCAATAGGCTCAGTGTCAACAATTCTTCGGGCTAGGGTCATGTTGTCCACCCACTTTATATGCCCCAGCCACCTTAGGCAGCAGTGGACATGATCTACGTTTGATCGATTGCAATGTTTTCAGCTATGTTCACTATGGAGCTTATGTGGGCGAAGTTATAGCTGCCATTGTGATGCTCCAAGACGTCGACGTTTGTACTAAGATTTTCCTACATTAACTGGTGCACCCATTGTACCAGCTTCTTTCTCAACGCCAGCAATCTCATCATCGATGTTGGTTGCTGGAGAAGTCACACGACGCGTTTCTGAGACCCCTTTTGACATTGGAGGTCTCGGTGGAGCGTCCTTAGCATGATGGGGTACAGGTCGTCTCTATGCACGCTATCATATGACGTCTTGAAATCGACGATTATGAGGTTTTCTATTATCTGCCGCAGTGTAAATATGTGGTATATTGTGGTCTTCTACTCTATTTGAAGTCACACTGATGTGGACCTTTCAGATTGTTCAGATTGCCCTCAGAGAGATCTTAAACGCGATGTTAAGGAGACTAATCCTTCGATATCCCCATCCGCTGATCTCAGTCACATCAGTCTATGAAACTGTTAGCAATGTGCATTCCTCTTCAGACGTTAATACCTTTTCAGCCGACTGCCCTTCACACAAGTACAAGATTAGGTCCTTTTAAAATATCTAAGCTCGTACAAATTACGATCCTTATCCAGAGGACAATACGGCAGAGCTTTAGAATGCAATTATTACACCGCACAGTGACGAATGTCGGCTGTAATCCTATCGACTAACCCGTTGGCGTTTGTGTCTTCAGAGGAACAAACGACGGCCTCGCTGCAGAGTGCGCTTCGTTACGACAATCTCAATGACATGCCTCTTTACATATGTGCATGTCTTTGAATGCACTCATCGAGCGCACTTGTGCTACCATCCCTGTTGACATTGCTTACTGACGGTGCCAGCAAAATATACACACTTATACATCCAGTCTGCTCCCTGCGCCCGAGCCACAATCCACAATACACATCACCAATGCGTACTGGGGTAGAGGATGCATACCGCTCCGGGGAAGGACTTTTGAAACAAAAGGACTTCAATTATACAGCTGGATTGTGGAATTTGTGGTTGTGGCATATTCGAGGTAAAATTAAAATAATTAATGCAGCCACTTCTTTTCACTCCTCGGCGTCGGCGGCGGCGGTGGCGGCGGACTTGCAATTAAAATTCTCCATAATGCACTGAGCGGTCGACGGGTCGGTGCGGTTACTTTGTGAAATGCAATTATTGCGTTTTTCCATTCGGCGATTCTTGTTAGTTGTGTAATTTTAATCATATCATAATAATGATGGCAAAATAATGGAACGCAAATATTTTGCGGCGGCCAGCAACGATGTGTAGTTTGATGGTGAAATTGAATGGGTTATTGCAATCATGATCTATGAGAGGTTTTATTAAATGCATGCCCCGCCGATTCGATGCAATAATTCAGCTTCGATGGATGCAGATGTGACGATGGGGACAAATTTCGCCGGAGCGTCGCCGGGGGGGTGGGGCGTGCACTCACTGAGAGTAATTGCGATGGAAATGAAAACTGATAACCGAGAGGAAATGTTGATGAAACCTTTGCTGGCAAAGCACACATTGTGCTCGTGGAAGTTGGGTCTGGTCGGGATATTGGTTCTGGTGGCCAATATTTTCATCAGAGTTGAATTTAATTCTTATCTACCATTTTCGTTGGTTGAAATCATATTAGGGAGGTATTTGGAATAAGGCCATGGTCATCGAATGGCAGATGGGTTGAAAGTGTTCGAAAACTACAAGCCAGGACTTTGGTGATGAGAATCAATCTGAGCGTTAAGGCGCCTTTAAAAATCATACTCAGTCGTCAGCCATACAAATATTAAAGGGAACACCGTTATACTGCCGGGAAGCGCAAATGTGGACACAGAATAAAAAGAGAGAGCTTCTGGTTAGTCTGAGAGATGAAAAGAGCTGGACATGGTTGTTCAGACGAAGTGAATGAGGTCAGTTGAGATTTAGTGAGCGATGGCGGGTGTCAAGTTGGCGAGTAGATCACTTGACTTTTGGAAAGGTTGTGGGGCCAAAGGTCCTAAACCGCTCTTCCGAATGGGATATCACGCAGTGGATGGACTTTTCATATCCTGGTTTAAGACATACTAAATTCAACTTCTTATGGGTGACTATACTCCAGCTTCTTGGTGGTGAGCAGGTGGAAAATTGTGGGTGAGTTGGAGGTGTTGGTGGTGGCGTAGCCGGGGCAAGTAAGATAAATGCTTTTTATTCTCTTTTAGTATGTAATACATAATTCAATATATACAGAACCACAGCATTCACTAGAAAAGTAATGCATTTACCATTCTTTTAAGAGCTCGAGCATTTTCTGGATCCTTCATTCTAGCTTTTAGTGTCCTTGTTGCGAGTGTCTTGAGACTTTTCTGAGAGCTGTTCAATCGGAAGTAATGCAGCACCTAATTTTCAGAATCATGTATTAACACATTTGTGAGCCGAACTAGCAGACCTTGTTGTGATATTTTTATGGATATGATATATTATTTGAAGTGTGCCATCATAGGACTTGTGTGTTACCAAAGTACAAATGTAATTTCAGTTGAAAGATCCAATTTACCATCAAATTTCTGCGTAAGTTCATGGTCGGTAAATTGGGTCAGTCGTGTTAGGTTTTAAAAGGTCTTTGGTTGTAACAAGAACCATAGATGGTAGGTCTCCACAATGATAACACCACACCTTATTATATCTTTATCTTTATGTCTTTTTATCATCATCATCATCGTTTTGAGTGGCCCGCACCAATGGGGTCGCTGGCATAAAGACAACACGGGAGATCGCTTCGAATCCAACTCATCAGGAGAAACGCCAAGAGCGTTGCGGGACTTGGTCCAAGCACTACGCCCTGGGTTTGACAAGCGGTTGCCGATCGAATACGAATCGCATACTAGGCTCGCCTCGGAAGGCGTATAATGTTCAAAATGATACAGATGACAGTTCATTTAATACTTGCTTAGAGTGCTTTAGCATTATTTTAAAAGCATGGAAACAGTGTTATTGAGCTCTATGATGCTGGAAAACCTTAAATTCAAAATCCTGATCGTTATAACGAAACTAGAAGTACCGCCAGGCGTAAATGAAGTTGTTGAAAGCGCACAGCAACTTCGAAAGAAATGCGTCGAAAAGTGAAGGGCCGACTTGAACGAAATCCACTTCGAAGTGGCAAAAGCCTGCTTTGGCGAACATCGTCTTCTCTGATGAGGCTCCGTTGACAACCGACAGTAATCGTTCAACTCTCTTCTGTCCATGGCAAAAGCAACTCCATCACATGTTTATTTCATTTCCGACATTTGCACAAGACCTGGATACATTGTAACAAAGCCTGCTGAAAATCATGTCTTCCGAAATGTTTAGTGTTTTGGAACAATCTTTTAGGAAATAATGCCATAAGTGCACTTGAAGTATACTACTCTCCTACCAACAAATTGTTCTCGATTGAAGAAGTGGTCCAGCTCTACAAAGAAGTGCTTTCCCAGCAACTACCTCCTTTTCTTTGCTAGGGCTGGGCACTCACAGAGCAGATGCTGAGAGATTCTATTTCATTCTCGTCTCAGCAGCTTCTGCCAAAGTCGCTGCTCGCTATGTTCAGACGCAATGCATGTCTTTCTATGACATAACGCTCGGTATGGACTCATATTAGCGTGCACACTTCATTGCGACTAAGACTGATCAATGATGATGATATATTCTTGCTCAGCTTCGGTCATAGAGCCCTGCTGTTGCTTCATTACCCACACCAAGCCATCGACTTCTGGCTCTGTCCAGAGCTTAGTCTTCCAGTTTTGTTTCCTTATGGATCTAAACGGCGGATATGCATCTCGTGATTGCCCGTTTTTTCGTTGCATTGGATGCTAACAGGCCCTGGTTACCCTGAATGACATAAAAGGGTACATTTTGTTAAGCCCAAGGAGCAATTCATGTTGTAAGCGTTAAAAACGACAAACCCTCGAGCATTTCGGTATTGAATGCAACCGGAAGCATCAGTAGTTCTATTTTTTTAAAGGGAATAAAATCATTCGTTATAACTGCTACCGCATATTTGCTGAACGTTTGACAACGCTGCCATTCGCCACATAATCGATACGATTATTGGCTGCGGACCATTTTTGGCCAACAATAAAAAAAAACTCAACCTAATGCAGTAACATTTCATGTTCAGTGAGTAAGTAATTTTCGCGCTCATTTACGTATGTATCTTCCCTACAATCACCAGTGTTCCGTTTCAAGGCAACCCAGCAGTGACCCGCCTGTGCTGACACGTACATATATATGCATGCACAGGAAAGGCCCTTGGCTCCGCCCCGCACACCCACATCGGATCTAAGCTCGCCCGTCCTTCGGTGAACAAAATCCGATTTAATAGACATCAAATCATCAAATAATGGCAAATAATGCAGCACGTGGCTAGCCGCACTCAATTATAGAAATCCGAAAGCCTAAGCCGAAATCATGCAGGGTTCGTTAATTATTCACCATTTGACAGGCAGTATCCTGACAAATGAATATTGGAAGCGAACCGGGAAGTCGAATCCCAACAGCCCGGACCACACACAGCATACGACGCACTCGCACCACACTAGCACCTAGTCACAAATGTACAATTGTATGCGGACCCACTAAGAAACAGAATGTTTTACCCAGAAACACAAGGGCACAGCCGAATCCTAATGGGATCCAAGATTGGTTGGACTTGCTCGTTTCCAAGTGGCTGTGAACTGCGATGGGTTGGGGCGTATTTAGGGCATTTATCCTTTTCACACAAATTCACACATCAATGCCTTTCAATTTCGCCTGCACCCCGATCCTACCCCGACACGTTTTTTATTCACTTCTCGTCTCGATTATTCTTTAGGGTTTCCCACAAGGACCCATCACCCCTTCTTCTGGCTCCTGGCTCCTGGCACTGCGGCTCTCAGCAAAGCGCTTTTATTTTTTCCAATTTGCTTGTCCTCTTTGGCGAGGATAATTAAAACCCGAGTTTATGACAGTCTTATTGGAATCTCTGGAACTTGTTAAGGGCAAGGGAGCACGAAAATCCGCCCCAACGGGCCCGCACAAAGAAAAAACCTGTGTATTTACGCTCTCTTTAGAGAATACAGCCGAGTGCAAATAAAGTTCCTCAAAGTCGCTGATAATCCTACTTTGAGTCGGTGCTGCAGTAAAAGAGAACCTCCCCGCTTCGTGACCATCGTCTTAGGGTCACGTGAAGGGTTGACTGAATGCGGGGAAAGAAAGAAAGAAGGAAAAACGAACATGAATGGCCCTAAAGACCTCCCAGTGGACGATAGTGGTTCGTGTCTATTGAGTTGTGTCCAAGGATTACACTCGGCACGGGAATGTGTTGTGCCAGAGGTATTGTTGACCTTGGTTAGGCTTTGCAAAATCTTATGTACACACATGGTCAACCCTTAAGTCGTGCCTGCCGTTGCTGCTGCCTGGTGGAGCAAAACAGTTCTCTCTAACATAAAATCCGCTTTTTACAGCCTCTGCATCGCCTTATACGGACGAGGGGGAGGCCTTGTCCCGTGGAACACCGCTTAGGTGGTAATGAAAACCGAGAATTTATGAAAAGAAAGCAATTAATGTAAGGGCCCGGGGTTGAGAACCTTATTTTAATTTGTCCTTTTTTTATATTTCCTCTTCATTTTCGATGTGGTCACGGATAAAAGGAAAAGAGGAGGCGGGTCGGATTTCTTTTGTAATAAATCGACGTACGCGGTAGAGCAGCACAACAGAAAGCCGTTTTATTGCAAAATAGGGGAAATCCTTTTCTAATCCGCTTAAGGAATTAATTTGGGTGACAAAATTGGAACGGAAATGGTCTGGCAATGGGTCCCATACGGAGATTTGCATTTAATTACGCGATTGTTATTAACACAAAAAAAAGCCTGCTCCGGTTTGGGTGAGTGCATGCAATTGGACAACACAAAGCGGTTCTAATCCAGCAGAGGCTACTACCAACACGGCTAAACTAAGTGGTTTGGCTGTTTTTGTTTTCGTGAAACCAATTTTGTTGTTTTGTGCTGCGATTCAGGATTGTTCCTTATCAGTTTAAACCAGTGAGTGTAGCTCGAACTGTCATTGATGGGTAGGGGGTGGCAGTTGAGTTACACAAAGCACTATTGGTCCAGAGTGACACTACGGATTCGTATAATATTGTGCAGACGCAGAATTTAAGAGGGACGACCGTTTACAACGTCCTGAGTTCGCTAATTGGGTGCTGGAAATATTGACTGCATTCGGCCAAAAAAATCATCTTCTCAGACGAGGGCCATTTTTGGATCAACTAACTTCGAGCTATGGTTCCAACAAGACGGTGCTACATGCCATATAAGCGACGTAAACTGACCCAGAAACAGAGGCGGCTATTTGAATGAGTCCGACATGAATGTGGCTTCAAAATAAAGGCAGAATAAGTTTTACATCACACATCGATGTTGTTTTATTTAAATTTCATTTCGTATAGTGTATGTATCGTAGTGGGCATTTTGTTAGATTATGTTGGTGCAGGCCACATCTAACTAATGTCCAAATGGACCCATTCTGGTTTCCAAATTTGTTAAAGTTAACTAATTTCACTTTGATGGTAGTACTTACTAAAAGGCAAAAAATGCACTGGTTGCAACTAGACCTGAGCCATTTTGTCGTAGGAATAGTGATTCGTTTTTTTTTATTTTCAACAAGGAACGCCATCGAACATATTGATTTATCTCGTGATGTCCGAAGTATGATAAGCTAAAGCGTAATTTTTTTAAAAGCTATAGGAAAGTTTTTTAGAATACACATAAGATTCAGAAATATGCATGAAATCTTTATTTGAATCGATAGTACGGTCCAATAATTTAATGTTTGAAGATTATTTCATGCAAATGTTGACCTTGACTGCGCCTCAAATAGTCCATCCGCCTAGTCCAATTTTGGCATACTCTTTTCCAACATTTCGGCCGGTATCTCACGAATAAATGCTTCAATGTTGTCTTCCAATGCGTCAATTGAAGCGGGCTTGTCTGTATAGACATGAGCTTTAACATAGCTCCACAAAAAATAGTCTAAAGGCGTTAAATCGCACGATCTAGGCGGCCAATTGACCGGTCCCGAACGTGAAATAAAATGTTCACTGAACTCGACCCTCAATAAGTCCATTGTTGCGCGTGCTGTGTGGCATGTGGCACCGTCTTGTTGAAACCACATGTCATGCAAGTCAAGCTCTTGCATTTTGGGTAAAAAAAAGTTTGATATCATCTCACGGTAGCGCTCACCATTCACAGTTACGTTACGATTCGCATCATCTTTGAAGAAGTACGGTCCAATGATGCCACCAGCCCATAAACCGCACCAAACTGTGATTTTTTCTGGATGCATTGGTAGCTCTTGCAATGCTTCTGGCTCCAAAATCGACAATTCAGCTTATTTACGTACCCATTGAGCCAAAAATGAGCTTCGTCGCTAAACACAATTTTTCGGTAAAAAAGTGGATCTTCGGCCAACTTTCCAAGAGCCCATTCACCAAAAATTTTACGTTGTGGTAGCTCGTTCGGCTTCAATTCTTGCACCAGCTGTATTTTGAAAGGCATCACACCTACATCCTTCCTCAAAATTTTCCACGTTGTTCAGTAACAGAGGCCCAATTGCTGCGAACGGCGACGAATCGAAATTGATGGTCATCACTAACACTGGCCGATACAGCTGCGATATTTTCTTCAGTTCGCACTCTACGTAAACGTGTTGGTGGTTTAATGTCCAACAATGTAAATTTGGTTCGAAATTTAGTCACAATAGCCCGAATAGCCGCGTCAGTGGGTCGATTAAACTGACTATAAAATGGAAGAAGCGCGCAATGAACTTTCTTAACAGAGCACGCATTTTGATAATAAAATTCAATAATTTGCAAGCGTTGTTCGTTTGTAAGACGATTCATGGTTAAATTATAGACCAAACTGAAGATGTTTGACAGTGAAACAAAACACGAAACGTGCGTCAGCTGTTTAAACCAGTGTTGCCAAAAAGATAATAGCTAAAAAATCACACTTTACTTATCGAGCAGATGAGAGTAAGGAAAGCGGCGCTACATAATAAGACCGATAAAAAATAACAAACTTAAAACATATAAAAAATGTCTAGAGCCCATCAATACCGAGATTGCAGCCGGAAGAGAAACGGAATAGAACAGATATTGTGGTTACGTCCGCTACAGCAACACTAAGGGTTCTGGGTTAAATTCCTGACAAGAGCAACTTTTATAATTCACGGCTACACCTTCTATGAACTGCTGACTATAAACAGAGAGAATCTCTATCTAGAAAACGGCTATCAAACGCGTTTGTGGTCGGCATAAAACTATAGCTCCAAGAACACCTTTTTGTGGTAACCCAACGTTTATACAGAGTATTCGGTTTGTTGCGTAAAGCAACAAATCCTGTCTGAGAGATTAAATTGCTGCAACGCCCTCCAGGTTTATTGCGGGCTGTAACGTCTCCAATAGTCCAATGTTATTATTCTTTTTCATTCAGATTTAAAAGGGCTCTGTTGGGTTGCAAGGAGAAATTAAAAACCATTTAAAGTTTAGGTTGGATTGGCTGACTGCAGAGGGCAGTCACACTTAGGTCAAAGTAGGCCCATTGTGATACCACGCAGAATCACTTCTCCTAACATCGAAATCAGTTGGTGCTTGTAGTGAAGCGATTTAGCTGGTCTATACTGTCGCTGAGACTTATAGAAAAAGTAGGCACGTAGGTGTAGGAAGCGAGACCGCTGCACCCATCCTACGAACATCAGTGCCAATTGCACAGTTCCCGGTTATAACTCCGACGAGAGTCCTTAATGAGGGTCTGCTGAGCCTCAGCAGACTGAGCCATTTTATGTTAAGTGATAGCCAAATTTTCCTTTGTTCGAAGGCAGGTGTTGCCTTCTAGCCATTTGTTATTGGTTAAACCGTTCATAGGAAGGCAGAATATCTCACTGGCTTCCGTCGCAGAAATATTAATATTGTCATCTTCGTAACATACGAGAATTATGAAACTCTAGCCTGAGCTTAGAAGTACTATTTTATCCTGACGACTCACGTGTAATTCCAAGAAACTACCCCAAAATTAACATAACTCTTCTTTAACTTTCCGAATCCAAATGCCAGTCACACAGAGAAGATACAGCTGACTAATCTCTTTATCTGCGAGCTAATTAAAATTTAGCCAACCTGATGTAATTTGAATTTACTTAACGTAGCCACTAATGAAACCAACGCTCTAAGCTCTTGAGCCGCAACTACCAAACACGGATCAAAGCACTAACTACAAAGATCCATGCAAACATGCAAAAAAACTTCTCGGTTTTTTTCCGCTCTCTTGCCGTGTGGTATTCTCTTTCAACTTCCTTGACTCTTATGGGTTCGAGGTTAAGTTACTCCCAATGAATTAGCGAAATCTACGAAAAAGAAACGAAACGTACATTACCTAGAAGAAAATCCAAAGAAATCGTGGAGGAAAAGGATAACGAATAAGAACGGGACAAAATCTTGAAAAATGCAAGCTAATTTCATTTACCACGTCTACGATGACGACAACACAAATCCGATTAATTTGGAATGCCCCGCAATCTCTGCCCGACCATCCCTTAATCCCTGGCATCTTACCTTTGAAAGGAAATCCTTTAGCGTCAGGACTCAAGAAAAAACCAAAAAAAAAAACGAGAAAAAAATAAGTCTCTTACAGACTTAAATTTTTAACCATTTACCACGACCTCTAACGTTATCCTTTCGTCCGCAATTTCCTTATCCCTTCCCTAATGAGTATGCAAAGGGGGTGGGAATAAGACAATTTGCGCGCGGACCAAGAATCCTTGGGAATTTCATTATTAATAGATGCGCGAAAAATGACACGTTTTTGGTGGGCAGCCAGAAGAAGGCAATGTGACAGTATCACTCGCTCCGTAATTCATTATTTATTTAGGTACATCCCTTCCAAAATTAATGAAACAAAACGACAAAATCATCGGGCGCAGACCACACACAGGGAGACCCAACAGTTGTAGGCAGCCGTACCGCTCAATGGACACTTTGCAGCACTTCCCTACACGGACATCTCAATGTCAAAATGTTAATTCGGGCCAGCAAAAAAAAAGTGATAACCAAATAAGGTGTGGGAAGAAGGGCTATGCCGACGGAGGAGCAACACAAAACAATGAAGAAGTGAGATTCCCTCCCCAGTCCATGGTTAGGTTGTTTTATGGTAAGTTGGGTCAAATTGGGTTGGTTACTTCCAGCTGGGGTAATATGCTGAAAATTATTGTTATCCACTGTGATGAGGGTGAGACTGTACAACAACAGAAATGTTTGATCATCGAACAGTCAAGGCGAATGCCTTCGAGAAGCCTGCGGCTGAACATGTGTTAGTTGAACTTGACTGAATTTATCCATTTGAAATGTCGAATGGTAATTTCCTGTGGAATTTTCGTGTGGTTATGAACAGACGATTTGAGGGAATATATTGTTTTGTTTTTCTTTGCCTTTGCACAAGACCCCAAGGAAAGGATGTGGATCCAAATGGGTTGCAGACACCACTGGCACGTTTTTGTGGCAAGCTTTTGAAAGTGAACTTTCGTTATGTGCGTATGACCTGGGGAATCATTTGCACGAATTGAAATGGGGGCACTTATTGAGGGCTTACGGACTGCCCATCAAAGGGGCCAACTGTAATGGACATGGGTCATGTTGAGCAATCGAGCGAGTAGAATGAAATGATAAAAATGCGATCATAAGGACCGTTTCGTTGAGTTCGTGCACTTTTGCTCACCAAGCTTAGGGTAGGTAGGAGTGACTGACTGCAGAAGACAGGTTGAAGGTCTGCTTAGTCTGAGCAGGTAGAGTGATTGTTTAAGATTTAGTGGTGGCCATATTTCATTTGATGCAGGTGGCGCATTCTAGCCACTTGTGGTTGTTCCAATTATGTGTATCTTAAGAAGATAGTAGGCTGTAGGGATCAACATATAACCTTCCTGATTTTAGAGAAGAGGTTGTGCTACCCTGTCCCGTCACCCACATGGGGTGTGTTAAGAGACAGCCGGCAACTGAGGGGTGTTTTTGAAGTGAACATGACATCGTCCAAGAACTTAATTGCGGATTGATTGTTTGGACAGATGGTACATTAAGAGTCTCATTGTCAGACATCCAATCTGATCTGGAAGGAATGCTGGTGGAGAATTTCTTCTTGAAGATGGTTTGGCAAACGGTGTCGTTGCGAAGGAATTTGAATTTGTCAAGAATGGCTGAGTGACTGATGGTGAATTCGGACCACAGTCGAAGTGTATTCAGTTTCAGGACAATGCTGGCAGCCACTTCTTTACCAAATAGTTCCAGTGGAGTGGAAGCAATTCCATTTGTTGTTACCCGTTGAGAGCCAGCATGTAAGTTTTCATATTGACTATATGAGTGGTCCTACGGTCCGAGATGGATATTGGCCTAGCGACTACTTTAACCTACAAAATAATGTGAAGCTTGAGCATTTTTTTCTCGGCAGATATTCTCTTTGATCATTGACAGTGACACGAGGAGGACTGTGTTAAGCATAAGCGAACATGAGCTAATGTGGAATTTGAAAGAAATGCTTCGTCATGTTTGAAAAAATCCGATGACTTGTCTATTTTTCTTTTACATTTCATCTGTCAAATTCCCATATTCGCTTGTGCGGTTCAGAACTCATACTTAAATTTTCCGATCAGTTCGTGAGTCTCAATTAAGTCGTGGGTGTGTTCGGTCAGCCACTCTTGCGCGTTCGACACACGAAGGTGTCTACGCGCCTACCCACTACGCTCCGGACCGTACTAAATTAGTTAATAATTTCAATTTTAAGTCTGAATAAGCACAAATTAAAAAGAAGACGAACCACGGGTTTTTTAGTACACTATTGTAATTGGGCTGACCAGTAATTGCTTCAGAGTATCCTACCTCCTTAAGCTCTCAAAGAAATAACGTCCAATGATGATATCGGTACAAGTGGTGCACTGTGCAGTCTCTAAGTCTAACAAAAAAATAACTTGTTTGACACAGTGTTACAGTGTATTGTTCTAAGTAATTTCTTGTCGACGACTATCTTTTCGGTTCTGATCTAATCTTGTCAAGAAATGTCAAGCGCAACTTTCAATCGAATTTCGAGGGTTTCGTGCCTGAAATAATGCATAAAGGAAAACAATTTTGAAACCCCAACAATGAAGGCTCACTGTTTCAGTTCAACTTACTCAATGTACTTCGATCTTCCACTCAGATAAATCGATATCTAGATCTATTTGATGCCGGACTTTCATTTGGATCGCTTCATAAATGTTGGAGCTATGAAAGTGTGACAGTCAGTTGAACGGAAAGACCTACGTGTGTGACCGAAGCATGTTAACTGACAGTACCGCACCAATTCCAAGAAAAGAGCAACGTTATTTCCTCTCTTTCCCCTGCAGTATCCAATCAAAAACCACATAAACGATAATTCGTCTGACATCAGGCATACACGTCGCAAAAACCACGACTCCCTTAGCCAATAAAAGGAAGACAAATATGATTCCGCTTTGATTAGCTCTCACATGTCATTGTCTTTCACTTTCTTACGACAACAAATCCTGATTTGATGTACTCCATGATTCTCCTTTGACAGTGCCCCAATTCACTGTGCTCATCGTTGCTTTTGTTTTCGCCCTCTCCCCTATTTTTGTACACCACGTAGGTCGTGTTTTTATCAAACACAACATGCAAAATCATCGCCCAAGCACAAGCACATTTACAAAGTACACACCACAGACAGTTTGTTGTGTGTCACCCTCTGTGCGTCGCTTAAGGCCCTAGAGGGATTGGTTTTTGTTTTTACACCTCCCTCTGCTGGCTTTATCCATTGCCACCCCCAACAAAAAACCTCTACACACCGTCAAGTCAATGCCTCGGTTAATTACCTCAAATTAATAACGTTGGCAACACAGAGCGGCGTTCTGTCGTGTCGTGTTTGTTTATTCTGCCAACAACAACAACATAAACAGCAACAAGAGCAGAAGAAAAATTTGTGATGGTGGAAGAAAAAATCATTAACCGTTGGTGGGAAGGAGAGAGATAATGAGGAGACGGGAAGAAAAAAATAATTTCACACGCACAAACAAAGAACGTGAATATCTCGGCGCAAGATGTGTGGCCGATAGGCACGGCCAACTTTGGCAATTAATTGCGTGAGTTTTGGGCATTTAGCATTCCCAGTCCCAGTCCAAGCCGCAGCACCAGCCCAACCGCCCTCAGTGCCGCCCCACTCCTGTTCCCTTCATTGCCCATTTAATTGAAATTAATCAAATGATTAGGTTTGTATTCGTTTCCAGCGTTATGGAGTTCTCGGTAGCTTGACTCAACTTCGAACGCCCACGTCGGCCTCTGCGTTGCCTAGTCGTGTAATGGCATTGTTTTGAGTTGAGTTAAAACCGAATTATATCGTTAAATTAATTAACTCACAGAACACGCGGAAATTCGATATGAACTGGTGTGTCTGCACGTTCACAAGTACGTCAGATGAAGGGCGTCATTTGAGCTGAGCCAGTGATGTGAAAGGAAAGCGAGGACAATGAGAATGTTAGATGTGATCAAACAACTGCGACAAGCATGATTGGGGCATACTTGTGAGCACACAAGCAAGCGAACGCCCTTTGATGACAGTCGCTGCGCTGGTGTCCCTGAGTGGCGATTATCAACACCAAAACGAAGGATGTGTGACGTACAAGGGAGTTGACATAAAAATCTGACATTCTACGAGAATACTTGTTTTCACGCCCATTCAGTTTTTACGATGATGCCCTTGGCATTATGAACAAGGATACGAACGTTTGTTGGGTGAGAACAAAAGACTCGTGATATATAAGCTTACGTAGCGTAATGTGGAATCTGAGTTAGAGTGCTTAGAACTCCAGAAGAAAATTGCGCCTCAAGACATTCTATTAAAAGAAAAGGGCCATCAATCATGGGAAAAGAAGTTCGTACATAGCAGAGCTTGTCGGTGATGATATGTGAATAGAACGCCTTTTTTTAGTATATTGTTATTTTTTAGTATTTTGCTGAGCTGAAGGTAACTGAGGCTGACATTCCACTCATTGCAACCCCACTTAGGCCTATTCTATTCAGACGTTCAAAAAAGCTAGCTGTGATGATTCTCGATATGCAAGACCAGGAGCAGTCGAACATGTGCGAGCCCATTGCAGTGTCAGAGACTATTTTTAGCAATCTCCTCATTGTGGGCACAATTTCGGAACGCTGATGGAAGGAAGCATGTTGACAATCAAATTCTGTTCGTATACAAGCATGGGACGTCAGACGTTCTTTTAGATGAACCTCTCTGTTATTTTCATATAAACTTCTGTACAGAGTGGCTGCAGTTTGTTATATTATTGCTTTTAATTATCACTGCCTTCATGACCACTGTTGCCTGGTACTCAAATGAAAGAACACTTTGTTTATTTTTTTAAGTAACCGACTACTGGGACATAAGTGCTGCTTTCGAACACAACATTTGCGTTATTTTCATTTTGAGTATACTTCATAAGATCTTTTCCGATTTTTCTTATTTTAATAATATCAGCTTGTGTATCCTCTATAGCTGGCTCGCAAAAAAACTCAAACTTGTTTTAGACCGAAGTCACACATAAGGAATTATTGGGCAAATAAAGCCGCCTTAAGTTCCTAGTTACAGAATCTGCATTCCAGATTTTTCTTTCTGGACTTACTATTATTGACTGCGACCCCAATTTGGGCTCCAGCAACAACGAAGCACTGTATAGGTTGGGAGCAGATTTGCAAAACCAAGTACATGCTGTCATCATGAAAGGACGCACAACATCGACGTCTCGGACAGAGCGTCATAATGGGCAGCAGTTGAGTAACAGAGCCATCTCTCGAAACACCAAGTTTACTTTATATAACACTCTAATCATCCCTGTCCTGCTCTATGGCGCAGGACATGGACGCTATTGAAAGCGGATGAGTAAGCTCTTGGTCGTTTTGAGAGAAAAGTTTTGCGTGCAATCTTTGGTCCTGTTTGTATTGATGGCGTCTGGAGGAATATATTCAACCACAAACTGTAGGGGCTGTACAGCGGTATGCACCTAGTTAAGCGTCTTCGGATCCAACGCTTAAGATGGCTAGGTCACGTAGAGCGGATTGACACCACAGCTCCGGCCCGAAGAGTCTCCGATTCTGAGCCATTGGGACAACGCAACAGAGGGCGTCCTAGAACGAGATGGCGCACATAAGTGGAGAAGGACCTCAACCAACTTGGTGTGCACAACTGGAGACAGCTGGCGAAAGATCGTGCTGGCTGGAGAGGCTTGTTGCTTGAGGCCCAGGTCCACCCCGGACTGTAGCGCCAAACAAAGAAGAAGAAGAAGATATACCCGACTGCTAATTCTATTTATTTTTAGACATTGATATTTATAAAGTTTTATTATACTGAACGGACCAATCATATACTGGCAGTTACATGATGTCGTGAATACCTCTCAAAAATTCATGATAGACTGTCCCTCAAAGTCATCGATGGACAAGGAGATAATTCGGTGTGGAGTCGGATATATTTTTTTTTATAATTCATTGCTGGTTCTTAATTTTAATTGAATTTTGTTCCAAGCGCAGATGATTTTCGAATGCCGGAGACATACAGTTGCTTGCTTTGCAGTTGCCCATTTAGCGGGTACTGCACTAATGGAAACATTAGTATCTATCAAATGTGGTAGACATGTTATATAAATTGTTAATATGAGTCCTTGCTGGTGTTCGCAGCAACAAATCTTGTTGACTATGAAATATACTCTGTATTTGTTTATTTACCAAGTTGTAAGACTTACTTTAGATATGCCCGAAAAAGATTCTGAAAAGAAACAATTTTAATAGAAATTAATGGTTTTTATAGATTTTGTAGGTCTAGCCATACAAAGATGTGTACATGATAAGCTATTCCTAATATATTAATGTTTACTTTAAATATAATCTAGTACGTGGTGTAGGAAAAGCATAATGTGCTGGACAGCTTAGCCGGACACACATCATGTCAACAGAAATTTGGAGGTTGAAGCAAATAAGCCCTTTTAAGAACAAAATTTCAATTTTCTGCTGCTTATAATTATTCCCATTCTGGGATAATGGTTTTCGTGTAATTCGGGGTGCCCGATGAACAAGGTTGACCGATTGAGAGAATCGAAAAACTGCTCAGATTGTAGGCTGACATAGGAGGTCTGAGGTCACTAAGTGTGCGTTAGGTTGTTGTTTGCGTGAGGCGAGCCGTCCAACAAGGCAAAAAGTGAAAGTGGAAGATCTTTGAAAGTTCGAATCAGAAAAATAATAAGAGGAAGGAGAAAGGAAGGAAGAACGTTTTTTTATATTTGTTTCGTGGATCATTAAATCTACGGATTCGAAGCTTAGCATTTTTAAAGTAGCCCTAATTTCAGATTTTCCTATATTATCAAGAGAGAAATAGAAGAGAAATAGAATCATAATTATAGATACTGAAGCGGAAGAGCTTGTATTGTTTTCGTACTCAGACGATGATTTCATTCCGACGGAAAAACGCTTGGCTTTACAGTTTACTTACGGCAAGTTTCCACAGTCGGCCAGGCAACCCTGCCTTGAAGTCGCAACCGCGAGCTGTGGCGGAGAGAATACGCCGCGGCGGTAGCATTACAAATTTTGTAAATTTTCACTGCACGTTGTGGCATTTCCCTAACCATTATTCATAAATTAAAATAATATATAATATGACCGGATAGCAAATCCAGCTGAATAAGGCCCGACTTATTTTGCGCTTGGATTGGCCCACATTCGTATAAAATTTTGCTGGCGAGAGAATTGATGCTGGACGACCATAGACAGCGCCGTGAGTTCACCAATTGTAGCACGAAAATCCAAAGTATCATATTCTTCGACAAGGACTATTTTTGGATCAGCCAACAAGCCGTGGTGCCAGTGAGACGGTACTAAAAAGTGACAAGACGCTTGAAATGGTGAAGATGAAACTGAGGGACTGGGTCATCGACAGTAATCATGCGACTTGATACAACTAGATTATTTTCTCTGCAGCTCCGTCAAGTCCTAAATCTACGATAACAAGCCAACCACTCTTGACGAGCTCAAGGCCGACATTAGAGATGATATTGTCGGAATAACGCCGCAGCACATATTCGTAGTCGTATTAATTTTTCTCATTAAATTTATTTTCATAATATTAAAGTAATAACAAAAACATGAACAAATATTACTGATCATTCTGAAATCGAAGTTAATGGTGAATGACACTTTAAAAATGTAAGTTTCAAATTGGTACATATCTAATGTGAGCGACAATCAGTAAAATTTTGATTTACATTTTTTTTTAAATTTAATAAAAGAAGAAAAGAATAGAAAGGCAAATGTAATCATAACAATTCATACATAAAATAAAATTGAATCAAGCCATCAAAAATTGGAAATTGATTTGACAAGCCTTCCAGCACATCTTGTTTTCCTTACACCACGGTACAGTTTCTTTAACCCCTTCTGTCGATTTACTCACTTTTCAGGAAAGCTTTACTCTAAGTAATGATTTGTAGAAGCTTAGCGGGTAAATCCTGGGACTGTAGTCCAAGTATCCTAAGATGGATGTACATAGCTATTGTTAGACCAAAAATCACATACGGTGCAATAGCATGGTCCAAAAGAACCAACCTGATAAGCGCAAGAGAGACACTCAACAAAGTTCAAAGGTTGGCATGCCTCTGTATCACAGGGGCCATGGTATACGGATGGATCAAGAACTGAACTGATGAAGGAACAGGCGCAGGAGTATTTGGAAGAATTGAAGTCACTAAAGGTATGAATAGGTGGCACAATAGATCTAAATGGTCGCGGTGAAATTTACGCTAAACAATAATAATGATAATAAATGCATATGACTGGCATTGTTTCATCAGATTCATATTCCAAGCACTTCTTGGAACTATTAGTGGTTCGAGTAGTGTACCAACGCAAAACTGTGTAACATCTTTTCACTAACAAAATGGGAGCAAACGATTCCTCCAAAATTGGGTCTTAGTTAGCAGACAACCATAACATGTGTATGTAAAGAACTCTGGAAAATGTACAAGCATATCCATAACTTCGTCTGCATTGCTCTATTATCCCCAAATCAATGCGGGAGCTTAGAGTTTCATGTCGAGTCCGAATGATGAACTTTGAAATAAAAACATTCCAAAACTTATAGGGAGTGCATCCCAGGAGGCAGTCTGGTCAAGAAGTTCATTGCACCTTCTACAAATTGAATTCGAGACGTTGCAACCGATGCACATAAACCAAACCCCACGGCGCTGGCGACCTGTCTGAGAAACTAGGTGCAGCACAGAATCGTTTCAGAGTTCACTGTACAGGTTTATTCATGTATAAACTTAGTTGGACGCATGACAGAGAATGAATAAACCAGTAAAAGGATATTCTGGCTAAATTGAAAGTAGGCGTTTGGATTTGATTTAACACATGACTGATGCAGATGACTACTCTCAATCTCTGAGTGGCGAGCTTGCCTGAAATTAACGATCGTCAAGTACTCAACAAGTTTGACAACGGCGAGAGAGTATCTTTGTATTTAAATGGGACATCACTTGGCACTCTCTTGCAGATGCTGTGGAACGCAAGGGATACACATATGGTATGTGATGAACTGCACATGAATGCACTGTATATCGCTTTCCCAATTAATGCCCCCTGGAGCCCAAGAGACATGAAACAAAACTCCGGGGAATTGTTATTCAGCTGAAGGGACTCTAAATGTCTCCACTGTTTACAATTAACTGCAAAAACAATTAAAGCTCGAAGCGGATTGTTTGCACCCCTCCACACAGTTGTGCCTGTCTACCGTAGCGTAGGTCAGGGCGGACGTACGAAAGAATGTCCTGTCACACCGGCCCGTCCTTCTATATGTGTATAACGATTATAGTCCAGACATTTTGTAAACATTTTGGGCAATTTTGCAATTTTCCAGTTTTGGTTGTGTTTGCACAGGACCCACGAAGAGAATTAGACATTCCATCTGAGTGCGGCACACCCGCCCTACGGGGCCACTGTAATTCCGAAACTAATGCCATGGCTGTGCTACGCTCGTGCTGATTCCCACAGCACATCAACTAGACACGTACAAGGTGGGTTGTGTTCCCCCCCACCGACTGAGCCAATTGCAATTCGGGTATCCTTCAATGCACGACTTGCCTTTATCACTATCCGGCCGACGATGACGGCGGCCATACAGGTGTGGTCCTCGTGTATTCACGGCACTTTCAAGGCACACTGGTGTGCCCGAAGTCTGCCGTGCATGCTGTTATTGTGTGCATGAAGCTTATCTCGGTTATTTTCTAGAATTCATAAACTTTCTACCCCATATCCATATATGATTATGAGCCCAGCTACCTGGAGCCTCATAACGTCTGAATGGTATACTTGTATGCGAGTAAAAGACGTATCCTGTCATGCACGCAGGATGTAAACAAATTTTCTTTAGCTCACTTCCGGCCCGATTACGAGCGAAGAAAGGTGAAGTTAAGTCGTGGTGGTGTTGTTTCGTTTTCATAGCTCCCCTACACTAGTGGCTTATCCACTGCTCCGCATGGGATTTGCAATTCCTAGGGCGTGCCGTGAATTTAATTTTACACACAATATACGTTAATCGATCGTTACGTAACCGGCAGCCGTGCGTGTGTCAGAGTGTGCCTGTGTCCTTCGCCAAATGCGATCGAGAAGCCACAATAATCCTTTTACGAGCGCTGCCAACTTGGGGTGTGCCCTGACCTTCGCTGATATTTCTGTGACGAAGTTTTCGCTCGGTCGAGAGTGATGAGGAAACAGCAAATAACAAAAATGTTTGGTTGATTAATGACTGTTCGGGACACAAACTTGCCAGCTGAATTTTTCATCTTGCTACGTGATTTACTCTTTGCCCTTTGGTAGGGTGTTGGCTGAGGCTGAGGTCGGGCGGGACGACAGTAAAGTTTCGACATAACTATTCAAACGTGACTCTTGCCCCAGAAGCGCTCATAAGTGAATCAAAAATGAATGATGGATATGTTTCCATCGGAAACAGGCGTGTCAATGGCAGTGCCATGTTGCCCTAATGTGAGTTCTACGGGCTAATTCGTAAATTACGCAACACACTCGCTCACTGTGGCAGCAGCTGACAATGATTTGAATTATTTACCGAACCCGAAGTGGGCCAGGCGCTCCACTCTCCGACCCCTCCCCTATTACATGTTCTATGAGTTGGCTTCGTGGAGTCGGGGAGGAGGGAAAAAATGGGAATTTCATTTGTTTTTGTTTTCGTCGGGCTCTCAAAAGTTTTCATTGCTTTCTGATCCAATGGCAATGGCACAGGGTGGCGGGGACGACCCAATCACTCATATGTCAGTGGATCCGAGTCGAAACTTTCGCTCGAAATTCATCTGAAAGTCGTTTAATTTAATTATGATCCTTATTGCCATGGATAGGCACAAATCCGGATTTTTATGTACTTTTCTTCGCGGTGAATCAGATCTGATGTGTGATTGCTTGGGGGATATCCTGGGGGGAGGGTATGCTGTTCCTGATAGCGTGTATGGGGCCGGGGGAAGCACTTTCACAGTTGAAAACAAATCCAAGCTTCCGGGCAAGAGATGTCGGTGCGTGTGTTTGTTTTGAAACGCGTATTTTTTTCCTGATACCAACCAACCCAGGAAAAAAATAAACCAGGGAACGGAATGCGATGTTATTTTGGAAGGGAGTGAAAAGAAAACAGCACACGGACGTGATGAGAGTTCATAAATGGTTCAATCCCACGGAGAGGTGTTGTGGAAATATTTTGAAAATGCCCTAGCAAGGCGTCTCGCCAGGGACGGAAGAAAAAATGTGGAAATTTGTAAATGAAAAGTAAACTTTAAGGCGATTGTTTTGATTTGTTAGAGGAAATGTATTAAAGATTACCCTGGCGTAGGTCTTTGAGAGAAGTTGGTGGAACATGTGGTCTGATGAGAAGACTGAACAAACGTTCAACATTTGGACACGCAATTAGAATGATGTCGTAGATTATAAACTGTTACTCATCATGCATGGCAATATGGGTTTCAGCGGTATCAGAAGTTAATTATTGAAAATAGGCGACTGATTTCTAATAAATGGTGTCCCAAAATGAAAGTACGATTTGAATTTGCCGTCATTTGTGCAGTAAATTGTTGGCAACAATGAAAAACATTGACAGCTGATAGGTTAGGGTTAGTAAAAATGGAGCGTCACACGATACAACAACGTCTTTTCACTGGAATCACTGGACCATACTTTGAAAATGAGGCTAGTCAAGCAGTGACTGTTACTGGTGCTCGATAGCACGAAATGATAAACACAATTCCTTCTGGCAAAATTGCATGATATTAATGTGGCCAATATGTGGTTTGAACAGGACGATGTCACATGATAGACAGGCAGTGGAACAATATGTCTACTGCTTGAGACATTTCTTGGTCGTGTACTCTCTCGTTTCGGTGATTAGAATTGGCCTCTTCACATAAGCCACACTGACATATGCATCCACATATGCGAGCATGATTTGTGGAAGGAACCTCAGGCATCTGATCTAAAAAGAACTTGTTTCTGGACGTAGTCTCGTTTCTGCGTGATTCACTTTTCCCAACGATATTCTAACCTTTTTAACTTACTTTCTTGCTTATCAGGCCAGCTACCTATGGGGGGTCGGAGCTTGAGCTAAAGATGCCTTCAATCGCAGACGGTCCTGGGCACACTTCTTCCAGTCATCAAGACTAAGATGGCCTGGCATTTATACCAGAGGTTCGCTATTCCTCCCCTTCTCGAACCAGGATTCTCCGATTCGAAGACCCGCTTAGCTGGAGGATTGGTATCCATGCGCTCGATGTTGCTAAGCCAGTGCAGTGGACGGATTATATCCACATCTTGGTACAGCTCGTTGAGTTCGCGGTTATGTCTTATGCTCCATTCACCTTCCTCGCAGACGGGCCACATTCCAGAAATTTTCTTTCTAAACCACCAAAAATCGGCTCTGCTGTTTTGTTTATCGGCCAACTTTCGGCTCCATATAGCAGGACTGACAAGATATAGGGCCTTCGAGTCGCTAATCTTGGGCCCAGTTGTTTCGACAAACCGAAGTAGTAGGTTGCCAAAGGCGGATCTCCAATGTGATGTCGTGACAATGGAGTTCACGTTCGCCCCGAGTTAGCCAAATTCCTTCACTACCTCAAAATTGTAGCTGTCGATCATGTTATGTGACGGAATGTTGCTTGGTCTTTCTTAAGACCAGATCGCTTCGTCTGATCTTCAATGGCCGTGAATGCGTCTACTACGCACTTTGGGAGCATGCGGTGAGGCCAATGTCATCTGCTTAACCCAACAGTTGGACTGACTTGAAAGAAGGTCTTCTTCTTCTTCAGTACCAGATTAAAGAAATCACACGACAGATCCTCTCATTGGATAAATTTGTACGGGACCCCCAATTCGGCCACGGCTTCGAATATTTCCATGCGATGAATGCTGTTGTATACGGCTTTAAATCGATAAAAAAGTGGTGTGCATCGATTTAAAACTCGCTGTTCTTCCCCAGGATTCATCGCAGTGTACAAAATTGGTCTATATTCGATTTGCAGGGCCGACTTCAGACGTTCACACAGTAAGCTGTGCAGGATCTTATAGGCGATGTTGAATAGGGATACATCCCTACAGTTGTTGCAAGAGGTAGAATCGCTTTCTTTGTTAATGGGGCACACACTTTTAAGCATTCCAAAGCATGATTTCTCTATTCTTTCATTTCTGGTGAGAAGTTTGTATCCAGGATGCTGTATGCATCAAAGTAAAAATTCACTTGAATCATATGAAATCATGAAATTCACAATCGACATGAGTGTCCTTATCTGCATAGCAACTCAAAAGTGACATGTACCCTATGGAGTATGGTGGCACTTTTGCAACTAAGTGTGTACCATCAAAAGTTTTGATTTCCTTTGTTGTGACCTTGTTTGTAGAATAGATCATAAGTTCCTCCTCTGGTTGAATTTTTCTCGAATTCCTGTTTTCTTGAGCTCGTTTGACAAGTAACAAATAGAGAGTAGCAAATAACACAAATGAAACGGAAGTATTGAACACAACTGATTCAATGAGAACCACCCACCTTCCATCGCCTGGCCGAGACACAACCAACCACTTCGTGTGTATCGCCCGGTTGTACATTCCACCCACCCATTGGTGAAATGAATTGAAAGCGAAAAAGTCTTAAATTGAGTGTCTTTTCGGTGCAAAAAGAAAGGAGTCCTTGTCAGTCACACAAGGAGTGGATAGCGCAAACGACAAACGTGTGTTCTCCTTTTCGATTCCCTCTTATTGCGTATCTAATTGAATTTGAGCTTTATTTAAGGCAGCACTAGAGCAATGTGATGCTACAGTGTGCTTGGACCAAGCTATTTCGCTCCCAGTCCCAGCTTTGATCCGCAATTCAATTTCTCTTTCATTACGCAATGAAACCTGATTTCCAATTAAGTCTCTCCCCCAGCTCCCTCCGCTTTGGTATCATTTTTAAAGTATTTTATTTCCTGGCAGCGACGAAAAGACACGCAGTGATGTACGCGATGGTTTATGAAGCGAGCTCATATCCCTCCTCCATCATAATTAGACTGAAAGAAGATTGAAATCCTTTTTCTCTTTTTTTTTCAATTCCTGTTCATGGTCCTTTTTGGGAGCCCCGAATACGAATGGAAAAAGTGTATTAAAATTCAACCGAAGGACTTTGACAGTGCCCGGATTAAGGCAAGGAAGCTTTGATTTCAGTACCATTTCAGTTGAATACATCTCACTTTCAGAGATTATCTTTGTAAACGAAGTATCCGGGACGAAATACTAATGATCTGCTCAACTATTTTGCGAAGAGGACGGAATGCCAAAGCAGAACAGGAGTGGGGATGCATGCATGCCAGGGTCTAGTCGGATTAGATTTGTGAAATCCGATTAACCGGATGTTTGCAGTTTATTTAAGGAATTTCAGCATCCAATGCAGTCATTAAGATGGCTGAGCATAAATTTATCAGCTTTGATTTTTTGTTTTTTTTTAAATGGTTCAAGGGTATTTGGGTTGATTTGGACATTTTGGGTTTTATTTTGGATTTCCGGTTCTTTCGGTAATCTTATTAGGATTTATGTTTTTCGTTGTTCTTAAATACCAGCATGCATTCACTTAGTTATGTATTCTTGTTCTCCTTCAGATGGAGCTACGGTTCGGGTCTGGCTTTTCTAGCAGCGACTAATATTGCGCGTCGTTCACATCTCCTCCGGTGTAAGCGAGACGTGTGCTAGTCTTGTGTAGTATCTCCTATGACTGACAGCTTGCAGAGATGTAGAAGTTCAAAATTTCCGATTATGACTTCTGTGTAAAGTAGTGTTTTTTTGTGAACTTCAATAAGTAGTGTGAATGCGAAAAGAGTGAGAACAAAAATACTTTGCTGAAAACCCTTAGAAGACACAGTGATGCCCATTAATGGACAAACATTGATCAAATGGTCGCGATCGTAAGACAACTCGATATTGATAAGCGGAGGAAACGTACTGTCAAAGATGGAAGACATCTATCGCCTGGATGTGTTAATGGTCGCAAACTCAAGGTCATGCCGAAAGAAGACTTCAACGTGAACTCTCTCAGGCCTTCTAGAGGATATGGCACGGATTAGGTAATAGGTGGTGTATGTAAGTATGTACGTAGATATTGTAAATAGATTACTGACTCTCGGGATGCAGTTAGAACAAGTTAGAACAAGTCGTGATGATGGGGACATTCGTGCCACGTGACCAAACCACCGAAGCATAGCCCTTTCCGTTCGAAGAAGCAGCTGCTCGATGTTGAGTTCCACGCGCATAGCCGTGTTTCTCACCTTATCCCGGCGAGTAATTCCCACAACAGCATGAATACATCTCATCTCAGGAGCTTGCACTCGCGATCTTATTATTTCGGTCATTACCCAAATTTTATGACATAGGTGAGAGTTGGAACAAATACTGAGTTGAAAACCGCTAACTTGGCTCTGACACCAAGCTCGGCCTTTCTGATTACAGAACTACCAAGCTGTGTCAAAACTGACCCAGCTTGACCAATCCTATAGGAAAGCTCAGCATTACTCCTTCCATCACTAGTGAAAAATACCCCGAGATACTTAAACTTTTCCACCTGCTTCAATGGGACTCCACTAACATGCAGAGTGCATTGGACAGGCGTTCCGGAAATGACCATAACCTCCGATTTGTCCACATTAACCCCTCATTCCAGCATCAGCACATACGGCCACAAACCTATTGAGTTAAGCTTAATTCGCTTGAGTCGTTGAAAAGGTCAGTATCCAGGAAGTACAAGCTTCTGGCGCTTCTTCCATAAAACTAAGTAAGATCTCGGTATATTAATCAACCCGCTGTTAGGTGTTGCACACAGAAACTCATATACCATATAACTTTGAGGAAATTTTAGCCGGAATAAATCACGGGAGGATCGGTGGTCCCTCATTATTTTGGTTCAGCAAAGAAAGCTATTAAGTAAAAATAATAAGAAAAACGCATTGCTCTTAATTATACCAAATGGACGCATGTAGTCACATATAAACTCCCCCTCACCCTACATCCATAACAGAATATAAATTTCCCCTCATCATAGATCCCCAACACTGCATTCGGGATTGTCTCGATCCGGCGTGATGGATAGCTGTGCACAATGTTCCACCAGCTGTATCAGCATTTCTGCAATACATTTGTTTATTCCAAGAGCGAATGCAGATTGTTGCAAAATGCTGTGTAAGCACATTCCATCACGTATCGGGGAAAGCATCTTAGGGTGCATGAATGGTTGTGGAATCAACGCTGAAGAAGTCGAGTGGTAGAGGGTTCTCCGATCGGAGCTGAAGGTTGCACAGATTAAAAAATAAAAAAGTAATAACCACACGTCTCTCATTTTTCACTACATGCAGTTCACTGTAAAAGGTAGACCATATCTGCATTCTCCAGCCACTACTACTTAGCTAGTATAACTTAGTATGTTTGCAGCTATTAATAATGTTCCACGGGAGTTGGGTACTACATCTTCAGTCGAAGTTGCTCGGTGCACAGATTCTCCCACGTGTAGGATACGTGTAGTCGGTATTTGTTGACAGAGGCTAGATCCAGACTTCTGTAGGCTTTACGGCATCCCGATATCGGTCGCAAATAATTGAGACAGCATTGCCTTAAGCATCTGCTAAGAACCATAGCTTCTATTACGCCCGTAAAATGGCGCATCATGAAGGTGCTCTACGAAGTTTTATTGATCATTGCTGTGTCAATTGAGTTGTCCTCCTAAGAGGAGAGTGGTGGCAGTGATGCTGGTAATCTCAATCATGACTCAAATGCACCTTTTCTTGATTTGCGTTTCGATATGGATTAAGAAGGAGACACCGAAATTTGAAATACTTCAATGACTTGCATAACGGCATGAAGAACAGATGGGAGCTGAGACCCTCACAAAATATTCGCAACCAAGCGTGCTTCGATTCGTAATTAGCTTTCTAGAAGCGCAGAAATTAATTACCATCGACCCTTTGACCGACGCATTCGACATAAGTACTCAATCGAAATGCAATGATTTGAAGTTTTAATTAAACGTCAGAACCAGTAAAGCTTGCTTCCAGCTCCGAACCGGATGTAGTGAATGTCGCCCTAACATGTCTCCACTGGGTCCAACCGAGGAATTTGAAAATCATAGACATTGGTTAATGGCAATCGGTGTCTGTTACCTCATTTTCTTTATTAGTATCGTCCCCCATATGGCCTAAGTAGAAGTGTGACTGCTATTTGCAGCCACCCTAGCCTGAGCCTAACCCAATATCCGGAGATATGTCGAGAAAACTCTAAGCGTGTGCCTTCATCTGCTGCTTCCATCTCTAAAAATTTGTCAGCAGTAGGATTCTTGGCTTTATCAATTTCCCCATCGTCTATGTCTGCAGTTAGGGTCCGATGATTAAAGTGATCGAATTGCGGAAAATAGTCCTGTGCGTTTGAGAGCTTCGCATTTTGAAATTCCTCAACGTGCCCTTTACTCTCAGTTTTATAAAACGCCCTTCCAGCCGTCGCTGCTAAACACATTAGTTGCTTCAGAATAAATGGTTAGCGACCACATCGTACGACTGCTAGATCCCATTGGACAAATACAATTGCAACCAAAGTGGGCGCCAAACAAAAACCTGGAATAAAAAATGCACCTTGTTCATATATTTGGAGATCCTTTTTAAAGCCACTTTCATTCGTTCATGGCGTGATGACTTTCAGATATTTGCCAGCACGTGGGCGTTATTTTGAATTCAGAATCATTTCAGAGTCAAAGTCAGTTAACTCGCCCTGACAGCCCATTAGCATCCACTTGATGCACGCCCCACGCATCGGTGTCCTATCACCTATAAAGGGTGTGTGCAATGGATAGATCCACCGTTCTCCATCAAAAAAGAGGGGACCCTTACGTAAGCGACGGAGTACCCAAACAGCTAACAAGCATCCTTCGTTCTGTAATGAAGTGGGTGCTCTCATTTTGTGATGCCATTTTTGAGAGACGTACGAGTTGATTCACTCTTGAAAGTTCTCCCCCCGTTCTGTGCGTGATTTTTTTTTTTTGTGGATCCTCATTCTCGACCCCGACCCCGTCCCATTCTGAAGGGATAACATCCATTTATCCACTCTCGCCCTTTGTTCGATTCGATTGTCATGCAAGCAAGCACTGAAGGAGTTGAGTGTTAAGAGTTTCCCTGTTAAATTGCTTTTCATTAGAGTTGAAAAGGTTTATTGTACATGTGTGCTGCCATTGTGTCGTTCTGCTGCTTTTCGGCGAAAAGGATGACAAGGAGGGTGCCAGTATGTTGTATTTGACAACTCACATGACAACACATCTTAACAACACACACTCGCGTGTGTTGCCCCAACGAGGGGATACGCGCGCCATTGACGTGGGGCACATACATATATCACACTACCAAAATATGCTTGCATGACACACAAGCTGAGAGTGGCATTAAAGGAGGTGTTCTGAAGTGACGAAGTCAGCTGAAGTGATTTTTGGATGAATGATGAACCGAGGGGTGGGTTGCCTTGTAAACCGAAATGTGAAAATGACAGATTGTGACAGACGCCCATATGCGGGGTTGATGAAATGGGGCACTGCCTCAAGGTCAATGGGCGATGCATTCGAGCGAAATGTCATTAAGTGATTGTATGCGATTAAATTAACATACTCAACGTGAAACGAATGCGGACAGCCCTCCGCTTTTGCTTTGATTCGCTTGAATTGCCAGTCACTTGATTAGACTTTGTTTCTTTGACTGGAGTCATGCCAAGGCGACATTCACTACATCTATGTAGTTCAGAGTTCGGAATAAATTTTGCTGATTCTGACGTTTAATTAAAACTTCAAATCATTGCATTTCATTTGAGTACTTATGTCAAATGCGTCGGCCAAAGGGTCGATGGTAATTAATTTCTGCGGTTCTAGAAAGCTAATTACCAATCGAAGCACGCTTGGTTGCGAATATTTTGTGAGGGTTTTTCTGTAAGCCAAGTGCAATGCTGTGGAGTGGAATTTTCCTTTCACAACGATTCGAGAGGTTCGTTGCTGGTGCTCGGAGTTCTGAGTATTGAACCAACCATAAGTCCTTGAAATGGAATAGGAACTTGAGCGATTTGTTTGGATTCAATTGAGTTATGTCGATGGAATTCTTAGCAGTCGTACATGCAGAAATGTACCCTTCAGTTTTTAGTAGTCAAAGCACCACAGCCAAGGCCTTTGCAAGTGCCTTAGATATCCAATCAAATTGGCAATGAAGGTCGTAAACCAAAACGACCCACACGGAGTTCAACTGCCTTTGATTCACTTTGAAGTCAAAGTCCTTTGCAATAAGCACTGTCAAAGTAAGTACAGGATATTTCAAAGAAATTGCCCAATTCAGTAAGCAGCGGATATCCTTCTTTAAAGCTTATACCAGGAGGTCCATTCGCCCGGTGATTCAGAGAATCAGAAGCATTGCCTTGAGTTTTGGATTACGTAGCAACTAAGCCTTATCCGAGACCCATCTAACACGCCAACCGTATGGGCAGGCTGAAAACTGGTGCCACTGACCTCGAATGGTTGCAACATTCGTAACCAATTGGCTACTCCTAGCTGGCTGCCACAACACCCAGGACTAGTCGATTTTTTTCAAGAATATGTACATATGTGTGTTTTTTCGCGGATGAAACACAATATATGAAAACGTGGGGTCTTATTTATTGGAAATCCTAGACTTTCCGACAGCCATAGAGAGAGCGTCTGCTTGCATCAAAGTCAATGACATATCGAACATCCTTCGATCACTCCGAGGGGTTTATTTATGAGTGTTTTCTTAGTTTTAGCATCGTCCACCATACAAGACAGATATATCCATAGAACCACTCTCACTTGAAGTGCAAGAACATCACTGTGTACGTGTGTTTACAGTGCAACCGATGCTTTCCTGATACAATCTTGTGTCTTCGGTATCCAGCTTAATTGTCTTCATTGTACTCTATCCAGTAGAGCTCCTCCTGCGCTCTACATGGCCAGCCACCTTAGGCGTTGGATTCCTAGATATCTGGCAAAGCTCATGAACCTGCGCAGCCCGTAAAGCTTAAGACTGAATCTTTTCCTCTAAATGCCATCACCATAAACCGGCCTAAAGGCAGTACGAAGAACTTTTCTCTCGAAGAGACCAAAAACTTCTTCAACCGTTTTGAGATTCGCCGTGCCTCTATGATGATCAGTGTTTTGTGAGATGATCAAGCACCAGTTCTGCACTGTTCACTGCGGAGCCGAGGTAGAGGAAGTCTTTGACCACTTAGAAGTTCTGCTAGTCCATTGGTGTTGTATGTCGTTTTCTCCTCGTTCACTACCGGAGCATTTACCAGTAAGATATCTGTTTATCTACAAGCAGGATCATCCACTCCTATGGCTGGCTCTTCAGCTCTACTGGACATGCAAGTATACTGGATAGACTACAAATTGAACGGTTCGAAAGCGACCACACTCCACCATTCCTTGACTTCGAAATCCAGTCCAAGCTGGTCGCATGCTGCTGCGAAGAGCACAAAGTTCTCAGCACGCAGTTCTAGATTAGTCTATATTGAGTCCCAGGCTATAGGAACATAGCTTGCAACGAGGCATGAGTTTGCCAGGAAAGGTGCCGAAATCTCTATTGCGCACGACCCGATCACAGAGGAAGCTAATAAAGGGGGACACTCTCTAAACGCCTGTTTGACTACTCGGATGCTTGGCGCACGATGAGACTGACAAACTCCTTCTAAAAGTTGTTCGAGATGCTACATGCACCACTGGCCATAATCATCTGAAGTATTGTGAACAGAAAATCGCACTACTATGAGATACAGACAACTGGTAGAACTTCCAAGATCTTAAGCGGTGTGGTTCAGGTTGTTGTAGGAATAAATTGGATCTCACGACAGTAAACTAGCAAGGCACAATGGCACAAACCCCACACGTTGGTTTAACAGAGCCACGGCCGTCAGGGCACCCAATTATCTACTTCAAAATTTCAGCTTCTTCCATCTCAATGCCAGCCCACAATTCACTGACGTCTTGCTGCGGCGCGGCGCCTGGCAAATTCTGTCAATGTTGGCCACAGGTTCTAACAGCGGTCTTCTGGACGGCGGGATCTAGTGATGGCCTATAAGATTTGTATGATCTTCTAAAGAATGATGTTGCATAAGTCACATGACAGCGCATCGCCCTATCTGAAGTAATTTTGAAATTAATGAGAGAGTTGTTACCGAGCCTGATGGTGCAGAGGGAATTTGCTTTCATCCTGCACAATCTGACGAATTTAGCAGAAATGCCAAAACTCGACATAGCGGTGTACATCGCGTTGTCATATGGATTCTCGAAAGCGATCCTTGAAAGATGGGGTATATTGTGGACTTCTCTGGCCTGAAGTCACACTGATGGGGAGATTTGTGATAAACAGCTTTAGGAGGGCACACAAAACGGCAGGGAGGAGATTTTGTGTTTTATAGTTGGCGCAGTTTCCTTTCTTGTGAGTCTGGCAAACGATACTGAGATTGCCGTCGCCGGGGATGCATGCTTCCGACCATATTTTACAGATTAGGTGGTGCATGAGCCCAACCAGTTTATTTCTACCTTAACCCGATTTCATTCAGCGGACAGGGCAAAAACGGTATGGTCCGCGTAAGCAGTATGAGTGAATCATACCCCATCAATATCCATATTAGAGGTGAGGGTATTCCTTCAAGTGGGATGCCTTTGAATACTTTTCTTGAAACAGTGTGTGGCGAATCCTCATCCAGAACGTTCCTAAAAAATCTAGAAATATGTTCTGTAAGACAAACGAATGAAGGAGCGTATGCTAAGGACAAGGACGTAATAGACAATCTAGCTCGAAAATAAATTGAAACTGGAACAGCATTTGCATCAAAGCGACGAATTGGATTCTGTTGGGGAAGAGCGTAAATTGCTTACACCACTCTACCTCCACCTCCACATGATATCCTTACCGCCCTCAGCAGGACCATTTCACCTGAAGATTGTTCCATTCCCCAACTTAGACGCTTTCCATCTGCGACTTTTGTGGAAATTTGATTAAACATCACAGCAGCACAAAGTAATTGAATTAGCAATAGTTGTGCGCTGCAGCCTGGCAGGACCATCCACAAAAGGGAGCAGCCACCTTTTCGTGTGATCATTTGAAAATATATATTCGCCTCACATTCCATTCAATCATTCCACATTCAATTTCACTGAAGGAATTCTATCCAATATCAGAATTTCTATCATTTTTTTCAATTTATTCATATTTCAGCTGCCGCTCCCGAGACCGAGCTTCGGCTGCAATAAAACCCGCTCAGGTATGACGCACATGCTCAATTGAATCAATGTTATCATAGCACCTGCCTGGCAACCGCAAACAGACAGACACACACGTCGGTGTGTCGTGCATTGAATTATGTACGTGTAATGTATACATTCCGATAAAAGAAAATGTAATATGAAAGCACAAATTTCAATGAAAATTCATACAGACATACGGGAAAAAAGTAGGCATTTGTTGTATGCAAATGTATGGGCGACTTCCTTTCAGTTGTTCCACTGAAATAGAGCGATATTGCATCGTTGAGAAAAAGGCACAGAGTGAGGGACGCTTAGGCTATCGTGAAATAAAGGGGTTTTCACCAGAAATGGGTGTAGCTCCTACTTAAACGCAACTCTTTATGACGACTTCCAGAGTGGGAGAAGCTCTTAGACTCTAATTGACTTTTGGGGGGGCTCGGTGTAGGGATTATTCTTAGCCGTTAAGTGTTCCTGCATTCGTTCGCTGAGGGGCATTTAAGTCGAGATGAAATTAGTACGTTTTTGCGGATATCAAGGGTATCCTCAAGGAAAGAGTATCGATTTGTGACGCAGTGCATTCCATCTAATCCGTACTTAATAAATGAGGGAAGTTTATGTCCCATTCTGAAGCTTAGAACCTTCTGCTTTTTGCTTGATTGTTTGACACGTAAACGATGGACTTTGAGAATGGTGTCATTCGTAAGCTGGAATCGTATTTGCATGGACACGCACATTTCAACACGTTCAAGTTAGTATTTTACACTCGCCCCACTTCATTCGCAACTTTAAGTTCATTTAAATTTGGTGGTATTTTAATTTTTGTATAACAGCTACTGTGTATAGTCTACATTTGCACGTTATTGGCATCACTTACACGATTATGAATTAGGTTTAACTGCCCGTTTAAGAAACCAAGTTTATATGATGCTCTTAGCACAGCTTCAAAATGAAAAGAAAACGCGTAAAAAATCATTGTTATGGCCTGTTATGTTATTGGTTTTATTCGAAATATACTCGTATCCCATTATGTGCAGAGAACGATTTCTGCCATATGCTTGTCGTAGCTATTTCAAATGAAGTACAAATGGAACTTCAAATTTCTATAACTTCTCCAGAATCTCCAAGGGATATTTTCACAATTCTTCCTACCAAGAATTATTAAAGGTACTCGCCTATAACTTACACTTGACTGGCTTCGTCTGTTTGTACATTTTGAGATTAAGAAGAGAGAAGGAATATTAGTGACATGACTCAAAGTGAAAGTGGAAAATATCTTATCAATTGTTTCATTTCTCGTTAAAAGAGCCACCAAGGTACAACGTGTTTTTAATTCCTTATACAAATGTGTGTCATCGTATACCTCTAATAAAGATTATTTCAATTTAGCGGGTTCCAAAAGGCTGTATCGTCAACATACGTCAGCAACCAGCGGTACATCGAGAACATATGCGTATAGGGTAAAGAAGTGGCCCAATAACGCTTCCTTGTGGTGCTCTGCTTTCACTGGATTTGCAAAGGAATTCTTCAGGCGTGGAATAGGAACGATGATGGGTCTTATATGAATTTAATTTAGTTAATTTAATTGCGCTGCATGTTGTGACGATTCGAATAATAAATTGCTGTGTATCTGATTTTAATGGTATCAGAAATATGGTGGTCTAGGCGTAGGTTCACAAATCAAATACCGATCAATTACCTGACAATTCTCAGGGAGTGCAATTATCGAAAACATACGACAGTGTTAACCCGTCAATACGTCACACACTGTCTGCCGGATTCAACTTCTGTAATTCCATTGGTAACTTAATCTTCTCGAATTCTGTTAATCGTGTTCAAGTTGTTTCATATAAAATCAAGACTAGTAATTGTGTGATGTTCGCAATGGTGTACAGTGTATACCAAGGTTGTATTCAGTCCGAAGTGTGTTGTTATCAATTCTCGTTTTAATGATCCTCCAAATGTGTTGTCCTATTGGTAATTTTACATATAGATATACAGAATTGCTGCAGAGTTGCATGAGCCTAGCAAGACGTATACGGATATAACGCCTGAGGTGGTCATGTAGAGCGCATAGGCAATACTGCTCCAACACGAAGAGCATTCGACTCCCTACCAATGGGACAATCCATTAAAGGGCGCCTGGTGTGGATGCAGCTGCCTAAAGATCGCGCCAGCTGGAGAGGCTTGATTGTTAGGTCATGACTCGGAGGAAAGTCCCATTCTTCTTTGTTTCTCTCATCACTCCAACAGGAACTGAAGTGATTCCTTAAATTAAACTTTTGTTACTTTGCTTGCAAGTTCAGCTATATAGAAGGCGTTACAAAACAGTGCAGAAAAAACCATCGAGAGACAACGCACACCACGAATGACTGTTAGAGTGTCCAAGTCCAATTCGGAAGAAGCAAAATATATTTGATTCTGTCCGTATTTAGAGCCAGGGTCAATTAAGTTCAGACGGATGTCAGGAAATTCCTCGTTGATAGCATACTGCTTTTGTTAGAGCATATTTATCATACACCACATGCCAGATGGCGCAATCAAAGCTCCTCCCATACACTGTGGGGGATCTTTAAATCTTATTCACTTATTTTCGACATACGCCCTGTAGATATTGTAGTCGTGCAACAACAGCTGCACAATGCATATTATTATATAAAAGTAATGTCACATGGCTATCGCAAGAACTAATAGGATTGATGTCAACCGAGTGCCATTGCTCACATTTACTACATGCACGCGATGACTGTCGAGGAACTGTGGCAGATGCACACATCCTGTTCGACACTTACACCATTTAAGCCATCGAAAACGTCAATCACACACGACAATCAACGTCGGCAACGGTTGTGCCATTGTGCTGGGTCGATAGACAATGGTTGCCAACGGCAAACTAGTTGAACATGACGAAAACAGTAAACGAAACAGTAGTTTACAAATTATTTAAAGTCGCCGTAGCTTATCTTCAATACGAATGAGTGTTGTTAGGTACCTATTTTGTTCCTGATTCAATATGTCGTGCAAGTATGGACTTTTTAGATGCAAGTAGGCCACGCTTCCGAATCATATTACGCGATTAACAACAACGTTTGCAATCTCATAATGATGTGGTCTCTAGAACCAATATAGTCCGTTTATAGCATAAATTAACGTTTACCTTTAATGGTCATTTGGAAAAACACTCACGCTCCCAAATGCGCACTTGAAACTTCGTGTGGTTATCCAGAAAAAGGTTTATCCCCAGCAAAACCGCAAAATGCACCCTTCTGACACTTAAAACTTCAGCAGAGCATCCCTCCTATTGGCAATTAATCGGTCAACCAACCACGTAGCCCGACGCAGTCGCCCATCAATTTACAAAATTACTTTGTGCAAAATTCATGCAGAATGACGAGAACTCCAGCCCTTTCGTACGTACCATAAATTGTCATAAGTGCTCTTACAGTTCACTATATAAAATTAAACTCTCGTGCAACCCCGATTTTGTGCCGCCCGCTCGACAGAGCATGCGATGGATGCAATATGCATGTCACAGATGCAGACAATATGTCAGCGGTAATGTGTCAGTGGCTTCCTAACACAATTGCCGCCAAGTGAAATAATTAAAGATAAATTATTCCATTGAATGGCTTCACATGGTGCACACGACGAGGCAGACCTGACATTGATGCAACCACCATCATCGTCACGTCGTCACGTAGAACTTTTCAGCGCCATCTGCACCTCGATATCAGTGAAATGTGTGTCTATGCGCTTTTGTGCAAAGTGAATAACTTAATTAACGTGTGACAGGTCTTCCTTCCTTTCTGGCCATTAAGACATTGATCCACATTCTCTGGCCTAAGTAATGAAATACCTCTGGAGTGCACCTTGAGGAACACTGAAGCGTCTCAAATTGATGCAGTGAGTGGTTCCAACGAAGTATTGGATGAGTTCAGGGAAAACATGTCAAAGAGCATGTGAATTGCAGGAAATTCATGTGCAACTCTTGAACTTATTGATTACGCTACGCCAGCAAAAATATCAACATCAACACGTAAAGGGTTGTTAACGAATTTCCAGATCTCTCTCTCTCAGTGAGGTGGTACTGATGGAAGACTGTTCAAATAAATGAATGCTGTGTGCAATGTAGCTCTTTTGATAAAAACACATTCATCATGGGGACCAGTGTTGTGGGTGGAAATGGGTGAAGGACATGATTCTGGCGCAGGTGCTTGCTTGCTCTCTTCATGCTGCTGCAGTAGATGAATGGAAAGACCCGCTGCACGCTTTTGTTGACAATTTTTCAAGAAAATTAATGAGAACTCGGTGGATACTTCACGGAAGATAACAAAGCATCTAGCGTGTTTTGCCACACCATTTTCTCGTTCATTAATTACTTGATATTCTTAAATGAAAATGTCCTTCTCTATTTCTGATAAGTACGATCGATAATTATAAGGGACCACAATACTTTTGACTCAAGGACTCATGTATTTTGTTCGAAGTCACCGTGGCGACCGATGGAAAAAATAGAAGACCGGAGTTAATGACAGGGGTAAAGCAAAGTGAAGTGTTTTCCAGTAGGAACTAATCAATTTTGTCAGTTTCTGATTTCCCTGATGTTACAGCCTTTTTTTTATCAAAATGGGTCTCATTGTGCTCAAGATCTGCCGACAAATAATCTCTGTCTGTGAGAGTATGCAAACTTCTAATTCATTTCACTCCTTCGCTGATGGCACTCTCACCTTTTCTTCCTTGTCTCAAGACCCACGACCATTATCCATGAACGGTGGTTAAGTCGACAACCTCGAGATGTGTGTCAATAAAACAGATATTTGGAATGATCATATTGAGGCGAGAATATAATGAAGAAAGTTTCAGCTAGAACACCAAACAAAATCAGTGTCGCCACGTACCATAATCGATCTAATTGGAATACTGAAAGACTATCTTTCGACAACTAGTGTTCTCAGCACCACTAAAACGCCACATAAAAGTATACGGAAGTGGTTGCTTCTAGAAGTTAGGGTAGCAGTGTCTAGGAACTCAACAAAAGGTTTTCTGGAACAAAATTGCGGAAGTATATATATAAGGCGTGACCGACTGCCAAAGCAGTATAATCTAGTAAAAGCGTTGAGACAGTTTAGTGAAAGCGTTGATAGAGTCTACATAAAAGCAGAAAAAGTATTGAACAAGAATTGTAGTGACGTTTTGCGAGTTTTTAATACTTACAAAAACAATTTTGGATAGTGAACAGTAGAAGTGATGTGCTGCATTTTGATAATACATGTACAGTGATCGAAGGCGTAGGCATGTTCCTATGATTACGTATACACGTTTTTTTTTTGAAATTGTGATTATAGAAAGCTGAAGAATTACAAAATCGATTTAAGTACGCTAGATTCAGCGATGACATCAATAGTCTAAAGTCGATTCTAGCGGTTATGGTTTGTGGCAGTCCATGCTTGAATATTTCGCTACCAGATAGAATAGAATATGAATCTAATCTAGATGGAATCCAAAAACCGAGACAATAATCCCATATGAGGTACTGTCTGTCCCGAATTCAGTGGATCCGCTTGAACACTTAAGTGATGTGTCTTTGTCTGCAATTTATCTTTATTTTACCCAGCCAAAAAAAAATCAATGTGGGGTGTGGACTGTTGACCAGCGGAACACAAAAACAACAACAGACAGAAGTAAAAACCGGTGACAAGAGTTGGCCCCAATTGGATGATATGCATGTCAACGACACGTGGTTCAAACAAGATGTTGCTACATGTCACACAGCTAGTGCGACAATGGACATTCCGTAAAACTGATTTTAGGGCAAGGTTATTTCAGATATATGTCACATGCACTGGCCCCCAAGATCGAGAGATTTAAGTCACAAATCTCAGGTCCAACAAGTGCAAACGACCGGAGCGCTCAAAGCCTTAAGACTTGCACATGCTAATAAATTGGGACCATAAATTGTCACATAGCGAATCTGAATGTGAGAATAAGCAGCTTTAGTTAAAGAACCAAGCTTACCATCCCAGGACGAGAGAAAGGTGGTCTTCTCTAGAGACAGTGACATTAGACTAGCTATGTGACTTCGAAGCTAACTAGTTCCTCGTGAAAAAGATTTCGACTCCGATGTAGCAAGACAACAGTCCCAATGAATAAATGTTGAATGAACATGGTTACCAATGCTAGAGACAGATGGAATGTGAGGAAAAGGACTTCCAATTTTAACATCAGATCAGACTGACACTTGCCACAAAACACGATATTTTTAGTCTGCCCCAACCACCTTTATACACACTTTCGTTACCTCCTGTAACACTTATCCTAAATTATTGCGTCAATGTCGCATCGCTAATAAGAGGTCACCAAATGCGTAGCAGAACATCCATCGACTGTACCCTAATCTGCCGGTTGACAGGAATAAAAATAAACAAAAGTTCAGCAGTTCCATTCCGGCAATGTTGCCTGTTTCTCAAAATGTCATTCAACCAGCTCATACATTAGTAAACCATCACCGGAGCCCATTCGTTCCGCGATCGCTTCCCTGCCCCACCTATCGACTGCAATTGAATAAATTATTCATCGGTGAACTGTTCCAGCTTTCGTAGGCTATAATCACGCTGAAGTACCTTTTCTCATGAATAATCGACGCAAAAAGGACGACATTCCCATTGACTGCGCCCACCTGGCCCCTCCCCCAATCTGACAGCCTGATGACAGCTCAAAGCCAAAAGTAATTAGGTTCAATTTTTAAAATAATTCTAAACACTTACTATCAACGTCACCGACGAGCAGTGGCCCCGAAAAAAGGGAAAACGCTACCAATCGAAAGCCACTCAGCATACCCCACGGTTGTTTCTCCACCAGCTTGATCGAGTAAATAAGGGTTGACATCTTTTGGCGAGGGCACACAGAGACGTAGGCAAGGAAATTCTATTGCCGCCACTCGAACAGCAAGGAGGATAAATAAAACATCACGACAAAGGAGGGAATAGCGCAAATATCACGTTTGTGTACAAGCGCGGCAAAGGGACTCAAGGATATGTGCGGCATTTTCATTTCCTCATCTCATAAATATGAGAGCTAGCTAACCGAGAGCGAACTGGAACAGCTTCACACAGTGATTGTATTCACTTTAGTCCTTCCCCGATTCTCGGATGTTTTAAGGACACACTTGTACTCGTATATGTGTGCTTTCGGGGGTGTGAATGGATTCCTCATATCCTTGACCTTGAAAAGTGTACAGCATTCCCCGGGGGCACTCGTATCATGTGACGGCTCACGAGGGAAGGTCCAAGTGTGAAGTTTTTATCCCCACGAAGGATATGGCAAGACTTTGGGAAGTGTTTAGGAACAAGGAACAATAATTACTACGCTGCTGGTGCTATGAGTAATGGCACAGCAATTAGCCCTTCAGCTCTGTGATGGGCTATGAATTTATGCGACCCAGGACAACGATATGTCCATCTATCTAAACAACCCGAACACACATCGTTCGTTTTGTTGTGCACAGCTCACTTCTCAAGTGAAAATTTATGCAATACGAAGAGAAGACAAGCCTTCCAGCTGCCGGCGCGGCTCTGGTTCCAGACAATACTTCATTTGCGTTGAATATCTCGTTTCGTTTGCACACGGAAGGGTAACTTTTCATTTTAGAGATTCATTATTCTTTTATATTTCAATCTGCGATCTTAATATAATCGCATCATTAAACTTGTGAAGAAGTTTCGCGTCAAAATTTGCTTTCTTGTTTTGTCTTAACATTTCGGAGCAGAGACAGCCATAAGTTTGGACGCATTAAAAACTTTCCCACGAGAGAATACCACGAGCACAGTGTGTGTGGCAAGCGTGATATCACAATGAACAAAGAAGCAATGCAAAAATCTGAACCAACTGGGAAGTCTACATCGGGCCAAACGTGAACTTTACAAGTGACACCTTATTGGAGAACTGAGGTAGAATCTCCTTTGGTAACCTCTTCTACTTTGGTTTGTGGAAACACTTGGGCCCAATACTGGTGACTCGAAGGACCAAAATCATGCTCTACAAAACATTTGTTTTGCCAGTCCTGCTAAATGGAGCAGAGCCGATTCTTAGTGTCTTCGAAAAAAAATTCCACATCGGATATATGGTCTGAGCGAGCTCAACGAGCTGTACCAAGATGTGGATGCAGTATGGAAGGTAAAAATCTGTTGACGCCCCATCGAACGTATGGACACAATACTTCAGAGCGTCTTTATAGCCCACCCCCCTGGTTCAAGAACGAGGGGAAGACCGAATCTCCGGTATAAAGGCTAAGTCATCTTGGTATTGCTGAATGGAAGAAGCATACCCGCTTGGATCATCTAAGAGTCGCAGGCCGCATACGTAATTTTTCATGATGCTTCCAAAGACAAGTTTTTCGCATATAAGCTGTAGTAAAAAGAAAACCACTCTTTTTCCAAACGGTGGCTGTATCTCGCGTATCTCTCGTTGTATACGTCCTATCCGACTTTTCCTAAACTAAACATTTCGTCGATTCCGTTCCAGACATTTTCCTGTCAAAGATGGACAAATCTCTGGAAACAACCATTCGAAACAATTTGAATAGGGCTAGATGCAGAAAGAAGATCATACGTCGGTACGAGGGTGCCACACGATTAAAAGCAAACAAATCCTGATCAACGCTAAGACACACACGTCGATAGAGACACACCGGAAGCTCCGGGAGCTTTGTTGAGAGATTCCCTACATCCACCTTATTCTCCCGATCTGACATCAAGGCTTGTGAAAAACGAATGTCCGACGACTTTCCCTAAGAGGAACACCTTGGAATTTCCTTCAGAATGACAACAAGTTGTCGAACAAAATAGCTAGTAGTGGCTAATTTGGTCGCTGGGGGAGCAGGGTTCACTCCCCGACGTCGCCACCTACTTCGAGTCGCTGACAACGCTCAAAAATTAAATCTGTTTAGCCTCTCAAACGTCGCCATCCAGAGTTGGCATTAAACTGTAGGTTAGGATTCGACCCGAGGTAAGACATGCCTGTCGTAAGAGACGACTTATAACTTGAGCTAAGAGCTACTGGCTTATAGAATCACCCTACTCCAGTGATCGGTAATATGACGGTGACAAGCTCACAAATAAAGTATTATATGGACAGTGTCATCGATTGAGGCACATATAATGACACTTACAACAAAATGGCGGCTAATACTGGTTGTTGTGACATTCTACTAGTAGTTCGATTATAGGCCATAGTCTGCCTCGGGAGATCAGCAAAGCTCCTAAGACCTGCATTGGTTTCAGCCTGATCGGTTCAGGTTGGCCCACGTGGGAGCGTAGTGGTGGCTGGCGAGGGAGAGGTGGAGGTTATATCAGCGTGTCTCAGAAGATAATTACGGCTATTCAATGTAGCTTGGCGACTCCGAAACGTGACTGGACATAGATCGGCCTCACATTTCACCAAGGTAAAGAAACAGGTCCATAACTTTTTTTTCTCAAAATTGGTACTTGACATTTCTACTTAATGCGTCTGGTTCAGCGTAGCAAATTGGTCGTAGGATTAAAAGACCTCGCGATGAAAGCCTTTCGGCAAGAGATCACGTTAATCAATTACTCACTTGTATGTAGAGTAGCATAGAGTGGCTAATTGCTACTCCTGCCAATCAGCAGGAGGCACACTTAGGCCAGACCACGCTGATCTAGGCGATCATATTCCTCAAACTATATGGTGCTTTGGATGATGAAAGAGGGCTGTCACTCATGCTGAGTTGTTTAAGATGTAAGTGACTCATTCGAAATGAAAGGACGCAGCTTTTGCAGAAGTCGTTGGACAGGCAAAAGTTCTATTATTCTATTGCGTACTGGCTAGTGATGACGCTAATAAAATATCAGATATTCGGTATACTCGATCAGGCTGTGTGATCATCTCTGATCGAAAATAGGCCACAGTTGTTTTGTAGTGAGGCATCCTGCGCCAGTAGACCATCTACGATTTGCGTGAACAAGCGTTTCAATTTTCAGTCGATGTTTTGTGGTGGCGATAGGCAAGGATGGCAGATCTGATGGATGACAAAATACTCAGGAATTTGCTCGAATTAAATATGATTGCATACAGAGACTTGATCGCCGTATATGACTGTAACTGTACTGGTTGTGTCTTGGCATGGGCTCTAAAAATTGGAAAACGATTATACAAAAAGCAAACAGCAACAAAATCCAGTCACACGCCAGAGTCGTGTCATTACTTGCTGCATCATACTGTGCAGTGTTCACCTGCAGCTGCAATGTGGTGTATTTAATCCAGTTCCAATTCACTTCCCTCCTTCCTGCACCATTATCACCATCATGATTACCATCGTGAATTAAACTTTAAAAATCAATTTCTCCGCAGCGTCCCTCGGATAAACTTTTCGCCAGTAGCCTTTAAACCGCTGAAAGCACCCCCTGCCTGCTTTTTGCACGCTTGGAGATGTTCAATTATTCACCGCGTTGTTGGCGGGGGGCGTCTTTTAGTTCTCAGTATCTCTGAATCGTACTCTGAACTGCTATGTTTATGTTAATTTCAAAACGGGAATTTTTTTTGAAAATTATTTCATTTCACGGGGCAATCCTTTGATACATGGCATACTCGTAAATGCTCGCCCCGGGCCTCCTCCCAGCTGAGGGTCCGTCCTGGGCGTTCAATCCTGTAGCAGATATAAATCCTCCTCTCCACCCTTTCACCCGCATCCTCTGGCTGATGTTAGATAAGAATTTTTCGCTCAAATTAGCATACGAATCATAGTGAAACATTAAATATGTATTAATGCCTGATTTGCATAATACCCATACCCCCGAGGGCGAGGGTGGGTGTAATTAATTTTGAATACTTTTTTGCGCGGAAACTCAGAGCACGGACAGGTGTGTCTTAATTGTGTAGTCCTTTGCGTATGGGCTGCGGTGGGGATGCCGTTTAATGGAAGAAAAACCATTGAAAATGTATGTAGTCCCCCACCCATGTGCTCAAGTCATGTACACAGTGAATTTTCCCTGTTGGCTGAGATACTAATTAGCAGCGTCTGGGTCATATTACATTATTCTCTCTTGGCTAGGTTGAGTGAACCTGTTCCCTCCTACTTGGCAGAGTTTCTTCTTCACGTCGTAGCTCGGCTGGCGATGGTGCAAGTAGAAATTGTGCGCCACTAAAATGTGATGTACACTGCTGTCTCTGAGGCTATAAATTATGAAATCTGAGTACGGAATTAAAGTTAGCTATGGCGCTCGGTTCGGAGGCTGATTGCGGGGTTATTGGCCACTGCGTTGGCTGGCAGAGACTCTGATTGCGGAAAGTTAAACGAAACGTAATTGAATTTAAGCAAAGTATAAAATGGCGTGCTATTCTAACATCACTGCAGGTGGACACGAAAATGTTTTCGAAATGATGTGATTGTCTCTTATGCAGTAACTTGCCAACTTTTAGTGTACATCGGGTACTCTATTTGTTCAATTTGGATCGATTTTAACGCAGAGCAGAGAAAAAACTGTATTTTCATGCCGTTTACAGCATATTTGCACGCTAGTAGCGACTATGCCCACATTCTTTCCATGTCGGAGTACCCCTAAAGACTCATACTTTCCCAATTTTAGACGCGCCTGGTGTAAAAAGGTTTCGGACAAGGAATAGATTACTTCGAAAAATGATTACGACTACACCACTGAAGACAAGATGCAATCCAAAGAGTCCCCCGATTGTTTCTTATAGTTGGAGTCGCGTTCTTGACCTATGATCGAGTCCAGGATGGGGTATGAACAGTGCAGCTTTCGTCCAATCAGAACAACAACCCACCGGCTATTCACTGTAAGAATACTACTCGAGAAGGCTTATGAGTATGCTAAACCGATCTACTGCTGTTTAGTAGATTTGTAAAATGCATACTACCAAGTTCCTCGAGGTGAACTCTGAGGAATTCTGCACGAGTATGGGTTTGACGGTCCTCTTTTGAAGGCCATTCAGTCCCCGTACACAAACTGTAGCAGCTGCGTTCGAGTTAATGGTGTTAAATGAACACGTTTCATCGTGGGCGTTGGAATTCGCCTAGGGTGCATCTTGTCACCTATCCTTTTCGTTACATACTTGAACTGGATGTTGCAGCGCAGCCGAGGCGAGGAATGTTTCACTTTGGGAGAGTTGAGGGTACGGCGTTTATTTTTTTGCAGATGACTTAGTTATCCTCATATCCTCACGGAACTCCAGCTCGCGTTAGATACATAGGTCTGTGGCCGTATGTGCTGTTGCTGGGTTGAGGGTAAATGTGAACAAACGCATACTTAATGCACAGTCACATTGCCGCAGATTGAGAGTCCGAACCTGTGGGACAACGCAACAGAGAACGCTCAGGTCTAAGGTGGCGAATACAAGTGGAGGTGGATTTGGCGAGCGTAACTGGGGGCAGTTAGCCAGATATAGTTGGAGAGCTGGAGAGCTTGCTGGTTGGCCGAGGACCTCCTGGGATTGTAGCACCACACAAAGAAAATGAAGGAGTATTTGACTCGATCTGATTTGGATTCAGTATATACCTTGATATATTGAATACCTGCCTAAACCTTGAAGATAACCTCAACCTTCTAACCTTCGTCTGATAATCGAATAAGAGAGCCTAAATAGGATCCAAAAGTGTGCAGTTAGTTAGGACTATTAGGAGTCAGCAATATCATCAAGGCATGCAATGAGGTAGCATGTCTTCTTTGTCTAAATTCAATCGATATTTTAGTAAATGATTATCACTTAAATTAGACAGCTAGACGTTTTTCTTCGAATGCTCATGAGGTCACCACCTAGCCTATTTAGCTCATCTGTTCACCCTTGATAGAGCTTTCAATACCACGACATTTGAGACCAGAGACCTCATCTCCGCAGAGCCTTGCTGTGTTTTGATTCCGAACACTTTACCTATTAAACAAACAAAGTATCAATTTTCCTGCTACCGATGCACCTTTACGACAATCTCTTCAGCCAATAAATGAACATCTTCATGAGTCATTCCTCAACGAAGAACTCCCCAAACTTAAGATCACTTTGGATTATGTCATCGATTATTTCTTAAAATAAATCGTTATTTCCTCGTTACAGACATATAGATCAAATAACAGCTTTCTTGTTAGGCGCCACTTTGCTGCAAAATTCCACAACCTTTTTTTTTCGGAAGCATTTGCTTTTAAGAGGACATTTCCTCGGCAGACCATTAGATAAGCTTCCCAATAAACGCGTAGGCTCAATAAACATATTTATGTCGTGGCTCCTGGCTACCCAATAAATATACCCGCAAATTCAATCGCGCCCCCACCAGACATCCTGTTACAATTCTCATCAAATAGACAAGCATTATATTGCTGTTTTCTTTTTCACATCGAACCCTAAGTGGCATCCGAATAATATTTCAAATCCGATCAGACATCCTGTCAGCTCAATTCCAAAAGCGAAAAAAATTAAACACTCATAAAATGACGGCCATCAAAAATGTTGATGTAAAATTTAAACTTAGGAAACAACAGAAAGTTGAATTAAATTTTACGTCCCACTGAATGGTGATAAATCGCGAAATGAACACCTTTTATATGAGCACGAGCATAAAACATCAAATACAAGTGCGTGCACACAATACCGATACGAAAGACGTTTCACTTACAGTTTCACGAGTCCTTGAAGGAAGTGTCGGCTCAGCTTATAGATCTGAAAATGAAAGATGAGAAGATTCACTTTAAAAACCATTGATTTCTCTATAATGAGTGCTAGTGCAAGTAGGTAATCGTGAACCGGCATGGGGAGCAGTGTTACTCGATTAATTAATTTAAAGTGGATGTAATAAATGATTTTGGGCGATGAGGCAATGGGGGGAGGGGGAATTTGTTTTTGGATTATGCCAGGGGCAAGGGGGGTTATTTGGGAAACAAAATCTAGTTCAAACGATTAAGGTGATTTTTATGTTCCAGTTTGATTTTGTACGGACCGGGCCGGTACGGACCGGGCCGGTACGGACCGGGCGCTAATTCAGTTTGGATGACTTTTGTCTGTTGCAGCCGTGGGGAGTGGTAGAAAGGCATTTATTATGGAGTAGCTGGTACATGTTGGGATTATTAAAGCATTTTTTTTTTTTGTAAATAATTGTTCACTTGTTGCTATAAGCGGTGAAGGAAGTTTCCACTTGACAGGCTCTAGCATCGAACAGAAGTTGTTCATTACCGATAATTGGAGATCTTAAATAACTACATGATGCACCATTTTGAGCCGGCGGCACCATGGAGTCATATTTCTTTGAGGGAGCTATTTTTAATGTTGTAACAAATAAGAGTCACCACTATCGGGACATGTTGATGTTGGAATTCGTTCCAATTTTGTTGTTATTATTTTTAAATGGAGATAATTATCGTACAAAGGTGATGGGAGACAAATAAAAAGAAGTTAGGCAGAAAATGAGTTGTGGCGCTGTTGTTGCGATCTGTGGGAAAATATAAAAGCCAATGCTTTAATTTAGAACGCACTTCTTCATTATTTGATACTTCACAACAGAGTGAACAAAGAATTCTCAACGATGTCGCTGACTTGGTCAAGTGCGGGCAGTCCAGCTCGCTAACCAATTTAGCGTACTTGGAGTTGTCGCTATGAATGCGATGCATCTGAAAGACAGACTCCAAGTGTGCATGCCATAGTTTGGGCCGATGTTTCCATAGTGGAGGAATACGCACTTGGCTGATGTCTTCAACTTTCGGTTCACTCCTGGAATGACTAGCACCTTCCGGTTTGTTGTCATCGTTGGTACTCATATAACTTTTTTTTAAAGAAAATACACAATTTAATCTAACATTGGGGAATGCGTTGTAAATTAAAGCATAGACTTTTATTTTTTCCCACAAATCTTTATTAATATTCGATTTTTCCCAATTTTTTATTGATTTCTCTCAAATGTTCTGGACTTTCACCAAACAGATCTAAATTGCCTGGCGAAGCGGGCGGAGTTTAAGCTAGTAACAATAATAATAATGTGGATGGCGCTATAGACCAGCAACTGCTATCTCACGAAGGGCGGCGACCTACTGTTTTATGACGACTCCGAAAGGCGAAATTTTGGTAAGCCAGGTTTGAAGACAGGTGTATATCCCCTTTGCGAATCTCGAAATATGTGGAGCCCTTAGCTATAAAAGTTGCTCGTGTCGGGCATTGAACCGCCAAGCACTAATGTAGTACTTGACTACACCAATGATAATTAAGTGAAAAGTTGTACAACGAACGAACCACACCCTTAATGCTTACGACCAAACAATCTTCCCAAGTGGAGGTTAACACCGAGAGAACAAACACACGTCCTAAGGAGACTATAATTCGTCTATGACCTCTATAATCGCCACACAGACAGATGAGTCATGAAACATTAAGTTATTTAAAATGTTACTAAAAATGACTAGCCATGCTGAAGATACTAAGGAATAATGTCATGTGTATGTCCATAGCTCAGAGCATACTTGACGACTCCCAGATGGAACTCCAGATCACACTGGAACGGTTTGAATCGTGTGTTCTTACTAGTACTAGTGATGGGAGGAGTGTTGCTGAGCATTCTTGTCGAATTGATTAAGCTTGGAAGATCTGTAATCAAGAAGGCCGAGCTTGGAATCAAAGCAAATTTAGCCCACGCATGGTCATCAAATTTGGGTAAGTTAGCCCAGTTAGTTAGCATGGTCATCAAATTTGGGTAATGACCGATAGAATGAGACCGCGAATACAAGCTGCAGAAATGTGCTGTTGTCGGAGTTACTCGCCGTGATAGGCATGAATCGCGACTTCCGAGACAAACCTTCAATGCGATGCCATCGGGTGTGCGACTGCTTGGCAGACCCAGAATGAGGGGCTGGGTAGTCCCACAAAATTCTTGGTATCGCATGAGCATTGATTCTGATGATTTAGAGTAGATGGCGGACGATGCACTGAAAATAATGATGAACATCATGATATTCATCTGAATGCACTATAGGGAGAAATTCGCAAAGTTGGGCTCTTTGGTTTTCTCTTCAGAAAATACCGCTGCGGTTACTGAAAGTGGTGAAGAAGAGTCCAATTTATCGATTTCACGGCAAACACAGCATTTGAACTCCTCTTGGGGCACTTTACGGCATATTTTTCATCTAGATTTGACTCACTCAAAAAATTAAGCCGGAAGGCCACGAAATGCATACGTCGATTGGGTGCTTCAACATCAGCATTTCGACGCACCTGAGCAGACTGAATGCGCACTATCCGGAGACTCTTTGGGCTCTGAAAGCGAATATTCGGAATCGTGTCCCGCAAGACATCCATTTGAATGGATCAACTTTCACGCATAAATGCAAGTTCCCAGCAATACACAGAAGCGAACATTTCATCGAATTCTATATCACTAATGTATCACATTTAAATTTACACTCTGCACCACAAAGTGGATGAAACCGTTTATGAGGAGGAAAGAAGTCTGTTTGAAGTGGAGGTGATATCCCCTTCCTTGGGCAGAAGTATCATATTGCAGATGAGTGCAAGTTCGATAAAAGAAGAAAAAAATAAACACTTCCGCCTACACAAAAATCCGTACTATCTTTGCCTTTGACAAGCGAACAATTAAACGTTGTGTGGGAGTGTCCAAGCAGCGGTGGTCAAGATATGAAAAGACCAAACATTCCTTTGTTCGGCCAAGGATCTTAAAAATGAATGGAAAGCAAAAAAACGGCAATAATCAGGGAACAAAGACAAAGAAGGGACGGAAGAAAAAGGATAAAATCAAAAAATAAAGTGACATCATCGCCACCAGTCCAGAAAAGAATTGCGCCTAGTGGACCCACATCTGGTCAGTCTGCTTAACGATGAAAGTAAAAAGAACATTTGGACAATGAATTCTGCGTGTTTCCAGATGCAAACAACATCATAATTGCCTTCGTGGTACTTCCGCAATGCCATGACGGCGATACCAGCCCCCACATTATCCAAACCATTCCGTCCGCCCCCGAGTGCTCCATTACCAAGTGAAGCGTTAAACCCAAATCCTAAGTGACATCCTGACGCACTTAAATCAATTAAAAAAGAAAATAAAATACTAAACCACCAATCCCTGAACGCAAGACAGTCTCAAGAAATATCGCCCCCACAGCAATGAAACCGACACTTGTCTTGCGGCAATGAAAAAGTATCTTTTGAATCTACACGAGCATAGTCGGGTAAGAAAAACCGAATCCAAATCCGACCAAGGATGAAAAGGAAAAAAAAACAACAAACAGGCATCCACGAAAAGAGCAGGAAATTGAGGAGGAAAACGTGTGCGGGTACCATGGCGGTGTGTAATAAAAAAATTTGGGAAATGAAAAGGAAGCTCCACCACCACCCTACAGCCGAAGCGGCGCCATATTTTAAAGCTCCACACCGCCACGTAATGGATGAATGACAAAAATTATGCAATACCTTCGCCGAGAGTAAGATGTGTGCACACATAAATTAGGCACGCGTGTGTGGGGAAGGCCTACAAACATGGCAATTGTTCGGTTAAATTATACATCTTCCTGAAAGACTTTATCCGGCCGGATGTCGGGGAATTTAAGAAACGTCTCTTTGTCGGCTGTTCACCTTGATTGCTAAGGGAAATTTGACGGAGATACTCTTCGCAATCATACCTTGAATTTATGTTTATATTTTTTGGTTGGTTTTCGTTTGCGTTTGCGAATGAGAATTTGTGGTGTTATCTTGGCCCTACAAGTCTGGGGAATTATATCGCAGTGCTGCGGTTATTTAGTGGAGACCCTCAAATGGTTCATCCACGTGGCACGTTTAAGCGCTCCCAGTGCTTGCAAAGTGGATCAGCGACAGGCGGGATTATGTATTGCATCACACAGCCACTCGCTGAGCACTGAAGCAAAAAATGCTTTGCCCGTATTTGTGGCTGGAGGGAAAGGAATGGAATCACGTTTGCAAGAACGCTGTCCTTTTCCGATGTGTGTTTTTTGGGCGGGCTAGCTTTTTCAACACAGTCTTAGTTTTGTTTGTTAACACTCAGGAGAAACAGAAAATAGCAACTAAAATTCTTGTTTCTGGTGAAAAAAGAGTCTTCTGTGCACACATCGATGGACAACTGCAGCGATTTTCAAGCCGAAGTGTCTGCCATACATGAAGCCGCACTCGCGTTGAGAGACCACAAAGTAACCTACAAATCTACAACCAATTTTTTTCTGATAGCCAAGCGGCAATAAATCCCGTAGCATAAGACATTCTGACATCGAAGCTGCTTAGGCTGTGCAGACAGAGCATCATTGAGGTATACTTGGTAACACGGTGATCCTGTGCTGGGTATCGGAGTGAACTGGTATCCATGGGATCGGAGCTGGGACAATCTGTGGCAATCTCGTATGCATATCCGCTCTATAAGAAAGACGAGACTCTGGATGGCTTGGTGTGGCTATTGTAACAACAGCAAGGCTCTATAGCCGACGCTGGGGAAGATGAGGTCATTGTCTTTGTTCACTTTTAGTCGCAACGAAGTGTGCACTTCTAACCGGGCACTGTAGCAAACATGGGACTAGCATCTACAGCAAGTGCTGTTGTTCATAAGCTTGACAAGCCCTTCTAGGTAGAAGTAATTCGAAAGAGGTGAAGACTTATGTTATGAAAGTAGCTCGAATCGGGGATTGAACCTAGACATCCCACCGTGGGAATCGATACATCTAGTACCATTACGCCACGACATAGAGTCGACTGTCTCATAATTTAAGCTGTCACTGATGAAGTTTTATCTTATGTCCTGAGTGACGAATCAATTCTTGCCCAGCAACATATTTTGGTCTGTCCTTATTCGCCTCAAGATAGGTTCAGCTTTTTTCCACGGTCCGTTGGAAACGCAGAAAGATATCAATGTCATAATCCCTTCCGTGTTCACAGCTGCCCGCAGCACTATATTGATTCAAGATATCCATCGACACCACATAAAAAAGTATGTTCACACAGCGCGGTGGACAAAATCTTATGCTGACATGAAGACATCCAATTCGTAGAAGAAAAACCGCGTAAAGAACTGCAGGACTTCCTCCAGAAAGACTCTAGTTCATAAGGTGTTCTTACTTCTAGATCAGGGTCAGATGAAGTGACTGCCGCGGCCACTTAGACCCGAGTCAGACTAAGATACTAAGGTATCCGTTGTTGTCGCTGTGACTGGAAGAAAGACTAGCTGCTCGTTGGTCTGCTGAAGCTTCACTAAAACAACTTTCACCTAAGACAACTTGGTTGTTCTTAAGAACCTCATAATAACACAGATCTTTACATTTGTTTGCCCGTCGCTACTGCAAAAGCTGAGAAGTTTTCGAGGTAATGAAGGATTATTTCCTTCTCTTCGCTGTTTGCACAACTTCAGCAACAAGGACGTGATTGCTTGTGAAACAGTGATCAGTTGATCAATTTAGCTCGAATCGAAAATTCGTTGCTTTTTAGTTTAGTGCAGGTCACCTTTGTTCTGATGTCCGGCAGCATTTTAGCAGAGTTCAAAGCCATTTTGGACATTTGAGTGTATATATTTCTGAGGATCGATTTCCTGCCAATTGGACAATGAGACAGTAGGCGAGAAGACTCTTGAGCAGTTTTTATTTCATCTTAAAAAAATACTCTGCTCTCTGCAGTGATTTGGCAGGCGGATGATCAGAGAAATTGCCCGCTCATTCTTAGAGCCGTCTAATGTCTAAGCAAAGCACCAAACAGTAGAATTCCAGACTGGGACTAGGCGCCTGGTGACTTGGTTTGAAGTCGTCTGTGGATACTTTGTTTCGAGACCTTTGTATGACCTTTACTTTGGACGCACTCCCTTGCCCGTAAGCCCATTGGTCCGTTCATTCTACCTATCATTAAGAGGTTTGTTCTTTGTACGGCTGTCCACCAGACAAGCATACGGTCTTTGTGCATTGGATTCACAATTTCAGAGCCTTTATCGGTTGGGTGCCCATGTGGGTCGAGGATTTACCGAAATGTGCGCTTACTATCCGCTTTAGTTAACTGCATAATATGACGCCCAAGCATGTGGTGGTGTATTTATGGAAGGCATTTCACAACATCTTGGTGAACAGCACAAGCTCCTAGGCACCCTACGCCAAATTAACATCTTAGGCCAAATGCCAGCCCACCTGAAATCCTTATGCGTCTCTCTATCAATCAGGGACATCTTGGTGCATCTCCATGTAATGGCCTCATTAAAATACTAATTAAATGCTATCGTGATTTATAGTTGAGTAGATTCACATGACACTAGTTCCGAAGCCATGCCATGCTCATCTCATCACACATTCAAACATGGCAACACGACACACATCCACACCCACACACGCACGATGGCGATGAAGGAGTTGCAATTATGATAGAGTACAGCAAGTTAATTAGTTTAAGTAAGTTAATCGATACCATACACAATTTATTCACTGAATGGATTGCTGGGAGTTATAGATAGTCAATGAGTGGGAGCAACGTTGGTGTGCGTGTGGGTGGACGTTGAATTGCCACTCCTTCGCCCGCCCCCACACCTTAACCATTCCACGTGAGCCCACTAAATTAGTTTAGTGTTCCAGATTGAGATAGAGTCCAGCAGTGACCATATGCACGCGATACAAAACTGAAAACTCATTCCTTCATCAAATGTTACGTATACGTCCGACTTCGACTCAGCACAGTGATTTAAACCGCAGCAACTTCATTCATTTAAAATTTAAAACAAATTGCCGTTGAAGTTTCCAATTAACTTCGAATTACAGACCTCGTAGCGTTCCCAATCCATTGCCTTGTTCATATCCAAGCCGCGGCGGACCACAGAATAATTCTGCGCACGAGTTTTCTTTCGCTGCCGGTTTCTTCACACTCAAGGCTTAAAAATGCATGCGATTGCAATAGCAAATAAGTTCTGTAAGCAATTGCGGTTTCTTGAGGCGATGGTTATTGCGGAAATCTATAGAAGTGGGCGAAATGGCCCAGTTTTGGGTCAGCGCTTTCTATGAAAAGTGCACATTGCTTCATGTGTTATTTTCCTTCTTTTTTTCTGTATTCATTTATGCTTCGTTTTGGAATGAAAAGAATCAGAGTAGCACTGCGCTATTCGTTATCCTTACATGGTCAATGTGGAAAACTTGAAGCAAACAGAGATTTTCAATTGGCAAGTGCTGCTTGAATAAAGATTCAAGTATGTACTTGCTTCAGGCGTGCCTTGTTTGTGGACGTAATTTATTGTGTGGACAGTTTGTTAGGCTCTTGGGGTATTACTTGCAAATGTCAGCAAGGTGGGTTTATAGAGTGAGGTGGGGAATCACAATGTTTCTTGTAGACAGTTAATCAAGATGGAACTGGAGATAGAGAAGTATTTATTTCCACGGGAAGCGAATATGATTGAAAAAGCTTGAAGGAAAAGAAAAAAGTTTTGAGTTCGACGTCTCTCAGGCATTTGACAAAGTGTGACACGATGGCTTGATATACAAGCGAATACGACTTCTTTCCTAGTTACACAATTATGTAGGATCCTACACCAAATGAACAGGCAATTTTCGTTCACGGAAAGTAATTTTCCGAAACTGCCACCGGAGTCCGGCAAGGGAACGTTCTTGGTCCTGCATTAGTTTTGTTGTATACTAGAGACATTTCTTAAACTGAAGACATGTTTGTCAGATTGCGGATGATACGAATATTTCTGCTATGAAAGACTAAGTCCGAGATAAATTTATGCCTAGACTCTAAGCCACCCACTGGCAAGGATACCCTTTGAGCATTGTCAATGACTCGAACGAGATAGAGCTCTGATTTATGACAGTTGGTAATTTCGAGTGGGATTTGACACACTTATTTTCTAGGCAACGCCCGACACTGCTCAGTCTGATTAGTAACTGAAAATCTGCAAAGAGCTCTAAGGTGTCTTGTCCTGCCCTTCAGACACTTATTGACGACACCGTTTTGGACGAGCAGATTATTAAAAAAAAACTCGGCGACTGGTCAAAATAGTCTTAATGATACCAACAAAGGTGTTTACCTTCAGAGCAACAGAGCAATATTGGCTAAAGTGTGGAAACTATACACAGTCTGTCACTTTAACCTAACCTCCTTCCTGATGATTCCGACATCTTCTAATGGGGATACTTGACGGAAGAGGTAAACGCCAGCAACCAAGATTTGAAAATAAATTGATAGTCTTCTTAAGAGATTGGAGTCAGTGATGGCGGATGGAGTGGCCTGGAGATCTTTCGTGCGGCCGCTTTAGTGGATCATGCGGGTCTCTGAAGAAGATGATGATGAATAATGTCCAGAAGCATCCGTTTGACCACAATTTCATAAATATTTGGTGATGATATGTACCACGTAAAGGCTGACCAGGTGACCAGGTTATTGTCTCAGAAGCTCACGCAATCCGCAAGCGTTCGACCAGGCATCCATGCATTCACAAATATTGACGGTTTAGTGCGGTTTACGGCATGGCGGTATCATCGGACCTTATTTCTTTCGAAATGGGTCAGGAGACATCGTTACCGTCCCCATGTTGATGGACTTTCTTTGGCCAGAGCTTGAGAACATCGATATAACCGAGCTCTGGTTCCAACAAGACGGCGCGCAAAAAGGCAAATTTGGCAACTGGGTCATTTTGCGGCTATCGTCCATCCATTGGCCACCACTACTCGACTCTTTCATGGCACTTTACGTTATGTGTCTAGCCTACACTAAAAAGCCAACCTTCAAACCTCCCTTCAGTAGATCTATCTTGGTCGCGATGTCGTTGCCTTCACGGCATAGGTTGAGGAAAAAAAAAACAAGCCAACCAAAACAAAAAAAAAGCGCGAAACACACTTGTAACACGATCTCTATTTTGTAAGTTTTTACGTAGGTTTTCTTAAGCTATCCATTTTGTAAAATAGCAAGCCTTCTGCTAGGCACACGCAGCCTGGAATGAACGTTTGGTTTGATGTGTGCGATGTCAAATCCGGACCACACATTAATTGACCATCAACTCACCACTTTGACACCTCCTGATTATTTCCTTTCCGGAGATACGTTCAAATAAAACATTGTAAGCCTCGATATTCGTGGCTGTGAGGATAGACTGCCATAAATACTTTAAGATCTGATCTTGTCTCTCGAAATTCATCAAACCTGGCCATGGTTGCAGAATGTGTTCTCTCTGGTGAATACAAATGTGTGGTTTAAAGAGATTTGTTAGTACTGTCTTAATGCACTGGAAATTGCACCGAATTGAGTACAATTGGTCATCAAAAACTTGTATCAACATTTAAGTCCATTGTAACGCTGTCTTATTAATGCAAGATCCGAAAAATAAAGCGGAGGATTGAGTGAGGCGTTGTTTAAACCATAATTGTACAAACTCGCAGCTTCAAGGCCCACAAATATTCTCTGTACTGTAAACAATTCTTCAGAACTTCTCCCACTCATGTGCGTGTACTTCCAAGGTTAAGAAGCAAAATTAACCGAAAATATACACACACACATCCACACATGATGTATGAACACCATTCAAATTATAAGATAAATATTTTCTTCAAATATTTACTTGCCTCTTTGCCAGAACTCAAGGATTCGCAGTGCCTGAAACGAAAACAAATACCCACACTCGCTTCGAGAGTATCACGTTATTGTTATGGCCTTCATCGCTGTAGTAGAGAGTGAACGCATAGCTTTATTTGTATTTACTTGAGAGGTAATAATCTTATTGTGACGCTTCAATTTCGCTCTGTAAGCAGACTGCGGCAAAGGATACACATTTCCAAAAGTCAAGCATCAGAAGAGATGATTTGCACTTACTTCGAAAGTAATTCTATTTGCATCGGAATACGATGTCGATTCAGAATGTGGCGTGTGATGATAAAGCTATATATATTTTTTTTGGATTTCATCATCGCTGTATAGATGGCTGGGGTGTTGTGTGCGTTCCACCATTTTGAATGAGTCTTTCTCCTTTGGATTTATGTTTGCTAGATAATATCTCTAAATAGAGATAGAATGGTATCCAATCTACTGTATCGTCAACTACGTGTTCTCTAAATATGGCAAATCGGTCTATCATCTTGGTAGAGTAGATCTATTTAACCGGTCGATTCACTGAAAGACCAAAAATGGCGGCCATAAGATTATATTCGAGATCCCGAGAGGTTGCCAATGATGATAAATCTCACCGTGGACCTGGCTAGAGCATGCAATAAGAATTGTGCTGTTTTCTGTGCGAGTACCCTTAATTCCTATACACGACTTAGTTCTTAAATGACAACGACTTACAGGGTGACCAAATAAGAGCGATTTGATTCTGGGTTTATTTTGAAGCTACATTCGTACCATTATGTATAGAGCAGCACATCACTCAAGTGGCCACCTCGGCATAGCTGGCAGTGCTTCAAGCGGTCGGTCCAATTTAGTCACGCTTTTGACGGCCCTAATATTGGCCTCTGGCTCAAACTGATTAGCTTTTTTGAGCAGATTATAGTCGAGTCGTGTATTTCGAGTCACTGACAATGCTCAAAGAGTTTCCTGTCTAGAAAAGACTCCTCAAACTTCGCTAGCTGACCACGGAATGCGAAGAATGTCTGTCTGAATATTGACGTTTGGATGACCAATTTACAGACAACATTTACTTCAGGGATAAGGCCGATTTTTCACTCGGTAGATACTCGTGTGCAAACAGACTATATTGTCGCATGTTTCCACAGTAAAAAACCGACAAGTAACTTCCCACTGGAAAGACCATTGGATCCACACAAAAAGTCACTGCATGGTGAGCACTTTGGTCTGCTGGAGTCGTTGTCATTGGTCCAATAACCAAACGTTGACCGTATGTGTTCGCCTCAAATCGAATACGTAGATGTCGAATATAAGTGGCTTCATCAATACGGTACCACATCTCTCACAACCGATTTCAGTATGACGTCATGGAAAATGTCTGGGACGAGTTATTCTGCAGTTTGATGATGTGAACAGGTCACCACAATCGTGTGATTTGTCGCCGTTGGGTTTGTTTTTGTGGGACTTGTATTTACGTGCTTTCAAAACAAATTTTCGCCAAGTTATGTTCCAGCATGTGTCGAAAAGTCATAGAAAGTTGCCCTGCAAGAATGATGTTCTGCATCTAATCCCATGGCAGACATTTGACTGATGTCACATTTCATGTGTAATGACAATATCCAAACAATAAATGGAATTACAAAATTTTATTCACGCCTTAATCAAATTTTAGTTTCTGAACCACAAAAGGGATGACCCTGTATTGCAGACTTCCGAACGAACTTAACGCACGCCTATGACATTATCTTCGTGCAGACAATTTGAATAATCAACATCAGAGCAGATGCTTTGCGTTTCATTTTTATCATAAGTTTGTTATTTTTCATCCGTTTTCGCATAAAATTGAATTTGTTTCTTTTGCAGATTCAGCGAATTTACGGAGAGCCCTCTGGCTTTCCGTCAACAGCGCACATTCCCGATTCTCTCAAATCCCGTCGGCTTCCGTGCGGATGCCAAGAATTTCAATTACAACTACTTAAAGTGAATTCCGGAAATAAATTCGTTTCATAAATCATCTTTAACTTTCACACAAATCCTCGAGGCTAAATCATCATCATCGCACACACTCCCATCGACTAAGCAGAATTTTCCCAGGAAAATTCGACACAAAAAAAAATATGAAGTGAAGACTAAACTAAACACTCCCCACTGTACGCGGGACAATGGCTCTAAAGCCCTGTGCCATTTCAATGACAAAACTGAGCTAACTTAGTGCCATCCCCTTCAGATCGCCTTAACATTTCATAAGTAGAAGTATCTCGAAATTCATCTGTCCCCTCTCGACGCACTCGACGGGAGCAAATACCACTCAGAAGCTTAAGTGCCGAAAATATATCCATTTCGTTTTAGAATTCCAGGTAATAACCGGTAATTGGACAAAGGGGCGTGTTCGAGAGAGACAGCCATCCAAGTGGCCGACATAATGCCATTTAATTTGAAGGTAAATACACCCCTCATAATACCCCGCCGTAACTGCTTGACGTGAAGCCCGCTAGCAGATTGCAGCCGCACTCCGGCGACGGGCTCAGAATGTGCTGCGGGTACCTGAATTAAAATCAATTATTCATTTTATTCAAATGAATTTTTCCCAAAACAGAAAAACCCAGCTTTTTCTCTTATCGACCTCTCGCCATGCCCTGCCACCTTCAACGCCCAGCCACCCACTTAAGAGACGAGCATGTGAACTTGGCAGGATAGCCCTTTGAGGTGGACTCCTTCCCGGGTTATCGTTTGAGACTAAGAAATAATCAATGGACGATATTGAATTTGTAGGTCGATTCTCTGCCTTCATCTCAGAGCACACTAACGGAGCCACAAACAAGGCCAACACAACCGGCCACAGACACCACTCGAGTCACTTACTGGCGCCGCAACGGAACATGGAGTCTGAAACACAAACGAAGTGCAGTCCCCTTCATTGAAAGGTTTTGCCCAACTGAATAAAATGGACTGCGTAATGCACAGGAAGCGTGTTTTAACTTAAGCAGCCCCTTGTGTTTTCGGTCCCATGGTCCGTTATGAAAAATCAATGCCTTGAGGGGGGACGGAATATGAAACGAGTGGACAAAGTCTGGACGATGGTTTCACATAATATTCTCCGTGGAGGCTAGCATTTTGTGCTAAAGATGGAAAATGGACATGCAAGCGACGTAAGTTAGTGGATATTTCCCAAGTACCATGCACCAGTGTGTGTGTGTGTGTGTGTGCGAAGATGAACAATTGTTTATTCATTATGGGTTCAGCTGGAAGCCTGTATATAGAGGAAACATTTTTGTTCGAATGCGACAGAAATTAAATTTGTTGTGAACTTAGACTGGGGACATGCTTTCAGTTTGAGAGAGAGAACTGTACACGATCCAAAGGTAGAATGGAAGCAGTGTTTACAGACTCAAGCTGTAGAAGGGATTGGGTGGAGTCTTTTCTTTCCTTTCACCTGCCGGATTATTGGAGAACATCTGCTTGTTTAATTTAGACCGAGAAGCAAGCTAAAAGTTATTGAAAAAAGGCTCTAGATAGGTAACAAGTGGAACGACAGTTCATGTCTCACCACGATGATAGAACAGTGCGTTAATCGGAAATGCTAAGGATGTGAAGATAGTCCACGTAACAGACCGATTCTTAGCGATTCCGCCAGACTGCCTGTATTTGTACAATATGTTAACATTTCGAATCGTTTGATGGATCAGAGTGATTTTGAAAAATAGGCACTTGAAAGATTAGGCAGCTACACTTTCAATAATTCCTATTGACTTGAGAACCATTGCGAACTAACTGATAGGTAAGCATGCCAAAAGAATTGGTTTCATTGCATGTTGGAGCTGCATACGAGGTGGTGGAGGTAGAAAATGTGCTATCTATCATATATTTCTGCGTCAGCTGTCCCTTCCACTAGTATACTGGAGGCAATACATCCCTCTTATGGACAACAAACCACAGAATGCAATTTACGGATGTTCGGATCGAAGTGGTGACTACAACCGAAAGTGACCCACTAGATCCACGCCTATATAGTAAGACCAAACTTACTGAACAGGCGGTGGTACGATGGTAAGCCCTAGAAAAACCAGATAAACTCAGGCACAACTTGAAAGACTCCAACTCCTTGTGTGCATTGGAATAACTGAAGCCTTAAAATCAACATCAACAGCGTCACTCAAAATGATCTTAAACCTACTTCCCATCAAAAGTAGGACAGCCTCGCGAAAAAGGCATCGGAGCTGGGAGAATCTCTAATTCATCGGCTTCATAAGGAAAAACTAGTGACGAGAGACGAAGCCTTAAATAGAGCTCGAGCTCGATGCATTGGTCTGACTATTTGGTCATTGGTCGCAAGGATATATGTACACTGGTAATGTGTCTGAACATATCTCATTACGACTTTAGCTGCTAAGACGAGGAAGAAACAGAATTTATCCATCGTCTGCTCAGGGAATGCCGAGGCCTAGCAAAGAATAGGAGGCAGTTCCAAGGAAAGCAGTTCTTGCTAGAGTAGGAGGACTTAAGCGATGTTGAACTTAATAATCTGCTCTGATTCATTTGTGAATCTAGGTGGTTTAAGGGCTAAAGAAGGTCTCGCGGCGGTAAACCATATCAAACAAGGGTACAATGGACGCAAAGTACTATTGTGCTACCGTGGGTGGAAGTCCAACAATCAGTCTACTTGAATTAAAATTACTTCTGACGCTGTCATTACATACTTCACCTAAGTTGTAGGAAGAACAGGCCCCGAAAGATAAGTTTTTGATGTTCTTGAGCCCAAACAAAGTCTCTTAAATTGGTATGATGTCTGCCCGAATGGAGCTTCGATGGTTCGGTAGGTGAAGAGCTATCTTTATCGGTGTCTAAACCGATTCCTTTTTTCCTCATCTGTCTTCGTTCCATCTAAGAGAATTCGGGGAGAACCACCCAGCGTCAGAAGACCGGGTTTTTAATAAGGCATGCAAAGTCGGGGCAACTAAAATGTATGTGTTAGATGATCGGTGTCCCTAAATTCCTGAAGAAAATTAAAGTGACCCGACGGGGCTTATTCCACAAAAGGAAGTGCTCGCATTATTGCACATCTCAGTGACGATGTCCCAACGATTTGACAAGAGCGTTCAAGGAAAACATTCTCATTTCCCTAGGCAATTCAAGGCGATATCAAAAGACCATTATCATATATATAGCAACATTTTTTCGCACATAATCTCTCATCGGTTTCACTGAGAGTTTAAACCAACAAAATGAAAGAGGTTTGAAAGGGAGAATGTTATATTCCTTCGTCATGGAAGCATTAGCCCGTACTTTTTCAAAGTTTTCAATAAATTCGAACTATTTTCAAAACACACAACTGAACTGACACGTGGTTCTACATAAAAAGACTGCCCGCCGCGGCGCTACATGACACTTAGCACGCGAATCTCTAAATCAGATCGTGCGATTTTAGGTCTCTAGACTTCTTTTTTATGAGGATACATAAAATAACTCATCTTTACCTTAGCCTTAGAAGAAAACATTTAATTATTTACTTTGAAGATACATTACATGTGTTTTTGGTGGGCTCTCTATGGACCAGTTAAAACGTATTCGTAGGCACAAGACGTGATCATTAACGAGTGACTGGTAGACATTGATTTATCAACTCCAGTGAGTGTTTTTCTATATTTCTTCTAACAATCAAAACCAAACACTTAAACCCAAAAATCTCCAGTTACAATAACGTGGTTTTCATTTTCTTAACCAAATAATAGGCGAGTGTGTATGACTTTCTGACTGAGGAGTAAGGACTTGTTCTGTTTTCATAGTCAGGCGCAATTATTTTTAAACTCATGCCCTTGAAAGCAGAAGTGACAACGAAGCCACCAAAAAAAGGAGATATCCCTTTTGTCTCCTTTCATTCGCCTCAGATTTATGCCCAACAATCTGTCACACATAAAATTTAAAGCCATGTTATGAGTGCCCATTATTTCTAAGCCAGTACGGTTAATTATTATTTGTTGCATTTGTTCTTCTCCACTCGCATCATCCTTTCGCGAAATCCAAAGTAAACACATTGTCGAGGTTCATATACTGTTTTTGTTGTCCTTAAAAATAATCTCCGTAATAACACTCGCAGCAAATTATACATATTTATGAATCCTGTGACAGTAGCAAGAGCTATGGCGGATAAAGGGATACCACCAGCCGGAGACTTAATGAGACTCGTAATTATTATTACGCCGCACTCTATATATTAATTCTGCTTTGTGGCAAGTAGATGGCTTCTAATTCATAACTAATAAATCTCCACAATGGTATATAGGGCACCGCACCAACTGTCCCACAGTCCATGGACTCTTAATGCTATCAGGCCATTGCCGGGCTAATTTATGTTATTAAGTCATTAGAGGTCGCTTTTTCACTTCGAGAATGTGTGCATTAGGAGAAATGGATTAGATTATACTTCTTTTCTTTCAACTCCACTATCGCCACGGCTTATACGGCTTAATGGTCCGAGTCAAATGTATGTCCTCCCACCCAAGTGGAGCGCGAACATCAAAAGTACTAGGAGGGCCACGAAAAAAACCAACGAACGAAGGAATAGAAATTAGATCAGCGACATATCCATAGATGAAATGACTTGATTCGGAACCACTATATCCTCTGTCTATATAGTGGGCTGGGGTGTGTGGGTGTCATTCACAGGCGTTATCCCTCAAAATTTTCGATAGCAAGAGCCAAAACCCATTGCGAAAGAATACACGCTCCCCACACAAACATGTACTACACACAAGTGCGATTACATAATGCCATGAGAACCATGAGAACATCTCTGGTAAGTGGCACTGGCAAATCCTCATAGAAAATGAGCACATCCTTCCGTCGACTCCATCGCATCGTCGTCCTGGATTCGTCATTCTCTCCGTACAATCGTTCTTCATATCCGTCCTCGTTGTGTGCTGGGTACTACGTGTGTGCGGGTGTGTGTTCATTTTTTCGAATTTGGCTGGGTGCCAAGCAGTCCCGAAAAAACTCCACAATGAAAATGTAGAGCACAGAGAATATAAGAAACACGCGGAACTGGTGCCAAGGGGACGATGATAGGTACTCGGCAATGAAGGATGCTCGCCTAAGAGCAAAGAGCAATAAAAACTATCAGGATATCGATCGTCGTCGTTCGCTCGCCGAGTATTGTCTCCATTGGAAAACAGAAAAGGAAAAGAACACCAAAATTTACATTATCCCGTCTCCCACACTCTCCATGGCCGTGTGATGGAAAACCACCCATCACGTCAGAGCCCCTCGAATGGAGCCACCCAGGACCCAAGTTTAAGTGCGACGAAATGGATAACTTTCCAATACAGGATGGCCTAGTAAGACCCACCACCCCGCCATTCTGTATCAGAAAAAAATGTGCCGGATGTGGGTGGAAAAAAATTCCATCTGAGGGGATTGTTTCCGGTCTCCGGGAGACGAGTATAGTTGTGTGCGAATTTGTTTCTAGCTTTCCCTGGTGAACTGCACTAGAACTTTGCATTTCTTTTTTGTCTTGTGCGCCTGGTGTGGAAGTTAAGAGATAAATTTTGTACAAACAGTGCCTTGAATCGATTTTCTCCTTCCACATCCACCTGCACACACACTGCAGCACGTGATCAGTTGTGTCGGATTGCATTTGCAGTTGGCTGGGCCACAGTACCACCGGGTTATTGACACTGTTTCTGGTGCCAATGCTGGCACAGGATAAAAATTACTATCGAAATGGAGATTTAATGTGGTATGCATCGCGTTCTAACAGAATACCAGATGAATAATTAAATGGAAAAAGGATTTGTTTGCTGTCGGTGTTGCTTTGACTGTCGGCGGGGATGTACAACTACAATCGTATCGACAACGGGAATGAATTATTATTTTGCCCGCCATGATGTTGGTATAGAGAGGAGGGAGCAATGTTGCTCTAGGGAAAACTCTTCAAATAGAAAATTTGATTTTATTACCCTGCTTAGGCGGAGTCTATCACGCTTTGATGAGAGTTCTTGGAAGGAACTTTCTTCGAGTGCTTAAAAGTCTTTCAATGTTCTCCTTCTTAAAACATGAACATAAGTTTTGGTTCTGCGAATAATTGAAGCGAATGAATGGCTACATTTGGGAAAGTATCTTTCGGTCTGATTTTCAAATTGATTTGTGAAGTGAGGATGCTATTAGGGGCACGAAGACAAGGACAAGAGATAAATAAAAAATATAAGTGAGTGGTAACAATGAATGCAGTCGATACAACATTTTAATTTTACATCGATTCAGCATCTTTACCAGGATATTTGACAAAAAAAAGGGGGACCAAACAATAAATATACTGTGGATGTACACATCGATTATCAGACCCAGTTTGACTCATCGCAGCTAAGACTGATGGCATGCATGCCTGTAAACAACCAACTTAAAGACAATAATTAGGATACAGAAACTTGCATGACGAATCGCACTACTCCAATGGCCGGCAATCCTAAACCTATTATCACTTGTCTTCCAGATGTGGATGACTCTTTGAGAGAGCGCCATAGGGATAAGCCAAACCAGTGGTTGGCTCCCATGTTCCACTGGACCTGCAAGTATATTAGATATACCAAAAATTGACCAAGTCGAAGGCTACTAAGCTTCTATGTTCTTTGACTTCCCTATAAAAGTTATTGCTCAGTCCCAGATCTTTCGTGGGTCGCCAGCTTGAGAAGTATGTATGTTATTTCCTAACAATATGGAACACAAATTAACCCATCAACATTGAAGATGGTAAAAGGAACAGACGCAGGCATTTGCTCTGAATTGTTGAACATGGACTGCTTCATCAGAATCCCTGACTATGGCCATGTTTCCCAAGCGGAGGTACTGGCAGCCAAGGAAGAGACCAGAATGATGTCATCATTGACAGTCAAGCGGTTATTAAAGCAATGTCGCCAATAGAACTCATATCAAAGTTGATGGCAAGCTGCTGTGAAGAGCCTAAGGTTCTTAGCACGCAGCACTTGATTACTCTATGGTGGGACCTAGGTCACTGCTAGCCGGCAATGAAGCAGCAGATAAAATTGCGTCAGTGCTCGTTAATATGACGGTTACAAGCTCACGAATGAAGGATTATGTGGACAGTTCCCTATCTTAATCATAGATTGAGGTACAGAGAATGGAGCTTAACAGAATTCCGGCCAGTCCTGGGATGTTATGGTATACTACTGGTACCAGAGGCTATAGTCTGGTGCCACGGGAGATCAGGAAAGCCAATGAGACCCGCCTAAATTTCAGACTGATCGCTTGAGGTTGACCCCCAAGTGGGAGTGTCGTGGTGGCTTTTCTTAGCATGCGTTGGCGTAAGCCTCTGCAGTTAGGCCAAGTTCTTACAGTACCCATCCCTTGCGATTAAACCTTGAACTGAGTTAAGTTTGTGTTAAACGAGATTATACTGCCGTTTAAACCTCAGTTCTGCGCCATTTTGCTTCTCTCTCTCTCTCTGCTTCTTTTTCATGCTTTTGTATTTTATTCTCTCTGAGATCTGATGTTCCCTAATGCGATTGATTCCTTGTATTGAAATCATTTGGAATGGAAACCCATACCGCTGCTTTTTAATTCTTTGGTTGAAGACAAAAGTTCAAAAGGGATGCACAAAAAGCGTTTTAAAACTAAAAAGCATCGAAAGCCCTTATAAAGGGTGGTTAATGTTGAATGTGAACCACACATAAACGTCAAGTTTTTTTCTGCATTTCATTTGACATTTCTCAATTTCAGATTAACTCAATTTGAACCATGGAAAGATACACAATCGAGCAACGCGTTAAAGTTATTCAGGCTTATTATGAAAATGGGCGTTCAAATCAAAATGCATATCGTACACTTCGTGATTTTTTCGGTAAATTTAATCGTCCCAATGTGCGTACAATCGGAAAAATCGTGCAAAAATTTTAGCAAACCGGGTCTGTAGGAGATATGAAAACACCAGTGCATGCTCGTACAGCTCGTACTGCAAAAAATATTGCTGCTTTTTCGCGATAGTGTGGCTGAAGAGCCGTCTAACTCAACTCGTCGTCGTGCCCAACAATTGCACCTCTCACGCTCGTCGTTGATGAACATTATGCATAAAGGCTTGCATTTACACGCTTACAAGGTGCAATTGACTCAAGACCTAAAGCCTCTTGACCATTTCAAGCATCGTCAATGGTCAGAATGGTGGCAAGAAATGGCAACAGTGGATGATCAATTTTCGAAGAAAATCATCTTAAGTGATGAGGCACATTTTCACCTCAGTGGATTAGTCAATAAGCAGAATTGCCGCATTTGGGCGAAAGATAATCCAAGACTGTTTGTCGATAAAACAAGGCACCGACAAAGAGTGACTGTTTGGTGCGGTTTATGGGCTGGCGGCATCATCCGGCCGTATTTCTTACAAAATGAGGCCGGTCTGGCAGTTACTGTGAATGGTGTTCGCTATCGTGAAATGATAACGACCTTTTTATGGCCCGAATTGGAAGATATGAATATGGACGATATGTGGTTTCTACAGGACGGTGCCACTTGCCACACAGCTAACGAAACAATGGCTCTTTTGCGCAACAAATTCAATGGCCGTGTTATCTCACGTGGTGGCGATATCAATTGGCCGCCAAGATCATGTGATTTGACACCGTTGGATTTTTTTCTTTGGGGTTATTTGAAAGAAAAGATGTACGTCGATAAGCCAGCAACAATTCAAGAGCTTAAGGATGAGATAATTCGGCACATTAACATCATAGAACCTCAATTATGCTTCAGCGTCATCGAAAATTTGGACCATCGGATGGAGGTGTGCCGCCGAGGTCGCGGCTGCCATTTGGCCAATATTTTATTCCATACATAATTGAACCATACCAATATTATCATAATAAAAAGAAACGACAGTAATTTCCTAAATAATTTGTGTTTTATTCAAAATCAGCATCGGCCCTTAAAATGTAACCATCCTTTAAATTGTAACCAATGCACACACCTAGTGGAAAGTATTGCCAAACTTTTATCGATCGAACTGAAGTTCAGATTTCACTGTGAAACCGGACGAAAATTGAAAATGAAACCAAAAACTTCAACTCGGTTTAAGGAGGCATACCACAAAGCCCCCTTGACCGTTGGTTGGTACACACTTATCAGCCATCATTCCAAAATCAGTTCATTAAACATTCTGACTACAATATAAAGCAGCGCCTCAGACTCCTTAAGATGAAACAGATGCAAAAGTGTAATAACTCTACCTTTCCAAATCAGGCGGTTAAACCATTTACTACACAAGATTGTGTTATGTCCGCCATTCGGCTTCTGTCACCCTTTATGGCAGTAATTGAAATGTCAGTTAACCGCTTCACAATTCCATCATACACCGCCTCACCATCCGGCTCATTGTCAGTTCAGTTAAGACCATGTCACGGCCATAATGCGTCCTGTATGTGTGTCAGTTAACAAAAGGATTTCATAATTTTTAATCTTATTCAACCTGTTCGCCGAAGATAAAGTCGAAGCAAATCACTTGTAATAGGAAAACATTTGCTAAACCTTAATGACCAATTCGTTGTGACGCCTGACGACGGGCGACAGGGCCTGCACTCACACTGGTGCTCTTTAACGACACTGAATTATGTCTTTTCATCAGAATAACTTTTCGGCATACCACACCTTCGAGCTCGTAAAGAGTCACGCCAACGATAAGAAATTATTTATTAAGACAATATTTTGGTCGGTGACTGTTTGGAAATTTGTGTGCGGACATTTTTGTTCCTTTTTTTTTCTTCTTCTTCTTCTTATTCTCTTTGTCCTGTCGAGTCAAGGCAGGTCGGTGAAATTGATGATTAAAATCAAAATGGGATTGCTAACTACCTTTTCATAAATATTTTAGCGAACAATTTCTAACTCTGGATGGATGGGGGATGCACGGATGGTTCGATGTAGAGAAGGTTTGTGTGGTCGAACCGGGAATAGCTTTCAACTGGATAGCGGTTGACGGATGTTGATTGTTCTGGTGTCTGAACGAAATCACTTTAGATTGAGATATTTTAATGATATTAGGTGACAATTGGCGGCGGGCATGTCCGCTGAATGTGGAAATGGTTATTGTCGTCATCATATTTAGTTGTGGGAACGACAGAGGTGTTTATTTGGAATTTCTGTTTAATGGGGTTCTTCAATTTGGAAAAAAAACTTATTGTATTGGCGTCGTGTTTGGAAGGAGAATCCTACTTTTGACGTCTAATTGTTTAACTACATACATGAGTAATTCTACAAGAACGCCCCAAGCGTATTATAATCATTGTTTATTTAATGTTCGCACTCGTGGTCAGTAATTATGTGGGAACATTAGATACAAAATATCTGCTAACTTAATGCCCAACATTGCTAGAATGTGGACTGCTCTTCCCTCTAAGGCTTTCATTTAACAACTCGTACACGAATAGAGACACCAAGAGCCAACATGAGTTGCAGAGAAACTTGTTGTGAATAGACTTTAGTCAATTAATTATTTTCAAGTTCATTTGACGAAGAACGACGACACAAGGTTTTTCAGGCAATTTCAGTAAACAGTGATCTGCTAACTTGAACTTATGAAATTTTTTTTACAAACACAGGCCATGGATGTTTTGTGGACGTGGTACTAGTACCTATCCAAGGTTCAGTAATTCGTCAAGAGTGTGAAGTTGGAACAAGAGGAACACGACACTATGGCTATCACTATACTATGCAACAATGTAGCAGCGGTAGAAGGAATGTGGAGGGAGGTGAAACCCTTAAACACGCTTAGCATATCTCACCATATTTCCCTTGTCGCTGCAATGTTATTGCGGAGTGTTGAGATGACCTAAGACAGAACGAGCGGAATGCAAATAAAAATATACGCAAGACATCGGCTATTAGTGACGAGACATCGACAGGGAAAAGAGTATGTAATGACGGTGGCACAAGAGGGACTGTTTTTGAAGTAAAAACGACGTCGGAGACAGTCCTACCAACTAATTTACTGGGTATTTAATGAATTTGCACTTCAGTTTGTGTGAAAGCATTTAAAGTCAGAAAGACAAAAACTTATTTCCGTGCGAATTCCAAGAGTATCGTCTCTTCACTCGCTCGGAGAACATCAACAAGCTTTTATCATCAATTAGCGCAATTAAATACGGAGACGTACACAGGACACTATCCACCGATGACACCATCGGGAATATCATAAGAAAGCCAAAAACGCTTAATCAAAGCCTTTCACATAATCCGCCAAAAGAAGAAGATTTCCCAGCATCAGGCACGTCCCTTGGGTGGAACCCAAAGCTGAATGAAGCTCAATCATTATAGCGTCTTCTTCGTGAGCACTATAGCCCTAGTTTGTGTGTGATATTCTTTTCGCAAAAGTGGAAGGACAGTAGTGAAATTTGAGAAGCCGGTGGTGTAAAATTAACTCTCTATACACCATCAGTGACGTGACAGAGTTCTTTGAAATCAAGGTAGTGTCCCTGATCGAAACATAGATCGGACCAGCAGGACACCAACCCACTCGCCCACACCACTTCCTCAGAATTACTAGGTAACTCACAGATTGTACGTTAAAGGGTTTCAAAATATTAATCATCGCTCTTCAATTCATTAAATTTTCTGCAACCCCCGCGCCACTGATCCCCATTAATGCTCACTTCACCATGGCATTGTCTAAGGAACAAAATCAGGATGTCAATGAAAAGTTATTTCATCGTCATTGTCGTGTCCTTAATTACAGCTCATTGTGAAAACTTAGTGTGGAGCAGTTGGAGTTGAACGACTGCCTGCCCTGGACCAATCCACTCGTCGGTTGTATGCATTAATACCAATTTAGTCATCACAAGGACCTTCCACAAAACAAAAAAAAACCTTTTTTTTTCTCCTAATTAAATGAGAACTAATGACCAATTGGGGAATAATTCCAATTACTCCATGGATATACTCACACCACGCATTCTCCACTCCTCCACCCCTCTCCACCCACAACACATTGGCATTGTCACAGGAAACCGGACCATTTGCTGACTGAAAGGGACCATCAACGACCGACGACGAAGATGAAAAACATATGAGACATTCCTAAGCTCCACTCGGACTCATCCCCTTCTATTTAGTAATCTCATTTTGGTAGATTCATCTAATATCGCCAGAGTTTACATTGGCTCAAATGACACAACCGAAAGGACGAAAAAACGGTCACACAACACACAAAGAGACCAAACCGACGCCAGCGCCTAAGCAAACATGTACACATCGATGTGTATTCTAGAAAAGAAACCCAACCAACATGACTTAATGTCCTAGAAAAGGATGCGCAGATAAATGCGATGTTTTTGCCAAAAAACACCCCGGCCCGCTGAACTTTCGCAAAACAAAAAGGGACGAATTTGTTTGTTTAAACGTAAATCATGTGACTTTAAGAAAATTTGTCAGGCACAGAACAGACGAGAGGGACGAGGACATTTAAAAACAAAATTATTCCGAAATAAGGACAACGAGTAAATTGTTTTAATTTGTTATCTCGAACATGGTTGACAGCAATGGAGTGTCCCTTTGAAGCGGTGCTGTCCCCTTCATATCTCGGGAATAGATGGAGTTTTCAATTACTCCGGCCGGGTCGGGGGGGAAAAATGACTTTGAAGAGGGCCTAGTTCTGATGACATTGAAAGTGTGGCGCAAATGGTAACATAAATTGAGGGCATTTTTCTTTAAATTTCGGCCTCTTCTGATCGAAAAGGACTGCTGGGTTTCAAATTACTTTTGCCGATATCGCCAATCAATGGCAATCGAAAACCATTTTTTGTGATCACACAGGACTAGCGAATGGACTTGAGCCGTTAGTAGCACTGTAGACTTTTTCGTTAATTTTAGAACTGGCCTGATTGATGTGTTGCATGTACAGGCCACGAGGGTGTTGTTGGACTGATTTTTCGTTAAAACTTGCAGAAAATTTAAAAACAATTACAAATACAGCTCAGATTAGTGCTTCATTCAGGGCGATAAGCTCTGGGCTCGGTGAAACCATGATCTGCAGAACGGTTAAGAGGTTTTCTCCCCTCCTCTGTGGAACCAAAGAGTGAACGAATTTCTGATATCCCTTAGTTTGGTTGGGTGCAAGGCCATTCCCAACAAGAATGATGTTGCTAAGTCGGCCTCTGGGAAGTACATATCCACGATCAGGGATATTTTGCAGTCTGCCCTTTTTGAAATAGAAAAACAGACTAAAGTTGTTAATCCCATCTAAAGACCCATCATCTCCGTGCCCACCGCGTTTGAATCCCAGAGCTAAATTCATGGGCTCTACCCATTGATTCTACATTATGCTGGAAGCCCAACCTCCGTAAAAAGGTAATAGGAAGTCAATAGTTTCTACAGCCTAGCAGGGTCCATTGTTTATTGAGCAAAGTCAGACCAACTCTACTGTAAGAAGTTGCGCCATGCTGGACTGTTCTTGATAAGGACAAACCACTCTAGCAGGTGCAACGGATAAAGAACATCAACATCCCCAGCATTGCATGTACTCATAAGCTTTCCGCCGAAAGATGGGCGAATGCGTGCAGGATTCTCTTGGCTGAAGTACAATGCGATCAAGTCTCTGGATGCAGTCATACTTAACTCGAAGACTTCCCTCAATCACCGCCTTAACAAGATTGGCGAGTGGTGACAGTGTGGTAGGAAATTCCGATGCTTATGAAGTCTCTACAAAGGACACTGATTTCGTACTCATTCCGGATGGAGAACTGCGATACATGCCAATCGCTACTGCAAAATATCAACAGAAGCTTGATCACTGGGCACTAAGCAATTGGAACTCACGCCGCAAGATTGGGCCTGTCCTGCACCAACTTTAGCAGAAGAGGAGGCGGAGAAAACTAATGGACACCTTCCCTGTAACTGCAGTGCCACTCAATGAGAGGAAGTTAACCAAAATATTTTCGCCATCTCCATCTCTTTATCAGAAGAACCAACTTGTTTGGGGAGTAGGATCAACTAGATCCCAGATGGTAACACAATGGGCCTATACTGGCTTAAATGTACCTGCCTACCTGTTTATTGCTGGCAGTCAGCCACTTTCACCTAACCCAACCCAATGACGTCGCTAGAAAAGAGACAGCTTGAAAATCAAAAAATCGGCGGTATATTTCATTGTTAAGTCGAAAAAATAGTAACGGTCTAACAGTGAATGATGAAGTAACGAAGTATATGATGCCCTAAGGAAAGGACACAAAACATGAAATAATTAGGCAGAGCATCACAATGAGCTACTATAACTTCGATGTAGTTAAGGACTTCGTCTAACTCGGCTTCGCCATTAAGTAATGCTGTTCTCTCGAAGAAGGACCAAGCTGAATTTCTATAAGACACTGATCATCTCAGTCCTGCTGTACGGCGCGGAGGCATGCACAAACTCAAAAGAGGAGGAAGAAGTCATTGGTCTCTTCGAAAGAATAGGTCTTCAACTACGAACTACAGCAACAAGAGCCTATCCAGGCGTTTACAGGGGGGTATCGTTTAAGCTGGCTGGGCCATGTAGAGCTTATAGACAAGTCAACTCCGGCCCGAAGACTCTACGACTCCGAACCTGTAAGACAACGGCGCAGAGGAAATCCGTGTCTCAGTTGGTCTAATTGGAGGCAATTAGTCAGATACAGTTGGAAAAGCTTGTTGGTTGATACTCAGGGCCACCCGGTAACTCCAAATAAAGAGAAAGAAGAGTGGACCCAAGCGGCTACCATGAGGTACACCAGATGGTACAAGTATTCTTTCAGATACGTGGTAATTTTTCAACTAATTTCATTCGATTTTGTAAATTAGAACTCTATTAGATTCGATTGATAAGGAGGCTTATCACTGATAAGTTTGGTAAAGTGACCGCCTGTTTAGAGTAGTTCGGTGAGTAGACTCCTTCACTTCCCGACTCGAGCTACTTTAATAATTCACGGATTCAAATACCTCGCATTACTGAATATATGTGTGCAAACTTTGCCGTTTGCTGTTGGGGAACAGCAACATGAGCAACACTAGCGGTTGCTGTAGAAACTAGGCCCAAGCCCACCTCAGATACAACAAGTACGGTCTAAAAGAAAATTGAAGCAGTAATTTAGTCAACACACGCCTGACCTTAGCGTCAATGTTGTCAGTTGTCACTCGAACAATAGAAATTTTTAAATCCATCACCTCATTACATCGTTGTTTTGCTATACGAAAGGGCTTAATTTAGAACGCATTCAGACAATAATTACACCGCATCTATATTCAATTTACGCCAGTTAATCCGTCAGAGGTGTATCCCTGCAGGCACATAAATCCAAATTGAAAATCATGCTCCCCGGGCTAGATTTACAACCGATAACATGATAATTATGTGGAACGTACATCAACGGATTAAATTACCACCCCAAAGGTCGTGTTTATTAAAACACTGGGGATAATAGATTGTCGTTCAAATAGCAACCAAAGTAATGCAAAACAATGTTATCCGCAGCTCCATATTCCCACACACATGCACGCATCCTGGTGGGAGTCATTGAAGCCTCAAAAATGCGACAAATAAATAAATGAACACGGAACAGAGGCACTAACCAGAAAAAAAGAAAAACCGAAAACAGACAACACGTAAAACGTCTGCCATAAGGGGCAATATAATTCCCATTTCATAGATGCTCCTAGACCCAAAAACCACTACCACGCCCCTCACATAAATTCACAACAAAATGCGAAATGCGAAATGCGAAAACATGGGACACGTGAACTCACCCAAATTTATGTAACTCGGCAGGGTTAACCAACCCCTACCCATACACCCGGTAACACACCGTCATCTGCATTGCCAGTGGGACCGGCTGCTTAAGGGGTGGAGATGCTAATATCCCGAATATCGGTCAGTGCCCAGCGCCCGTGTGAATGGGAGTCCATGTATGGTTACGAAAAACGAGAGAGGCAAAATTATAGAAAAACAGCCATCATAACCGCTCCAAAAAGAGAGAGGGCTGTGCGGATGTGTGTACTTCCCTTGCGGATGGGGTGCAAGTGGATGCGACGAAATTTATTGCAGCATAAATTATCATGAAAAGGAATTTCTGCATTTAGATTATCAATTCGAGAGGATGACAGACGCCACCGGACCGAATTTCATTCTTCTTCTTTTTTTTTCCTCCCCATTTGGCAGGATCTGTGCACGAGTGTGTGGGCATGGATATCCTCTATGGTGTGTAGAGTGCAAGGACATCATTGTCTGATGGGTGGGGGGGAGAGGGGTGCATAGAGTGTCCCCGCTCTCGCATGATGGTGAACAACAATTTTAAGTGGAAGCAATGTCTGCAAATTATCTGCGCTACTGTGAGTGGATAGATTGGGCCGGCTCGGGGTGGCTTGTGGTAGTGGTTGAGTGTGCATTGTTCGAAATTGGAAAATTGCCAACATTTAGAGCGAATTCAGCAGAATAAATGAAATGAAATGTATCGCACCAGGCAATGGGCATTTAAAAAAATGCTCCATTCTTTTCTCGACGTAAGTTCTTTAATTCCCCAGTCGTTGTGAGCTTTTGTGTTACCTGTGAACAGTGCGCACGAAAGTCCTTGGACGACGGAGGCCGGAATTAAGTGTTTTTAAAGAAAATGAGGGACTTTGTTGGCAAGACGTTCAGCTGTCTGTACAATTTTTTTGATCATATTTCGCTTCAAATGGAGTGCATCTTATCTGTAGGAAATCGCCGGCCGGAAATTGAAAAGGAACATTCTATGCAAACACGGTAAGCAAACAAACAGTTGTGCTGAAGAGATACTCCGTCAGACTCCAAGTGGATGTTGTTCATCTTCTGCAGAAAACAGTCAGAAGCGGAAGGGTCTGTCGCACTCGACTAGATTTTCTTCAAGGTTGTCTTCACAGAGATTCCCCGTCAGTTTATTTTGCAGAGTTGCAAGTCTAGGAATATTTTAATGAAAAGTTCATGGAAATATTGAAGAGTCATGATAATATTTGTGATTCCAGTAATCTGCCGAATCGAGCACTCGTATTCGTTGTGTATGAAGCTGAACAAAGGAAGCTTAGCGTAGGAAGTCCATAGACATCCTATCAATACTGTGACTGTACTGTTGAAATCCGTGGAAAAATTCACCAGATGGGAACCTGAATTCGAATTAATTTTTAATGAGTCATTAGGTTTAGATTAATGGGTAGTTTTTTATTATCGTGGAGACTTGCAACCGAACAACGTTCACAATCCTTGAATTTTAGTATCAAAATTGCTCTGCTCTGTGAAACATGTCTTTTGGCACTTCAACTCGTCATAATCGACCTACTGAGCAAATAATTCACTACTTAGCTACCCAATTTCGGACCAATTACAATTTACAAGTCATAGAATATCAAGCTACATGTATGCCAATCTACGCGCCTTGGTGTCGTGGTTCATGGTCCGACCGTGAGAACAAATTCACCGCCAACAGACGAAAGAACAAAGTTACCGCCCGCTACCAAATAGAATCTGGTGGTATGCTGCGGCTCCACGGCTCACCGTTACATGCCACAGAGCAGACGTATCGATGGACCAATTAAAAAATAAGTTGCGTGATCCCTCACTTTGGACCGGTAGTCGTTCGATTAAACAAGATTAGCAAAGCTAGCCGATAGCCCAGCTTCAATTACAACCTTGGACCACAACATTACACGTGTTTTAAGGGGGAAGCCATCCACTGTGCCCGAAAATGTGACTCAAAATTGGACTCTTCTCATTGAACACAGAAATGTGTTCAACATTTGCATGAAGAGCCTTGCGACAAGACAAGGCAGGAGCTATAAAAAACTGCCATCAGACTATTCTGAGGAAAAATTATTACATTTTCAATTCTGATATAGAGACAAATTGAAATGATCAGCACTGAAAATCACATGTCATATATCTAACTCTTTTCTTTCCAAATTTTATCATTGTATTCAAATTTTTGTGGAGCACTATTGTGTTCATCATAAACGAATGCGGAATGTGGGGCAGCAACTAACGTTAAGAGCTATTCATATGAGTCGCGAACTGCGACCGCGAACTTTCTGAAATAACCATTTTCCAGCAAATATAAACAAAAGTGTATACTTCTTTGTACGGAAACAGGTGATCATTGAATTATTGAGTTTTTTATCGACAAAAATCTCTGCAAGACATAGTTTAACTATCCTAATTAACTATTTTAAATTGTTTCTCTGCGAATCAATCATTCGATTTGCGAACTGTCGAGCTGAGAACGCAATACACAAAGAGCCAAACTCAATCCTTAATGACCAAGACTAAATTCGTCAGCTTTCACAAATTCTACCCGTAGTTCTCTGTGAAACGATTCTAACATGTGTATCATTAGTATGGCCTGCTCTTGAAAAAAAAAATAATATAAAAGGGTACAAAGAACAGCATGCATTGGCACCACAGGTGCTCTGCGGTAGACACCAACAGACGCCCTGACCTTAATCCTACGCCTACTACCCCCCGATGTACACATCAAAAACACTTCAGCACACAGTGCCATCAGGCTCAGAAAGTCTGGGTGCTGGAAATCTAAACCCTATGGTCACAGCAGCATCCTAGACCTCTTTCCTACTGACCTCGTACAACACTCCACGGACTATATGGTCCCTATAGTTAAATTATCAAACGGCTTTGAGACTCAAATCCCCGAAAGAGCGGAATGGGAGGGCGGGCAGGTGTGCAAGGATTTTAACTGGGATAATCTGACGGCTCCAAGATGTGTGTGTCCATGATGTGTTCTCCGAATTCCTCAACATCTCAAAAGCCTACAGACTGCAAAATTATTCCAGTGTTTTCCAAGCGGAGCTTTTCGCTATCCGGGAAGCCTGTCGTCTGGCCAAAATACAAACACATATCCTGGCAGGACAAAAGGTGAACAGCCAAGCTGCCATCAAAGCTATTGCCTCCAATACCACACACACCAAACTTGTTGAAAATTGCCGGGCCGAGCTGGCAACATTGGAAGGCCAACTTAATATATCCCCCATCTGTGCTCCTGGTCATAGCTACATCCCAGGACATGAGAAGGCTGATGAGCTGGCTAGGCAAGGTTCTGCCCTTCTAAGCTCGCTTGCAGCAGTCAGGGCAAATATCTCCAAGCACTTCCTTTATATGGCTAACCACAGATGGGCCAGGCTAGCAAACTGTGCTACGTCAAGAAAAATTTGCCCTGCGTATAATCGATCCAGAACAATCTATCTCCGACGGCGTAACCGACATGATATCGCAAGACTGGTGGCGGTTTGTACAGGGAACTGGCCGATAGGAAATCATGCCGAAAAATTAGGTATCCCACACAACTCACACTGTCGCAGCTGCAACAACACCGATGAGAGAGAGACCTTACCACACTTCCTTTGTAGCTGCCCGGCACTTGCAAGAGCCAGGCAGCGACACTTGGTAGACCCTTCTTTCACTCAGTTGATGAAATTTCTACAAAGGATATTTGGGAACTAATGTCCTTCATAATATCCTCAGTTGGTTTTAGTGAAATCTCAACTATACTCATCAATCATATTATCAGAGCGGTGGCATTAAAACGGCATACAGTGCTATTTAGGTTCTCTATGAACCACCACTTCTACCTACCTACCTCTGCGAATGACAAAACTCCATACGAATGAAGTGTCACTGTTTGCGAAATTCACAATTCGTAGTGAGCTCATAAGAATTGACCCTTAAAAGTCAAGTTGGAACGTTGGTCTTTTTTTACGAAACGAATTATCACTGAACACTGGTGAGGGATTATATGGATTGATGCAATATCATTCGTACAATGCGATCCTTGTCTAATAATAAGGAATTACTTCAAAACGCATAGAAGGCATCGCAAAAACAAGGGTCACCAAGAGAATTGAGAATTTGGAGCAATATTCAAAAAACTAATCTACCCATTCGCACCATATTGGCTGTCAAATAACTGAAGTGCATTCGCTTGAAAATTATCCATTGTGCCGCCATGTAAATCGCCTTAGGCTGGCGGAACACCAATTGCGGTGTCCTATGGTCGGAAGGAAACTGATGTAATTGTAGAAGTGGTAGTCTCCGGTGGCAGATGGCTGATGCAGAGAAGGTATACATGTGTTTTTGGTTTTCTACTCATCAAGACAGAAGACGTTGCTGAAAACATCAAGTCTCCTCTTTTCGATCTCGCATTAGTCAGGGTTCCGTAAAAACATCCACTTTTTGCGATTTACGAGTAGCTTAGCTCAAGTCATTCAGGAGGTTTTGTGTATTATGACAATACGGTATTAGCAGAATTCAGTCCAACTCCATCATTTTTTCTCTAACAATTTCACAAACAAATCAGGAATACCATTCTCTTGGTGTTAGGATGAATTGAAATAAGCTTGCACAAACATTAAGCAATGAACTCATCATTATTCAAATAAATATAGTGTTGTCGACTTCTACGCACTTAGACCAACCTGGATTCGATTCTTGGACATTTTTTTCACGGCCACACCTCTTTGGAGTCACTGACATTGCTCAAAGAGTATAACTGTCTAGAAAAAGCTTCTCAAAGTTGGCCGTTCGGAGTCGGCATAAAACTGTAGGTCCCTTCCACTAGTGATAGAACAATAGCACGCACAACACGAGTGGTTGCTGAGAAGCTAGGCCCTGGCCCTCTACGGGCTATATTATTATTATATAATTATCTGTTAACTTAGCAGGCCGACAAGAGTAGTATCAGCTTCTCGTTTTAGTTAATTTCGAAAGTTATTTGTGGTGCCACTTTCCGTAGCTATTTTCTGTTCAAGGGCAGTGTAGGTAGTGCCGATGTTTTTCACACTTGGCTAGTTCTTCCACTTTACAGCTTGCCAGGGATGTCTACTCTTTTGAGATTAATTTTAGAGATGAACGACAGCTTGATGCTGCTATAAAAATTGAAGGGACTAGTTTTATGGCCTTTATGGCCTGATTTTATGTAAAAGTGCTTATATAAAATTAGTGGAATTGAACAAGGTGCAGTGGAAAGAATTTTCAAATCGGAAATTCGATCGGAATCCTGATTCACCATCTCATATCACTTGTAACATGATATTGAATGGTACTTGGATGGGAAGTTCCATTCCAACCTTGCTCCAGAAGATTTGAACTGAATGAATATTTTCTTCAGTTTCTGCGCTGTTAAAGCGGGTGACTGCCAACACAACGTATACATACAACACCTACACTCCCTAAGTCTTTAACTAACTAACTTCTTGTTCGCTATATTTTCGCATTTGCTTACATTATCCATACAAAGGACCATTCTCTAAGTCGAACTACCTAACACGAATGGCTTTTGATATCCCGTGAGAATTCCACTGTATATACATATTTATCATATATACAAATATAAAAATGAATCCCTGTTTCCCTTAGTCGTGCCATAACTGGAGAACACGATTTCATTCGTATTTTTTAAGGTTCCACAGAAAATTGGATAATTTCGGAAAACTTAACGACTACTGTTCACTTGACAGTTTCGTTTAACCAGTTTTCATTTTGTTCAGTGATTTTTTTTAAACTGCAAACACACCTTAACTTAAAGGTATTGGTAAGTGGTATACATGATTATACAGAAAAACAAAAGGATTCTAATTTGTATCCCCAGTTGAAATTTGTTTCATCAAAATGACACCAATTAGACCTAGCAACTTAGGTCGCAGAACTATCCGTGCCCCAAGACAAGGGTATATTCGAACAGTTGAACGGAAACGATGGAATCGAAATAAATAAATCAACGAAATAAATTTTCAAATTCAAAATAAGATAGGTGGCGAATTGAATCAAGACGATGTTTTCAACTATTCTACGGAATTTTAAATTCGCTGCTATTGCCCAGCTTACCAATCTGCAATTAAAAGTTGGATCGTTAATCTTTATGTTGCAGATCATAAACGAAATGCATTTTTGTGAAGGCACCCGGCTTGCATCGTCGAAGGGACAATTCTGAAAGGGAAGTTCAAAGGCGAAGTCATTTTGATTCCATGTATCCCTGTGATTTCGAACGACTTTGATCGGTTACAATTTCCAGTGCAGCTTGCATTTGCAATGTCGATACACATAATCGAAAGGGCAGTCGTTAAGTGTTTGATGCATTTGATTAAAATGCATTACAACAATCGTCGGTCGTAATGAAGAAAGTTTCTTGTCAAGGCAATCTTGTATAGAAGCTGGCGTGTTTTTTTTATTAAACTAAGCAAACATATATCCAATGGGAAATATCTTCGGATTCAATCATTCGTGCTTTCGTAAGACAAATTATATAACATAGGAAAGTGGTGAATATATACAAGAGCCACAAGCTTTATCCTATTGTCTAATATAAGAGCAAAGAACTCGCGGACAAGCGAGTGTCTCAAAGGAATCAAGTACCACATTCGACATATGCAACTGCACAAGTATCATACAACGAATATAGTGGATAACGTTAAATTGCGATATTGTACAATTGCTCTCGAACACTGTTGTTAACGACCATTTTAAATTAGTATACGCCAGGTTGTGCCCTACTTACAAGTAAAAATGTGGACTTTTCTGGGTACAGAGTAGAAATGATGATGCAGGTACCTTACTTTGGAACAGAACACTCGTAAAGTAAAGGTTCTTAAGTGGGAATGTTTCAATGTGAAACGAAGTTGTTGTGTAACGATTACCTCTGCCTGCAGCTGGTAGAGTGACAAGATGTGTGTTAAATTGAAGAAATGACAAAGGTTTGGAGTGAATGAAAGCTTACGAAGGAATGTTCGACACAAGATTGAGCTTGTTACCGGAATCGATATTTTATCGAGAATTTTGAAATGAACACTACTCATCGAGAGTCGTCAAACTCACAGAGATTCACACAACTTTCTGAGAAAATTCGGATAATACTATAAGTGGAACAAAACGAATGGTGCTACAGTTGATTTAACACACATGTATGATCTTTCTGAGAAAATTCGAATGATACTTTATGGAGAAGAACAGGAATGCGGCTAAAGCTTCCAGGTTCATCGACATTAACTAAACATGTTGTGACGAGGAGAAGGCACCCAAATATTTATGTCGACCCCGAATGGGTAAGCTGGAGAAGCCTTTTTTAGACAGTCGCTGCACATTGTCAGTGACTCGACAGAAGTGTAGTCGGTTTTCATGGTGTCCGAAATAGTAGAGGATTAGGATGCGTCACCCACTATGCCACGGTGGCCATGGTGATAGTATTTAAGTAAACAAAATCACCTTTCAGTCACAACTAGCCCTCATCGAAAAAAGGCTAAGAACCTTTGCGACAAGCTAACTGGTACGATGTTAAAGTCATGATTAAGTTTCACTTAATCAATTACCTTATGACGGCAACGACTTATAAATGGCATAATTATATACCTCCAACAAATCAGGACAATCGCCCCCCCTGAGACGGGATTAATAGTCCGACGATGACTAAGCACACGTAACATTTCATGATTTCATCAAATCATCAGCAAATACCCAACCCTGGCCGTAAGTCTAACTGAAGTAGAAAATCAACTCCAATCCCCCAGTTGAAGTCAGTTGTAAAAATCCAATCAAATCATCTGCAAACAAAGAACAAATGACTTTGCCAATGACAGTGGGAACATAGCCAGTCATCGACGTCATCAATCATCTTTAGCTCGCCACATAAATCAATTACGCTCATGCACCGACCGCAAGCAGATAGTTGCTTAGCACAGCAGAAATGAATGTCTACACTTGGTCTACAGTGCAGAGCCCACCCTTCTTCTGGAGAATTGGAAAATTGCCAATATCATGCAATAAATTCATTGAGTTGAGGGTGACCAAGAAAAATATCACGTATACGTCCGAGTGAACGATATCAAAATGCTAAGCTGAAACAAAACTACAGACATACCTGTGACTTTTGAACTAGACTTTCGATGGGTTTCGGATTACTTTGTTCAGTTTGTGATACACTAGCTGTTTGGAGAGTATTTGAGGGCAGAGGAATTATGTATGTTCTTGTGAGTCTGTTTTAATGTGTCTTTGCCTGAAAATGGTTCATTTCAAAGGGACAGTAAGCAAAATCAATTTATTAACGTTATTTTTGTCTATCACATGAAATGAAATAAAAGTTCATATAACAATAGGAACATGAATGGGCAAAAAAAAACCACCCTCAATGTGTTGCAAGTCAGCGAAAGACTTACAGAAAAAATAGGAAAAAATAGCAAGACCAAAAGCAAGCCGAAACAAGAAACTATTACGTACATTAGTGTGCCGTTGACACGAACAGCCCGAAGAGAGACATCGCCTCGGGGTCATGTTCGCCGTCGTCGACGACGATAAGGATTCAAATGGAAGAGAAAAATCATTTGAACACACATAACAAAAAGAGGAAAATAATAAGTTAATCTTATGTAAGGATTGTGAGTGGCTCGGGGGAAGGGCGAGAGATAATGAAGTCGACCGACAGATGACGAGGAGGTGTGCCAAATTTTTTTTTTGTTTGCTTTTTTTGTGTGCCGCATGTCGCCCAAGTCGATGTCTCATTTCTCGACCGTAAGGCCTGCCATCGTTTATGGGTGCGTGTCAAGCATTTAATAAAGATTCTATCAGCTAATGTCGGGCATAGTGTGGACAGCCACGCACTTACACAACCGGTCGGAACGTTATCAGAATCTATATGCACTTCACTACTGTACGTAATAGCAAATGAAATAAAAAAAAAACTATGTCTATGTACAAAACAACTATATACGAGGAATTGTTAGAAAGATTGAATAGAGCTATTGTAGTTTGGTGGAAACATGTATGTAGCAATATATAGGTACTAACTGGATGCTAAGGACTTAACCTCCTTCTCAGCGTGTAGGCAAGGTTTTTGTACTGTATTGTGTCGTCGTAAGGCATTGAGTAAGCAGTAATCGGATTTGCTTGTCGTTAGTGATCTACATTTCAATTTGAACATTCACACACTGGTGTTGATGTCTTGCAGTTGAGAGTCTGACTTCAGATTAATTTTGTTTTTCGGTTATTTTACTTTTTATCGCACACAATACAACAAAAACAAAAACAGCACACGCACACACACACACACACTCACACACAGAACAGAATAGAATATAATAGAACAACAACAAGAAAGAACAACGTCCAATAAAATCTAAGCAAATTCAAAACGAAAACGAAAATAAAAAAAAGCAAGAAAAAAAAAAAAAAACAGAAAATCAAAACGAACAACAGAAACTAAACATAAGATAGGAAATAGGAACTAACCAAGTTAATATCTGTAGTCTGGTATGTGAAAAGAAGGTTGTATTTATTAAGTTCGTATATCTTTTTTTTTGCTTTTCTTCTTCAATTTCCTTTTTTTTTAATTTAAATAGTATAGATGTGTAGAGGAAAGAAAAATAACAAGTAGTAGCAGTAGCAGCACAGTTAAGCGCACTACCAACCGAAGAAAAATTGAAGGATCACTGGTATTTCACTCTTTTACAGGGCACAACTGCTCCTATACTAATCACATTGGAAAAATCACACAACCCCTATACACTCTGGTGGCGGTTCGGTCTTCTTCGTACACTTTGGAGGGTTGATGTTTTCATTTGATTTTGTTGGTTTCTTTCAGTTGTTCTCTTCATTTTACGTATTTTGTGTGAGTGTCTTTTGCCGTTTTAGGGTGTATTTGTTGGTACTCCTGATTGTGCTGTGTTCATCCATCTCTATGTCAGCGAGTGAGAAAGAGCGCATCGCCGAGAGAGAGAAGCTGAGCTTTTTTCTCCTACTCCAGTGTGCTCCTCTTTGTCTAATCACCCCTACATCGGATGAATCCCACCCCTGCGAAATCCATGTACTTGGCGGAGGAGAAATCGTAGCACATAAGCAAAGCAGCAGTGCCTACGTATGGCTATACAGAGTTTGACATTTAGCGCTATGTGTGCATGAATGCGCGGCGCATGTGTTTGGCGAGAACACAACTTGGACTTGGACTTGGTTGCATATCATTTGTGTTTACAATAAGCCAGCAGAGCTTTCGGTTGGGAAACCCTTTTTCCGATGTGCCGGACAGAGTTCATGTGCCCACTGCAACCCACTTCTCTCAGGACTAACACCGACTGACAGATTTTACATAATTTAATTTTCCGATTTTAGTTCGTTTTTTTTCCCTCTCATTTTCTGTTGTTGAGCACCTCCTTTGGCTGCCAAATTAAATGGATATTTTCATTTTGAATGTGACCATGATGTGCTCCTACACTCGATTGGAGTGTGTGCGGGGAGCGTCCATTATTTCCAATTTGAAACTTGGTCAGTTGTCGGGCGGAAATCAGTTTCAGTTGCAGGATGCAAGTAATTGGGTCTCGAATGACATTGTCACGGATATCTTGAAATTACTTGTGCAAAGTTGGACGGAGATGAAGTTTGGGTTTTTGTGTCTCTGAGATCTGGTGGCTTGCATGTTGGCTGACCGGGACCACACGGGCTTTAAGGAATTATTTTCCAATTTGCGTCTCAAGGGCTTGGGCAACCATTTTGTGATATGCAATTGACTTTTGTTGAGATATCATTTCTTTAAAGTATTGAATTAACTGATCAATTGTTAGTTGGCCTCAATGACCGTTGTTGAGTCACTCTTATTTAACATCGAAGGAAAACACATATGTATTTAAGTATTTATGTCGTATGTGACAAATGTAGGACTTAGTTAGATTAATTTTGTTTCTTAAAGGGGTATTTCATCAAGAGCCCTTATCTTTAAATGTAAATAAAGCAAGGTGTGTGTGTGAGACATCATCAATATTTTTTATTCGTTTGAAAGACCTATCGATGCCACAATGTATGCAATAGAATATCGTTCAAATGTCTGACATTATTCTATGGGTGGGCGCACCCGAGATGTCCATCACCTCTTCCATGACTCTGGCGCATAAATCAAGTTGAATTTTGACCGATGACATGGGTTATTTTGGCTTTGAAGGCCGCTGTGGTTATCTGCATAGACCCTCGACGTTAGAAAACCCCACAAACAAAAGTCTAGCGGGGTCAAATCGTACGATGTCGGTGGCCAGTTCACAACACCTCCACGTGAAATGACCATTCCCTCGAATCGTCTTGTACACCTGTAGTGATGGGTCTACCATCTACCTACAGCTCTCGCCATTGACGGTAGTTGCCTGGCCAACGTCGTTGTTAAAGAAATTTGGACCGATGTGATTTCTTCGGAATTCATTAGGTGCTCTTGGATCGCATCGATTATTTGTTCTGTTGACGTACCCATTGATCCACATATGGACCACATGTCGGCCGCAAAATGCGCGAAACTTTGCCCGAATGGGACACCCACCATGATCATTTCCATCCATGGTGATTTGGCAAAGCAGACTGAATAAATGACATCTAATTTGACAGATTGAGTTTCAACAATATGGCCGCTAACAACTGTCAAAGTTCGGAAGTCCCTCAATCACACAAGTTCGTAAATCACACAAAGATTGAAGGATTGAGATGGCTGTGTTATAATGGGTGGGTCTGTGCGTCTGTGCGACGATCCCTTCGTACTTGAACCGAGTATAAGCTTCTCATATTGGCCGTTCAGAGTCAGCAAAAGACTGATGTTATATCCACTGTTCGGATGCTGCGATGAAGGTTAACGTGGACAAATCAGAGATTATGCTCATTTCCAGAACGCCTGTTTGCCTTTGAAGCAAGTGGAGAAGTTGGTATATCTCGGGGTTTTTTCTCACGAGTGATATTAGGAGTAGTGTGCTGAGCTTTCTTGTAGGATTAGCGAAGCTGCTTCAATTTTGGGGTTAAAAACACGGCAGTACTCGATGAACGGAAAGGGCTATGATTCGATGGTGTGGCCACGTGGCACGAATGTCCTCAGCATCACGACTGCCGAGGCTTGCCTTGAATGCGATTCAATCAGATTGGCGACCGCTTGGGAGACCCACGACAAGGTGGTTGGCCCAAGTCCAAAAACTCGGCTGGTTGCCCTTAGGCACTCCTGATGAGTTAGAATCGAGTGGCCTGGAGATCTCTTGGAGATCTTAATTCATCTCGAGGAAACAAACTTAGGAACGTTATATTCATACCTTTTGTTTGCATTCTTCGTGACTGGGAAGTTATCGCTGAGATTTTGACACCTATTACGCAGAAGTGAAACTTGGTAATTTCGTCATATACGACTCCCACTAAACGAGCACAGAGGATAGGCGGTGTCTATGTTGAACTCTCGAAATGAGTTCAGGCGCATATCAGTCCTTTCCTCATGGCGAGCCTCTAGTCATGCCTAATGCACACACACCACTGTGAAAAGAAAAAGGCAAAAACTGGAGGGTGTCGCTTTAAATGAAACCAATAAAGTGACTGAATCGAGACATCGAACCAAGCAATCTCGAGAACAAGCTAAGATAACCATCAATGGTCAGTTGCAGTCGAAAGGGCTTACACATCATAGTGGGCACTTTATCGGGAAAGTCGATACAACTGATAGCTTATATGGATGACATGGGTTTGATTTGTCGAACACTGAGAAACTGAGGAGAATAGAATGGGTTTTGCCGTGAATGGGGAAGACGAACGCGTAGACAACTATCCGGGCAAAAAAGAGTCTTCGATTTCGAGCGCAGCTGAGGACACCCGTATCTACGATAACCCACCAAGGTAGAGAATAACCTAAAGAGTAAACCTTTGGTGTGACCTTAAAAGGAAGATAGTGGATGCTAGGCCAAGCAACAATCGGGGGTCTTAGGAAGCAGTGACTTTTTTGTGATATCTTCATATTTACATGTAAATTTTGGGCTAAAATGAGAAACAATGTAAGCTTGTTGATACCCAAGTCAAAAATAATTCTGCTTATGACATAAAGCTACTTTACATAATTTATTATGGTCCACTACGATTATTTTGAGCACAATGTATGAATGCAGAGCGAAAATGACACACAATTCTCCATAAATCTGATGGATCGATTGGTCGCATAGCATGTAAGCGCTTAATGATGTTAGTAACGAGGACTCATCTTCAGCAGAATTGGTATTTATTTCAGCTCGGAATTAACACATGATGGTGAACTCAACCAAAGCAAATGGACATTACCAACTAAGCCTCCCCCTCAACAAACAAAATAGCCAGCCCCAAGCAGAATATTGCGAAAAACACAGAACAACAATTTCTCGCAACCCATACCCTGACTGCTTCATAACATCCCCGCCTGCCATTTATTTGCAAACGAGAAAAATAACCCCACATTATATTTATTGATTAAAAATGAGCTTTTTGAATGATGAATAATTTTCCAATTGATTTGCTTAGCTTTGACTAACAGGGGTTTGCCTTGAATCCATCCGCCATTTCCGTGGCGCCTTTTTCAATGCTCGCATGACTGTAGTCAATTAGGTGAATTGACTTTCATCCGTCTCTAGGTAGTTGTTTGGTTTTTAAGTAGGAAGAGTACAGCATGTTTATTGAAGAAAGTACAGTGGCAATGAAGTGGCCTTTAAACGGCACTCTATGTGGGAATTGATGGTTGTGACTTGCCAAGATCAAATCGAAACCGACAAAACAAACATTCGGACAGTTCGATGAAACGCAGCAAAAATCAAAGACATTCCTTACGGGCTGATGACTAGAGAGTACATAATGAGCTCTCTTTGGGGTTCGTTTACTTTGGTGACACTTTTTGTCAACAACCTACAAAATTAAAATGTTTGACTGAAGCAACCGAGGGGTGGACCGATTCTGTTAGCATTTAACTTGCGGTCATGTACCCCCTACCATGCAAAATATTTTAGGGTACATCGAATAAAAAACTGCAATACAGCAATAAAGATAAATGAGCAGTGATTCTTAAAGCGTTTCGTTTTTAGTAGTGGGAAAATTCCTAAATTGTATACAATTTTTATTTGATTAAGCAATGCTAGCCATTTATTTCATAAGGTTGTAAATGTTGACCACAATTATATGTTTCTATGGCGAGCCTAATTTAAAGGCATTTTTTCGAGAATATTGTGTGTCATCCAAGGTTGGCATAGGCAAGTCATTTTGCATATTCCAACAGGAAGCAGCCAGTCAGTTGGCTTTGGACTGTATCTAGTATCCGCCAAAAACCAAACTTGTTGAGGTCGGAACACACAGTGTGTTCCTTTAATTGTGGACACACTCTCGCATGCGGTGTCCAGCATGCACAAAGTCGTGTTTTCTTCAGGACAAACTAAATTCTCTCTGCACTCTGCACAACGTAGTCCCCTTAAGCATTGGAATCGTAGACAACACTTTGTGTCTCGAAAGAAACACCGCCAAAGCATTCGCGAACATTAATGTGATGGCCAAAATCTTGTACACAAGCCTTCTTGTACACAACTTAGGTTTTCGAGAAACAAAATTGATCCTTGAGCCAAATGAAGCAGGTATTGTCTTCCAGCCGGAGGGCTACATGTACTAGTACGTAACTGGGTGCCCCTGGGGATTAAACTGCTGTTATAACATAAACCAGTAAATCGTGTTCATTGTGTCTTGGGGGCTATTGTGTTGTACTACCTCGAAATTCAAATTGCTCATTGCCACGTTCAAATAAGCGGCTGCGCCGGTGTGCCGCAAAGAATTTACTTTTAAATACATTTAAGTTGCATATATTTCAATTCCAAACTCTAGAATACAATTTTCGACAGTCGTCCGATTATACCAGAAATTGTGCAGACAGTGGATAGATCGGGCCTCTAAAGCAGTCGAGAGACAAAATTGAGAAATTTTACACCTTGGTCTTAATGACTGGAAGCACCGTGGGCTACGGCTGTCTGCGATACAAGGCAGCTATTGTCCAGGGTCAGAGCCTTAAATGTAAGTAGTAAGTGGACTATAAGTAGTTTAGTAGACTTGTATGCCCAAAACAGCCAGTCCTTAGCCTCAATCGGCAAACTTCTGCAGCTAACGCTATTTCTGACTAGTTGGCTATTGCACACACCACTTAGGTGATGGTTTTCTCCACCTTTCAGCCATCCGTTGTTACATTGTTTCACTGAATTGGAGTCGAAGACTCTTCATACCAGAGTGAAGCTGCTCACCGGTTCTGTATGATCCAGCCATTATTTCCTAAACAATGTCTTTCACATAAACTGGTACACCAAAGTAGATGTCTTTTCAACAGAGGCTATATTTTACTTCAATTTTTCTGCTGACAGCTTAACCTCATTCAGTGCGAGAGGAGAGCACAATCTGGGCCTATTCGGAAGCGCAAACTTTGCGCAAATTATGCACAGCATATCATTTGGATCATTTGGATGAGTATACAATAAAGCAGACAATTCTAAAACGCAGTATTAGTAATATTATTATTATTGAGGGTAAATTACACCGCGACCTTAAGATTTATTGTGCGCCCTATTCATACCTTTTCTTTCTTAAGAGCCTCCCTCCCATGCAGCTCTTTTCAGAGTCGTATTGAGGGTTATTTGCTCCTATTGCGCGAAGGTGGAAGAGATTTGTACTAGAGTATTCTCTCTAAGCCAGTTTCCTTTAGGAATCTGCGAATGAGAGCTGGTTCTAGTGACTTCAATTCTGCCTCTTATAACTGTTAAACTTTAAGGGCCGATGTTGAATGTAAACCACACCTAAATGTCAAACTTTTTTCTGCATTTCATTTGACATTTCTCAATTTCAGACTAACTCAATTTGAACCATGGAAAGATACACAATCGAGCACCCGTTAAAGTTATTCAGGCTTATTATGAAAATGGGCGTTCAAATCAAAATGCACATCGTGCACTTCTTGATTTTCGTGGAGGCACATTTTCACCTCAGTGGATTCGTCAATAAGCAGAATTGCCGCATTTGGGCGAATGATAATCCAAGAGTGATTGTTGAAAACCGAATGCACCCACAAAGAGTGACAGTTTGGTGCGGTTTATGGGTTGGCGGCATCATCGGGCCGTATTTTTTTTAAAATGAGGCCGGTCAGGTAATTACTGTGAATGGTGAATGGCTATCGTGAAATGATAACGAACTTTTTATGGCTCGAATTGGAAGATATGAATGTGGACGATATGTGGTTTCAACAGGACGGTGCCACTTGCCACACAGCTAACGAAACAATGGCTCTTTTGCGCGACAAATTCAATGGCCGTGTTATCTCACTTGGTGGCGATGTCAATTGGACGCCAAGATCATGTGATTTGACACCGTTGGATTTTTTTCTTTGGGGTTATTTGAAAGAAAAGGTGTACGTCGATAAGCCAGCAACAATTCAAAAGCTAAAGGATGAGATAATTCGGCACATTAACGGAATAGAACCTCAATTATGCTTCAGCGTCATCGAAAATTTGGACCATCGGATGGAGGTGTGCCGCCGAGGTCGCGGTGGCCATTTGGCCGATATTTTGTTCCATACATAATTGAACCACACCAATATTATCATAATAAAAAGAAATGACACTCATTTCCTAAATAATTTGTGTTTTATTCAAAATTAACATCGGCCCTTACCCGGCCACCACCTTTTATTAGGTGTTTGCCCAGACATCTTTGTCTTTTGTGGGCTATCGCCGCACAAAATCCCAGTATATGCAAAACGCAGTAGCGCAAATATTTTTTGCAATTATAAGGTAATGTTAAAATCGTGTTGCTTTTTGTTGACTTTGCGAAACTTTTTATAATGAAAAGGCTAGATTTTTAGGTACACGCCGCTCCGTTGCAAATGATAATTTTGCAAGGGATAGGTGCTCTTGAAACCAATTTTTTCCTTTTTTGAATATGTATTATTATTGCAACCATCCAATAAAGTGTTAAGAAAATTAACAAAATTTGTTCTTAAACGTTCAAACTGGTTTGTGGATCTTGCAAAACGTTGCTCGTTGCAAAACGATTGCTTTGCAAAGTGCGTTTTGCGTTTCTGAATAGGCCTTCTGTTTTTCGACTGCAACAGTACCACCAGAGGACCCTTATCCGAATTTTCCTAACTGCAGACAGTGAGGGAGCCTGGAGTTAGTTCGTTTAACAGTCAATGCATCGCATTTGGGTACTATGAAGAATGTACTCTTAAACAGTAATTTAAAACAAGCTTTCCCCAGAACATAAAAGTTTACTGAGACCTCTTGAACTAAAATGGATTGCAAACCCTCCAAGAAGCTGATATCCTTAAATGGACCAACTATAAGTAATGCAGTTGGTTTCATCACAGGACACTGCCTATTGGAAAAATGCAAGAAGACTCCGCGCCGTTATGAAATAGTTCTACAGAATCTGAATGGACCGGGACTCAGGGGGATACAAAGAGCGTCCCCGTCTTCTCTGCACCATCTCGGTTCTGGCGTCACTTCGATATAGGTTCCTCGGAGCCTACATTTTCATAAGCTCCAAATGGTTCCCTATCAGTGGAGACTGGATACTCTTTCGATTTATGTAGCCTGGCGTTGCAAGGAACCATACTCGGTCTATATGCCTAAGGGCAGACAAAAACTTTTATTCATTCTGCCATAGGACTGCAATCGACAGCTACCTTGGATTATATATAATATAACTCAATTTATGTCCTTCTTCTGTGTTTATTGAGCATATGTACGACTCTCGTTATTTGAGATGAGATGCAGGTTTGAATCTGAGGTTTCAAACCATATTATACCTCTCCTCACTAGGTGCCAAACCCCTAGTTTTCTATAGTAGATAGCGTATACATTGCATCGAACTATCGACACATAGTAGAGCCGTCTTTGACCCAACAAATCTAACAAATATCGACAATTAGGTGAGTCCAAGACTGATTAGAACAGACACGCACAATCTCTCTAAAAAACGATAACCAGAAAAATTAATCTGGTTGAAGTCATTCGGTCCAAGGATTTCTAAGCCGTTCGAAACCAGGTTTTAACACTGTCGTGTGATTAGAAAAGTGTGTTGCTGGCAACCGCTCCAAGGATCATAATTATGATCTACAAAACTCCTATTTTGCCAGCCGTTGTTGTATGGAGCCGAAAACTGGATGCTCTTGAAGGAAAAATTCTACGTCGTTCTACGTCATTTCTGCGGAGAAGGTGAATGATTGAGAAATATATAAGTACAAGGGTGAAAACAAACAACCGGCGAATATAGCATCCCAGCTACACCGAGCCGGGTTCCGAGATGGACCCAGTATAAAGGCCAAACAATTGCAGACTCATCTTCCATTCCGAGTTTGAGGGGCAAAATAGAAGACGATCGTTTAAGGTGGTGTGCAGTTTGAGGTGGATCACAGTCAACCTCATGAGTGCAACTGAAAGCAGTTACATGGATCTGCGTTTTGATTGAGCTCCTGGTTCGCCACGGACGGCAGCGCCTGTCTAGACCAGGATCGTCAGATGCTGCCGCGATGGGTCAGCGGGTAGACACGAACAACTTTCGTAATTCACGACTTTACCCCTTTGGAGTTACTGACAATGCTCAAAGAACTTATATGTCTAGACAAAAAAATGCTTCTCAAACTTCACCATTAACTATAGATCACTTGCACTCGTGAAGAAACAATAGTATCCACACTAGGTCAGCCTCGGTAGAGGTAACCATCTAAGTGTCTAAAGTGGGCCCGCTGTAATCCGGCACCCCTGGCGGTGTCGATCTGCAGAGAAGGGTCGGATTCATTTTATTATATAAAATCAAGTCCAATCCAGACTAAAGTGCAAATGAATGAACGTGATCCCGAACGATCACTCTGTCTCACTCAGGAACGCTCGTCGGCGTCATAACTGGACACTGCACCACTGGCATGTCTCTTCGCGTGTAGCGCTCTGCCAAGGTAGGTATTCATACCTATGGGTCTACTGTTTCAATAATCTCGGCGAACTAAATAGCGTCAGCATTTGCCAGCTTAACAGCCTTGTCATCAAGCACCAACTGGTTCCAAGCTTAGGAGTAGTCAATTCGCGACTTATCTGCAGACACTAGCTCCAGACTTGAAGCTGCTAGGCCATCGTTGGAAAGAAGGAATTTTCCCTCAAACACGAAGCTGCATCAAATATTTACTCAATAAGTGGTTCTTCAAACTTCACATTTTATTCCATTTCGTCAATACAGTTCCATCTAAAAGTCCTACCTAGTTACGGTTGAAAACGACGAAAAGGACGACCTGCTCTTCAGACCTGCTACGGATATTATTCCGAAATTATGCACATTGAACGATTGTCTATTTAATGTCATACACAGCAGTCACAACCAAGGAATAACTGATGAACTCCTAAGATTTGACACCTCGTACCCCGAATCCAACCAAAAAACGCAAACGAACTTTCATGTGACAAGTTTCAAGCGTGATATGTCTGAAGCCTTTGGCCTGACGCGCCCCAGTCCTCCTTACACCGAACACCAATTTATTACTCCACGATGCGTGCCCATCAACTTTAGAGCATGTTGCCTGCTGGGGGAAATGTACTATATGAGAGAATTGGTGTAATTACGGTGTGTAAAAATATCCTTAAGGGGAAATTTAAAACGTGTACCCCACGGATCTAAGGGGATGTGGCCTTTTCGAGACATTTTAATTGTCGATATAAATTTGTCTTTATTGCAAAAATGTGACATCAGCCAAGGAATTCTTTGCAGAACTTGGTTCCTCTAGATTTCTGATACAGATTGTGTAACTGGTTATAAATCTGTTGTTTCTTTTTTTTTGGGAATACAAAAAGAAAAGGATTGCAGTGCATTATGTCGAGAAAGAGTCTAGTAAATTCCAGACAGTCGCATGTGAAGTTCGGCCTCGCTTTCGTTCGGCCTCGCTTTCGTTCGGCTTCCCTTCCTGCTCCATCATATCAGCAGTGGCAGTGGGGGTTCCTACAACTACCATGTAACCGGAATTTTGGCTTTATCCACATTGACGTAGTCCAAGATTCCACGGCGATACGCAGTTCATCTTTTCACAAAATGGAGCTCGTATGCTCGTCTTCCCATTCTGTTCCAGTTGAATGCTTGCTTGAGTGAAGTGTAACCTACTGGATCAAATACGAATGCCCTTGGTAACACGTACAGGGAGCGAATTCCGGAAGCGTGAGTTTTCCAGCATACCGACGGAGAACAGAGTGAACAAAATTCCATCAAATACGTACACGCATTCCCGCGTTTGTCGAATGTACAGAATGTCGTGCCTTGTGCACAGGTAAACTTTTGCTTGTGGAAACACCAGCTGGTACCATGCCATTCTGCGCTCCAGTCCCTCTGAGTCTATTTTCATTATGTGCTGCAGTGTTGTCGATATGAAGATTGATTGGCAAAGGATGTATTAAGATTGGCAGACGTTCTGAAGGAGATAAACTCGGAGTGTCTCTTGTTTTTTTTTTTGGATTTTAGAATGTTTGTCAAAGAATAGATATTGATCCAACCAAATGCCAACACTTTTCACAGCTGACGACCGTCCCTGCAGGTCAACAATGGCTAACTTGCGCCAGCTTATGTTCGTATTCCATTATGTACAGCGCGTTCCTGGAAAGGATCGTTTCACACTTCAGGAAGTTCATAATCAACTTCCACTCGTTGCTGAATTTGTTCGAAGTCACGCTGCAATAAGACATTTATTACTTTGATCTGTTTGCTATTAGATCGCGCGCGTACGCAATTAAGTGCGGCATGGGACCTATATCTGCAGTGAAGATTGAGAACAAGATCGGCAAACCAATCGCTCCTGTTATAGACAACTTTTGATGTCAAAGACCGTGGTAGAAGTTACTCTGCCACTTTTCACGACGAACTATTTACCTTTGTATCGATCATGTATAGCAATGGTTTATTTATGTCAAGTCTGTCCAGCTAGCGGACGACTTTCTCCAAGACAATCAGACAGGCACTCGTGCATTGTTTCTTGTCTTTGTTCCACTGAATGTCGGATACTAGTTTGGACGCGGAACGGATCCGTACTGGTTGTCAGGTATGATTGTAGTTTCCTGATCCCACAGTTTCAGAATTCGAATGAACATCTTTTCAAAAACCTTGCTTATGCAAGGAACCGGAGTTATTGTTTGCATGTCACGCTTTGAACATTGTTTCAGGTTGTGTACTCATATTTTTGTCATAATTTCCTTCGAAATTGTAATTTTAAGCTAGGCTTCCCGCAGTGTTCCAAATTAAAGTTTGTTCTCTGTACCTACCAATAATGGGCAAGTAGTGTGTTTAGGTCTTCAAACAAGGAATTTTCTATTTAGTCGATTGCATTTGTGAAAGGCCACAAATTCGTCTTGCCTGAGCTAATGACAAGGTCACAAGTTGTAGGAAGTTATACCATAGGTTCTGTGGTCGCAGTTGGAACCTTTCCCAATGCTAGGATCACAAAGTCATTAGCATATAAAACGTCGTCTCTGTGTGTGTCCTTACTATATCCATTTGAAAGATGGAAGCTTACTCGTGAAGGGGCATATGGGCATTCCAACACACGATAGTAAACGTCCAGCAATACTATGGATCAGATAAATTAGCTAGTCTAGTCGACATGATTACAGCGTCAGCAAACAGAACACAGTACACTCTCTAGCCACTTTTGAGATCAATCGGAAGCATTAGCCGAAGTGACTAGTGCAAAGACCTAGAAACTTCATCAATGTTACAAACAGTTCTTGTCGATGCAGTCATTAGCCACCATCATCTAAAGTGTGATGTGATAAAAATTCCAACGACTTCATTTCCTGTGACTGTGACGATGAAATGGAACACGAGTTTCCTACTTCTTTCTTGGCATCAACCTACATCCCAAAATCAGCTGGAAGCTTAACGTAAATCAGCGAGTTAAGAAAGCATGTATAGCTTTTTAGATGCAGTGGCAACTTCTGTAGAAAGTGCTATGTCCAACCTAAATTGATCCTATGGATGTATACGGCGGTGGCTCGCCCGATTCTACAATAACATATGGTGGCCGGCCCTTAGGAACAAGCAGAAAATCACAAAACTCAACAAGGAACAATGAACAGCATTCATTGCCACAACAGCCCCTCCACATTCGACTCCCCCAGACGTTCTGACGGTAATGTTACATCTTCTGCGTTTGGAATTACACATTAAAACATTACAGCACACAACGACATCAAGCTCAGAGAGTCTGGGTGCTTGATATCGAGACCCTGTGGTCATAGCGCCGTCTTTGATATTTACTGAGAGATCTGGTAGCACCCTCTGCAGACGGTATATAGGCTGCCGGACAATTGAAGTATGTTCCAAAAGGAACTATTGGCAATCCGGCAAGAATGTAGTCTAGGCAAGCATTGATAGTCAAGCAGTCATCAAAGCTATTGCCTCCTTTTCTTTATATTCAATACTAGTACAGGAATGCTAAACTGAGCTAGTGTCGTTAGAAGCCCAGCCCTTTAACATCTGTTCCAGGTCACAGCGGCATCCCAGGAAATGTGAAGAACGATGAACTGGCTAGGCAGGGATCTGTTCTTCAATGCTCGCATGCAGAATTGGTTCACACCCCTTTACAAGTAGTCACTTCATCGAAATAGGAAGCCTCAGATGGGTCAGACCGACAAGCTGTGCAAAATCAAGGAGATATTTCAAAATACACTTTATAAATAAGGTACTAGAGTTGTGACAATATTTTAATTAGGTTCTCACGAGTCACTAGTTCTATCTACCTACCAGTGTCCACTGTTGATATATAACACTGGGGCGAATACTTCTTCTACGACTTTGTAAACACTGTCGTTTTAGATCGGTTACAGCATTGCGTTGGCTGAATCCTGCTAATGGCAACCAAAAATTGCACCGTCAACAATCGACCTTATACACTGTTCAGAAGCCCGCTTAGGCAATAAGCATGTGGCATTGTACAGCTTTTCAGAGCTGTTTGTTTGGAATCCTTAATAACGTAGCTACCTCTTCTTAGTTACTGGAAGGGCCGGACATGTCCTGAGGAAATGGATTGCCGTTTCCTCTTCCCCTTCCTCTCTCCAACTTCTACTGATGTCTCTGTAGAGTGGTCCAAGCCTCCCAGCCTGATATGATATGAGACATTAAGCCCAATGGTTTGCTTATTTTTTTTATTTATGGGAGTTTTAGTATGGTTTTATACGTGCTGCTATTTAGTGCTGGTATCATGTTTTTCCAACCATCTTCCTTTAGTGGATCTTATGTTACTAACAATGGGCGGGGTACCTCCTGATTTTGTGCCAATAACAATTCTCCTCCTTCTTCCAGCTTTTTCATTGCCAGCAGACTGTGAAATTTGCATTTGACGCTGTTTATTTTGAAACATGCATAACATGTAGTTTGTTTTAGATCTTAATATATTAAAATAGTCCCATGTGTCCCTTGTTGTGAGTTACCACAGCGCGGCTACATACGGAAATTTCCCGATACGCACTAGAGGCGGACACATGGACAATGAAATTCAAATATCTGCGATGCCTTACTATACATTGACGAAACATAAACGAGCCTTTCAAATAAATCCTTCATTTATTCAGTCACTAGGGAATGTGGACCATTTGGACTATTTAGCTGCAACCAGAAGTGGCTTCAATACTAAGTCTGTGTGGCAACACAACAAAATATGCCTGTGGGTAAGGTGGCGCTAGTTACATCCCGGACGCTACCCGAATCTTCTTTTAATTCGCACAAATATATTGTATTTTCATACTAGAGGCAACCTGATTCCTATCCAACACCTTTTACTTCCCAGACAGATTATGAACCCCACACCGACATCCACTGCACTCCATCCACAACCATCTCAAAATTGCGTCTCATGTGATCGAACGATTGCACATGGCGGAGTGATCTCAAGTTCATATTTAACTCTCAAACAAGTAAAGAAGGAAGCCAGCCTGCTTAGTGTGCACAACTGGAAATAGCTAGCCAAAGATGTCTCATTGAATCTGCATGACCACTTTAGCGTGTGTCAGGCAGAAGCCATTGCGATAAAGTAGGCACTATCCTGGCGATGCTGATAATAAGAACAATGTATCCAGAAGGGATATCGCCATCTTTTCAGACAGCCAGTCCGCAAGTAAGTCTTTGGGCAATGTCAATTTCAACTGAAAAACATCCCTTTATTGCAGGCAGTATCTTAACGAGAGGGCTGATCATTTCAATATACACCTCATATGGGAGCCGGTACTTTGTGACACACCCGGCAATTGCAAATCCGATGAATTCGCAAGGTGTGGTACAACCAGGTGTCTCACACCGATAGGAGATCCATCATCCATGTCAATCAGTGCAGAGACTAAGCAGACCTTCACTCAGGACGCCCACCGGCGTCATAATAGGACACGGCACAATTTACATACACGTTCGCAGAATGGGTGTCCCATACAACGTTCTAAATACCGTAAGCATTAACCAGCTCAACCGCTTTATTATAAGCACTAACTCGTTCCAAGATAGGAGCAGTAAATGTGCATTGTATCACAATGGGCCTACTTTGGCCTCAGTGTGACTGCCTTTTGGCACTCTGTCACTACAGCCTAGCCACAGACCTTGATAACTGGAGAGGCTTGTTGCTTAAGTTGTAATCCTACCAACCACCACAAAGAAGCGTATACAAAATCAGAGATCGTGCTAGTAAACTTTTTCGTTGAGAATCACGAATACAGAGCCTCACCAAAAGAACTGACTGGATGAGGAGCTGTATCAGCCCAAGTTCAAACCGTCCATGGGCCTCTGAATAGAGAATATACATATCTATACAGATGTTGTTTCCACTCTATACTCCATGGACTATAAGGGCAATGACACATGAGCGTCTGAATGGAAGTGCGACCATTTGCTCTGTATATTACGGTTGTCTCAGAAGGCCAGAGGCATACTGACTACACCAGCTCAGTCTTAACAACTTCTTGGCATTATGCAACGCGAGATTAGAGAGGATGTAGTTGGGAATCCCAGTATAAAGAACAGCTGACGGTTGAGGATAAGAATTCCATTATATTAATCTCCTTCAGTGATGATTAATGCGACGAAATGGCACATCCACTAGACAGAAGCATCTATTATCCTTCCACCGAAAAGAGCTGATCGCATGAATTTCATTAAGTCTCCGTGTGAATACAATTCACCCTTCCCCAGCGTAGTCTAATACCACTCAAGGAAAATACCTCCCATACATTCCTCAGCGAGCGAGCTCCAGAGAAAACGTCAGCAATACTCAAACACAGTGCCTTGCATCGGAAAAGGTAAATTGAATCACTCACGAAGGCCCCAAAACACCACTTTCGTTTCGGCAAAGGTCCTGATTAAAAAACATAAATATCAGCAAACTACTGAAACCACTCAGAGCAGCTGGGCACCCTTTCAAATGTCAGTAGCCGTCTTTCGCCTCCTTACCACACGAATCAAAGTATCAATTGAGTGAATGTAAATCAATACGGGACGGGAGTATAAGGACCTTTCTCACACAATCCATACCGTCATCGTTCGTTCACTTAACTAATCAACATCTTCTCTTGTTAATCTGTAATCGAAGAAGGATATCCTCTCGGGGGTGATCTATCTAAAATTGAATCGTACACCTTAAAACTTGAGCAACATGACACATCGAGTGGAGCCAAAAGAAACTGAAGAAAGGCGGCGAACAAACCTCAAATTTCAGTCGATATTAACCTTTTGTCCTTAATTGAGAACACGTGCTTGGATTTCAAATTGACAAGTCTATTGGGAATATATAGTTTTCTACCGATGTTGTGCGCCCTACCCCCCTCCCCCACCCCAGAGGAGTTGATCCATATTGAATGGCAAAAAATGGCTTATCCTTTGAGGACACACATGAATTTGCACATGATGTGGTTCTTGGTAAAAGATGTCAGTTTTTTTGTAATGCAATTGGAATTCCTATCAACCTCATCTAGGCGAAGAGAGCAGCCTTGTGTGGAGGCCCCAAAAATTGTTTACACTCACACCATTGTGTGTTATGTAAATGTCATCGACAGGAGCAACGGCATCGGCAGGATACACGATTTTACTACATTTTTAGGGCAATTCTTTTTTTGTCTGCTTTTTTTCGTTGCCATCATTTTTACTCTCACCGTGATTTATGACATCCGCAAGAGAACAATAGAATTCAGGATACACTCAAGCACACACACACAGGAAAACAAACAAACAAACACACACTCGCTCGCATGTGGCATATTTATGAAACCATTGACAATGATAATGAGTTGGAAAATGATGTTTTAATGCACTTACTTGCACAAAATGAGGACACCTCAGCTCAGAAATCCCCCAAATTGTGGGGTATTTTTCCACCACAAATACGGTTATATTTTTTTTTATATATATCTTTTTGTAAGGATTTTCATTTATGTGATCAAACACATTTAAAGAAAGGCACCACTATTCGCTTTTCACAGAGGTTACAACAACTATTTTGGTGAGCGTAGGTTTCTTTTTGCTCCACAATTCTTTCACTTCTTGCTAGCTGTGTGTGATGTGGAAGCTTTTCTTTTTTTCTTGCCGTCGTGACAGCCGAGAAACGAGAGAACGATTGTGGTAGTGGTGGACACACGCTCTCTTTCACAAACACAACCACTCGAGGGTGCGCACCAACACTAGAGCGACTCGCTTTTGTTCAAGGAAACTAGAACTACATCCGTGGGAAGTCACTGACAAACACACACACAAACACAATGGACTATACACTCGCACGGCAAGTTGCAAACGAATTCGAAGCTTTTCGACACACAACGAGTATCGATAGAGAGGGAGACAGAGAGCGCCCGAGCAGGAATATAGAGCGACGACGAACTTGCAAAGAGTGGGCGGAAGAAAAAAAAAGGAAAAAATTTACTACACGAAAGGACTTAACTATTCACGCGTTTTCTTCACGTTCAAATTCAATTCACTACATCTGATGAAAACATCAACTAGGACACAAGATTATTACTACAAGACGAGACGTATTAAAGACTAGAAGACACTTAGTAGATCGTTGTTTCAGATATGTACGAGGTTAAATCAAAAGGACTCTCTCCCTCTGTTACATTTGCAGTTGCTTCCAGGACAACCGTGTCGCACTGAGGAAAAATTCACAAAATTCACGTTAATTTGCAAACACAAACAAGGAACAAGAAAACGCGATGTGGCACCCCGGGAGCACAGGGACAGAAAAACTTTAAAACCGAAAACTGAAATGCATAAACTTTCACACAACAAGCGACTAAATCGACGACGACAACGACGACGGCGAGTTTCTGGGAATGGTGTCTCTCCAAAAACAACGAACGACAGTGGTGACGACCAAGACCTCGTATATGTACAACAGGTTAACAGCCAAGACAAATATTGCGGGCGGTGTCTGGGGGGGAGGGACGGGGAAGCGGAAAAAACTTTTTCCTTCCAGTGGCAAGTTATTGACTCGAGAACGAAATGAGGGAACAGAAATTGCTCGCACCACTGGACCACCGGGAACAGCAAATTGAATCGCAACGAGTTGAGGAATTTCTGCGATTTCACCACACCCGATTAGCTGGGACTCTAAACCATGATATGTGCGATAATTGGCCGCTTAAATGGTTTGTTTATTAGCGATTATCGATCAAATACGACGGATGAGCAAAATTTTACGTGCACAAGATTAAATCGAACACTTGAAACTCGCTGTGTGTGTAAGTATGTGCGAGGGGCCCTTGCCGTCTGTCTCCCCTCTCTCTGTGTGTGTGTCTAAATTTCTCTGTGTGGGTGTGTACTCTGCACTGGCTAGTAATGGTGGTGGCTTTTGGTGGATTCAACCTACACGAGCACAAAGTATGGGCGCGTTCGAATTCCACCGCATTTCCCCAGAACAAGTAAAAATGAGAAAAAAAAAAAACTGAAAAACTGAAAAACTCAAGAAACCTCTGAGGGCTTGACCATGCGAAATCCTTGTTACCATTCCATCAAAACTTTGACATGACAAAGCAATCAGTCATTGCGATCTATCATTGCTTCGAGAAACAGGACGAATCACCTGGCCACACAAAAAGGGGGCAAAATGGCTTTTTCAGTTTGCGGTTTGCGTTGTGATTGATAAGACAACAACAAGAAAGCTCGGCACGTCAGAGTAGCAGGTCCTCTCTCGCCGCTGCCAAAATGGGAAAGCTTCCTTTTTTGACAGATAAGCAGTTAGTTAGCCAGAGGGAAATTCAAATTCGAATTTTCGAACACGATATTCCTCTGCTGCTCGGAAGGACGAGGCGACAGGTACACCCGCTCTGTCTGTGGGTCGTGTTTGAATGCAAATGTGTTGATGTTGAGTTGATTTTTTTCTCCCTTCATTCGCCTGAATATCTCCCATGACAGCTGATATAATTTTGTAATAATTTCCTTATTATCCTTATATTGTCTGGCGCAGGAAAGTGTGTGAGGGGGTGTTTTTTGTTTTCATTTTCAATTGTCCCACGGTGTCCTGTTACATCGAAATTCAGATTAGTTAAGTAGCCTTTTTCCATTTACACGGGCATTAGATTGGATGGGGTTGTGTGCAGCGTGGTAATGTCATGTGTTTTTTTTTCACTGGCAAATGTGAGGGTGTAAAGGAAAATCGACCATAATGTGATGTGTCCTGCGGTAATGGGGTTGATAGCCCATCGGTGACAGTCAGTGCAGGGATGTTATGACGTAAAATGAAGACGGAACTATTAGGGAAAGGACTGTCTTTAAACCAGCCCGTGTGAGGACATTCATTATAAATTACCATTGGGTTAACGTGAAAGGACTGCGCCAGTAATGAAGTCGTTGCTGTGTGTGGATTTCTTTTTTAATGGTCTCTCTTTAAGTGTCGATTTATAATTTGCTTTGAGGTCCTCGGTTCTGGATTAACGATTCAGCGCGTTTACTTGAACGTCGTTTGAATATCCTCCTGAAGAATAACCCTATCTTCATGGCGGGAGCATGACAAATTGACCGTAAAGAGAGGTGCCCCTTATAGAGGAATGTCAATGTCACCAAAGTAGGCATTAATTAAGTGATGCTTCAAATCAATATCGAGATCGTTCAAACGCTATTTTCAAGGAAATCGATGTGAATGACATCGTGTGTATCCCAGAGCACTGTGACAAACGACCTAAACAACGACCCTACAGTCCCATGATGGCCGTCTGTGGTTGACGTTCACACGGAGAAACTTCCTGTCTCGATTGTTCCTTGATCTCTAGTGTGTTGTGATGGATCCATGTTTCGTTCACCGCAACGAAACCTCAAGAGAACTCCTTTTATTAAGACAGAACATCTCCCAACAATTCCTTGGTCACAAGGTTGTTCCTACTGTAGAGTGTGAGCTGTCGTGGCAGGCATAGCGCAGATAGCTTCTGCATGTCAAAATAATCATGTAAAATGTTATAAGGACTTTGATTCTCCGATCGTCCAATATCATGCCATTATCATTCCACCATGGAATTGTCATGGGTATTGACAACGATTTATGACATGTCTCTTTTTGGAATACCTGAACGTAAGGCAGTAAGGCAGTATTTCGTCAAAACTCTTTCAATGCTTAAAAGCATGCGCTGTAAACTCAAAAAGTCACCGACTTATCAAACGACCCTCCTATGCTCAGGCCTTGATTAAACCCAGTCAATACTAGTGGAAACCATCAGTTGTTGTTCGTATGCGTGTTCGGTTAGAGGAAATGTATGAGAGAGACTCATTGAGACTTGTGGAGATAAGTCGATATCTCCGGGGAGCTTTGTTGGCAAACAGACATTTTCAGTCCGGGGTATTACAGGCATTTTAAAACTGACTTTGGTTACAATCGCGAACGCCATCAGTATGCAGTTCGAACATCATCAAGTTGTATGGAAAGACTAGAGTTTTATTAAACAAATCAGTCAACTTAGTAGCGGCGCATTACTACGCATTTGCGCATTACTCTTTGTTCCTTTTCTGAAATCTAGGAGACTGCATTCTTAGACTTTAAGAATTCGTGTGTTAGATTTGAAACGTAAGCCAGTAGTTCATATACTTCATTCGAAGCATAAACATACCCTGGCGATACTATACACCTTTTCGTGGTGTCAGGTCTTAACTATTTCCAATGCCAATAGAGTCGCATGTATTTGAGAACTGAAATCTAAGAGCCTGTCAAACCTAATGTCTGTGGTGGTGTGAGCAGGCAGTAAGTCATGCCCAAGGACGAAAGGTCATACCAACCTTCAACGAGCTCCATCTGACGGGTATGGTCTATAGTGGCCGTGCGTGGCGGCTCTGATCCGAAAAAAAACGTCGGGAGTCGATATGTTGAATAGCCCATTGCCCTTTTTTTGCAAACATAGCCTAGAAATTTCATAAATCTAGCATATTATTAAATAAATATAAGTACTTTATGCTCTCAAATCAAGTCCCCAATGTATCAAATTCAATCGATGTTAGTAGCAACAAAATAGGTTTTGGTATGCGCTTCATTGCACCCTACCGAGCAGAGAAGCCACCTTTCACACATGGCAAATCATTGACAATACTCCTCTGTCTCGTGTATCTCCAAACTATACTACACCTTGTCATCAGTCCCTATAAAAGATTTAAACTTCAACGCTAATCACAGCAAACGATGAATTGAATGGACGAATACTAGTGCGGTATGGAGTCACACAAACTTTTCCCTTACGACAGCACACAGTGAATGCCAATGTGTTGCGAAAGGTGACATCAGAAGCGAAAAGTTCTGCATTAAAAAGAAATCATTGGAATTGCTACATGTTAGTTTAACTTATTGAATCATTTTGAAACTTTGCTGATTATGAACGTTCGACGGTTGATTCATTTAATTAGTAACGAATAATTTGTGGCGCCATAGCGTAGTGGGAGTTGCGTTGACTCCTACGATGACGGTTCTGGTTTCCGTACCCGACACGAACAACTTCACGGTTATATTCCACGATATGAGTAATTATTTTCAAATAAGTTCAAACGAGAATCATTTGTCAAAAAACTGTTTAATACACCTTTCCATTCTCCGAAACAATAAGATGAGATTAGCTTAAGTACAGAAGTGTGCAGTAATGATAGTCAGTGCGTTTTGGTTTTTATTTTTAGTGTAAGAAAATTATATACTTTTAACCGATAAACAACAATTATCGGATTTACAACAATAAAAGTTCACATAAAACGAAGCGTGAATACGCCTACTAATATCTAAAAGTACAGTCAATGTTATACTGTTTTGGTCAATAGCTCTAAATATAAAATGGGCAAGATGGTTTTTCTAGGCCACTTTGGTTTATAAATTACAATGGGACACGTTTAGGGCCTAATGTTTCTGAAATGGGTCTCTGGACCGAAAATATTGTCTTGCGGAACAATTGGAGAGGCGCGGCGGTTGTTTTTCTAAAATCTTGCCGGCATACGAAGACGACATTGACATGAATAGTCGTACAGCAGCGAGCTGTCAGATTAGAGGTAGCCGAAATAGGTTTAGCAATGAATGAGGCTGTGGTGGCACGTGGCGTTATGGGTATGTGCGTCGACTCCTACGCACTTGGACCTACTTGTCTAGGTTCAATTCCTGGTACGAAAAGAAATACTTTTCACGGCCCACCTCTTTCGAGTCACTGACAATGCTCAAAGAGTATAACTGTCTAGAAAGCTGTAGGTCCCTTCCACTCGTGATAGAACAATAGCACGCACAACACGAGTGGTTGCTGAGAAGCTAGGCCCTGGCCTTCTACGGGCTGTAGCGCCACCCATATTATTATATTATTATTATAATGAATAAGGCTAAAAGAAGAATATGGTGTCTTCAAGGAAAGAGACACTATCGACGACTTGCTCAGAAAGTCATCATAGACAGATATACTTTTGAAGAAGTCAATGACTGTAAGAATACCATCATTATGGAGATTTAATGTAGAATTACTCTTGACAATCGGTGTTTCTTTGGGCACAAGAGACAATTGGGCAGAAGAGCCCTCTCTTGAAGGACCAATCTGACTTCATGTAACACCATGATTATCACTGCCCTGATTTTAGGCGCAAAGACATGCACAGTCTCAAGAGCAGATGAAGAAGCAACAAACGTTTTGTGTTCAATCTTTGGTCCTGTTTGTGTTGACGGTAGTTAGAGGGGAAAATTTAACCACGAACTGTACCACGGGGTGTATAGCGACATGAGCCTCGCCAGGCATCTACGGATCCAACACCTAAGGTGGTTAAGCTATGTAGAGCGTCCATACGCTTTTATCTCAGCTCCGGCCCGAAGAGGAGTCGAAGACTCCGAGCCTGTGGGTCAGAGTACGCCCGTGTCTAAGTTGATGCACCCAAATAGAGAAGGACTTAGACTAACATCGCGTGAGAAATAAAAGAGAGCTTACCAGCGATACAGAATTTCTTAAGCTTGGCTGTTCGGAGTCGGCATAAAACTGTAGGTCCCTTCCACTCGTGTTCTAGCACGCACAACACAAGTGGTTGCTGAGAAGCTAGGTGCTGACTCTCTACGGGCTGTCGCGCCATCCATATTATTATTATTATTATATTATTACCAGCGATAGTTGGAGAGGCTTGTTGGTTGAGCGCCAGGTCCACGCCGGACTTTAGCGCCACGCAAAGGAGAAGAAGAATTGAAAAAAACCATCTTACAAATAGTGTTTTCTTACACTTACATAATTTAGTAATTGAATTGAATGGAAACAACTAATTTCGTAACAGTTATATACTATATTTATGTATGTTTAGCTATATTTTCGCTTTGGCATATAGCAGACACACAATAAGCAGCGAGTCATTGTCATTATTATAAGATATTTTCTAATTTGTTGATTAGAGCTGTATAAATAGAAGCACCAGTGTTCAAGCTCGAAGTGTTCCTGGTCTCTTCAAGCAACCACTGTAGGTGTACGTGTTAATGTTCCCTCACGAGTGAAGAGGACCAACTAGATTATACACCCACCTTCACGGCGCGTTGTCTTAAGGTATTGCTTTCAGTGTTGTGACTTCACCATAATTGTATTAGATCTTCTTCTATTTCGCGAAATTATCAGATCTACCTTATCTGGAAAGAAAGATATTGTGTAGGTAAGCAAGAACTACCACTATTTTTCTTCTGGATCTACTACAAAATAAAGGATATTTCATTAAGCGCCTCCTATATTTCTCTGTGAAATATCATCAAAATGTTGTATCCATTTGAAAGCCATTATACATGGAGTAAAACATTCTTCAAATGCCGCCTTCAGAATTTCCAATGTGGTGCGAGATGTATGGCACGTAGCGGCTTAAAGTGAGTGCAAAATGTTGGCTGAGCAGAACATCCATTTTGATAAAACAATTTTATCATTTGCACGTTGTTGAACACTATGTGTGTCCATGGTGATTTGGCAAAACATACTGAGTAAGCAACAGTCAAATTGACAGATAGCTTCAACAATATGGCCGCTATCAACTGTCAAAGTTAGAAAGTCCCTATTTTAAGACATTTACATCCATGGAATTATAGTTTGAGTAGCAAATAAATTAATTGACTGGTTGTTGAAAGTGGAACTTTTGAAGTTAAGTTACTAAGTGAGAAGAGGCTGTGTTTATCATGGACAAAAAATAATAACATCGATGGTCACTTTGCAAGAGGAGCTACAGAGACTTAGTTTAAACCGATTAATGACAAAATCTTGACTTACTTCCTCGACTCTGCTGAAAAAATGAAGAAAAAGCTGCATATCAATGTAATTTAAACGCTCTTCTTATAAGCAACGACTCGAATACTAACTCCACAGAGTTACTATAAAAACAGCTCACACAATATATTCGGTGTTCAACACCTATTAAAACTATAAGTTTGAACTCCTCTTTTAAGCGAAATTGGTTTGATAAGGAGTGCTGGAAAGCACGTTCAAAATCATTTGCTCTTCTACGAGCAATGCGATCTTCACACAGCCATAACATACAAAATCGGTATATTGAAGCTAATACCTATTACAAAAATCGATGCCTCCAAAAGAAAACTGAATTTCTAAAACAGCTAGCATTAATCTTAGGTCAAACGCGAAACCTGAAATCGCTTTGTAACCTGAAATCGAAGGTAGACTGCTTTCATATCATATGTACTTACTTATCAGGCCGGCGACCCATGGTGGGTCCCAGCCTGAGGAATTGCTGCCTTCCATCGTTGACGGTCCTGGGCACGCTGCTTCCAGTCATCATGACCAAGCTGTCTTGCATCCGCTAATACTTGGTCTTTACACTGGAGATTCGGTCTTCCTCTCCTTCGCGAACCAGGAGGCTCGGATTCCAAGACCCTATTTGCTGGAACATTGTTGCGATCGATGTGGCAGAGCCAATGCAGTCGACGGATTTTTGCCTTCCGGACTACATCCACATACTGGCACAGCTCGTAGAGTTCGCGGTTATGTCTTCTCCTCCATTCGCCTTCCTCGCAGACGGGACCATATATCCGACGTAGAATTTTTCTTTCGAAGGTACCAAGAATCAGCTCTGCAGTTTTGATAACGTCCAGTTTTCGGTTCCATAGAGCAGGACTGGCAAACTAAGAGTTTTGTAGAGCATGATTTTAGTCCTTCGAGTCAGGAGTTTTGAGCCCAGTTGTTTTGACAAACCGAAGTAGCACCGGTTGCCAAGGCCGATTCTACGACGGATCTCCACTGTGATGTCGGTTGTGGAGTTCACGTTTGCCCCGAGGTAGACAAACTCCTTTACTACCTCGAAATGGTAGCTGTCGATCGTGAAATGTTGTCCAATTTGGTGTGTGACGGAACGTTTTTTTGGTCGACAGCAAATATTTCGTTTTGTCTCATTGACCTTGAGACCAGTTCGTTTTGCCTGCTCTTCAATCGCCGTAAAAGCCTCCACTACGGCACGTTGAGAACGCGCAACGGTGTCGATGTCATCGGCGTACCCCAACAGGTGGACCGACTTGTAGAAGATAGTGCCTGCCGTGTTTACAGTGCCCTCCGCACTATCTTCTCCAGTACCAGATTGAAGAAATCACACGAGAGCGCATCTCCTTGCCGAAATCCAGTGCAAGTTTCCTTAAGCCGAACTGCACGGTGCATAGCGTATGTGCGAGCGTGGTGCAACACAACCGTATCAGTTTCCCGGGAAAACTTCATATCATAAGTATATGCCCAATATTCAGACGACAAAGGATAAGCTTCTTTGGAAAACAGACATTGACAATGCTCGAAACCTTATAACATTTAAACGAATGTGCTTGGAAAATTCTAAACAGCTTTTTTTCAGTATTTTCAGTGTACAAATATAGAATGCTGTTAATTACAGAATATACTTGAATTGTCACTTATCTTTTCTAAGTTTGTAATTGAAGATAAAATTGACATCTAGAGCTCTGCCAAGCAGGCTGTCTGACGGCTTACCCATAGCTCTTAATTTCACAATTATCTTTTTGTTATAAATTATAAATAAAATCTTGGCAGAAGCATTATCCGTGACTTGGAAAAGGTATAGCCGTGGATTACGAAATAATCTTAAGCCAGGGACAAAACCCAGAACCCCCAACGTAGAAGTCGACGCATCTACCAACTACGCCACTAAAACATAATCCCTTGAAATGTGAGTCCCGTAATAACCAACGTTTGTTGTTGACTTTTTTGACCTCGTGCTACAAATTTCTAAATAAATTGATCCTGGAAAAATTGATCTCAACAATGTAGCGAATATATATCATTGTTCGTCCTTTTGGCATGACGCCCCGTCTTCAATAAATAAGTGCTCTATCTCTCTCATAAAATACGCTCTAATATACTTTATCTAAGTGTCGTCAAAATGACTCTCATTCCAGCAGGAAAGGGGGCACAGGTTTCTCTTAAAAAAGCGTATTGTATTGACTTCTCGAATAAGTTCGCATTCCTCTGCATCCCAGGCCACCCCATCCTCTGTTGAATTATCACTGGCAATAGATTATAGATGACCTAAACTCCTGATAGAGTTTATATTTGCTGCCAAAGTGGCACCCACCCATTCCTCAGTTACACTGATAAATGTTCACTGGCTGCGTCACATTGACGCATGCCTTCAAATTGAACCCAAACCAGCCGGGCCGACAAGATCAATAAATCTGCCCGACGACGACAAATGTCCGTATCTGTCCTCTGCAATCTTTAGTGCATACATGCCACTCCCACCCTTCGCCCAAGTGCTCGCACACACTCCAGACTCGAGACTTTCTTTCACTAGCTGGTCCCTTCAACTTGTGTTTGCCTTGTTCGCAGTTCGCTCCAGTCGCTGGTAACGACATTACTGGACCCTATTATCCAAGAATAAATTGCTTGGTAATCGTTTTACAAAACACAAGAGATTATCCTGAAATCCTGGACACCTACCAGCTCGTAGATTGCTGGTGACCCACCGTCACTGCGTCATCCTCCGCAGCAAATCCGCTAGTGGGTGACAGTTGACACACAATCACACACCCATTCTCCTGAGGGATAATCAGTTTTCCCTTCTAACAATATTTTGTATATTGGATGCTTAGAGTGGAAAAAGTATCTCTGCCGGATTAAGTAATTAACACGAGAAGGATTCGTTGGCAGGAATGCAACTAAAATGGGTTCATTCTTCACAATGACGCAGCCAGCAGGAGGTCTAATTTATTGCGACTCTCACGAGTTGTAGTTGAAAATATGAGACCCCATAGCAAGCACTGATCGCTACACGACATTGTGCAGCTTCTCGGGTCCTTCCACTAAGGCTCCTAAGACATTAAGCCCGCTCCGGTTTCATGCACCATTTCTCAATCCTCATTCCCACGAACAAAGGAGTCAGAATTAATTGATTCATCGAAGTCCTCTTCTCATTATGCTGCCCACCCCTTTCGGGCGATTTCATCAATGAGCCCACTCCGCATGGAGCACCCAACACAATTTTGGGCAGGAATCTGAATATACGCTCTGGCAAAGAAAAAATCATAATTAAATTTTTAATTATTTATTAAATAGCTCTTGGTCAGTGGAATGAGATAGATTCCACGTTTCTGGTATCATTGGGCCTTGTGGAGGTGGCAGATCCCAAGTCCAGAGGCGGCCAAAATTAAACATTTTTGTACATGCCTCCCCCGGGCTGCCCGTGGCTTGAATTTCTATGTAATTATGTGAAGCGTAATGGGAACGAAAAAATATCATAATTCCATTTTAACCATTAGTCAGAGAGCAGATAGTGAGATTTTTTGTTTTTAATGAAACGATGGAAATATGGGGGTGGACCGTGCTGGTGGGATTGAAGTTTTTTTTTTTTGTTCGAGATTTAAATGCGGTCAATAAGGGCGGGCGCTGCTTTTAAATGGATACAGAAAAATTTCAATTGTTGAACGTAAATTCACATATTTTACGTTATGTTAAGCGCTTTTCAGGCATTTGAAGCATAGTGAAATCATTTTTGGGGCTCTATTGTACATTCATACATATTCGAATGTATTATACGGCTATTCAGCATTTTTGATTGAGTTCCAGGTATTTGCCGATCTGTAGCTTCGCACAAAGAAGTAGGAAGTTCTAGTGAATGCGGGAGACTTTCCTTGTAAGAGATTTAGCTAGAGGACGTTTCATTCGGTTGCTTTATAGAGAATTTCCTTTCATTTTTTCCACTGCACTGATGTCCCGGCGTAGCCTGTTGTCGAAACAATGTTCTTCCAAACCAAAGCGCATGGATATTGTGAATTTCGCGAAGAAACTTGATAGTCGTCACGAAGCATACTTGTAAAGGTAGTATCTTGATGCCAAGGAGGAGTTCACTGGGGTACTCAAGGGTGATCAGATAGCAATGATAGCTTTTCCAATTGTTATCTTTCAGCAACTGTTAAAGTTACCAATGATATCCAATTGTCAAAATATTATGTAAGGATTAACATTTCGCACGTGGGGAAGTTATTCATAAATAATGTCGAATTTCCGACTCAGTTGTTAGTACGCAATGTGAATTCGAAAGTCGTAGAGTTGGTCGTCATCATGGCTTCAATGTGCAATTAATTCGTCGTAAAGTTTGGCGTAACTACCCTCCATTGGCCACAAACCAGATGGAGATTGGTGCGAAATGAAAAAAACATACTCGTACCCAAAAATGTTGATCCGACACTGATCAATTGAATTGGACATCGCAAGAGAGTCAACAGCCAACACCGAGACATTCAATGCAAGATGCACAATCTTCTAATAGTGCGTACAATTGCTAGCATACGCGGAAGACATTGACGTAACTGATTGAACACAGCAAGCATTGAATCGTAAGCGGACAAAATGGATTTAACGGTGAATGAGGGCAAAGCAATCTGTATGCTGTCTTCAAGGTAGGATGCACACCATCGACGACTGCGTTCAATCGTTGGTCCTGTTTACATTGATGGTATTTGGAGAACCACGAACTCTACAGATTGAACGCCTTAGATGGCTAGGCCATGTACAGGGCATTGACAACACTATTCCAGCCTGACGATTCTTAGTCGCCAAACCAGTGGGACAAAGTAATAAAGAACCACCACGAAACTGATGGTGCACACAATAGGATAAGAACCTCAACTAACTTCGAGTGCGAAGATGGATGCAGCTGGCTAAAGATGGTGCCAGCTAGAGAGGCTTGTTAGATCAGGCCCAGGTCTACCTACGACTGTAGCGCCTCTAGAAGAAATATAGAATCAGCCCGGTTTGTCTTGCGGTTGAATTTGGGCCTATGTACATCCATATAAGACTGTGCTGACATAAGAATTGAAAACAGACGACCATAGACAACGCCATGAGTTCGCAATTTAAAATGTTGGCTGGAGGTTCTGATTATGGCTCAGCGGCTATGTCAACAAGGAACCCAACAATTCACAAGCGTCAATGGATCCACAAAGACTGGCTGCTTGGTGCTGTTTATGGCATGGCGGCAACATCGGATCTTGTTTTGTTCGAAATAAGGAAGGTGGCATCGTTTTTGTCAATACTCCCAGATATATAGCGATGTCAACCGACTTTCTGTGGTCAGAACTGGACTACATCGATATATCCAAGCTGTGGTTCCAACAAGACGGCGCTACATGTCATACAAGCGATGCAATGTGATCAACGCTCGAAATGGTGAAGGAAAGATTCGGCGACTAGGTTATCTCAGAACAAGCGTGCGTGAATTGGCTGCAGCGATCATGATCAAGACTAGGTTAAGTCCTTAGTTCGAGCGAACAAGCCAACCGCTTTGGAAGACTTCGAAGCCAGCATATTGGACAGAGTCCAAAAATATTGAACTAACCGCTTGAAGCACTAGCAGCGAATTCGAGGCGACCAATGATGTGCTATTTCACACATAATAGCATGAATGTGGCTTCAAAATAAAGCGGGAAGAAGTTGTACAATATATTTCACACCTTGTTTTATTTGAATTTATTTTCCCGTAGTTATCTTATCTAGTCACCCTGTGAAGAGCAACGTGCCGCACTGACATATAATTTAGATCTTTATTTAGGCGTACATTTACTTTCGTCTGCTGGCCTTAATCTATGAGTACTTTTATTTCAAGTGCATGATGATTTAGCATTGAACAATTAAATACGAGTTGAGAATCACGTTATAATGCAACCGCATGGCCGTTGATTACTCCATTAATTGGAGCTGTTTTACTACCATGGGACTATCCTAAGACCATCCAGATTCATACACGAATCTTAGGGGTTTTTTCAGTACAACAGCGCTTAAATCCTCCAGTTCTGCGAAGAAGTACTTTCCCAGGAACTGCCTTTTTTTACATGGACTGGGCATTAAGATGTTGGATAGATTCTATTTCTTCCTAGTCTCTGTAGTTTCTACATGACCGGTAAGGACTCTTCTTATGTCTTCGAGGGCAGCGTCGGCCACAGAGCCCTTGCCATTTTTTCAAGAGGACAAGTTTCGAAAGAATTCACATCACATGACGATGACATTTCGACATGAATGATTGTGTTAGTAAATAGAAAATTATCTTTTGTTGCACCAATAACCCTTAATTGATGCACCAAATACTGCTACATCCTCGTACAGTAAAATTTTTTTTATTCTTGATTACCAAACTTTTCGTTGTGGAAAAAACTTGGCAAGGGATCGAGTAGGATCACTTAAGCTAAGACATAGCCAATCCTTAGTTCAGTGGCTGTGGAGCGTTAGAATATTGTCTCCTGTCTGAATCAACGGACACAAAGCCACATCAAAGGCCATTTGAAGAAACTCGTCTGTAAGTCGATCAACTCCGATGACCATTTGATGAACAACCGCTTGCATTCTCAACCATGATTCATCGCCAGCAAAAGGGGTCTTAACGGCTAACATCCTATCACGGGCCACCGTGGTTATAGTGAAGCATGCGCTGACCAGGCAAAAGCCAGCGGGAATATTGATAACGAGTCTGCCCAGGCGGGTAAGTTTTAGTTACAAACGTTCGTGTCTTTCCCATTTGAAAATCAATATCACAGAATACCTGTACAAGGTTCGCAGCATACGAGAGAGTTTGGGTTTGCTACTTTTGGGTCTCCTATCCAGGTACCATTTTGCTACAGAAATGTATTCTTCTCCACAGCCTCTCAGGTTACTCAGGCATATAAAAACTCATGCTCATGCTCAGCAAGTTTCCATGCAAATTCCGTCCATAACTTAAGACTGAGGCACATCTTCATCTTGCACAGATTTCAATAGATCTGTGTCTTCCTCTCTAGTCAAGAACTACAATACATTAATTTTGTGTTTTTTTTTTATTCCATCCATCCTTAACTGCTCCTAATGGTATTACTACTTGCTGGAGCGTCGGTCCACATCCAGTGCCGCACCCAACGGTGGCAGCGCAACGACTCTGCAATGGCTTTTAAGCAATATTGGATTACATCCAAAAACTTTTTCCATTTTCATTTCTTCAAGCTACACCACACGCCCCCCCCCCCTCCTCTTCCAAACTACCCACAGCGCACTCCACCCACTCTCCGTCATGATGAGGCAGCGAGTAACATTTGTTAAATCAGATATCCTTTGTCACGATACAATGCAAAAATTCCAAATGAAACCTTAAATTTCCAGCTGGTGATTTCTTCTTTAGCGCACTGCACATCATGAATGAATGCAGGATCCACTCGGTTATGATTGCTCCGCAGCCCCCAGCCGGGCGGTAGAGTGCCTTTGATAAATGTATTCTACCCCCTATTTGTCCAACCAAGCTCCGCATGGAAATTAGACTGCTACGTGCAACACGAGACCATTTGTTTCGTCGCAACCAATCGGGCATCCACAGCTGAGAATTTATTGAATTTAATTTAATTTCGGCTTTAATTTACATCCATCGGATTCGATTGTATTAAGCCTGGTGCTGTTGGCGAGGAGCGGAGAGCACGGAGCAGCGCAAGTGCCACGTATTCGGGCGTTTTCCTGCCAACTGGGGGTAAACTCTAATTTTCTATTCAATTTGAACGCGACATTAGAGGAGCCCTTTGTCTCAAATCTAATTGGTATTCTAGGAAGAGCGTAGCAACATCAAAAAGGACGCTTACGCGTACCCGCCCCCATTGGGGAATCAAATCAGAAGATCTCCCAAAAGGTGAAAACGGCCTCCGCCCGACGACAACAAAAGCCGGTAGGGCTGCCTTTTCCTTTTCCTTCTTCACACTTCCCTTCGATTTCACTGCGAGTGGGTGTGCAAATGACTGCACGTTCCTTTCGGGCCGCCCCACGGTGTGAGTGTCACATTCTGCCGATGTCCTTGAGGGATAAATTAATAATTCAAAATCAATATTAAAATAGTTTGCTAGCCTTTATTGAACGAAGGGATGACCCGCATCATTCCACACTTGCGGCAGCAGCATGTGCCCCGGGGTAATGAGATGAGAAGACGGAGAGAACGACACCAAGAAAAACTGTCATTAACAATAGGATGCGAGTAGATAATGCGGAACATTTGCCGTTGTCATCCTCGGATGGGGGGGGGCGGGCGGCGAATAGGGGACAAGTTATTGATTGCCATTGGAGGAGAGGACGTGAAGGAATTGCAATCATAAAAGCTCATTAATCAACGTCTACGTGTGAGATTATATCACAGCCGGAGAAGGAGAAGGATGTGCATCAAAGTGGCAACGCTTCGATGGATGAAAGTCAGATTCAAATGATGGATTTCACTTTGAGTCCCACTGAAAAAGGGGAAGACTGCGGTTGCGAATCGGTGAACGGAATAGATTTATGAGACAAAGACCAGTTGGCGTGTGCATTGGCAATTTCGCATTCGCAAAATGAAAAAAAGAAATGTGTTTGGTGACTGGACGAATATGCGAAATCTTAAAGCGACTTGTGGGCTCTGGAAAATTGGCTTGACTATGGAAGGATAATATTATTTGAGAACAGAAAAGGTTCTAGAATTCTAAGCCAGCTTCAGACTTCAACTGGGCTAAAATCATTTCAAAAATCAAGTTCGTTCCTTAATAGAATCTAGTTCAGGAAAAGCATTACCCAGTTTTTCTATAACATTTAACTTTAAAGTACGATACAGATGTGTTTTTGAAATCAGTGATTTTCTCAAATGCTCTCTAAATGCCTAGAGACGCCATATGTCACCTTATGTCCTACGGTAATATCGAATGACAGCAGATATTTCTTTATTTCAAAATCAACTTAACCTACCTTAACAATAATATAATTCGTTCATACGATCGTGCATGGAGACAGAGAAAGTGCTGACAGCGTGACATGTGTGAGGTGAGTGCCAGTACCTGGGCGAATACTAGCTGAGAATACTTGACTGTGTTTGGAGTGAACGTACAGGAAATGCTAACGATGCAAAAGTTAATTGGAATCGGATTCAGGTTAGTAAGGGCAATGATCTATAACTACAGTAAAAACCCTTTCATTCAGAATTATTTAATTCGGGAAAACTAGTTTATCCGGAAAAAAAATGTTTACGAATAAAAGAGATTTTTCCGAATGAATGAGAGTCGGTTTTTAATTGTTTATGTAAAAATTACATTAATTTAGCAATAATTAAATAACGCAATGATTGAACACGTATAGCAAATATATCCCAAATATATAGAAGTCGGGCTGTGTAGGCCCGAAAGTAGGCTTAAGGGTAAACTGATGAGCATTCCTGGCGAAACTAGTATTGCAGATGAATTCATGGAGAGGCGGAATGCATTTGGCTACCTCACTTGAGCATCGTTTGTTAAAATAGCGATAAAACACAAAGAAGAGACGGTACGTCGGTGTTCGACCGAGTCGAATGACTCTGCGATATTAATGTCTCCTATAAGTTTTATTGTTCGCTTTTGGATTCTATCTACCTGCAGGTCTTGGGGGCACCAGGCTAGATATGAGCGTTGTACTCAAGCTTTGGGCGCATATATACCTTATAAATGAAAGCCAAATCAGAGAAGTGAAATATTTCTAGCATCGATTAAGCAAACCTAAACATATCGCAGCATTTTTGGCGATCTCAAATATGTGATCGTTCCAACTAAGTGTTGTGTTGATACACATACTAAGGATGAAAAGCTTTCCGGTTTCATCGAAACTCGCCACTCATTGATAATGGCTAATTATCAAGGGTTCGCATGATTGACAGCAGACACCATTGCGTTTTTGAAGCATTGAATTCCACTCTGTTGTTGTTTCCCCAGTTTATTATGCTGTCAAGATCGGAATTCAATGTGCTTAACATACGCTGCCGTTCCAATTCTACGGCCGAAGGGCAGGGTCGTGAGTCTCGGAACGAATATGAAAAGCTGAGGGTGCTGTTATCAGCGAAGGAATGGATTGGATTAGAAGTAGCAGACAAGAAATCATTAATAAAAATGAGAAAGAGTATCGGAGACAGAACAGAGCCTTGGGGTACACCAGCATTTATTTGGTGGATATCAGAGTTGAACCCATCCAAAGCAAGTGGAATTGAACGGTTCGAAAGGTAATTTGTAATCCACAGAAGAAGAGATTTATCGATACAATATGCACGCATTTTCGACAAGAGAACTTTATGCCAAACTCTGTCAAATGCCTTAGAAATATCAAGAACAACTGTTTCGCCTGCATTGTGCAAAGATTATTTCCAATATTCGCGATTAAAAATATTTCATAAGCTGACGATTTGGCAGAGTTTCCATGACCTTAGAAAGGAAGGACGTAAGTGCAAGGTGGGTGACGAAGATTCGCCCTTTTTAGGGACGGGCTGGACAAATGCTGTTTTCCATCTGCTCGGAACTCTTTCCTCAAGAGTATGATAGATAAAAAAGCTTATGCAATGGTTTTGCCAGCGCAGAAGAAGATCTCTTCCGAAGTATAGAGGAAATACCGCCAGCGGATTTGTTCACGTCAAGATCTTTAGTGGATTTGTCCCATGGCGAAATCAACGCTCTCAAGTACAGGTAGAGACATTTTGGAATCTGGCAGTGTTGAGCTGGCTGCAAAATGAACCGCATGCTGATTGGCTTTGTCTTTGTCTTTGTCTTTTGCTTTTGCTTTGTCTTTTGCTCATAAGAGAATTTCACACGTCTGATAATTGCATTGCAGTCATTTCTGGCCCGTTTTATCAATTGGAATACGCATTAGTGCATACAAAAAATTCGTTTATTTGGAATTACCTTCCCCCAACCATTCCGAATTGACAAGCTTTCACTGGACAGATAATTATATAAATGTCTTATAACTTATACCATACTATAAGTGGGCGGTTGCATAAGTATTTTTCAAGTGGGTTTGGGATCAAAGTAACTGACGTTGGCTAGGTGTTTTTCAATTAATGAAACTGTCATTAGGTTTTCATTAGAATAGAATGATTCTGTCGTATTACAATACAAAGTTTTCGCAAATTATGATTCGGCCGCACATACCAAAGTAAACAGCCTCCACCTCTCCTTAAAAACTCCGACCAACCCGTTGTCTCACTGGCATGGGAAATTTCACCAACAAAAATATAGACTCAATATAGTTCACTACACTATTAATTGTTTCTCGATTGGGACAAAAATTAGGGCGAGATGAATTTGGGCGTAACTTCAACGGATACCAATCGCGTCACTATTATTTTATGTCAACTCCGGTCGTTGCCTTTCGACAATGCAACCACTACTCGTTACCGCTGGTGTTCGACGAAGGCATACCGGAGAGTCTATCACTTAGTTGTTCTTCGTAGGCTCTGCAAATCTCCAGTGTGATCGGGTGTCCTCTTCGGTAGGGGCGTGTATACATATGAGGCCTAGAATCATCCCAATATATCACGCTAGCAATATGTCCACTTAACCTGTGCATGAACAGTGAGTTGGGAGAGACCAAGTGGCGTGAGGTTAAATACGAGTAGGTATATTGATATACTCATACCATTAGCAAATTTATTCGATTTAATTGATTTCCCAAGCATTTATCCCAATTTGTGTCTAGCATATGGAAATTGCAAATCTGAAACTTGTCGGCACATCTACCCAAGTCCGACACCAATATCACATTTCTTGCTCCAATTATCAACTCAAAACTAGATGGATCTCCCAATTACAAGGGTTGGGGAAAATTTATTTGGAGAACACGTTGGCAATTCGATATTTCAATCAAAAATGATTAAATAGTACACCACATGGCTATTTTTGTACTAATGACGTCAGTTGTGAGAAAATAACCATTTTGTTTCGATATGTTTCTGTGTACATACATATATCAATATCCATTTATTCATGGCCTAATTGAACTCTGCTGCACACCATGTTTTGATGATGCAGAAATTTGTTTCGAATATATGTTAATATGCAGAAGCTATGGGCTAGAATTTAATTGCGTCAGTTGATAAAATGTTCTTCAATTTCATACTTCCACTAATTTTTCTGTTTCAATAATTACACTGATTTCTTCATTTCTCATAAATAACTTGTATTGTTTTCGAATGCAACTAGTGAACATTTTGATATAAAAGAAAATTTAACCAAGTGTACTGTCTACATTCGTCCAATCAATAAGCAACGAGCGATGTTCAGGTAACGCGCCTTTACGGTAAAGGCACTAGTATCCGGACAGTTCTAGTAATTCTTTTACCAAATAGATCTTTAGACGTAACAGATGAGGCTCCACTGATGAGGTAAGAGGAGTTTCAAATGTTAGGGCTTCCGTGCTTAAGGAAGGTAGAACTTTAGAGAAGGAAACCCCAGAAGTCACAAACAGAGAAAATATTGAATCAGAAGCTGATGTAATATATCGACAGGATATATTTAACTAAAAACTAACAATGTTTCTCTGGCTTGTGCATTTCAGTTTAATCCAGAGAGCGCTCTGTTTAGTTCCTAGTTCGTTATTCTAGTTAATTTAGTTCCACTGCTCAGGAAATTCAGTCTTGTGCGACTTTCCCCGGTTGTTCGTCTATTATCACACATAATATATAATAATAGTAATAATATGGGTGGCGCTACAGCCCGTAGAGGGCCAGAACCTAGCTTCTCAGCAATCACTCGTGTTGCGCGTGCTATTGTTCTATCACGAGTGGAAAGGACCTACAGTATTATGCCGACTCCGATCGGCCAAGGTTGAGAAGCATTGGCACTGACTCGAAAGAGGTGGGGTCGTGAAAAGTATTTCTTGTCGTACCAGGAATCGAACCTAGACAGATAGGTCCAAGAGCGTAGGCGTCGACGCACATACCCACAACGCCACGAGCCACCACATATTATCACATACACCTTAAAATTCCCTTCACACACACCACCGGCAAGGCAACGTAGCGATGCTTGTTGTTCTTGTGCTGCGATAGTGAAACAAAAACAATGCCATACACACACAAAGTAAAGCACTCAATTTAGTTCGATTTACTTCTGTTATTCTAAGGTTAGGTAGCTGGATATTTGGGCCGCCAGCAAAATCGCTAACTCACTTAGACATGTTGGCCCATAGTCAGACTACTACTACCGATCGACAACTCCAGTGCTAGTGGTGTTCATTTGATCCCAACGGCAAATGGTGACTGGACCAGATTTAAAAACCGAATAAAGCGTATTTACTTTGCTTTCACTGGGATTCGAACCGGGGACCCCTCTAACCAGCTGTTATTCTTACTGAATTGCATATATGAGACAGGTATACCCGAGTTTGTGAACTAAATGAACAAAAATAAAATTACCTTGCGAACTAGTTCACTTATTACACTTGATCTAGTTCGTTCGTGAAGTACACAAGTCTATACAGTGTATACAAAGCTTTCGGTTCCGGATACTAGGTTAGGTTGGGTTATGTGGCTGCCATCATAAGCAATGGATTCACTTAGACACAATGGTCCATTGTGTTGCCACTAAGCCTGTCAACGCCCGTTACTACTGGAACCATTTTGTTTCTTGGACGAATGCCCAGATTGATTTGATATCCTTTTCAGATATGTCCGCGAGTTCGTTTAGATGATATTCTCCAAGGGTTTGTTTCCTAATGCTGGCCAGTGCAGGGCAGTTGCAGAGTAGATATGAGGGTTTTCCTCTTCTTCTTCACCCATGCATCTGCTACAGAAGTCATTATATGGTAGTCCTAGTCTTGCGCAGTGTCGTGTGAGGACTCCAACTAGGTCACTCAGCTTACGGACACTAAAATAAAGTGTCCGGAAACTAAATTCTGCTGACTGGCTATTCGATTTTTGAATTTTGTTGAATCATTTATTTCACGCGACTTTATTGTTGTGAGTGCTAAATAATAAAAAAAAATATCTACACTTTCAGAATCACTAAAGCAGTCCTCGAAAGCTTTCAGATTAAGTAAATGTCAAGACAAGTTAAAGCTAAGAACACGTTTATTGTCCGGTTTCCCACATAAGTCTTCTAATATACTTGACTACAGTGACTATCGTACGGTCTTTGTTCACCATTAATTCTTTCTTTATTTCGTTCTATTGAGTCTCTTCTATTGGCATTTGTTACTGCGTGCCGATTTCGAAATAAATTAGCTGTCACTTGACATGTCTTAAGTTTGGAACATTGGAAAAATCTACTTGCACTTGTCACATTGACGTACAATTCACTAAATTGTCACTTAAAGAAATTACAACAGTAGTTTTTAATATTTCTTTTCTACTTACAATTTATTTGTTTCAGAAAACGCAATATTTTTCCAGCAAAACCCACAGAAACTAAACAACCGCGAACAAGCTGATCACTGATCGTGTACGAATAAAGCTGATGTCAGTGTGCACACACGAGCCACAAGAGAGAACAACAACAGCCACGCAATTGACTTATTATTAGAGCGATACTCTTTGTGGGTAGTTGTGAGCAGAAGCAGACACACTGCATGGTCGATGAGCTTCGAATTAATTTATGTGCTTTGATCAATTAGCCACTTTTTCGTGCGTTGCTTTTCTACTCGTATATGCATACATATACGAGTATTACAATCTATGTAACCGATGTGGAATCAGAAATAGATGGAAACGTGGTGTCACGTGCCGCTTTGCCAAATCTTTGAAGTGATGGTTATGTTTATTCTATATGTATATACTAAGGTTATGCTTCGTAGAATCGACGAGGTCCATCTTTTGACCTAGCCTAATATGTTTAATTTATGTCTTAGCAAAGAGTTGAAATTTAATATTTTTGCTTATGACGGAGAAAGCCAAACGAACATCTAAATGCGAAGAATTTGATCCAGACTGTGAACCATGGTGGCGGAAGGGTACTAGTTTGGAGGTCTATGAGTGCATCCGGTGTAAGCTTAACATAAAGTGCCACAGTCGGAATCTTAACCAACCATCCTCTCCATTTAGATCAGATGTTTGGAAAATATAACCAAATTCCGCGTGGTCATCACATCATGGCACGTGTGTTTGGTGGCGGTTCCAATGAACCCATTTAGCTCTGAGTCCCGTTTTTATACCACGGCTCTGATTGAAGCGTCTTGTAGTGACCATTTCTTCTCGCCTTTCTCTAGCAAGCGCTTGACACGTGCATAGGTTCCTGTGTCATTACACCTGCGGCAGTGTATATTATGAGGAGTTGCTAATCTGGCAGCATGATCCTTTATCGGCCAGTTCCCCGTACTTACTTATGTTGTTATTTTAGCAATATCGGTACGCGATATTCCAAATCTTCCGAGATATTGCACAGTTTCTTAACCATCTTAGGTTAGCCATTTTAAAGAAGTGTGATTGAGGAGGATGCAATAGCCTTTATTTGGGTGGGAACTGATTATCTCCCTAATGGCAATGATATCCGCTTGGAAGGTACTGCCGTAGTTCGGGAGTCTAAATAGTGCAGAGACGTCCAGTGCATTAGAGCAGATACCCAAAGGTGGAAATGGGGCGTATGATGGCTGTATACCATCTAGTTAGGTTTGGTTGCAGGCCCCACTACTTCCCGGAAGTTTTGTTTGCAGGGTCGAGATTATTTTTCCAGCTGAGTTTTGAATCTAGATAGACTCATAAGTACTTTTTGGAGTGGGAACGTTGTGGGAATAAAGACATTTTGAAGCTACTTAGTTAAGCTAGACCTTTTTTTACTATATAAGAAAATCAATACGAAAAAACAAATACAACTGACAAACAAAAGTGCGTCCACACCCACGCCTCCCCAAATTCCTGTTTAAAAGATGCTTCCCAAACTTCGGAGTCGACATAAAACTAGGCCCAGATCGACTTCGGACTGTTGGACCACACACTTTAATATTGTTAATATTATACCGATTCGTAACCCATCATGATCGAAGTCATTCGTGTGAGCCACGTCCTCTGATGTTGGCTCCGGCTCAAAGAATCAACTGTGCCGAGCTGTTCTGCAATCACCATCGTATGTAGTTTCTGTAAGGCCTAGACACCTTATGCGATGGATCCGTATGTGTGTAGCGAGATTCATGTCAATGTACAAACCGTAAAGACTGTCACTTAATTGTATGCTTCTCCAGATATTGCAATTATAAAACATTTAGGTCGAAAGAGCACTCACTCAGTGCATGCGGTCCATTGTTCTGCTCGGTTGTTGAAGACTAGAATGATCAAGGTCTTGCACGAGCGTCAGTTTGGTCTCTTGTGATGTCCCTCTTACTTGCGTCTTGAGTCTAAAAAAGGCGACTGGCGAAGTTAATCTGTATTAAATGATATCGATGTTGATAGTGCTGTTCACTTTGAAGAAGAGGTAGATGAAGGCCCTGGCTAACTTGACCTTTATGACCGTTTTCTGCAAGGCGTCGATGCTGAAAATGTTCGCTTAATTCGATCAATCAAGTCAATATCATCAGTGTCTGCCAAAAATTATAGATCTTCATCCGAATTTTTGGAATATCGTGCCTCTCGTGATGCCGTGTGCATTTGGGATGAGCTTCTCAAGAATGATGTTTGAAAAAGTCACACGACAGGTCTCTTGACAAAATCCTCTTTTTATATTGATGACCTCATCGCGTCGAGTCAATTACTGAGAATTTGACGTCATTCTGCTAAACTAGGAGTGGAGGATTATAGTTTCTCTCTATGCATGCTGCCATTTGCGGCTTTCAAGCCGACGACTATGCAGTGTGCGTTGGGCTGCACTCCTTGGGCCATTTCCAAAATATCAACCTCCATAGCCTGAGTCTGATAACCAGATGAGCCTCATCACTCGTTATGTAGAGTACCCGGTACTCGACACTAGGTAATCGGGCCTCAGAATCAAACACTTGGAGGGACTAGTTGAAGTTCGTTAAAAGAGGCTCAGAGGCATAGTGAAAGGTTTCGCTTTCTCCAATTCTTGAGATCGAATAGCAGCCAAACACCGACTTAATGACGGATCTTGCTCAAACTATGACGGTAATTCCAGACTGCTATGATAGTGCTTGGCAGCAGCTTTATCCATTAGTAGGAGGACTTTATTCCATACACTCTCCTTGACAGTTCCGTATTCGCTTCATCTACCACAGTCAGCGAACGTTATTGTAGCCGTAACGGTACACAGTCGCATGCACCTTCGTTGTCTTCTGAAAGTGCATCTAGTAGTGATCCTTCAATACCGCAATTCAGGGACACTCAATGTCATCCATCACCGTAGCAAGCCCTCCAAACCCCATCAGGACTCCCATAAAGCGATAAACTCGACTTCACCTCGAATAAACTGAAATCAAGATGTGAATGAGTGCGCTTGGCACATGACGGTATTTTTGAACGTAATATGAACAAACAACTGAAAACCGATGTCCCCATCGTAAAGCAAACAAAAGAATCCGTAGAGTGATGTGTACATATTCCAACTCAATAGCAGTCGGAAAATGATCATAACTTCTGATGGGGAATAAAATCCTCCTCAGTGGCTATTTCACTTCCCCGCTGTTTTATTTCGGTCGAACTATTTGGTCATAAAGCAATTCTTACTCGCTGTCTCGTCGCCTTAATTTGGACATGCGACGATGATGAGGACAGCTGAAGAAAGCCACTATTAGTTGAAAAGACTTAAAGTCTTTCCCCTGGCAGATACTTTAAGACCACCCCCGAGGGCGAACATGTTCCTCGTAAGATGCTGCAGCGGCGTCTTCATCCTCCACGTCGTCTTAAACCCTTTTGCCCGCACATCCTTCGAACACTGGTGGCCGTCATTTATTTGCTGTGCTCGGTGGGTCGACTGGTTGACTCTGTCCAGCAAGTGCGGTCCCTTAAAAGCATTCCTCGGTTAAGTTCGTTGCTTATGGGGTATGTCGAGTGTGTTCCCACACAAAGTAAGACTAATAACCGTGTGTGGTGCTATTGCTCGTGGAATGTGAATACGGCTTCTTAGGAATTCGCGTCTTACGGTTCGGATGGCGAGAACGGGGTGAATGTGGAAAGAAATTCCCGGCAAACATGTCATTTATGGGCTCCGTCGCTGCTTCAGTCGTCGCCTGCGCTGGCTTGCTCTTATTGTTTCGTTGCCGTTGCCGTCGCCGTCAATACGTTGGGGAATTACGAATGGAATTCACCCCATCCCCTAGACAGGGTATGCGTGCCGAGTCCAGGACGGGAAATAATCCACGACCCAGCTGTCAGATTATGTCGAAAAATTGTACAACTCACTAAGTAATAGCATTGGCCAGGACGTTGCCATGCCACGCTGATCTGGTGGTGGACATTCAAGTTGTATTCATTTCAAAACCCACCACACGTGAGTGCGGCGGCGATTAGAGCATTGTGGAACCTTTAATTTAAGTGCTTTTACGTGTGCGTCCACGTGAATTAAATATTAATATTAGACATCCCCTGTCTGGACTTCTTAAGGACTTTCGCAGGCGTGATTTTATTCTAACCGAGTATCGGGTCGGTGATGGTGATGGAAGAGGTAGCGACCGAGAGTGGACCCGGAGTAAATGATATTTTCTTGTTATCTGTCGCTCCCCGTACGACGGGGTATGTGAGGAGATTAAGACCGGCTGTTCGGGTGTGCCATGAAGCTGATTGGAATCGACTGCAGTGGAGATGAGGAGTGATGTGGGCTAATTAGTTCAATGATTGAGAACGTAAATTATGGTATGACAGCGATTAATTCCTTGCAGCTAGATTGATGGCGTTCATTATTTAATTAGACTCGGGGCATTATTCTAGGGACCAGCATTTGCTTTCACCGACCGAAAGGAGGACGTGGAAATGGGCTTATGGCATAAGGAGACTGTGATGGCGTGACACGGGGTGGAGGCAGATCATTATGCAATTTTGCCAATAAGTTCCACTCTATGATGTGTCCTTCGGAACAAGCTAGATGATGTATGATATTAGTTGTGAGTTAAGAATTCAAATTGTTATTTATGTTGATTGTCAGCATGGGGTCATTGATTGATTTATTTCCAAATGAACCAAATTGCTTTGACAAAGCAAACAGAATTCACAATTAAGCCACAGACCGCTCAGATCTCGAGAAACTACAACATCATTCCACCCGCTAAACTTGTGGAAATTTCAATTAAGATACGTCTCGCGGGGCGCTCCTAAAGAACAGTTCACCAGCACATAGATCGTGAGGATTTTAACAATATAAATAGAAGAATACGTCCTGGCTTTTATGTCGCTGCATTAATGTCGTAACGTCCCATTATTCAAATTTCAGCCTTAGCTTCGCTGGCAGTGCTTCAATCGGACGTTCCAATTTTTTTATCGGCACAGACTAAGGACTTGAGAGAATAACTAAGTGGTAACAAGTATCATGATCGAGACGGCTAATTGATGTACCCTAGCGGTGAGATGGCATATTCGCCAAATTACTCCTTCACAACTTCAAGCGTTGTGTCGCTTGTATGGCATGTAGCACAGAATTATTGGTTCCACAGCTCGGATATGTCAAGCTCTGACCACAGGACAGTTGTAGATTCTGTTCACGTCAATGATGGTAATTTAGCTTTTCGACCCAAAACTGGGCCTCGTTAGCGAAGACGATTCTTTGGTCAAAGTCCAGATCTCTGTCCAACATTTTCAGCATTCTGCTAGGGTTGTACGGCATCACTTTTTGCGTCAGCAAAATCTGATACAGATGTTGGCCCAACCTTCCGTAATTGACGCGGTTTTGAAGGCTTATTAACGGTCAATGACTCAAAGGAAGTTGAGTCTCTCAATCCCACAACTTCCCGTATTTCCGTCTCCTTTCCGGTGGGGTGGATCAAGGTGACACACGATCCGTGCCGATGATCAGCTTGGCTCGGGGCCCACTCGAAATAATATCTTAGTCGCGAACGGAGTATCCGGGGGAGCTGGTAAACTCCCAGATTTATCCTGCTTTAGCTGTGTAATGCTGATCTCTGCACAGCCTAATCGAGGGAACTAACATGAATAAAACCTCAAAAACCAAGAAATAAGAGACTGGTGCTCTCTCACCGACTGTCGTCTGCCCAAACTGACTACAATAAGGGTAAGTAGAGACAGCCCTCCACTCTTTAATAGCAACCATTGAAAAATCAGTCGAGTTCAAAGAATACACACTTTTGACCTTTCTTGAAATCGAAGGTGCATTCAACAATATCGAACCAAAAGCAATTTCAATTGCGCTTAACAACCTCGGGATCGGAAAGACCTTAGTGGCTTTCATTCATCAGCTATTCACCAGCAAGGTAATCCACTCTCACCTGCGATCTCCCATGCTGCGATCCATAGAGGAGTTAATAGAATCGCCCCACAAGGAGGTGTTCTCTCTCCCCTTCTTTGGAACGTAGCGGAAAAGGAGCTGCTAGTAATACTGAAAGAGGGAGAATGCAAAGTCAATGCCTATGAGGATGATATTGCCTTAGCGGCATCTGGTAAATTAGTCTTCACTCTAAGAGACATAATGCAGAATGCCTTCGATAAGCTGGAAGCATGGACACAAACATGCGGACTCGGCGTTAACCCACAAAAAACAGATATTTTACTCTTCACTAGAAGATACAAAATCTCCCAATTTGACCTCCCTCTTGCTGTAAGGCACTGGGTCTCACGATTGATAATAAACTACACTGTAAACTCAACAACCAGATCAGGAAGACCTCTGACCTTTTTAGCTGCAAGAAAGCCATTGGATATGAATGGGGACTGCAACCTCGTATGCCTCACTGGATTTTCATCTCGATTGTCAGACCTACCCTTCTGCATGGAGGCTCAGTTTGGTGGACAGCACTTACCAAAGCTATCAACTGCAAGGCACTCAATCGAGTACAGAGACTGGCCTGCATGTGCATCAGCGGAGTGCTGAGAAGTACTCCGTCAGACGCACTGAATAAACTCCTCCACGTTCCACCACTGGAAATATTCGACAAGCAAACAGCCTTGAGACTCAAAACACTCCGACTGTGGTTCGAACTCGACATCAATTCAACTAACGACACTGACCGCCTACTACCCCAGGCTATCTTCGAGAAGAAATTCTCCAGTATTACAGAATTCCAGATCGAGTTGGATGTCAGACAATCAGACGCCGGATGAGCTCCTGCGTATCTTCATAGACGGATCGAAGACTAACGAAGAGGTGAGTGCAGGTGTCTATTCCGAAGACCTTAGTATTGCTATCCCTTTGGAGATCCTTGATCCATGATCCCTGATCAGTGATCACTGTAACGTCTTACAGTTAGAAACCATTGCAAAGATTCGTTGTCATAGCTCAAAAACAACGTTATGTCTAAAAGGGATATCACCATCTACTCGGACAGTCAGGCCGCAATCAAATCCCTGGACAATGCATGTTTAACTCAAAAACATCCCTTAATTTAAGGCTGTCTTCTAAGCATTTCAACACACATCTCATGTGGGTGCCGGGGCACTGTGACATACCAGGCAATTGCAAAGCCGATGAACTCACCAGGTATGGTACAACCTCTTCCCTATCAATAAAAAATGACTAGAAGGCACCACCTGCCTTAAAACAAAATAAATTTTAACCTAAACCGGTTGCTCAGTCAGCTTAGGCTCAGGCGACCCTCATTAACGACTCTCATAGGAATCATAACCGCGCACTGTGCAATTGACACTCATGCTTGTAGTATATAATCTCAATACGTTAAATAGCGCATAGGCCAGTTAAATCGCAGCAGTCAGCCACTCCAACCTAACCTAACCTAGGCCCAACCGAAATCAAACCTTAAAATTAGCCGGGTGGACTCTCTGGCGATGTGCAATTTTGCTTTTGGGCAACGGATTCCTGTGCGGTCACCTTCTAAAATTTGGAGATGGGGCACAAAAACGTACAGTGCCGCACTAACGCTGGACATAAAGATACCTCTTCACGACATTTCCTCCCCTTCAGCCTTCTGTACACAATGCGCGGGCAAAGATGAAGACGCATAGCATGCAATATTCAATTGCAGGCGCTTTGTTGAGTCTACAAAACCCCGAGCTCATATTCACCTGACAAATGGACAAAATCTGTTACTTTATAACGAGCGTGCAGAATGAGCTAACAATGCTCGAAAGAGAAAAGAAAGCAAGTATGGAGCACATAGCGTGATATGCTAACCAGGTCAACGGCTTCTACCACTCTCCCCAAGGAAATGTCGGTGGTAGTTATAGAAGAGTGCAGGATATGAGTTAGTAAGTAGGCGTATAACCGAAATCGAGTACTTGGGTTTGCGAATCAAGCTTGCTGATATCTCGAGCTATAAGTATCTAAAGAAGATTACCACATTATTGGACGCAACCAAAAAAAAGTCCTTCTAAAGTCTGTTGATTTGCGGACGTCGTTTAATACTATAGCCTTTCATAGTAATTTGCCATTCAGGCACACAATTACACAAGTGTAGGTTGCCTTATTTATGGTACAGATATATAGTCCCGTCTGCGAGGAAGGTGGATGGAGGCAAAGGAACAACCGTGAAATCTGCGACCTGTGCAGGATGTAGATGTAGTCCGGAAGGCACAAATCCGGCTCTGCCACATCGAGCACATGGGCAACAATACTCCAGCAAAGACGGTCTTCGAATCCGAGCCGCCTGGTTCGAGAATGAGAGGAAGACCGAATCTCCGGTATAAAGACCAAGTAATGGCGGATGCAAGACAGCTTGGTCTTCATGACTGGAAGCAGTGTGCCCGGGTCATTGATGGAAGGCAGCAATTGCTCAGGCTCGGACGATCCATGGGTCGTAAGTAAGTAAGTAAGTAAGTAAGTATGTTGCATTAACAATTTAATTAAGAGGCGCTATTGGACGAGCAAATTATTTCCAGGTTCTGTTTTCACAGCAATTTCACAACCCCCTGGGCAGCATATTTTCAGAAGTGCACCATCGTTTTCAATGCAATTTCAGTCCACAAACCAAATGCTGCACATCGATGTTGATGCACAATCCTTAAAAAGTGTTTCTGACCAACAGAATTAGTCAACTTTCTGCATTTAATTGATGGGCATTCACCATGCCCGATTGCGTACACTTACCACAAGCTCCTGACGTCTGGTGCAACTTCGACGGCGTATTCAAAGAGCACTTCAAAATATCAAACCCGTTTCGGAGACGTTGCGTAACATCCAATCAAAAAATATTTAAATGCTTAGTTTATTCAGATAAACTTGGTCCTGTTGTTTCAACACAAGCACGACGCTGGTCATGGTGCAGACACACACAGAATAGACTGCAAACTTTGCCCCTCGAAACAGAGGAGAGAACTATCTCCGAGAAGTTCTCCCAAGTGCAGATTTTAAAAACAGTTTTCCAATGTGAAACTTTTTGAACCTGCATATTTATGACTGGTAGCTGACTCCTCCGCCGTTCGTGAATGGCAAGAATATAAAATCGGTACCTCGCCACTGCACCGGTGTAACTCTCAAACTGTGCCCGATCTCATAGAAGAACACTTTTCCACCGAGAATATTTATTCATCATCGTGCTTTTTCGGATAATAAGTGCCTGCAGTATTCGTTCGGTCGCTCGGAACTTTGCCGCATAATTTAATTAACTAATGGAGTCTTACTTTTGCCATGAAATGTCAGATGTAATTAAGAGCACGGGGTGCAGGAGAACAAGGTCAATGGAAGGCCTCCCGAAGGCTAGAGAAGGGATATATCACTCAGAAAAATGAATAACCTCGGCCAGTGTGCAATTTATTAATCATGAAGTGTTCGAAACTTCGGACAACAATACTCGCCGCCACTTACCCAGCTGTTGGTTGGGGGCTCTTCAGAAACTGTCAAAGTTGAACGGTGATAAACTTTTTCCACTTCTGCTCTTCGCAGAAAGTTTTCATCTGAACGCGATGGAAAGATGAAAGTTGGAATCAATTCGATTCGAAGTTTGAGTTGAACACTAAGTATAACTGAACTCGATTGATTTTTAAACTACTCCTAATCACGTGGTCTTGCTTTATGTGGACTCTTTTTCCTTCCCGAACACGCAACGGCTAAGAGGAAAGTGCTATGCGACGTGAGGGGACACTTAAAAGTTTCACAGGTTTTTCTGCAGTTTTTCTTTTTTTCCCAATCGAAGTGCATCATCTGCGAGTTCTGGGCGAGAGGTTAACGAATTTTAATTGATCGCATTTGATGATGCCTATTCGTAAGGGTATGCAAATAAAAACGAGGGAGAATGTCAGTGAACTGGATGGACAAGTCTGCTCACATTTGGTGATGATGTCTAACTAAAGGGCCATTCATTAAGCGCGTCCTATCTTTAAATTTAAATAAAACAAAGTGTGTGTGAGATATCATCGATATTTTATATTCTTTTGAAAGGCCTATCGATGCCATTATGTGTGGAGTTCATTCTCCCTTGTATCTGATTCAATTAATAAACGTACGAAAACTCACCATAGGTGTACAGAAGCCGTAGTTAGGTCTAACAGGGCCGCTGTGGCAGTTGGAAGATGAACAAAGAAAATGCTATAAAATTGCTTATGTTAGCCCAGGAGAATTTTTAAGGTGAACATTTCGATGTCGGGAAATGCTCTCCAAATAACAGAAGACTGTCTTCGTTATTAAAAGATCCTAACTGACTTCGTTGTCATTACAACACTAAGTTCCTACAACATTCTTTGAAATGAAATCCTTGCAACGAAAATTTCCACCATTTCCATTTCATCCCGAACCACGAACTGGCGATAAACGATTCTCATTCCGACCCCTCTTCCCCCCAGAAATCCGTCGCATTTTCAATTTTCCCAATCTGCACTCGCAATAACATTTTACAAATGATTGCATCTGAGAAATGGATCCTGCTGGTACAGTAAAACAGACAGGCGCGGTGGTGAGAGACGACCTTTGCCGCGCACAAAATGGTTCCATTTCGTAAAATAAACGAAATAGGTCGAGCAATACCTAACAAATCTCGTTAATATCCTCGGATTGTGACACAAGAAAAAGGCAGACAAAAAAAGACCACACAAATCGAAATCGAGAAGGGATGAAAATGAAAAGGAAAACCCCGTGGAATGATAGCGAGAGACGCAGAAAACCTCAAAAGCATTAATCAAGACAATTCCACAACACTACTCACACCAGGCAGCCCCCGGCCTTCGGTGTTCGCTGATCCCATACCTTTGACAGTAATTTTTCATTCTGCTGGTTTCGACAGCGCGATTATCGAACACAGTCCTGATGGGTTCACTGGGCCACCCCTGCCAGCGCCGCACTTCGATGGCATTCCACAGACCAGGCGGGTGCTGGAAAATGCTGGCAACTGCTGATCGGACCAAGACAGTAAAGCACGAATTTGGCAAATTGCACGGAAAGCCAATTTTAAATTGTTTTCGGCCGAAGTATCGGCCCCTAAATTCAAACGAAGAAAATTATCTTGAATGCGAGTTTTTTTCGCACTAATTCCTAGGCACACCTCTTCACTTGGAAGGGACGATGCATGCATGTTAGTCTAGTTAAATTCTACGGTAATCTCTGTAACGACGTTGTTATCACATGGAACCATAAATCTGAGGTTAATCCCGGGGTGGGCTGTATTAGGACGGGATGGGCTGTGCTGTGCTGGACTGTGCTTTGCGATGACACAACCGGGTTGGGGATGTCGGCAAATGTGTGAAACTATTTTTGTTGTCAAAGTTCACCTTCACGTGGCAACCTCTGGGTCTTTTATTATGTTGAAGGTAGCAAAGTGATGGGAAACGAGCAGAGTTTGAATGAAAAAGACATAAATAACCGCACTAAGCCAGGGAAAGTCGATGGGTGGCGAATGCCGGATGGCGGATGTCGGATGCTGGTATTGGGTTAACGTGTGACAACCAGCTTAGCTATATCTTCCACAGAAGCCCAGATTTTTATCAATTCCCTTTTGAAATTTTCTTGTAGGCCTTGTAAAGAGAATACATTTTGTCGGGTTGCTGCAGGAGATGCGAATGGGAATCGACTTTAAAGGCATTTCTTGCCAAATATGTGGATCAGGGGATGGTAAACTTTAGAGACAGTCTATTTATCTGGTCATCCTTGTGAAGGATTAGAGTTAGATTACTATGTACCTTGCAATTACTTCTTCGTAAAAATGTGAAGCGATAGATATCTGAAGGCACACTACAAATGGGGAGTTCAGACAAGTCGAAGGTAAGTGTCTCCTTGCTGCCAGTGTCCAGAAAGTATTGCGGCAAGAGACTTTATGAACAGTAGCCATTGTCTAGAAAGTATAGCGGCGAATTAAAGGGTATGAGGATGTTAACTCGGCGAAATACTTTATGGGCAATAGATGGTGTCCAGAAAGTATTGCGGAGTTGCTAGCTTCACAGGACCTACAGTTTTATGCCGACTCCGAATGGCCAAATTTGAGAAGCTTTTTCTAGACAGTTAGCGGCGAATTAAAGGGTATGAGGATGTTAACTCGGCGAAATACTTTATGGGCAATAGATGGTGTCCAGAAAGTATTGCGGAGTTGCTAGCTTCACAGGACCTACAGTTTTATGCCGACTCCGAATGGCCAAATTTGAGAAGCTTTTTCTAGACAGTTATACTAATTAAGCATTGTATGGCAGTTAGCATTGTCCAGTGACTCGAAAGTGGTGGGACCGTGAAAAGTATTTCTTGTCGCACCAGGAATCTTACCTAGACTCCGAGGATCAGGGACGTAGGAGTCACGGGCCGCCACACTTCGTCAGTCGATTATAAACCTTACTTGTTTCTTCTGATAGCATATACACAAACAGGATATCGCAAGCTTATGCCGCCTCCGAACGACCAAGGTTGTCAGAAGCTTTTCTTTCTAGACTGTTGTTCTGGTTTGACCATTGTCAGATACGTCGCGTCGTAAGGTGCAAGTGAGTAGGAATCGAGGCACATACTCACAACATAGATATATTATAACTCCTGCAACAGTTAAAACTATTTTTTGTTCTGTTTGGTAAAAGAAATTGATTTAATTATCTTTTTATCTCTCTTAAAAAAACAAATAAAATCTTATTTGAATAAAATTTAATTTGGAAATATTATTTTGTAATTTTGTATTCAAAATAAGAGAACTACCATTACAAACAGTATATATCTACATATATAGTATAGTATATATATATATATATTATATAATTGCAGTAATGCATATTACATACTAATATAAATAAAAAGGTAAATTTAAAACTTGTACTGCACTTTACTAACATGTTCAATTTTAAAAAGTTGAAAGAAAAAATAAACAAAATAAAAACAACTCGCTGTCCCTGATTGCTTTCAGGTACTCCTGTTTGTGCAAGATAGACTTCAAATTTCAGTATGCGTTCAGAGAATCCGTACCATACTTTCCCGACTTACTAGTGTTAACATCTGCCATCTCGTCGATCGTGTGTGCGTGGAGTCCGCACTGTGATGTGCGTGTACATCCTTTTGATGAGGACCCGATCCTGACACGCAGTCTGTCGCTTGAGAGATGTTGGTCCGACAAGACTAAAGGATAGTAAAGAAGAGTAAAGTGTGAAAGTTATTGTCTTTATTTCTTGCTGTGCGTATTCGTAATATTAGTATTATGGGTAGCGCTACAACCCGTAGATATATATATGCCTTTCCGTAATAATATAAACTTTGAAGCGAAATCTGCCGCGAAATGGCATCAACTGTTCCACTACCGTCCCCCCATCGGGTATTGATTAGAATATACCCGAGGTAAGGTATGCCTGTCGTAAGAGTCGACTAAAATCCTGAGCTAAGAGCCACTGGTTCCGTATACATCGTTACAAGCTCACATATACATGATTATGTGAACAGTGCCCTAAATGTATTGAGGCACATAGAATTACACTTACAATACAAAGGCGGCTAGTCCTGGATGCTGTATCACCCCACTGGTAGTAACCATTCGGTTGGGGAAGCTTTATCAGAGGCTATGGTCTGGTGCTACGGGAGATCAGGAAAGAACATGAGACCCGCATAGTATTCAGCCGAATCGGTGGAGGTTGACTCCCAAATTGGGAATGTCGTGGTGTCTGTGGTTTAATACCCAAAGTCGCAGGAAAAGGTGAAAATTATACCTACATGTTTAAATGTTTATGACGCTAAAGAAGGTAGCGTGAGTGACTCCGCGACGTGAAAGGTATATCATCTAAATCGGATGCTTCGACCCAGAAAGCGGCAGAGATCTTATATCGGCGTCACACTTCACCTAGGTGGAGAAAAATTCTATAAGCTTTAATTAACTGGCCTCTGATCTCCGAAAAAAAAACACGTGAAATTTCGAAAAATCGCAGTAGAGACATAGCAGTCACATCATTAGCCGGCCATGGAATTCCCATAAACTTCTAAAGCTTTCAGCATATGAGCGATAGACACCCATACAAAAATGATGTACAACTTATTCTGCCATTTGGATGGTATATACCAATAAGAAGCAAAAGTTTTTAATATGCACCAAACTCTTGGCGCTTGGCCATAACTTATAATGAGTTAGAATCAATGGCGGAGGATCGAGCGACCTGGAGATCTCGCGTGCGTGCATTACCCCCGTGACCCCTGTAGTGGATCATGCGGGTCAGAAGATGATGATAATTTACAGTCCTGATACTATATCATTACGATTCCGTTCCAGTAATTTCGATGTCAAAGATTCACACCGAAGGCAGCAAGTATCGAAAATGCCGATAAAATCATAGAAGTCGGTTAGTCTGACCGTCATGAGTCTAACTCTTTCGATTGCCCAGCAGCTAAACATTGCACAAAAAACCGTTTGGAACCATTTGAACAAAGTTTTTACACGAGTTAACGCCAAAGAACCTCATGGACCGAATTTCCATCTGCGACTCACTGCTGAGTCGCAACAAAATTGGCCCATTTTTGAAGCGAATGGTGACTGTTGACGAAAAGTGGATCACTTACGACACCGTAAGGCTAAAACGGTCGTGGTCGCATCACGGTAAGTGGGCGAAAAAGGTGACCAAGCTAGGATTGACGGCCAGTAAGGTCTTGCTGTGTGTTTGGTGAAATTGGCAGGAAATACTGTGAGCTAATCTCCTACGCCAAAAATCTAAATTCGCACCTGTCAACAATTCGACCGTCAGAAGGAAGCAATTACTCAGAAGCAGCCAGCTTTGGTCCATTGGAGAGAAATTGTGTTCCATCAGGTCAACGATAGGCCACACACATCGATAGCGACTCTCCAGAAGCTGCATGGGTGTTGGGTCCAACCCCCGACGCGAGAATATTTAATAGTTCCACTCGACAAAACACAGTTCCATCTCGGACTGTCATCCTATCACATTCAGGAAAATCAGAATCAATACAATAACTAATGTAACTTAAAGTGTACGCACATACATTGGCGAAATCAGAAGACTTATCGTCCATATCCGATTGAATATTTATTAAAATGTTGCCAGAGACAGAAGATATGAATCCAAGAGCCCATTCAAAGTCAACGTGGTCCATGCCAATGTTGAGCAGACGCATCGCTGTTGCCAGTGCTCCCGTAGTCTACCCACCAAAACTACATCAACGAAAAAGTAAAAAAAAAAAAAAACAAGTTGAAACAATTTGCCAAGAACAATAGTCCATTAAAACCTCACCGCCATTTGAACTACTAACTGACAACAAACAGATACCCATAAACGGGCGTAATAAACCCAAAACAATACCCGTCATTATGACACTTAGGCTGCCACTGAAACAGAGCACAACTTCGACATGATCGAGGCAGGGGTCCAACGGAAAAAATAACTAAAACTGACAATGTTACCAACTTCAGCGCTCTGAACCAACTGAACCCACTGAACCCACAGCAGAGTCAAACAATTGTGTCAACTAATTACTTTAACAGAGTTCGCGGCTAACTACCGCCACCCGTTCAGAGCCGCCGGCAAACCGCGGATGGAAGGTCTTCCTCCGGAATACACCGAACCCCGCACTGTGCCCGACCGGGTTTCGAACGTATGACATGGAAACTCGAACTCAAACACTCTTGTCAACGCTGCACCCCCGCTTCTTATAATGCTCCCCGCGAAATTCGTGTTCCAATTCCGAACATTGTGCCATAGACAAACTCACACAAAACAAAGTTTCCTTGGATCCAAGCACAAAAAAAGGATCAATTCACAGGCGGACGAACGAAAAAAAAAATATATACAAAAACTCAAAACGGAACTTTTTCTCATGTGTTGACAAAGACATCGAGGAGCAAGGGCATCCGGGCTCAGCTGGCTGACTGGGCGGCTGGGCGACTGGTTCCATCCGCACAAAGAATAAACTTTTGCAATATCGCATAATGCCTTAATGTGACATACCCTATCTCTCGTCGCTGAGCAAAGGAACAAGGAGGGTGGAGCAAGAATGGCTTGACTTGGCGCAGCTCACAGCTGCTGTCAACATCAGTGAGTGTGTGCGGAACATGCAAAAGGAGCAAGACCTCCTCCATATTGTAATGATTTTATGTTCTACAATCTATGGCACCGGATGAAGTGACATGGGACACACATTTAAGGACATAAATACACAGAGAAATACTATTGTGCGAGTAGCTTTTTTTCTTTATCTGTCGCGTCGTCGTATTCCTCTCCATGTGACGTTCTTTTCGGCGGTGGATGGTTAAATTGGGCATAGAGCGGGCGTTCTTAAATTGTTGTTTGAGAAGTCAATAGAGGAAACTTCCGTGGAACGAGACGATATGTAAAGATGTACAGAGATGATTAAGAAACATACACAAACAAAGGTAACCGGCTTAACTGAAGTAAGTTTGCTGTGCTTGGAGAATTTTTGCGAAGACTGTTCAAGCAGGAAAGGTATCTCATGAGAATGGGATTTTGTGTACCCGCTTATTTACTTCGTTTGGTAAATGTCAATGTCATAAAATGAGCTACCACCTCAGACTTGAATGGTATACCTTTGTGGCGTGATAGGATATTGGAATGAAAGACGCTTGGAAACGAGTTTGAAAGTTCGACTCTTACTCGTTTGCGTTGTAAGCTTGTTTGACGGCAAATTGACGAAATTAAATAAGCCAATGCAACATTCTGAGTTGAATAGATCTTAGACAATTGGTCAACTTCATAGCTTCCACTGCAACGATCAGTGTATCTGATGCGATGAACACACGTACGAAAACATCACCACAGGTGTACAGAAGTCGTGGGTGAGTCAAATGGGCCAGTTGTGTTAGTCGACTGTGCTCATGTGGCATAGGATCTCATTCAAATGAAGTTCAGGTTAGTGTGCAGAATAAAATAGGATGAAGTTTTAAAACGAAGAACGTTTGGACTGCCTAAGAAACAGTTTCAAACATTTTACGTAAGCCTATGAAGAAGACTGTTTTGGGTCTGAAAGTCGCGTAATGGCAAGTTTTTGGGGTGGGGGTACTATCAAGGGGCGAGTAATTGTTATTAGGCCCAGCAGTCCCATAAGCCAGGTAAAGAAGTTGTGTACTAATCTCCGTTGTGATCGTACAGTGGACGCCGCACTTTGGCATAAGAAATCGATAAGATTCAAACTAAAGAAATTACTGGGCGGTAAGCGATTTGTCGAGGGACGAAGTCAGTTTGATTATCCCGAGAAAACATATTACAGAGAACTCCTTCTTAGCGGACACCTCTCTTAAGTGGACGATACCTTTAAGCGCACAAGAGGTCCTGTAATGGTTGCCTGGTATATATTTTCACAATATTTTGGTAAAAACATGCCCTTAAATGGACGATATGAGTTATTCACATGCGAATAAGTGCAGGATAGTCTATACTAAACTATCTATACGCATTCGTACTATTGGACCATTCATTCAAAAGAAATCCAAAGATTTTGATACAGAGATTACGCTTTTAAAAACAACACAACATATCGTACAGAACGTTATATGCTAAAGCTGCCGATGTAAATCCACAAACCGTTGTTGAATAATATATAATAATATGGGTGGCGCTACAGCCCGTAGAGGGCCAGGGCCTAGCTTCTCAGCAACCACTCTCGTTGTGCGTGCTATTCGAGTTCTATCACGAGTTGCTGACTGGATTAGGCGAATTAATGGAAAAGTATGATCCTAAGGACATATCCAATGCGAATGAGACAGGTTTATTCTATAAAGCAGTAAAGACATTTCCTACAAGAGTTGGGTTCTGTTCGAGGGGCAAAAAAAAAAAATGTTGTGTTGTGAAAAAGTTGAACCATTGATTGTCAATGCGAAATCGGTATTCACACGCTGCTTCAAAAACATACCGAAAACAAATATGCCAGTGAAATGGTTTTCAAATAAGTGAAATAAGTGAGCTTGGATGACAATTTTGATATTGACACAATGGTTGAACACTTTTTTACTTTAAGCAACATCACTTTGATATTTTCCCCAGTAAACACCAAGTCCGTATCGAAACTCTTGGACCAGGCCATCATGAGATTTTAAACTAGTTTATAGTGAACAAGTTCAATCCACCATATTGCTAAAATTAATAACGTTGCACAATCTTTCAGAAGTCCGTCCAACTACTCGTATATGCCGACGATATTGACATTATTGGAAGAACGCAGCGTGATGTCAATGGCGCTTTTGTGGGTATTGCAACGGAGGCCGCGAAGATGGGTTTAGCGGTAAACGAGGGTAAGACCAAGTATATGCTGTCAACGAGAAAGGGCACCCAACACCGACGTCTCGGTCAGAACGTCACAGCAGACAGATATAACTTTGAGGTAGTCAAAAACTTTGTCTACCTAGGCACCGCTATAAACTCAGACAATGACACCAGCGCTGAAATCAAACGAAGAATAACCCTTGCCAATCGCTGCTTCTTTGGGCTAAGAAAGCAACTGGTAAACAAAGCTCTCTCTCGAACAACCAAGATAACGCTCTACAAGACCTTAACTGTCCCAGTCCTGCTATATGGCGCGGAGGCATGGACTTTGTCAAAAGCGGATGAAGCTGCCCTTGGTTGCTTCGAGAGGAAAATTCTTCGTGTGATTTTCGGTCCCGTCTGCATAGACGGTGAGTGGAGGAGGAGACATAATGACGAACTATACGGGCTGTTCAGCGACATCGACTTAGCCAGAAGAGTGAAGATCCAAAGACTGAGATGGCTAGGTCATGCAGAGCGGATGGAAACCAATACTCCGGCCCGAAAAGTCTTCGAATCCACCCCCGAGGGACGGCGCAGTAGAGGAAGACCGCGACTCAGGTGGCGCACGCAAGTGGAAAGGGACCTCAACCAACTATGCGTGCGAAACTGGAGACAGCTAGCTAAAGATCGAGCTGGCTGGAGACGCTTGTTGGTTAAGGCCCAGGTCCACCCCTGACTGTAGCGCCACCTTAAGTAAGTAAGTAAGTAATAACGTTGCTAATGTAGGAAAGCTTTCTTCTTGCATTAATGTGATAGATGTAATTACTTGGACAGCTGCAGCCTGGAACAAAGCTGCTTTAGAAACAGGAAAAAAGACTGTTAAAAAAGCTGGGTTTCTATGCAATCAAACAATAAATTGATTTGTTTTCAAAATATGTCCTCGCTCTTCAGAAAAAGCGGTTGGGATCAAGTTGATTTGTTTTTTTTTGTCGAAGGTCTTTGAACAGTGCACTGGAGCACTCAGACTCAAAGGCTGATCCATTGTACTACCAGGCAGCAACCTACATTTAATGGTATTCTGCAGCAGGCGCTTCTGTGATGAGGAGTCTACATCATCGGCTCTCACCTCATTAACACCAAATAACTGCCACCTGATCCGAGCAAAGGCGGGACATTGGCAGAGGAAGTGCTCTGCAGTGTCGTCGTCATCTCCACAAGCGTCGCAGAGGGTTTCGTCGCTTAGGCCAAGCACATTTAGGTGTTTGGCGAAGGTGTAGTCTTTTCTGTTAAGAGATAACAAGAATTCCGCGGATTTCTTACAGACATTAGGGCACATTTGGTTGGTTTGTCTACATCCTGAAGAGTCATTCCCAGCCAAAGCAGAAGAGCATCTCCTCTGATCCTTGTCTAGCAAGTTCATCGGCGATCTCATTTCCCGTGATTCCGTGGTGGCCAGGGACCCAGACAAGTCTTAGTGAATTGAACGTGCCGATCCAATTTAGAGAAGACTTGCATTCTTGGACTATCCTGGAAGTGGTTAAAGGGTTGAGTAGGGCCTTAAGCACAGCTTGGCTGTCGCTACAGACACAAAGACTTCGCCCCTTCCACCTGTTCTTCAGAATATAGTTGTGGTGGCCATTGGGATCGTATAGGTTTCCGCCTGGAAGACCGACGCAAATTAACCTATCGAGTTGTGGAGTCAAATGTTGTCGCTCTCTACGAAAGCGCCAGCGCCAGTGCCACACGCTTCATTGGTCTTGGAGCCATCCGTGAAGATTCGACTACATTCTTTTCCTGGCTCATAAACTGTAGTGCGAGTTGTACCAAAGACCACTTCATTTTAAACGGAAGATGGCCTTGAGAGTGCACCCCATGATGTGGATATTGAGGGAGGGGAGATTCAGAAGTGCAGAGCCAGGTGTGCTAAGGAAGGCCCCTATGCAGCCGAGACAAACCAAACGATCGATGTATTTGATAGAAGACAACCTCTGTTATAAGAGGGTTGATCACTTAGTTCATGTTGAGCACGCAGAGTAGGCCGAAGATGATCAAAACGTTATTAGTGTGCATGACAAAAGTGACAACATCGAGGATATGGATGCTTCGAAAGCAAACACTAAAATGGACTTACGCTCCAACAAGAAGGAGAGCGCTTGTAAGCCTTTACGCCACATTGCTATGAAAGCTGGAGACGAAAAGGCAATGCAGCTTGCATCTGTTTTCCGTTCTCACTATGAGTGAGTGGTAGTAAGAGGTTGTTTTTTAGATTATTGAAATGGTTGTAAATTAACATAAACTTCACAAAAAATGTACATTGACAAAAGTCTGAGTACGTTCGGGACAGTTCTGAAGTCGCCAGGTTTCAAAATTAGGGGTCGGTTGTAGACTTTTATAGATCGCTGTACCTAAATTTGTGAATTTTCTTTTTTTTTCATTTTAGCCGGACATAAAACTCGGGTCGGACCTTCGGTGTAGGTGTGCCGTACTTATCTACCACAACGCGGCTCTTTTTCTCAACCAAAAAGTTCGGTTTTTATGAACACTTGATTAAATCCCTGGAATAGTACGTCTTTAAATCTACTTCAAGCAACCACCCGTGGTACTATCCTTCGCAGTTACCATTCAGCGATTGTTTAATGTGCATCTATGTACGTCAACAAAATCCTATGCCTACACACCGCAACAAACAACTAGAACTAGCTGCAGCCGTTCGACTTTCACAATTTCAAAAATAGTTTTCAACTCGGAAAACTAATCCGCCTTCACTTGCAGTTCCTCCCGCCATTGTCTTCGGTCTTGCCCTGCCTTCAAGCAGTTCCCAGTTCCCACTTAACTTAATTCCATGAAAGTTTTCCCATTTTGCGAAATTGGTTGCTATGCACCATGTTACAGCACATGCCATGCCAACGAACAAACATGCTCCCCAGCATTCTCGTTACATCGACTAATGATCAAAATTATTTCCGCGTCGAGAACTCACACGAATTGGGAATACTCACTGGCATCCTTAGGACGCCGCGAGGTGTTACCGATTAAGTGATAAATCAGTGCACGCACACATCATTCCATTTTCCAGCACATCGGCACCCGTTTCATCGTCGCCGAAGCTCGGGATACATTTTGATTATCGCGCCCACAATGCAGCGAGGAGCTTTTCATGGAATTCGAGCATTTACCGAAGTGGGAATCTTTTAAAGAAATTATTCGAGCACCAGTGCGAGGGGAGTCCTAATCTCTGAATAAGAAATTCCGCAGAGCTCCCAATGCTCATCGCTGGGACAACGTGGATGCTGCTGGCTACAGTGAACGGATTAGAATGAATGGTGTTTAGAGCGCAGTCTTCTTGGGACTGCCATAATGCAATTTAATGTTTGTGTAATATTCGCTTCGAAGCGCTCCCAAGTGATGCTGTCTTCTTGGTTGAGTAGATCGCAAGAAATCTGGAATTCAGCTTGGCGAACATTTGTTATCAGATTAAGTCACATGCTCGTACGCTCGCAATGGTGATTCACTCTGCTGGGAGTTGGATAAAGTCATTACGATGGTGATGTAAGATCGGATGTAGTCTCTTCGGATTCCCATTGGATGGGACATCCCATGAATGCAAGGATAGTGAGGGACTCTCTGCTTTGGCGGGCGGCGGTTTGCGCCAGGACGACTTCTCCGGTGGGTGATAGTTGCAAAGGAGATTTGCTTTGCAAACGATATGCAGAAAAATAATCTTCCAGCAATATCTAGGAATCACAGTTTGCGAGACGAAATCAGATTGAGTGCGTTACATCGAAAATGGAATCAATTCCTATAAAAACTCCTTTTAACAGTGTCAACACTGTTTCATTGCATTGACGACAAACGCGGATATATGGAATATTGCAATTTTCCTTATTCGGTTGTTTGGTTCATTCGGTTTTGCATTCGAAAGTATCAATCGTTCCTGTCAATTTTTGAATCATAATATGGATACGAGTAAAATCATTTAATTGTAAAAAATAAAAAGTAAATGTTAGCATTGTAAACTACAGGGTGAGCCATCTAGTGTTTTGTATTGATGGCGTCTGGATGAGGAGATTCAACCACGAACTGTACGGTCTGTACAGCGGCATGCACCTAGTTAAGCGTCTTCGGATCCAATGCTTAAGATGGCTAGGTCACGTGGATCGGATTGACACCACAGCTCCGGCCCGAAGAGTCTTCGAATCCGAGCCATTGGGACAACGCAACAGAGGGCGTCCTAGAACAAGATGGCGCACACAAGTGGAGAAGGACCTCAACCAACTTGGTGTGCACAAGTGGAGCCAGCTGGCGAAAGATTGTGCTGGCTGGAGAGGCTTGTTGGTTGAGGCCCAGGTCCACACCGGACTGTAGCGCCAAACAAAGAAGAAGAAGAAGTCGATGAGCTACAGTCCGAAACGTCTTGGAAAATTCGGGTTACAGTTTGCGATACTGCGAAACCAGACGAGGCAGTCAATTGAAGGAATTTAATGTTACATAACAATGTGACAGCTGACATTTCAGGGTTAGTAAAAATGGAGCGCTTGATGGCTTTGCATTAAATAGAGGTTTTTTCCATAGTTTTAATCTAAATGTACATTAAGCTTTACCGGACCACAAAAATTTGCCTACGAAAATGTATTCTCAGTTGTAAGGTTTCTATAAACCATACCTCTGTGCAAGCTAGAGCAAAAATCCACTTACATATATTCTTAAAGAAAATATTTTACTATGAATGAATAAATAAAATATCTACATACATATCTAAATTGTCGCATTTGGTGTTCAGAAGACCCACGTCTAATTGTTGAGAAACAAATGCATCCGAGTGACTGTTTGGTGCGGACTCCGAATTTTGGGCTGGATGCATTCTCGGACCATTCTTCTTCGAAAATGCGGCTGGTCAGGCAATAACCTTTAATGGTGTTCGTTATCGTGATATGATAACCCAGTCTTTAGTGCCCAAATTACAAGGTATGAATGTAACCAACATATGGTTTCAACAAGACGGTGCCACATGCCATATAGTCAGAGAAACAATTCAGTTACTGTATGAGTCGTTAGCGTAATCGGCTATTTTTGCGATCAGAATTGGCCATCCAGATCTTGCGATTTACGCCATTGGACTTTCTTTGGGGTTTTTAAAAGTCGAAGGTCTATGCAAACAAGCCCACTTTTAGGTACATTTTACGATACTTACGATACAGTCTAAAAAGATAATTGGATAGAAATATTATTACGGAACTCCGATGAATCGTACGATGTTGATGCATTCGTGTCAAACACAAATGTTTTTAAAAGTTTATAAGGTTCCTGCTGGTGCACCGCAAGGGAGTTTTATTGGTCCTCTGCTATACCTGCTGTATACTAGTGTTTTACCACAAGAAGAACATACTGTTCTAGGAACATTTGCTGACGACACCGCCATTTTGGTAACAGCCAAAACGGTGGAAGAGTCTACATCAAAATTACAACGCGCACTGGATCAGATACACGAATGGATGAGCTTCTGGCGAATTGTCCCTAACGAAGGCAAATCTGTTCATATCAAGTTTACTTATAGGCGCGTTGATAACTTGACAGTATTTCTAAATCGTGTCCAAATACCTTTCGGTAATGAAGCGAAATGACTCTTGACGTGGAAAGAACACGTTAAAAAGAAACGTGCAGAACTTGACAAAAAATACAAAGATATGTACTGGCTTATTGGTAGGCACTCCAAGCTAAGTACTGACAACAAACTGCCTGTATACAAGCAAATCCTAAAACCAGTTAGGACGTATGGCATACAACTTTGGGGTTGTACCAAAGCAAGCAATATGAATATTATACAGACTTTTCAAAACAAAGTGCTTAGAACTATTGTAAATGCACCATGGTATATCAGAAACGACGATATCCATAGAGATCTAGAAATTTTACCAGTCCAAGATGACTTCAAAGGACTAAACCCTTTGATCCCATGCGATAGCCTACACCCGCCCATGGTTGCGGTGTTAGCAGGAACATTCATTGGAGAGTTACCTGTCAACCGTATCTAAATCAAGAAATACAAACTACTGGATAAGTGCATCACTTAGTTGTAGTCGAACATAACATTTAAAGGGAGGTGGTTTTACTGAGTAAAAATCCCACACTTCTATGGTCGAACGTTCGCCACAGAGTCCTGCCTAACCACCAAGCCACGGAAAAAAAAATTAGGTTCCTGCTGGTAGTTATTGTACTCTAAGGAGTTGTTCAACATTCGCAGCAGTTGCAATTACTGGAAGCCTGTCAACTCCAATTATGTCGGCTTAGAGTTCCTGTGTATAACGGAAAAACTTAAGTTCAAATCAATAAATGTTTTTTTTATTTCCTCTAGCATTTTTTTCCCGGAAAATGTTGCTGGAAGAGTCTAATTGAAGTGCGCTTGACCACAAATTTGGACGGATCTTAGAAAATAGATTCTATACAAGCTGTTAAAAGGCAAAGAACAGATGCTCTGCTGATTATCTTGTATGTATCGAGTGCTGCCGAATGTCTGGGAGTTAAAATATTAACCCGAACTTTCATCCTCAAGTGCCTTTGGAACTGGTAAGTTAGAACTTTATCTTTATCTCTATTATCTTTGAAAAAATTACAATTTTAAGTTACCTGCGAAGCTTACTGCTTATCTGGAGTTGGTTAAAATTCTTATTTGTACATTGTTGCGAAGTTTTAGTACTTTTTTGCTTTAATTTAGATTACTTATACAGGTAGAAGTTAATTTATTACAAAGTTATGACTTAGAAAAAAATCCGTTCGTTCTTAAAAGTTTATCATGTTTTGTATGCTATCTGGTAAGCTATTGAAGATTGCTGGTACGGCATAGCTGAGTCAACGTCTTCCATAAACGTTGCAGATTTCAGGATTTTCAAGTAACCCTCGTGCTCGTCTTCGTGTGCTTAAATTGTGGCGTGTGGGGTGCTGGAAACGATGGTCATTGTACTATTCCGAAATGACTGCCATTCTAAAAAGACCGCTAACATCTAATAATTTGAATATGTTATTGTTAGTATTTATTATTTGAGTTTTTGATGCATTTCCCCATGCTATCCAATGAATAATACACCTGTTTTTGTACATCTACAATTGTATATCTCCTGAGATACACCGTCGCAAACATTACGCTTTTTAGCTGTGATCTGAGCTTGCTGATATGATCCTGCCAAAAGCAGTGGTCGTCGATCGTGGTCCCCAGGTATCTTATCGTTTTTACCGTCTCGATTGATTCACATCTCTTGCTAGTAGGGCAATCAGCGTTTGCTCGTGACGTGGAGTACGAATATACAAGCCGTTGTCATGACACCATCTCGTTAGTTTATCGAACTCCTCTTGCATTATCGTAGTTGCAATTACAAGGCAATTGTGCCTAACGACGATAGCTACGCCGTCCGCAAAAGCAAAGAATTTTGCTCGTTCAAATACTACAATCATCATCATCAACCAATGATCCTCTTCAGCAGATGGAAATGGTGAACTAATGAAATGTATTTTATCAGTCCAGCATTTAAAAGCAAGAAGAATTGACGTCAGCACTTTCTTTAATTCTCATCTCAGGAATTTATTTTATTTTTTTCGATACCTGGATAAGACTTTTTAATAAAACCTTTCTTTTGAATGTTTATATTTTTATTTGTTCGTATGTTCATCTTTATGTACTTATGTTCATCTGGTCCGATCGCGGAATTATTGAGCGTCGTCATCATCTTTGCATCACACAAAAATAGAACGCACTCGGATTCTATGGCCCAAGTTGAGTCTATGGACTGAGGCTGTGTTGACGAAGAAGAACACTTCCAAGACCTTCAGGATCTAAGAAAATCCTAAGAAAAAGCTCCTAATAAGCCGCAGGATGGTAGTGCAACACAACGACATGACGGGTACAAGGAAGGTGTTAAGATTAGAAATTCTCCTTACGGCAATCAAATTGTGTCCATTATGACCTAAGTGAGACATGGCTTACGCTCACAAACCACCTCGGCAATAATGCATTCTCAAATAGCTAAGTACATCCACGCAATATAACTGCACCGAGGTAGATAGTCGATAGAATCAAGATAACCATCAACTTTAGCAAATGTTAGGTCCCGAAAATTAAGAAGATCCTAATAACGGAACTGATGAACTGATCTGCACGATGATCAGATCCAAGCAATATCTTCAACTCACTGTGAGCCACATCAGAAGCCTATACGAGATGGACAGAATAGTACAAGGCTTCAAAATCCTTACAATACACGGTAAATTTTTTTAAGTGAAAAATTCGATGTCGTCGCATCCACTCCAGTCTTTGGATTTCGATAATACACATCTAAACACATAACCACAGGTGTACACAGGTCGTAGGTACGCCTAGTTGGGCCGCTGTGGCAGTTGGAAGATGAGCCATGAAAAGGCTCCAAAATCCTTACTACATTTACATTTTTGTAAGGGGAAAAATTCGATGTCGTCGGATCCACTCCTGTCTTTGGATTTCGATAATACACATCTAAAATCATAACCACAGGTGTACCCAAGAACGGCCGTCTACACGTTCAAGTTCGACAACATTCAGTACCCGAGGCCAGAGTTGAGTTGAGACTGAACAACTTCACACGATCATCATCATCATCGGTGCGACTACTCGGTTTCGAGCGTCCTGGTCTACGTCATTCTTCCAGCGTAATCGTGTTCAAAATGCAAGCTTCGGTGATACAAGCTAGGTGCCCAGCAACCTTTTTTTTGGGCATTAACATCTGCTGGATCAAGAACCGATGAAGGAACAGGGGCAGGAGTATTTGGACCCCTTACAATGTACTAGGAACAGAAGTCTACGCCATAGATAGGTGCGCTCAGATCAATCTTGACATGGACAATACCAACTCTGACATAGCAATATAATGTCGGACAGTCGTGCCGTTATCCTCGCACTAGACTCCTATAACATCAAATCCAGGTTTCTGTGGAAATGTCTACAGAAGCTTAAGAAGCTGAGTAGGAGTAACAGAGTAAGACTCTGTTGGATACCAGGCCATACAGGGATAGAAGGCAATGAAATTTCTGACTTCCTGGCTAGAAAAGGAGCATCGGAACATTTTATATGCCCCGAACCATTCTACGCTACAGGAGATCACGTCCTCAGGGAAGAGTTCAGGGAACTAGAAAGAATGAACCGGGCGGATGCATGGAACAACGCTCATGGTATGAAGCAGGCCAAGAAACTCTTGGGTGCACATAACCGCAAGAGGTTCGAAGCATGTATCAGAATGAGCAAAAACAATCTCCGTATCCTAACAGGCTTCCTAACAGGGCACTGTAAACTCAGGACGCACCTAAGGAAACTAGGGGTATCAGAAGAAGATCTATGAAGATTCTGCGGAGAATCTAATGAAATTCCAGAACATATACTACGATTTTAGACGGCGTTAGCCCACAAAAGACAAAGATATCTGGGCAAACACCTAATATCAGAGGAACAATTGATGTCACTAGAACCAGCTCTCATTATTAGATTCCTAGAGAATACGCTAGGATAAATCTCATCCCCCTTTGCGCAATAAGAGCAAATAACCCTCAATACGACTCCGAAAAGAGCTGCATGGGAGGGGAGCTCTTAAGAAAGCAAAAGTATGAATAGGGGGCGCAATAGATCTAAAGGTCGCGGTGCCATTTACCCTCAGAAATAATAATAACATCTGCTTCGAGGTAGATTTCATACAACCCATGATTGTATCGTCTCCGGAATCGTCCTTCTTCACGTAAGAGGGCAAATATTCTCTAAGTTTATAAAGCACAATTATAAGCAATAGAACATAAATTATAAAACTGTGACTCGTTTACATTTTAGAATACATCGCCCTGGAACATAAAAAGCACCCTGTGGGTATAATTACCCACTTTCAGCATCCATTTCCTCTAGACTACTGAATGCAATGAAGTATACTCTCTCAACCAATCTTAAACTGAATAGTTTCCTACTTCAAGCAGAAATTATTCCCGGTTTTTGTTTAAATGGTTCTATTAACCGGCATGCAACGTCGAAGGTTAAATACAGAACAAGCATTGAAGGGTGGCCATCACCCCAGCGATTAAGTTTAATTTCCATTCGATTCCGATTTTTCCCTCAACGATGGCATTACTTTTAGGGAGTCACACATCTCCGTTTGAATGGTTTAAGGAGCACCCCCAAAAAATTAAGGGCACCTTCCAAATGGGATCAGTGAAGTGAACACTTTTCACACTAACCATTACCATGAACAGTAAGCATCAATCTCCTCCTCTCGATTTAAATTGCAGGGAAATAAAAGTAAGACCCTAAGATTAACCCAAATAAGGCGAACTTCGAGAACTGCAGCTAAGACGACGGCTTCACCGGAGAATGGTACTTTGCGCCAGGTGTTCGCTTTCCAGGAACCACTAAAAAGTTCACCAGCTCCCTTCAACGAATTTAGTATTCACACACAGCGCCGCGATGCCGTTGCCGCCCAATGTTTTCTTCCGAACTCAACACAATCCCACTCTCTCACATGCGAATCAAATTAAAACATTTCTCTGGAAAAGTTTGCGGCCCTCTCTACACACGGATGGTGGCGAGGGAAAGAGAGAGACGAAGGCCAGTTGTTTTTTCCAACCCAAGAAAGTTGTCAACGGCAATCGAACTTTTCTTTCATCTTGTGAATCTCTCGCGAGGAGCACATAGTTCGGTAACTTAAGCAGTGGCCTTATGCCAGTGCACTTCACAAATAGTTTCAGATGCGTCAGAGATCGATTGGAGGAATTGTAGTTGCTCAGCGACATGGGATTGGATTTCAGCGCAAAAGTTTTGTCCACCCTCGTTCGCATTCTGGTGCTGTCAATGCGTCGTAAATACCAGTCAGTGCTTAATTACTTGAACATTGTTTCGCAAATTATGCAAATGTGCAGATATTCTAGACTTGCTGGGAGACAAGAGTTGGAATTCCTTCATTCTCTTGCTAAAGAAATCCATTGCAGACGTTGCGGCGAAGTGGTGAGTCTGAAACGTGAATCTTGAACAAAGTCTTGCATTAATTGAAATTCGACGGAACTTCCAAAGAGATTTGGGGTCCCTTGCGTCTTCATTTCATGTTGACGTAAATAGATGCAAGGGTAAAGGCACATTTACGACGTCATGGCGATTACGTGGCGGTTTAATTTGCTTAAGACACCTTCACGGTGTGCTTGTGACGTGCCGTTTATCAATTAAATTTGTTGACAAGCATGTTGGAAGCAAATTTTGACTTAAGAGCTATACATACGCGCAACAACCCACTTCTCACTTCCTACTCTGTCCAAGTGCTCTGCGAGGCCATATCATCAAATTCGACACAATTCTATGCTGGTAAGCTTCCCTGCCGGTACCAACACAGTTCGCTTATACTGGATCCCAGCACATTGAAGCCAAGAAAATGAAAGGCGTGATGTGCAGATTAAGCCAGTTGATGAAGAAGCGTATTTTCAAGGAGATTCAATCACGAGCTGTATGGGTTGTACAGGGACATGAGGTTAGCCATGTGTCTACGAATTCAACGCCTAATATATCTGGTCCATGTTGAGTGCATGGGCAACACTGCTACAACATGAAGAGTCTTTGACTCTACACAAGCTATAGGGTAAGCCCACGAAACCGATGCCGCACACAACTGGAGAAGATCATGCCAGCTGGAGAGGCTCGTTGGCTGAAGTCCAGGTCCACCCCGTACTGTAGTAGATGCAGAATTACAAACGACACAAACTGGCAATATTTACCTACCGATTAATCAGTGTTTCTCTAAAATGGATTCATAACTATGTGCTTATGACAACCTACAAAATATGAGTACTGTCTCAAGAAAACCGAGTTATCCTGGTCAAACTATACTTACATTGATACTTACGTATCAGCCATGCGACTAATGGATTGTATGAGACAGAGCAAAAGCTACCATCTATATCCACCGCTGACGGTCACTGCAAGCAATCCAGCAATCAAGACTAAGCTGCCTTCTTTTTTTGTCGGAGATTTTTGAACACTACACTGGAGCTCACACAGGCAGCAACCTACATTTAATGAAATTTCATGGTATTCCGGAGGAATACCAGCAGGCGTTTCTGTGATGAGGAGCCAACATCATCAGCTCTCACCTCATCAGCACCAAATAACTGCCACCTGATCCTTCTGTGATGAGGAGTCTACATCATCGGCTCTCACCTCATCAGGACCAAATAACTGCCATCTGATCCGAGCAAAGGCGGGACAGCGGCAGAGGAAGTGCACTGCAGTCTTCTAGTCGTCTTCTCCATACGCGTCGCAGGGGGTTTCGTTGCTTAGCCCAAGCACATTTAGGTGTTTGGCGAAGGTGTAGTTCTGTAGAGTTTGCAGTCTTTTCTGTTAAGAAATAACAAGAATGCCGCGGATTTCTTACAGACACTATGGAGCATGCGCTTGGTTTGGCTACATTATGGCGAGTCATTCCACCTCCGGTTGTGCTCTCGAGAAGCCCAGCCATCGATGGAAGCCCTAACCGAGGACGCGGGTAGTCCCAACGCAGGTTCGGGTCCTAAGAGGAGGATCAGTCCAAGGATCAGAGGAGAGATCCTTGTCTACCGAGTTCATCGGCGAGCTCACTTCCCGTGATCCCGTCGTAGCCCGGGACACAGATAAGTCTAAGTGAATTGAACCTGCCGATCCAATTTAGAGAAGACTTGCATTCTTGGACTATCCTAGAAGTGGTTAAGTGGTTGAGTAGGGCCTTAAGCACAGCTTGGCCGTCGCTACAGACACAAAGACTTCACACCTGCCACCTGTTCTTCAGAATATATTCGTGGCCATTGTGATCGCATAGGTTTCCGCCTGGAAGACCGACGCAAATTTACCTAACGACGTGTGGAGTCTAATGTTTTCGCTCTCCACGAATGCGCCAGCGCCAGACCCTTGATTGGTCTTGGAGCCATCCGTGAAGTTTCGACTACATTCTTTTCCTGGCTCTTATTCTGGCCAGAACCAGTCCTGAGTGCAGGGAAAGTCGACTTTGTATGTGCGTCGCAGCTGGATTGCTGGTGTCCTTGCGTCAGAAGGCGTATCCATGAGTCTGTGGTCAAAAGAAAAGCGGTGCGCAAAGTCATCGAAACTCCAGGGCGAGTTGTACCAAAGACCACTTCTTTTTAAACGGACATGGCCTTAAGAGTGAGGGGAGGGGGGGGGGGGGGTGGGTATTCAGCAGTGCATAAAGAGCGAAGACAGGCCTGCTCTTTTGAGCAGGCGACGTATTTACGCGAAAGCTCATTCCACCAAACGACCGATGTATATGATAGAAGAGGCCGACATGACAACCAATACAACGTACAGCGAAACAAAGGGAAAATCTTGATCAAAATTTCAACAATGCCAGAGATAGTGAGGAGTGTCCACTTTTTCTTTTTCGTCAGCACAGTCTCTGCACATGAAGTCATGGGTAGTCCCATTTTGGATTCATGGCACTTCAGACGATTATTGCCAGTTAGTGCTCCAACTACCATCCGTAGCAACTTTTTGTCGCAATGTAGGAGTTTCTTGGTTTTTGCACATCTTATGCCTGCTGCGTCTTTGCCGGCTTTGTCCCTATGGCCTGGGGCCTGAGAACCTTGAGCTTTTCACGTCACGCTACAGCCAGCTTGGACTTGAGATCTATAGCCGGAATGGTTTTAATGACCCACATTGACATATTCTGGTCGCTTACTTGATGGCAGGGCCTGCACTTGAAAAACACAGCCGTAACCAGGGATTCTTATGGAGCAGTGCATGTTTAGCAATTCGGAGAAAATCCCCGCCTTTTAGCATCTTCGATCTATCTGTATTCACGCGGATGATCGAATTGTTGATGGGTTCCTTTGAGTTCCACTCCTACCTAGTCGGGAAAACAACGTGACAACTCGCTGCAGTGGACAACACCATTCCCGACAAATTCCAGTTCCACTGCATTGCTAGAAGATGGAGTCTATGTTGGAACTAATGGCTCTTCATTATAATTCTTCAGCCTCTTCTGATGTGTAGTGTTGTAGGATGCAGGTTTTCCCTGGTAGCCCTTCTAAATACGGCCATGGTTGACACGCCCTAAAGAAGAAAGGCGACTACCCCATGCGTTACATCGCCATTATGATCCTGTCAAACCATAAAAAACTAGATTCCAAGAGTTTCAAAAGTTTTCTCTTACCTTCAATTACCACGAAGTTTGCATACCGCATTCAGTCCAGAGGGCATTTTGCGTACAGAATCAAAAAAAAACAATAAGAGCAAAATCTTGTCACCTCATCGCCTTGTTATTCAATCGTTTGATATCTCGCGAAAAGCGATGTTCCATAGCCTTTGTCCTGTATCCGTACAACTAAAGGAAGTCCACAGTCTGCTTGAAATCTCTATCTGCCACCGTTGACAGGATTTTCACACATTTTAAACACGATATAATCCCATGTGTGGGCGAAGTAGATTCCGGAACTGTGTATCTGAAATCTCAAAAGCCTGCTCGACGACAAATATAAATGATTTCCACTCAAGGCTATCGATTCCAATATAATGAAAGCATAACCCAATGTCATTCGAACGAGGGTTAAACCGAGGGTTTCGTCCTTTTTTCCGGGCTTTGTCACCCGATTAACATAATAATTCCATTACACGAGTGCGCATTCTATTCTTTTTGCCCCACCCCCGACACATACGTCCGCCCGAGGCTTATCCACACACCCATCTGAGCCATCCAAGCCAAAGCCATCCGAGGCATCTGAGCCATCGCAACCGTCAGCCATGAGAACGCCATCTATCTCAGAGCCTGCAGCCATTCTGGATTACATTACTTTTAATGCGTATCACCTTGTGGTAGATCAAAATTTTCCGTTGACGAAGAAAAGTTGTTATCGCAAGTTTTTCCCTTTGAGCCAGCGGCGTAGTGGTATCCCGCCAGGGGATATCACTGCCTCGGCAAGGGGGTGCGGCGGCAGCGACACTCAACGACACTCAAAGACACACAGAGAAAGGAACGGAAACTTAATATGGCTTACGGGAGAAAAAATCACATCAGGATGTGTGATGGAGAATTTTCATTCTTTCGACGATGCCTTCGTATTCGGTACTGTGTGCGGAGATCGTTATCGACTCGGCGATGTGTGTGCGTGCGTGTGCGAAAGCGAATAGCGGGGAAATCGTTCTCAGTCATCCGTTTGTCATTACCTGCGTTAACATCTCAATTGTTACCTGTTGTTGCGGTGCACGGAAGCCTGGAATTGATGCTGCCTACCCTCCATTCGGCGTGGCCGCATTGCCTTAGCAAGTGTGCGGGGCTTAGGGACGTCATGAGGGATAAGATAAGAGAGTGATTGAATCGCTTTATTTGGCTAATTGTATTGCAGAGATAAGCACATTGCGGGGCGGCTTGGATTATGGTTTTCGTGTAATTTGATCAATCATCTGATAGGGGACGATGTTATGCAGTGATTTTCGCCTTAATGCTGGTGCCGTCTACAGTGCTGGGTTTGTAGGCAAACACCTTGCAATTTATGTCATCGTTTGTGTTGATGAAAGTGACGTACATAAATGAGTTCTGAATGCTGACGGGGAAGAGTAAGGAGTAGGTGCTGAATTATGGGCTTTAACATGAAACATGTTTGGTCATTATGCCATCTTGGGGTTATATCAAACGCAGTGGACATTTAACAGCCGCCGCGCAATGTAGAATGAGGGAGACCATCCCAAATGCATGCACATATTTCATAAAATCTGTGCAACAAATGGGCTTTGTATTAAATATGCATCGTACTTGAGTACTTCCAACAACTGCTTAATGGGCCTGACCAGGAGAGAGTGATAGGGAATCAGGAAATCCCAAATCCAGTCGATGAAGTAGTCCTCCCACCTAGCTTTGAAGAAGTCGGAACAGCGGAACGTCTAAAGCCGATTTGCACCGCAGTAATCGGCACGTGCCAGTGCGGCTTCCGGCCCGGCACATCGACTCTAGACCAAATCTTCACGCTAAGACAAATCCTGGAGAAAACCAGTGAGTTTCAAATACGATACGCACCACATTTTTTATCGATTTCAAAGCCGCATACGACAGCATTCATCGCAAGGATCCCGGGATCCCGGGAAAACTGATCCAGTTGTGTCGCACCATGCTAACACATACGCGATGCACCGTGCAGTTCGGCTCAAGGATTTCCGAACCGTTTGAAACTTGCACTGGATTTCGGCAAGGAGATGCGCTGTCGTGTGACTTCTTCAGTCTGGTACTAGAGAAGATAGTGCGGAGGGCAGCTGTAAGCACGGGAGGCACTATCCTCTACAAGTCGGTCCAACTGTTGGGGTACGCAGATGACATCGACATCGTCGCGCGTTCTCAACGTACCGTAGTGGAGGCTTTTACGGCGATTGAAGAACAGGCGAAACGAACTGGTCTCAAGGTCAATGAGGACAAAACGAAATATATGCTGCCGACCAAAAAACGTTCCGTCACACACCACCTTGGACAAAATTTCACGATCGACAGCTACAATTTCGAGGTAGTAAAGCAGTTTGTCTACCTCGGGGCAAACGTGAACTCCACAAACGACATCACAGTGGAGATCCGTCGTAGAATCGCCCTTGGCAACCGGTGCTACTTCGATTTGTCAAAATAACTGGGCTCAAAACTCCTGACTCATGCTCTACAAAACTCTTATTTTACCAGTCCTGCTCTATGGAGCCGAAAGCTGGACGCTAAGCAAAACTGCAGAGCTGATTCTTGGTACCTTCGAAAGAAAAGTTCTACATCGAATATATGGTCCCGTCTGCGAGGAAGGCGAATGGAGGAGAAGACATAACCGCGAACTCTACGAGCTGTACCAGGATGTGGATGTAGTCCGGAAGGCAAAAATCCGGCTCTGCCACATCGAGCGCATGGACAACAATGCTCCAGAAAAGAGGGTCTTTGAATCCGAACCTACTGGTTCGAGAAGGAGAGGAAGACCGAATCTCCGGTATAAAGTCCACGTAAGCAAGACAGCTTGGTCATGATGACTGGAAGCAGCGTGCCCAGGACCGTCAGCGACGGAAGGCAGCAATTGCTCAGGCTCGGAGCCGCCATGGGTCGCCGGCCTGATATGTAAGTAGTACTAGACTACCTACATTCGCACAACAAATTTACATTTCAAACAGAAACAAGTTTCGTTCTTAAGATTCTTCAGAGAAAAGGTTATAAATCTGTTGCCAAACTAGTTTTTCTAGTAGTGGACAACTTAGCTTCGGCTCTGGGAGTCTGATCATCAGACGCTGGATGGTCCTCTGCGGATCTTCACAGATGGATCGAAGATGGGCGATGGTGTGGGAGCAGGTGTCTATTCTAAGAATCTAAACATCCAACTGTCATTCCGACCCCCAAACCACTGTGGCGTCATCTAGACGCCTACTACTTCAACAACTTGGCAGAACTAAACAACATCACTATCAGTCAACTCATCTGCTTTATCAAAAGCGCTAGCTGGTTTGCGGAATAGGGTTTTAGATCCGCGTGGTATCACAACGGGCCTAAGTGTGAATGATGCTCCAGTTGTCAGCCACTCCAATCTAACCTAGCTCCGTCTAAGTGGGACAACGCAACAGAGGACTTCCACGCACAAGGTGGTGCACACAAGTCGAGGGATACCTCAACCGGCTTGGTTTGCGATACTGGAGACAGCTGGCGAGAGATCGTGCTTACTAGAGAGACAGAGAGGCATATGTATCCTTAAAGTCGAACTTTCGGTTCCGTATATGTAGCAAAACTGGCAAAATAAGGATTTTGTAGAGCATGATTTTGGTCCTTCGAGTCAGGAGTTTTGAACCAAGTTGTTTCGACAAATTGAAGTAGTATCGGTTGTCAAGGACGATTCTAAGTCGGATCTACACTAGGATGTCGTTTGTGGAGTTCACGTTTACCCCGAGGTAGACGAACTACTTCACTACCTCAAAGTTGTAGCTGTCGATAGCGATGTTTAATCTCAGGATAATTTCGTAATTTCCTTATTAACCTTAATACCAGCTCGTTTCATCGGTTCTTCAATCGCCATGAAGGCTTCCATTATGGCACGTTGGAAACTCGCAACGATGTCAATGTCATCTGCGTACCTCAACACTTGACTTGTAGAAGATAGTGCCAACCGTGTTTTTAGTTGCCCGCCGCTCCAGTAACAGATGGAAAAAATCGCCCGACAGCGCATCTCCTTGCCGAAATCCGTTGCGGCTTTCAAACAGCTTAGAGGTCCTAGAACTGGCCTTCACGGTGCAACGCGTATGTGTTCGCGTGCTCTGACACAATCGGATCACCTTTCCCAGGATCCCTTCAAATAGATCCTCGTGATGAATGTTGTCGGTATCGATAAAAGGAGGTGCGAAACTCACTGGTTTTCTACAGGATTCGCCTCAGGGTGGCAATTTGGTATATAATCGATTTGTCGATTAGTGCGGACCAAATCGGCTTTAGTTCACACAGTACGCTAGACAAGATCTTATAATATACGTTGAGCAAGGATATACCGTTATACTTGTTGCAAGAGATAGGATCGCCTTTTTTATAGATGGGGTATTTGGAGCTGATATTCCATTCTTCGGGCCTGCTTTCGTCTTCCCAAATTCAGGAGATGAGCTGGTTCATGCTGCCTACCTGAACGTCGACACTGGCCTTGAAGAGTTCTGATAGTAAGCCATCTGACACTGCGACCTTGTTATTCTTTAGCTTTTTAATTGCTGTGCCGATATACGATCAGCATACACAACCAGAATTTATTCGAGTTGGGAAAAAAAAAGCGTGTTAGACCATTTGCCATTCGAATGGGCTGTTTTGGTTAACTAACAAAGTCGCAGCTGTTTCGGTAGTCCTTTCAGGGTTCTGTGGGCAATGATGACTCAATAATTATCGCTATCGAACCCTCGTGGAGATAATTCTAGTATCTCATGTGAATAAATAAAATTAGGCATACAGAATATGAGATTTCAACAAGACTTAGCTCGTACTACAAATCGAATCTAAGGAGGTAGTCAACGACTTCTTCTAACTAGGCTCCCAAGTAAACAGTACGAATAACACCAGTAACGTGATTAAGCGCAGTTTAAGCCGAGAGGCACAGAAATTGTACTAAAGGGTGGTTTAAGGGCTGATGTTGATTTTGAATAAAACACAAATTATTTAGGAAATTATTGTCATTTCTCTTCATTATGATAATATTGGTATGGTTCAATTATGTATGGAACAAAATATCGGCCAAATGGCCACCGCGACCTCGGTGGCACACCTCCATCCGATGGTCCAAATTTTCGATGACGCTAAAGCATAATTGAGGTTCTATGCCGTTAATGTGCCGGATTATCTCATCCTTTAGCTCTTGAATTGTTGCTGGCTTATAGACGTACACCTTTTCTTTCAAATAACCCCAAAGAAAAAAATTCAACGGTGTCAAATCACATGATCTTGGCGGCCAATTGGCATCGCCACGACGTGAGATAACACGGCCATTGAATTTGTCGCGCAAAAGAGCCATTGTTTCGTTAGCTGTGTGGCAAGTGGCACCGTCCTGTTGAAACCACATATCGTCCACATGTATAGCTTCCAATTCGGGCCATAAAAAGTTCGTTATCATTTCACGATAGCGAACACCATTCACAGTAACTGCCTGACCGGCCTCATTTTGGAAAAAATACGGCCGGATGATGCCGCCAGCCCATAAACCGCACCAAACAGTCACTCTTTGTGGGTGCATTGGTTTTTCGACAATCACTCTCGGATTATCATTCGCCCAAATGCGGCAATTCTACTTATTGACGAATCCACTGAGGTGAAAATGTGCCTCATCACTGAAGATGATTTTCTTCGAAAATTTATCATCAGAGGCTTTAGTTCTTGAGTCAATAAGCATGCAAATGCAAGTCTTTATGCATAATGTTCATCAACGACGAGCGTGAGAGGTACAATTGTTGGGCACGACGACGAGTTGAGGTGGACGGCTCTTCAGCCACACTATCACGAACAGCAGCAATATTTTCTGCAGTACGAGCTGTACGAGCATGCACTGGTGTTTTCACATCTCCTACGGACCCGGTTTGCCTAAATTTTTGCACGATTTTTCCGATTGTACGCACATTTGGACGATTAAATTGACCGAAAAAATCACGAAGTGCACGATATGCATTTTGATTTGAACACCCATTTTCATAATAAGCCTGAATAACTTTAACGCGTTGCTCGATTGTGTGTCTTTCCATGGTTCAAATTGAGTTAGTCTGAAATTGAGAAATGTCAAATGAAATGCAGAAAAAAGCTTGACGTTTAGGTGTGGTTCACATTCAACATCGGCCCATAAAATCTAACCAGCCTTTATAAGTGTTTAGAGTACCCGCATTGTCAGCAGGTCAGAATTAAGAACAATTGTTAGATGTTCAAGCTAGCCTAAACATGTTTGTCTAGAATGTAACAAAAATAATTACAAAAATATGGAAGAAAACAAAACGTGTGTCGGCTACTTCACTTTTATAATTTAAGCATTTTTCTTGATTTTTTTTTCGATTCACTGACAATGCTCAGAGAGTACATCTGCCCAAAAAAAAGGTGCTCAAACTCGGCCATTCCGAGTCGGCTTAAGACCGTAGGTGACCTTCTCGAGTGTATGAACAATGCATGCATAAGGCCAGTGGTTAGTGTTTAAGCTAGGTTCTAGTCCACTTCAGACCACCCAGGCTTTCCCTACGACTAGACTTTAATGCGGAGTACGAATGCAGCGACTGCTTTCAACATTTATCTGCTTAACGAAGGTGTTCGCAAATCCGATGACTTTTGCTTGTAGTACTCTCTGAAACTTGATCTGTGTTCCGGTGCTCATTCATGACATTATCTGAAGCCCTCTGTCAGTCACAACTAGTACTACTTAAATTTTTTTTCAGTTCGATTTTTGGGAATGTGTTTTTTGTACTTTACCACCTTAGTAGAATGTGTTGGTATTAACTGCCATCATGCCACAAATGCACTGTTTGTGCCAGCCCATCTACCAAGTGCCCGACTTGCATTCGACCCGCCCAAGTAAGACGTCCTTGAGTGAATATAATCAAGTTCACATCCATTACCCACACACTCCGTCGTCTAGCATAACTTCCTGCGATTCCGCCAGCCATCCGCTCCACTACCAAAGGCAACTACAAACAAGCATGAATTTCGATAAGTACACACGAGTGTATGGAATCGCACAGACTGTGTATGCCCCCAGGATACTGAAATGCAGAGTTCAAGCGAATTACTTATCGTAATGAGAAATGACATTAAGATCCGAACAAGCCAGTTAAATGGCTGTCAGGCTCGGGCTGCCAAGTCAGTGTACACTGTGCCATAGTCACACCCATGAGGCATTAATCACTTCTTGTACATGTGCCCCACCCCATCGGACTTTGTTAATGCCGTTCATGTCATCTTCGGTGGACGTGTGTGCGCTATCAACCTCTTCTCGGATGACAAAAAGATTTTCCTATTACATATCCTCAAAGATGATTGTGCAAAAATAAACAAAAACAAAAAGTCTCGCTTTATGAGTACCGAATTATATTTCGGAATAATTAAGATGCATAACCTAGCGCGTAGGAGCGTTGTATCTCTCGCAACTCTTGCATATCGTGCACTTCGAGTCGTCTTGTTGTCTGCAGGCTTCGCATAATGACTGCATTTGAGTACTGCTCCAGTGTGTGTTTTACTCGAATCACTATTAATGGGAAGTGGGATGGCGGTTGCGGTGAGGTGTGGTAACATAGCACCCGCCCTGTGAAGCCGGCTGCTCGGGTAAATAAAAACTTTCTGCATGGCTCGGAACTAATGGGTGCGCAAAAGTTTCTTTGTACGAAAAAGAAAAGGTTAAAACGAGAGTAGGTGTGTGCGTGTGTGTGTGTGGTTGTGGAGGGCGGATGAGGGTAGGTAATGGGTCTGAAGGAAATGTGGAAATCTAGGTTAATGAGGTGTGTTCGGAGGTAAGTTAAATGAGTTTACGGTCTTAGGATTGTAAAGTAAATGTTGCTACGAAGGAGATTGCGGCGCGGCGGGTCTCTCAATATCAGGCAGTTCTTTCGAGCTTTAAATTTGCGTGCTGCGAGTTTATTAAGAGCGAACTCTAGATTAGTTTCAACCAAGTTTTGTGAACTAAAGAGGTTTGCCTTTGAAATTTCCGGGTCTGGCGCTATCACGTGGTGGAGGATTATCGGGAGTATTACATTTTCCCTAGCGATAGGATAGGGCCATAGGAAAATGTACTGATGATTGTTTTACGTTTTAAGCATGGATTTCCTAAAGTAAGTGTGTACATAGTTATTCCATTCTTCTACAGGATAGGATATCGAAAGACCAATGGAGTCCAACAAGAACACCACGGTTTGATGGCGCAAAGCTATAATCTGCCGCTCCAGGATCCCAGAAACTCTGCAAAGTTTGACGCCACCTGTACGAACTGTAGAAGATTATTTTGCAAAATGTAATGCAATGTAATGAAATATTTTCAGGAATACTTTGCATCAAATTATTACTTCAGTACAGTAATATAGCCAATTTATATGCTATGTATGGCAAATTAACTCAGAACAATGGCTAGATATTGACACTAGACCTAAAGGACCATTTATATGAGCCGCGAACTGCGAACGCGAGCTTTCAGAAACAACCATATTCAAACAAAAGGCAAACAAAAAGTTATAGAAGTATATGGTATTGTATGTAAACAGATGAGCACTAATTATCGTTTTTTTTTTTATCGACAAAAATCTCAACAAAACGGTAGTTTAACTATCCAAATTAACGATTTTAAATTATTCTTCTGCGAATCAATCATTCTCTTTGCGAACTGTCAAGCTGAGAACGCAGTTCACAAGTTCACGACCAAAAAAATCGCAATGAAGTGTCAGTTGTCATACATTTTTCTCTGCCAATGATTAAACTTCATGTGAAGTTCGCAGTTCGTGGTGAGTTCATATGATTGGCCTTTACCTGGTCAACATTTGCAATTAGCATTTATCCCTATTTCTGTAAAAAAAAAAGTAAAATGAGTAAAGAAGCTGTTTATTTTAAGTGATTCATGGAAATGTTTCAATAATATTGTAATTATTGGTTACCTGTGGACACATTTCGTGGAATGCATTTTAAAAGTATTATTCACACATATATACAAATTCATACATTAAGTAGTATATTCATTAAATCAAATGCCTCCGAAAGGATTAAAAAAAATAGCAGCTTAATGAAATGTTCATGAACATATGCTTTTCTCGTTTGCTTACCCCTCCTTACTGTGTTGGAAATTTAAAGAACTTTTTAAGAACTCTAATTCCATCCACTACTACGGATGGGGAAGGGTATCAGCTCTTGGCCAGCTGTTCGCTAGAGTTCACACGTATTCAGAGACAGAAAAATCGTATAAAAAATGTTGTCAGATGAAATCAAGGGGCATAGAGGAAGGAGTTAAATATCTCATTACTAATTTATTTCTGCTATTGCATAGTATTCCAAGGTTTTTCCAAAGGTAATATTTTCAGTTGCGAACTGAAGAAGGAAGGCGGCCGATTCCTGAACGGGATGGGTTTTGGTTTTGTTAGGATTCAACATTAGACACTTTTTTGGAGCCCAATTGGCAATAGAGAACAAATCCTTGCTTCTTTTAGCAACGCGTGCCATTGTTCTCTTGCGAGTGGAAAGGACCTAGAGTTTTATGCCGACTCAAAATGGCAAAGTTTGAGAAGCTTTTTCTAGACAGTTATACTCTTTGAGCATTGTCAGTGACTCGAAAGAGGTGGTGCCTTGACAATTATTTTTGGTCATATTGGGAATCGAACTTAAACACCAAGGTTCAAGTGCGTAGGAGTCGACGTACAGACACACAACGCCACGGCCGCCACAAGAAGAGCACCATTGCGGTGATTTAAAAACATTGAAAATACTAACGGACAGAGAATGGAACTCTGAGGAACACCACAGCGTACATCACAAAATTGAACTTATGGAAAACAGTTGGTACTCTGTTAGTAATAAACGGGAGAATTAATCTATTTTTTTTGTTTTTAATAATTTTATGTAAGTCATTAATTGAGGGATTACCGGGCAAAACGTATGAGTTTACAAGCTTCTTCTTCTTTGTTTGGCGCTAAAGTCCGGGGTGGACCTGGGCCTCAACCAACAAGCCTCTCCAGCCAGCACGATCTTTCGCCAGCTGCCTCCAGCTGTGCACACCAAGTTGGTTGAGGTCCTTCTCCACTTGTGTGCGCCATCTAGTTCTAGGACGCCCTCTGTTGCGTTGTCCCAATGGCTCAGAATTGAAGACTCTTCAAGTCGGAGCTGTGGTGTCAATCCGCTCTACGTGACCTAGCCATCTTAAGTTTTGGATCCGAAGACGCTTAACTAGGTCCTTGGCGCTTTACAGCCCGTACAGTTCGTGGTTGAATCTCCTCCTCCAGACGCCACCAATATAAACAGGAGCAAAGATCGCACGCAAAACTTTTCTCTCAAAACGACCAAGAGCTTCTTCATCCGCTTTCAATAGCGTCCATGTCTCTGCGCCATAGAGCAGGACAGGGATGATTAGAGTGTTATATAAAGTCTACTTGGTGTTTCGAGAGATGGCTCTGTTACTCTTCAACTGCCTCTTGAGCCCAAAGAAACAGCGATTGGCAAGAGTAATTCTACGCTTGATCTCGGTACTGGTGTTATTGTCCCTGTTTACTGCAGAGCCGAGGTAGACGAAGTCCTTGACTACCTCATAGTTTCTGCTGCCCATTATGACGCTCTGTCCGAGACGTCAATGTTGTGCGTCCTTTCGTGATGACAGCATGTACTTGCATACATCATACTTTTGCCCTGATTCACTGCCAAACCCATTTTAGCCGGTTCCGATTCAATGCCAGCAAAAGCCCAAGCTCACTGTGTTCTTCCAATCACGTCAATGTAGTCCGCGTAGCCAAGCAGTTGAACGGACTTTTGGAAGATCGTGCCTCTGGTGTTGACATTTGAGTTTCGCACGATCTTCTCAAGTATGATGTTGAAGAAATCACATGATGATTTCTTCAACATGAGTATAAGCATGTCATTTAATTTAAATATTATTATAAAGGGTGATATTTTAGCTATTATCTTTTTGGCAACACTGGTTTCGTGTTTTGTTTCACTGTTAAACATCTTCAGTTTGGTCTATAATTTAACCATGAATCGTCTTACAAACGAACAACGCTTGCAAATTATTGAATTTTATTATCAAAATGCCTGCTCTGTTAAGAAAGTTCATCGCGCGCTTCTTCCATTTTATGGTCAGCTCATTTTTGGCTCAATGGGTACGTAAATAAGCAGAATGCAAGAGCTACCAATGCACCCAGAAAAAGTCACAGTTTGGTGCGGTTTATTGGCTGGTGGCATCATTGGACCGTACTTCTTCAAAGATGATGCGAATCGTAACATAACTGTGAATGGTGAGCGCTACCGTGAGATGATATCCAACTTTTTTTTGCCCAAAATGTAAGAGCTTGACTTGCATGACATGTGGCTTCAACAAGACGGTGCCACATGCCACACAGCACGCGCAACAATGGACTTATTGAGGGGCGAGTTCGGTGAACATTTTATTTCACGTTAGGGACCGGTCAATTGGCCGCCTAGATCGCGCTATTTAACGCCTTTAGACTATTTTTCGTGAGGCTATGTAAAAGCTCATGTCTATACAGACAAGCCCGCTTCAATTGACGCAATGGAAGACAACATTGAAGCATTTACTCGTGAGATACCGGCCGAAATGTTGGAAAGAGTATGCCAAAATTGGACTAAGCGGATGGGCCATTTGAGGCGCAGTCAAGGTCAACATTTGCGTGAAATAATCTTCAAACATTAAATTATATGGACCGTACACTCGATTCAAATAAAGATTTCATGCATTTTTTTGAATTTTATGTGTTTATTTTTTTGAAAAACTTTTTTCCTATAGCTTTTAAAAATTACCCTTTAGTTATCGTGTAAAAACCCACTCCTTAATGCACTTAATTAGGTAAAAAATAAACTTGTAACTTCCAAATGTGACACAGAGATAGGCGAAGGCAAAAAATCAGATATTAGTCTACCTACAACCACTTTACTAACAGTTGAGCTTAGTTCATTTATAATTCGACTTGCATTCCCATTACACTCTTGAGCAAAAGTTAAGGACATGAACACACACACACTCAGCGCCTGCTTAACGTGCTTAACAATCTAATCTCTGGCATCCCTCATAGTCGCATTTTGCTTGGATGTAAGTATATATGAGTTCCTTGTTACATTGATTCTATCAACTTGCTAACCACATTTGTACAGAATTCCCACCTGAAATTTAACTTTAAACAAGCCCCTAGAGTGGCGCCCATCCTCAGAAATGTGAGTTTTCATCAAACGAAATCAGTAAGTTGAAATTTCTCGACACACACTTCAGAAAGCAATTTAAGAGGGAAAGGAGCTCTAACGATCTCGAAGGCAATAAACAGAAACCAACTTTAAACTTCTTTACACTTCCACATAGTAGAGTACGCCTCCAGTGCCGTTATTTATCATGAAACAATCAAATTATCCCCCCCATAGGATCTCGAAAACCCTAAAATTCACAAACTAATAACTTTCTCAATTTTGCAAAACCCAAAAACTTCTTGAAACTTATTTCCAATCACATGTAACCTAACCCCGGGGTTACGACGACGACACTCCCTCCCCTTCCACTTAACCACCCGGAAGCTGTATCACATATCAAAGCCAAAATGTCGTTGGAACTGGATGCTGGAGTCTACAGACTTCCGCATATCCTGGCGCAGAAAATTCAATTCGATAGACATTTAATGAGTTTTCACATCGATTCCGGGATTCCTTTGAATCTGCCAGAAATGCAATCTGAGGCAACAACATCATCAGCAGAGCGTCTAGGCAGAGTCGCCAGTGCACAGTGTCTCGGTTAGAAGTGGATACCAGAAAGAATGGGTCCCGTTGAATGTCACCAGCAAGAACAACCACAGACAGGAAAGCCAATACGATTCCTCTTTCATTATCCTTGTCGGGTCTTCTTTCTTTTCTCTCATATTTTTTTTTGTTCACAGAATTGTTGTTGCGGTGATGGGGAGGAGAATGGCGGACTGAGTCTCACCCGTCTTCCTGTGAGTCTGTAAATAATTCAATTTCCGTTCGTCGTTGAATTTTTCATGTAATTTTCAAGTGGAATGTCCTCGAAGTCCTTTCGCAAGCTTTATCTCGAATGGAATGAGTTAAATGCTGTGATTGTTGTCGAGATGGTAAAGGAGACGAGCGGTCACGTTGGTACTGCACACGTCTACGAGTGAAGTTTAAGCAGTTGTGCGACGAAATGAAAGAACTCCTTGAGAATCACAGAATTTATCTGGCCAGGAGAACTTGGTTGACATGAGGCAGACTAAGAGAGTACCTCGCTATGGACACAAAGCCCTAAAGCCAAATGAATTTCACTGCCACTCGGAGTCTCTTCAATTGCTGCAGTTAGAGTCAAGATATTGCAGCAGTCAGACGACGCCGCGCCGTCTTACCAATGGATGGGCTACTCTCCTTTTGTTCTCTTCGCCTCTCGTCAATCTTCCTTCTTTTCGGAGTGCCATAGATTTCATTTGTCACCGTAGTTTCGCTTAAAACAAATAGCAGCTCTCCGAGGCCGTCTAATACTTTCACGACACCCCCGGAAATCAGTGATACCAAGTGTAATTTTGTGGCAATCAATAGACGCCACACCGTGCCGCCCCGATGAATGGCAAAGTGGCGGAAGTAATTTCATTTAGAATCCGCTCACAAAATGTCCCTTTCATCTAATTTCGGATATTGAAACGAGTGCATAACAACGTCCTACCATTTCCGGTTCGCAAAGGGGGCCCCCGCCAGGACGGGGTGCAGCCAACTGCGAACCACTTGGCCCGGTTTCGAAAAGCAGAACTCATTTGAATTGATTAGTAATAAATGCCATGAAGTTAAAATTTATTTTTCGTTGAAAGCATTTTCATTCAATTCGTTCCGAAGTGCGTTTGTTATCGATATTAAAGGGGGCGACGGTGGTGCTGTGCCCAAAATCGATTATGAGAGCAAAGAAAAAAAAACAGAATACATTTCATGATGTGTGAACTTTGCCTTTGCTAAATGTTGGCGACGTCCCCATAGCCAGCCATAGCGTGATGCTATGTGACTCCCGCCGGGTGTCGGCTGAAGAGAAAAGTTTTAATGGTGTAATAAATTTTGCGAAGATACGATCTGATTTTACATTGAATTGAGTGGTCGGGGCATGGGTGTGGTAACTGGGGCATAAATATCTGCTTCTGCTTCGCACAGAGTGACTCCCTTGGAAATGGTTGATGCGACCCTGTGCGCCGGCTGCAAAGTGACCGATAAATTTGGACCTGAAAGCGCTTTTTTAAAATGATCATCATAATGTACATACAGTTGGATTTATTATCACGGATATCATGCAGTGGAATGAATCAACTATCAAAATTTTGCAAATTGTGCGAATTCTGGTGAGCAAATTGGAATCGTGTTAAATGCCACAAGAGTTCTTTTAAAAGATGTAGGGTGGAAGTTGGAAGTTTGCAAAAACTGGCAGTTCTATTTTCCTATTTCCATTCCTAGTTTGCTTTCGTATAATGTGTGGCACAGTAGTTCTAGTGCTCAACTGGCACTGTTCTGAACTTACCAACTATGCACAGTCTCTGAAACTAACAGGAATATCCGATAACAATCATTTAATCTACCTGAATATCAACGAATACAGATGGAAATAGTGAACATATACATATCTGCATCAAAGAAGTCACTACAAAAAGCATTTCCAGTTGAAGGCTAACACAGGGAATATAAAAGACTTCCCCTCAAGTGGGGTCGTTTGTTTTTACAGTGTATACAGTGAAAATTCTCTTTACGGACACCCCTCTATAACGGACGTCTTTCTTTACGGACAATTCTTCAAGGTACCGGCATGAAGATATGGCTATACGTGTATTTTAACTTCTTTACAATGCATGGAGCCGGACACGAACGTGAATTTCAGTTCAGCAGTTCTACCCATAATAACGGACAAGGAAAAAGGAACATGGAAGAGTCAGAAAAATATTCCATGCTGTACTTAAGGACTTAACTGACAAACAATGCAGTCATCAAACTAAACCAATGCCCAGACACCAGCTGGTAGCTAGCTAGCTGTGTTGTTGGAATGCGATGATCTCAGACATATCGCTCGAAATTTTGATGGGAACATCCGTTGTCCAAGTGATGGAACGTGTGCATGATGCGGGGTCCACTTTGCGCTTGATGAATGTGTGGAGTCGTATCTTTGCTTATGTACACTTTCTGAGTTTTCCGCTATTCAGTTTATTCACGAAATTGAGATTGCGTGTTTTTATTCCACTGACTAGTAAAAAAAAAGTAGAAGTGAATCTTATTTGTCAATTTTCATAAGTAGTTTACATTACCACCCACAACAGTTGTATGGCGCAGTTGTTTGAGTGAATGCCCTTGGTTAGAGGGGTCCCCGGTTCGAATCCCAGTGAAAGCAAAGTTAATACGCTTTGTCCGGTTTTCAAATCAGTCACCATTTGCCGTTGGGTACAAATTAATGGCACTATCACTGGAGTTGTCGATCAGTGCTAGTAGTCTGACTATGGACTGGCGATTTCGCTTGCATCCCACCTAACCTAACCTACATTAACACACCAGAACGGACACCTCTATGAACACATAATGGACAATTGTGATGGTCCCACGAGTGACCGCCATAGAGAAGTTTCACTGTATTAAGTTGTACCACATGAAATGTCCAGTTCGTTCTCAAGGATAACATCTCCCTTAACTTCTCCCGTTTCCCGCAAAAGACGTACTCACTGAAAATTGTATTTGACTTTCTGAATTGTTTCAAGCCATAGTGACTGACCGGCTAGATCGTTTGATTTGATGCATAAGACAACTAGAATTGCAGTCTTGGAAAGCAAAATTACTTACTTACTTACTTCCCATCCGTGGAAGGTCTAAGCCTGGTCTGGCTCTTATCGATGACGGTCCTGGACACCATGCTTCCAGCCATAAAGCGATGACTTGGTCTTTCTCTTGTTCCGAACCAGGAGGCTGTGCTTCGAAGACGCTCCAAGCTAGAGTATTCTGACCATGCGCTCGGTGGTACCAATCCAAAGCAGTCGACGAATTTTTGCCTTCTGGACTACATAGTACATCCACAACTTTGCACCACAGGTTTCACCCGATTTCGGCAAGGACATTCGTTTTCTTGTGATTTCTTCAATGTGGTACTGAGAAGAGAGCACTGTACCAGATGAAATTTAGCATCACAATGGGCAGCTGCAATTTCCAGTAATCAGAGGCTTCGTCTGACGCAATGAAGAGTGAACGTCAGCAACAGGATCAAATGCAGAGTAACTCCTGTTTCAAGTGGCAACTGAGTGATAAAACCCTTTCTCGAAGGATCAAACACGCGTAATGCAAGACATGCCAAGGCCTGTCCTAAGGCGAAGAATCTAAGCTTGCTATAGAGCGTATGAGCAGCTTGATTTCGAGCCCGAGTCTTGAGCACAAAGTTGTAGAGTATGCTCGAAATTAAAGTGGCGCTTACAAGGAGGACCACAATTAACTTAGCCTGCGGAATGTGAAGCCACTAGTCATAGCGCGCTATCTGTCGGAGATTGCTGAGTGGTGTCCAGGTTAATTGTTGTTGCTTTAAACGAATGTACATAAAATTTTAAACAAACGTCAACTTGAAACAGAGCGTTCAGCGAAACGAAAATATACTACGGATCTATTAAAAAAAATTAGGAATCATTTCTTACTCAGACTCAGACCCTTCATCGGTCGCAGGCTTGATAAGTAATTTCTAAATTAAGAAATATAGCACAGACCGCGAGTGTCCTCGTATCCTATCACTATGATTGTGGGAGACCATCTACTTTTGTTGGTACGATTTCGACTTTAGATTACGCAAAATCTACTCCGGGACATTACCCGCTCAAAAGGGAAAACAAACACTGACACAAGGGGCCAATTAGACCAATGAACGAGGGAACGACATCTGAATTTCATTCCAGCAAAAGCATGCACCCGAGGCATGCTTAACATCCTACCATACTTTCCCAAGCGAATGTCCAGCATCAAACGTTGCCCTTTAAATAAGCCGAAAAATATGCTTATCCCATCTCCACCTGGCAGACCCCGTATCCCACACGAGCAGCGAGTACTATGTTCTTAGATCAAACCACTCCGGTATTCGGTGGAAAAATTCCATGCAACACAGGAACTCTTTCTCCAAAAATTTATTCAAAAATTCTTTCTGCTTCATTCCTCGATCGTCCCGAAATTGGTGTCTATGCGTGTGTGTGTGTGTATGGGTGTATGCCCACAAGTATTTCCCATAATCAAAAAATATCTCTGGCTTTTCATTAAAATACTTGTAAGTCGCTGTTAGTAGTCGCTTATTGAATAGTTAGCATAAATGCCACGAATTCCGAAACGTCGTCGGCTTTTATGTCATCTTCCTCGTTCTCGTCCGTTCAACTGGATCATCGTCAGCATTATCATGAATTCCAGCAATTCGCACCTGCTACACCCCCCCCCCCCCTACCCACCACCACCCCCATGATAAGGTAAACAGGGGAAACATACTATTCATAGAATCCTTACACCAGCAAGAATGAGCTAAGAATTCCTTTCGTCGTGCCCCACTAGCATCAGCATTGAGACGGATTGCGACAGCGTGCATATGTGTGCTGGGCGTACCTAGTACAAGGACTCTACAAGGAGCCATCTGCTCTGTTTCCGTCCTCGCTCCCAAGCGCTGAGAACAAAAAGATAAAACGATTAAAGGCATCTCGCTGAACAACCCTCTCAACCATCCGCCCACCAACCAGCATTCATAAAACGATGAAATTCTTATGCAGATGGAAAATTCCTGACGAGGAAGGGTTGCTGTGAAAAGAAAAAAAAAAAAAAAACAGGCGGGGGAACTCAACTCGAAGGCGAGCACCGAAAAGGAGACGTCGCAAGACACAGCGCGAACCTTTTTTCCCACATAAATTTCAAGTGTATTTTGTAAGTCAGAGCGATGGGCTTCAAAGTTACGGTATGCAGCGCGGTCCGGTTTGTCGCTATTTTTTTTTTTTTTTTGCACCCCACCCTCATCGTACATATATCCCCGTCTCCCCAAACACCAACCAGCCAAACCAGCCTGGGGGCCCGCAGGAGAATGGAGAATTTCATTTCAACAAAAGCAGAAGATGATGTTTGGAAATACTTTCGAGTGGTTTTTCTGGTTATGTAATGTGTGCGGGCAGTTGGGGAGGTGGAGGGAGTGGGCGAGCACAAAAGAAATGCAATAACATTTGGTCCTTGCTGGTGAAGTGGCACACACACACACACAGACACAGCGCAAGCACGAATCCACCGACACAGAGACAGTTGGAATTAATGAAATTAAGTTTTATCCATTTCGGCTTTTAAGCGCTTAATTGGTAGATAACTGGGTTTTCTCCGCCTCGTTCTAAATGGACAGATGATGCTGCCATTATGGGGGGCTGGAGGCAACTGTGTGGAGTGGAGGGTACGTGTAATAATACGAGTACAATGCAGAGTCGTTGAACAGTACTTAAATGCAGAGCAGGTCGAGTTGAGTCTCAGGGCATGTGTAGTGGAAGTGATACCGTTGGAGCGGCATTCAGAGGCACTTCAAGACGTACATCCTTGAAGTCGTAACGTGGAACTGCCCCAAATGTTGCATGCGAATAGTTGTGTGCTGTTGAATTGAATCGTTTTTAATCGATGCTTGTTTCAAGAGCTTCAATTCTGCTTAACTATAGACATGGTATGAGGTAGCAGCTGTGTTCTTGTACTTTCTGTTTTTCGCATTCGTCAGCAGGCACACGCATTGTGCGAGTAATTATTCTCATACGAGTGAGGCGGCAATTCTCGTTCGAAGGTCCTGGCAGTCAAAGCAGCTGCCGGACTGAAAACAATGAAAGGAGCAAGTGGTATCAGGCAAAGGGGAAATCACTATATAGATTGACGGCTCAAAAACAAGCAGGAGGAGGAGCTTCTGTGACGGCTTCGAAAATTTGCTGGCAGTAAGAGACGACATCAACGTCTTTCAAGCGCTCCAGCATGGCCAGCATACTCGCGTTGAAAGATCACAATTTAACCTACAAATCGATCACCTTTTTTCCTGATAGCCAAGTGTCAATTAAAGCCACTTGACGAAGCTCTGAATTGATGGATTGGTGTGGGTATTGAACCACCATCAAGGGTACCATGGCCGACGCTGAGCAAAAAGACGTCATCAGCATTGAGCAGTTTTAGTCGCAAAGAAGTGCGGAAGGCCTTACCGGGCACTATGCCATAGGAGCACATGCATTGCGTCCGACCACACCCCATAATCTTTTGCAGAAGCTCCAGGGACGAGGATGAAATTCAATCTACCTATTAACATTGTCATTGACAGGCAAGTGGCCATTAAATGAGGGCAAACGAAAGTTCAATCTCGTCGCAAAGTGTCACGAAGAATGAAAAGCTCTGTACTCGTTAACAGCACTCGAAAAACACACAGGAACACAACCAGTACTTAATTGGCATAAACGGGCCGACATTGACAGTTGCAAAGAACAAGGTGGACGACACGAGCCTGGAATGGGCGAGCAGAAGGTGGTACCATTTGAAATCTGGGCTATAACTCACCGTTTGCGCCGATTCGACAAAGATCATTTTCGCTTAACGTTATCGTAAGTGATCCACTTTTCGTCACCAGTCAGCATTGACATTGACTTCAGGAATGAGTCAATTCAGCATTGATTCGCAGATGGAAATTCTGTCTATGAGGTTCTTTGGCGTTAACTCCTTTGGTACCCATTCATCGAGCTTCATTTTGTATCCAGCTTTGTTCAAATGGTTTCAAACGGATTTTTAAGCAATGTTTAACTCCTGGGCAGTAGAAACAGTGCTTACATGATGGTCGGACTCGGATTTCCATGAATTTATCGACATTTTCGACAATTTGCTTTCTAGAGAGCATGAAATACAGTAACAGTACCATAAACACACACTTTTTCCACTGTCCACCTGCAAGTTAAGCGTGGATGACCTCGACTACGTTCTCCTTGTGGGGTCTAAGTAAAGGCCAACCTTGCTAAATCCGTTCCCGATTTACACAGGATGTGGCCTATCCAGCTCCACTTTCGACTGTGGGTTTCTGATGCTACGATGGGTTTCCGATGCATTCTGGTCGGATTCATCTCAAGCATTTGATGACGAAGTGGCGGCCGTGGCGTTGTGTGTCTATGCGTCGACTTATACGCACTTGAACTTCGGTGTCTGGGGTCGATTCCCAATACGACCAAAAATAATTTTCACGGCCAAATCTTTCGAGTCACTGCCAATGCTTCTCAACCTTGGCCGTTCGGAGTCGGCATAAAACTGCAGGTCCCTTCCACTCGTGAGAGAACAATTGCACGTACAACACTAGTGTTTGCTGAGAAGCTATGCCTTGGCCCTCTACGGGCTGTAGCGCCACCCATATTATTATTTGATGACGAAGACATGAAGCTTGCGAACAATGATGATGGTCCTTCAAGGTTCACATCCATATGGCAAAACGGATCTCACATTGGAATCGAATACCCGAAGTTTGAGTGAGATGGAGAGCTGGTTAAACTTCCAGACGTTGTCAATCGAGCAGTAAGCGTGACGGGTCAAAAGGAACTGCTGTCCTTGCCCTCGAAGCGCACCTTGCAAGACGACGCCTGGTAGAGCAGAATTAATGAAGTTGTCTAGTATAGTGTGTCTAGAGGTTTTTCAAACGTCACCGTTCGGAGTCGAGACCGTTCGGTTATTGTAGAAGCTAGACCCAGGTCTATTATCGGATTGAAACGTCGTCCATATTATTAACTTCTGAATGAAGTGAGAAGCAGCAGAGTCGTTGAACAGTGCTTAAATGCAGAGCAGTTCGAGTTGAGTCTCAGGGCATGTGTAGTGGAAGTGATACCAACTTCTGAATAAAGTGAGAAGCAGCTCAACAGAATAGCACAACGAATTAGTGCGCCTATGAGTTCATCACAATTGATTCAGTGCCTAAGTGAAATGGGGCTTTTGCTTGCATATCCGCTTACATAATCTATTCCTATTGATGACAGTTTTGGCCTAAAGCAGTGACAGTTGATGGCGGCCATGCCATTTTATCCGCTTTTCAGACAGCAAATATTAGAGTGGCTCAATACAGCGTAGGGTAACACTTTATCATCTTGTGGGATAGATGTGGGTGTTGCACTTATTTTATGGCTTAAATGAATGGTCGTTCTTCTCGGTCGACTATTAAAGATCTGATGGTCAAATTCATGTTGACCGGGTCTAGCAAAAGTTAACTGAAACCCCAGCATTAATCAAATGCAAGAGCTGTCGAAAACATCGCCACTGTCAGTGTGAGACACGGGGGAGTAATAAATGTTCGAAGTCGAAGTTGACGAATTTTGCATCGGATCGAACTAACCCAAGTGCTGTTGGGAAAACAACTACAGACAACGCAGGGTGTGTTTGTTGAATGGGTAATGGAGCCATTGGGAGCAGACTCCGACGTCCAAAAAATGACAGTGAAACCTTATATCAAGTCACTTTCTGATGTGGATGGGGGCGTCCGGTGGAATCATCGATTCCCGCTTCTTGGAAAACGACAATGACTTTGCTGACGAAGAAGACCGCTACCGATAGATGATCATCCAAAATTGCATGACATGGATATGAACGATATGTGGTTCCAACATCCAATAGGATGGTTCTAGGTGTTATTCAGTCGATACCACAATTGACGAACGATTTAAGTGGATGGTTATCTCTCACAGGGAAGATGTGAGGTAGTCACTGAGATCAGACGACTTTGTTTGCCACTATCGTGCGGGGCATGTCACACGTCTATGCCATTCCTATCTTCGATATCAACATTCCATAGCTCAAAAATTGTTCTGACCAGCCAACCAACCTAAGTGGAAGTAATACACTACTGTATGCCGATGACTCCATAACGTACTCTACCTCCCTATCACCGGAAATTAGGAGCCTTAAGGAGAGTGGGACAGAACATCAACCAACGATGGGACTACAACCTCAAATGGGGACTACAAATCAACAGCGACAAATCTAAATATAGTCATGTGCTTCCGAATACCAGTAGCAGACATACGAGGAAGCAGGGGTAGGACGTTTGTCAGAATATGCAACAATCTTAAATTAACGTTTCTAGACAACACGACAATCACTCCAACGAAGGACGCCAAATATCTGGGAATATTTTTCAACGAAAGGTTCAGATTTAAGAACCACGTGGATGCTATCATCAAACGGGCAGCTTTTGCCCTACACTTGGTACATCCACTGCTCCGAAGAAAGACTAGTCATAGTCAGACGACTAAACTGCTTATATATAAGCAACTTATCAGACCAGTCATAACGTACGGATGCCCGATATGGTACACAATAAACCCCACAGCAGTGGAGAGAATTTGTCTGTTTGAACGGAAGATTTTAAGAATGTGCACCAGTCTCCACAGAGACCCTTCAACACTGAAATTCATCCCAACAAAAAGGATTTACGAAGAAGCGAAGATCTTGCGAATTGATAAATACATCGTTCAACTATCTGTTAAATAATATTAATAGCCACCACTATCAGGACATACAGGAACTGCAACGACTTCCACTCGAGCGCAGTCACCGATATCTTCACACAATGTCCAACCCTGGATTTAACGATTTATTCAATCCCGACACAACACAGTTCTACAAAAAGAACAACACAGGACACTAACGTGGCTAGCCCCACTGAATTGCAATATTTTAAATATTTACATATATTTTTTTTCTCCTCCTTTTATAATAAAGTACAAACCATATGTAATTAATAAATTAGAATTCAATCATAAGATTTAGCACGTCACATATATTGTAAAAATGATACAATGACGTGGTCAATCACGTGAAATTCGCCGGGCCCCTATTGTTGAACCGACTGTGCCTCCTTTCTTGATCTAGGACTTTAGATCTACCTAGAGTAGTTTGATAATCTCTCTATATGGAATATTCATATTTTTTTTGCCGTAGATTCTTAACTCTGTACTGGGACTCAGACTCAAGAACTGGTTCATTGTACTACCAGGCAGCAACTTACATTTAATGACATTTCATGATCTTCCGGAGTCTTCCTACATCATCAGCTCTCAGCCACATCAACACCGAATAGCTGCCACCTGATCCAAGCACAGGCGGGACATTGGCAGATGAAGTGCTCTGTAGTGTATTTTCGACAGGCGTCGCAGAGGGTTTCATGCCTAAGTAAGTGGGCTGAAGTCTTTTCTGTCAAGAGATAACAACAATGCCGGGGATTTCTGTAACCGTAAGGGAGCATGCGCTTGGTCTGTCTGCATCCTAGAAAATCATGCCACCTCTGGTTGTGCTCTCAAAAGGCAGGTAGTCCCAAAGCCGGTTCGGTCTTCTCTGATCCTTGTCCACTAAGTTCATCGGCGATCTCATTTCCCGTGATCCCGTGGTGGCCTGAGACCAAGACAAGTCTTAGCGCATTTAGACTGCCGATTAAATTCAAAGAAGATTTGCATCCCTGAACTATCCTGGAAGTGGTTTAAGGGTTAAGCAAGGCCTTACACACAGCTGGGCTGTCACTACAGACACAAATACTCCGCCCCTTCCACCCGTTCTTTACAATATAGTTCGTGGCCATTGACACAGGTTGCAGCTTGGAAAGCCGACGTAAATTTAGCTAACGAGGTGTGCAGTCTAATGTTATCGCCATCCATGAAGGCGCCAGCACCAGATCCTTCCTTGGTCTTGGAGTCATCGACTTTCAGTTCTTTCCTGGCTCAGATTCTGGCCAGAGTCAGTCCTGAGTGCAAGGAAAGTCGATTTTGTATGTACGTTGCAGCTGGATTACTGATGTCCGTGCGTCCATGTGACTTGGGTCAAAGGAAATGCGTTGAGCAAGGCCATCAAAACTCCAGCGCGGGTTGTACCAAACACCACTTTTTCTGAACGGAAGATGGTCTTGAGAGTGCGCCGCATGATGTGAATGTCAAGAGGGGAGATTCAGAAGTACATCAAGAGCAGAACCAAGCGTACTAGGAAAGGTTCCTAGAAGAACATGGAATATCTTGATAGTCTGTTCCTGTTAAGGTGATTCTGTTCATTACTTTATACCTACTTAATGTCAGATTTGGACACTCGTAGGTGTGCCATGATTTTCTTTGATAGTCTACAGTATCGACAGTATCCTACAGGTCAAGTTGGTTAAGATTTTGGCTTCCTTGGTTCTTCTGCGATCGAACCGCATGCATTTTTTTGATGTGTGTATGTCCCTCTTGATTGTTCCCCAATTGGTTGCGGCATTTATTTGACCAGTTGTTTAAGTGTTCTTGTGCATTGTATGTCCATGTTGCCAAGTCCATAGAGAGAGATTTTACTTTTACGTCTGCCTTTTCGTTGCCTTCGTGGTTCTTCTTTGCTAGTGTGTAAGGTGTGTCTTGGGGCCTTCCCAGACAGCCCTTTAGTTGAATGTGAAGCTGTTTAGGGCTTTAAGTATTGCCTGGCTGTTTGAGAATATGGATATTTTTGAATGGGGCAGATTTTTATTGCTGATGCGCAGCTTCATTTAAGGCGAAAATTTCAGCTTGGAATATTGTGGATTCTCTGGCGAGAGGCATGTCTAAGTTACATGTGTGTCCAACAATTCCTGTTCCTTCTCCTACACTTCTACCCGGTTTTATACCAATTTTGGGCGTCGTCATTTACCAAAGTCCCATTCCCATTCCTCTCTTTTAGGTTTCACATAATACGTATGATCTTCCGCATATTGAGGGCCTTTTCATTAGGCTACAGCAGGCTGCGTACATCTCCGGGATGGACCAGAAAGACGCATTTTGACGCATTTCGATAAACCTCTCGGATGCACGCCACACAGCGATGTGCAGGTGGTCACTTGTACGAGGTCACATACAATGTCATTGACAGAATTTTCAAATCAAACTCTCAGCAACCACTCGTGTTGTGCGTGCTATTGTTCTATCACGAGTGGAAGGGACCTACAGTTTTATGCCGACCCACAAGTTTGAGAAGCTTTTTCTAGACAGTTATACTCTTTGAGCATCGTCAGTGACTCGAAAGAAAGTGAAAAGTATTTCTTGTCCAAATATATAGCAGCTACTAATTATCGACTGCTGTCGAGTGGCGCCCAAACCATATTCGCCGCCAACATAAAAAAACACCCTCTATTTCTACCACATTCGGTGGCCCACTATGAAAGGTCTGAGCCTGCACGACAGCTGGCGGTCCCTAGTAATATGTCCTGCCAGTAATCCTGAACTAATCAAGAAGAGAAAGTCTTTATCTCCGAGATCCCGTCTACGTCTTCTTCACGAACCAGAAGGCTCGGATTCGATTACCGTCTTAGCTGGAGTATTGGTGTCGAAGCGCTAGGTGCGTTGACCAAGTGTGGTCAATGGTGCCGAGCTAAATCCAAATTTTTGTACAATTCAAAGAGTTTGCGGGTGTTTTTCTCCTGCATTCATCCACTCCACCTCCTGAAGTTGTGTTCATTCATACATATATCCTATTTCCATCAGTTTTCCAACAAAAGTCGACTCAATTTAAGATTTCAATCTCAGCCACCACTTAAGTCAGTCAAAATTCTCTGGAACCACCGGCTTGTGTGAAGCTGATTACAATTACCTATGCGCATAAGAATGTACTTTCCAGCCCAGAATCTCGGAACACTCTTCAGCGTGTGGTGTGCGACCATTCTACTACCTTTATGGCGAAGTCTTCGCCTGTGCGTACTCATAGTTATCTTCTCTCTTTGTTTAGCCAACGGTCCGTGTTGATTTATGTCGCAGGCTCCACGGTGTCCTGACTTTTAATATTTGCCATCACGAATACCTAATTGTTCGCTTCTGTTTCAGCATTCAGAGCACGTAGCCCCCATTGGGCCCATTTGTTGACAATGATTAGCATAGAAACTGATCAGCTTGTCCTACAACAATCTTAAACCACTAATTTCCTCTGAACCCATGCATAGGCGAAGGAACGTACAATATTTCCCAAGCAGGACATCCTGCTCCTCATAACAATGAACCCAAGTCAAACTGAGAAAGAAAAAAAAAACACGCAGGGATCCATCAAGGATAGTGACAAACGACGAACGCTAACAAATTTGCGCAAAAACCAAACGAAAGTCTAACCAAACAAACACCAACTCCACCGCGAGGAAAGGATCCCGACACCACACACTACCCGCACCAACATAAACAACTGAGGTAAAGAATCATTATGGGATACCGCTCATGCGATAACACCGTCAATGATAACTTTCCATAGCCTGCGAGCGCAGAGTGAACTACCCAAATGCAAGCGATGGTGGTGGATGGTTGGAGGGACAAACGATGTCACAAAGGAGTAGGGCTTTTTCTTCTGCATACACTCATACGGCTTATCTATACCGACGACACCGGGCTACAGCACCACAAACATTCAGAGGACATTAAAAGGCAACAAACACACACACACACACACACCAACTCAAACGACAAGAAAGGCACAGCAGAAAAAATTGCTCTTCTCACTACTCGCCCTCACAGCTCACACAAGCGTTTCTTCAGCATAAAGGACGAACGGAAGATAATCGTTTATCTTCATGGATTGTGGCTTTAGAGCTCCAGAAGTTTAGAATGACTAAAGTTTAGATGACGCAGGATGAGCAAGGAAGAAAAAAAAAAACAAAAAACCGACCGCTTTCCATAGAAAGGGATAAAATTGAGTCCTACCAAGCAGCAGGAGGCGACGCCCTCGGTATGACCCCTGTGGGAATACAGACCAACGAACGGGGGGTGAGTTATCGCTGCGGTGGCATCTCTTGACCTCCACAGCGAAGGACATTAAAACGGAATAAACAGTGGACAGTTAATTTAAGTCAAACGAAAGTGTTTCGTTAATTGTGGGCCAAGGAGGCGGGAAATAGCCTCCAGATATGCCCGGCTGGTAGTACACTGCTGCTCGTTATTAGGACGGACACCAGCAACGACTTCCATTTATTCATTACGACCGGAATCCTGTCAGGACATCCCGTCAATTAGGAGAAGTTAACGTTTGTTCGATTTCCATTGAATATTCAAAGTAATTCAGGTCGCTCCTGGAGCGCAACACTCGCCACAGAGATTTGGTTTTCAGTTCACAGGACTGCGTCCAAGTCGCCCTAATGCAATACGAAACATATCTGACAGAGATTCCCCAGGCTGCTCTGCAATTTGATGGCCCTGGCTGTGGATTAAGTGTTGCAAGTGCTCCCGTTTTTAGGTCAATTATTTTGGATACCTTCCGTTCGAGTGAACGCTGGTTTTTAATGACTTGTGATGAAAGTGGATTGGGAAGCATAGATCCCATGCATTTGTCTACCGAAAAATTAACTTTGTCAACGAGTCTCCTGTGTGGCTTTCCCCTCGATGGTATCTCTAGCAATCGTCGTGAACCGGAAATTGGCTGTTCTGCGCGAGAACCACATCCACACGGCTGCGGGAATTTGTCGTGTTTCTTGTGAACAGCTTTTGGAGACAGTAACCGAAGGATAATTGCCAACATGCAATGATTTGTTTCTCAAGAAGGGGTAGGTTATGCAGAGAAGGGGCGGGATCATAAGATCTACATCTTCTGGAGAATATTACTTGAAATCTGCATAGTAGGACAAGAGCCACGCAGAGGGCTTTTGAAAGGAGTATACCTGACATATTTACACATCCTATCTTTTCATGTAAACTTCTGAATAGCAGTGAATAGAAGGGATTTTTGCGAGCTTCACTTAGACCCCATCTGGCATGAGAACGATTACCATTCCAGAAGCTTTCTTGCGACTAAGAAGAGGTTAATTGTGAGAAGTTTAATTTGACTACAATTATTCTGATCCCCTTGCTTTTTCTTGAAAATCTTAGGAAACCTCCTGAAACCAGTTGCGAATAATCTGTGAATCGGTGAAGCCAAAGACACAGTATATGCTGTCTTTAAGACAGAACACACTCCATCATCGATTTGGTCACAACATCACCATAGGCGTGCTTTTGGGGTGGTCATGGACTTCGTCTACCTTGGCTCCCAAGTAAACAATACGACGTTCAGTAAAAAAAGAGTAAGAAAATCACTGCTTTTTTTGGGGTAAGTTATAAAGGCATCTCTCGAAGGACCAAGCTGACTTTATCTAAGACCATGACCATACCTGCCATACTATGCGCGCTGGAGACTTGGACAGTCCCAAAAAGCAGACGAAGAAGCTCTTGGTATTCTTGAGAGAAAAGTTCTGCGTTCAATCTTTGGTCCTGTTTCCGTTGACGACATTTGATGCAGAAGATCAGCCACGAACAAATTCAACGTCTTAGAGGGAAAATCCAAGTAGAGTCCATAGACAACACTACTCCAGCCCGAAGAATCTTCGACCAGGACCAGTCATGGACTCTGTGGTACAACGCAGTACACGAAGACCACACAGGAGTAGGACTTCCGTAAATTTGTCGTGCTTAATTGGTCCCAGCTGGATGGTCATCGTTTCATCTGGAGAGACTTGATGGTTGAGTCCCAGGTCAATCCAGGACTGCATCGCCATCAGAAGAAAAATAAGTCTTCAGTGATGTCCAGTGGTGCCCTACTAGTTTGGTTATATTATTCCCATCTACATTTATGAGTATTTGGTCAGGTTTTGATTTATTCCAGCACACTTCATTTTCAGGACATCTCACTATTCCGCCCCTCTTCGGTTAGTGTCGTTGATAGCGTCTGTTAGTAACACTGAAGGATGGAGTGCCTTCTGACTCGTGCTCTTTCACTCTTACTCATACTCCTCTGAGCAAGAAACCAGCAATGGGTATGACTGCATCTGGCCGCTGTTTTAGCGTAGCACCATACAGGACTTATTTGGTGACATTTTCAGAGCTGGCACTTGAAGAGCTCTTACTACTTGGCATACTTCTACTCAGTACTGTTTTTTCGGACGTTTTTTCCTGTTGGGAATTAAAATCTCATAACAGATATCGAAGGTATCAAAGGAGGTTAGGTAGATGGTTCATTTTGGGATCTTCGTGCTTTGTAGTAGTTCCATGAGTCTCTTGCCGCGTGATTTCCTCCAACGGTTGCATTTTATCTGCCTTTGTCTTCGCAATAAGGTTATGTTAGGTTAGGTTTATATGGACAGCATGCAGCAGTCACATTTAAGCCATCATAGGACCGTTGTGCTCCCACGCGGACATAGTCAATCTTACTCCGCAAAACAGTTGGTGCCCTGGGAAAAGCGATGAAGATGGTTGACACTAAAATTGTTTAGTTCCGCTAGGTTACTTTTCCTTCGGGAGGAGAGGGCGCCGCAATTGCAAGGGTGCACAATGGTTTCCTTCTCTTCCTCGTGTCTGGAGTTTCTGAGGAAGTCTTTGTAGAGCATATTCAAATTATAGCCGCGAGTTCCAATGGCGCAGTACCCAATGACGACGCCGATAAGACTCCTGAGAGTCGGCGTGCTCGTCCTGACCAGACACTGTGGTCATCTTGTTTTGTAGCGAGGCACCCTGTGCAATAAGACCATTCACGATCGTTTTAAACATTTCAGTTTATCAGCTTTGCAATTTTGTGGAATGTCACTGTGTTACAGTGTCCCGGCACCCACATAAGACGGATGCTAACATACTTGTCCATTTCGTTAAGAGATAGGCTGTAGTTCATCTGTATGATCATGTCCTTGATATCACATTGTTCTTTAGTCATGTTTCCTTGGTCGGAATAGTTTCTTCTTGAATGATACTACAAGGCCTCGATAATCGAAATGATAATGGAATGTTTAGATCTTTAGAGTAGGTAGAACCGCTCATCTTCGATCCAGCGCTTGGTAGTATACTTTCAGTAGAACCTCGAGGGCCGCTGCTTGTCAAGTTCTTCTCGAAGAGGAGCTTTGATAACTCAAGATCGGCGTCTGCAAGTGTAGATCCAAATCTATTAAGAATGATAGTGTCCAGGACGGAGTTCCTTCCGCATGTGCAGCAACTCAGTTTAACCATCGTGCTGGCCGCTACCAGTCGGCCGATTACTGGGTTTCCTTAACGCTCCTGTAAAAAGCCATACGCTTACTGTATTTATCCATGGGAAGTGAGGTACAATAATGCTTTCAGGACGGTCGTAGGTAAGTACTTAAGGTCCCTGACAATATTTGGGTTGTGGTCTGACCACCGACAAGAGTGGATGTACCGGAGACCGGTCTAATTCGGTCTGAATGACATTTGGTAGTTGCCAATTTAGAGGCTGTAGAGATTGTTCGATAAGAATTTATTGTGGTTAAGCCTTATAGCTTAACATACATGGATGGCAATTATTATTTGCAAGTGTGAATACTACAGCTTGGTCTTGATGACCTAAAGCAGCGTGCCCCGGACCGTCAACGATGGAAAGCAGCAATCGCTCAGGCTCGGACCCTCCATGGGTCGCCGGCCTGATAAATAAGTAAGTGACTACTAAATGTCATGAGTTGCGAAGCATGGCGAGATCTGTATGTTGCAAACACTGAGCAATAAAGGTGTAAAAGAGTTTGTCAAGGAGTTGCAGTAAGCCATTCCGGTGTCTTCCTAAATGCAGAGCCCCACGGTTTTATTAGAACTAGACATGGAGCTGCATAAGTTTCTACTTCTGCTGCTGATGGCGCTACAGTCCGGGATGGACAAGCATCTCCAGTCGACAAGACTTGTAGTTCCAGTTACGCACGCCAAGTGGTCCTTCTCTACTTTTTTGTGCCCTCTATTGCGTTGTCCCAGTGGCGCTGAGTCGAAAAACTGAAGTGTGACTATATGTGACAGTCAATCCTACCACCATCTCAGGAATTACTAATTACTCGTTGACATCATTGCAGCTGGGGAACTCTTTAAACTCTGAAGGACCTTCCACAAACGAGCATGATAAAGTGGCAATGAAGATGCACATGATGATAAATAAGTTAAGGGTGCGTACGGACACAACACACTCTTCTTTTAAGTCAATTACCCAACTCGTGCGGTCACTTATGTGGCAGCTCAGTAATGGGATTGCAGTTCTATCCAATGTTTTTAACATATTCTGGTCGAGGTTTAAGTCCACTAACTGAGCAATGAAAATTGACGTAAAAATATCTTCGTTCGTAGCTGCCACAATTAACGTGGGACTTCAAGAGAATAGGAGAAAGAAAGCTGGGTGAGCTCATGAAAAAAGATGAGGAGAAACTTTCCGCAGCACTATCGAGGAAATCGTTTGCGAAAACAACATTAAACGAAACCGCTTACATTTCCAACGTCGTCGTCTAAAGACAAAGACAGTCTGTGTGCGTGGTTTATGAGCAGTTGATGTCTGGAAAGGATGACCAGTCTCCAAACAAATAGACGAATTTATAAGAATGAAGGGGTAACTTCGTTTTTCACTTCTCATTTTACGAGATCATTCCCGAAAGAGGACACCCATTAAAATCCCCGTATGTCTCCTGATTTGTCCGTGAGTGTCTTTTGAAGGACTTTGCAACAAATTGGGGGAAAGAAACACACCCCTTCTCATGCGTATTAAAATTCCTCAAACGACAAACAACCGTGTCAAGCCTAAAGCAGAAGACTTAATGAGACCTGGCATAGACACGTCAGTCAACCGTGTGCACAGCTTCCAGCACAGCTATGCCATCTGCTCTGGCCTTCACACAAGACAGCTCATACAGAAAAAGGCAGTATTACACAGCTTCCATGAGATGTGACATATGTTCATGGCGTCACGGACCGTCACCATTGCGTGTATAGTCAGTCGTCCGACGTGCCTTATCATAACACACTCAAGGGGGTGGGCTTAACCTCCGTCAAAGCAGAGCTACAGATAGGTCAAGTCCATGTGAGGAATTATGAAGGATTATGTCTTTGGCAGATTTTCATAAGATTACGCCTCAATCACACAATAGTTCGTTACATAAGAGAAACGTGCGAATGGTGTGCGTCGCGGCGGATGAGATAGAGTCTGACAGGTGACGCGAATTAATGTATTTGAATCAGATGCGGGGGGATGAGCGTGAGTCAGCTAATCAGTGCAGAACCGATATCTTTGAATTCTTTTTGTAATGCGACGTATCGTATTAGGAAATGCTTCCAAAATGAATCATCTCTTACTTTATTCTTTACTTAAAATGTTAAGACAGGTGATTCTGAATTTTTCTCCGTGTGACCATCTTTCATGCATTTGGGAATATGCGATGAGGTGGGGAATTGTTTTCGCAGAGGTTTTACTTAAATAAAACAGATAGGACGATTGCTATATGTACATACTTACTTAGGGTGGCTCTAGAGTCCGGGGTAGACAATAAGCGTCTCCAACTAGCTCGATCTTTAGCTAGCTGCCTCCAGTTTCGCATGCATAGTTAGTTGAGCTCCCTTTCCACTTGCGTGCACTCCGGGAGTAAATAAGTGTTCAGTGTTCCTCTACTGCGCCGTCCATCGGGGGTGGCAGCAACAATTCAAGAGCTAAAGGATGAGATAATCCGGCACATTAACGGCATAGAACCTCAATTATGCTTCAGCGTCATCGAAAATTTGGACCATCGGATGGAGGTGTGCCGCCGAGGTCGCGGCTGCCATTTGGCCGATATTTTGTTCCATACATAATTGAACCATACCAATATTATCACAATAAAGAGAAATGACAATAATTTCCTAAATAATTTGTGTTTTATTCAAAATCAACATCGGCCCTTAAAATTTTATAATGACTGATTTCTTGCTATTTTTCTTTTCAGTGTTATATTTTTAACAGCACAGGTAACAATCCCTCTCCATCGGAAAGGGGCTCAAAAATTATTGAATCAACACTTCAATCAGAAAATTCCTGCTCAGAAATAAGGGCATACCCTCTTATTCCAAATCAAATAACGATGAACTCCTGCCAGTTGGCGGACGACTTCAGCCAGTGATAGTAGATAAAATGTCCGAAACGAACTCATCGTCACCGATATGCATGAACCGTCGGCAGTACTCACCAAATTGCGTTCGAAATGTTGGATCATAAAGGGGACCTCTAGTACCGAGAGATCGAATATTAACATAGCGACCATTTTGTTAGTTCAAAAAATTATCTAATCCCTACGTGACTCCATCGCTCTAGTGTGAAGCCCTTATGTCTTTCTCTTACTTTCCTTTCGAGGCCTACTTTGGGATGATTCTTAGTTTTCCGATGCATCTCGTACTCAACACTGAAAACAATCCGTTTCGATAGTACCCACGCTTATGTTGATTTCGTCGATGGTGTGCATTCACTTTTATTGACAACAACTGCCCAATCTCACGGTCAGCTCCCTTTTATGCCACCAAATGCGTCAATCCCCTGAATGGTCAACCAAAATCTAACCAAATTTTAACGCCTCCTCTCGCTCTGTTTTGTTTCCTTTTAACACCAGAACTAATAAAGTAGCAATGCCGTTCAAAAGAAATGAGCATCACCCTATTCTACAAGCTTACTAACTCCATAAGCCAGCAAAACACAAATTGAACCCATGCATCATCTTGATCAAGAACTTTATTCAAAATTGATGTGTTCCATGCCGCAAAATACACTCAAAATCAAACCAAATGAACATGAAGCCACAGAATAGTCGAATTAAACTCTGAAACATTTTCTTATCCGTAGCCTCAATTTTATCGAGATTATCCCGAAATTCAGTTTACTACAAGAAACCCTGTCAGCAGCAAATCCAAATAAGAGCTTATAAATAGGCGCCACACAGTTACCAACCCTTTCCAGCCACCCCATGACTGTGGAACAATTTCCAACTTTAATACAGTTTTCTCCATAACCACCTAAAACAGATTGCCTCCCGAGAAAATTTATCAATGTTTCACTAGTGCTCCCATTCTTCTGCCAATTGCTCTTGCCTCACCCCATCACTGCCGACACGATGAACTTAAGATACTGGTTGGCGAGCGCCCCCACCCAGTGTACGCGGTCATAACTTCATAAAACTACCGACTAGGGTAACATAGCCACTGCATCGGCATCGGCATCGGCGTCGACCTCCCCACTCACCAACAGTGACTGATCAGAAGGGAGGACGGGCCGCCTGCCTGCCCGCCTGCCTGCCTGCCACACCTCCGGACACCCATTCCTCATAAGTTGCTTCACAATAAATTGCACAAATTTATGGCGAAACGGATTCTGGTAATTTAATATGCGCGTAGATACACACACAAACCCATTGCAACTGCATTGTGTGCAGTTGCCGGGCAATCGTTAATTCGTTCGTTGTTCAAAGAAACCGTTACGAATCCTGGTGCCACAGAGTGGGGTGGAAATCCTACAAAACCCCAAAGAAGTATCCAACTCTCTGTCTTTCTCTAGACGACTGCAGATAACAACCGACATTAACCCTTGCGATGGACTACGATGCTTCTTGGCTCGCCTACACCATCCTCCCACTGCACTGTGGTGGCAGCGACCCCTGTCCAAGTGAGGAGTTCACAGAATCACTAGGTGAACTCGAGCTTGCTGTCTCTGTGTGGGTGCAATAATAAGCAAAAACTGCAACGGCAAAGAGTTATGGCTTCGCCAGTGAGAGAGCAAGTGAGGGGCCAAGTGAGCGGCATTCGGCGAAAATTTATTGCGAACGTTGAAAGTTTTCAACTCAACAGCAGAAAGAGTTGGAAACTTTACCGATCTAATGGTGTATTTGGGTAAGTGTGTGTGTGTGTGTGTCAGGCTGTGTGGATGCAAGAGTGGCGAGAACAAAGTTCAACATGAAAATTATCGACAGGATCCGGTCTGCACGAGCGAAACTGAAAAGTCGATCCTTCGTTCGCTTTGACCGAATTTTGCTCGAATGCAGTAAGCAACTTAAACAACGGAACTTGTGGAGCGAAATGATTACGATGAGAGCACAGCGAAAAGGTGGAGTGAAGAATGTAGGCTCTTGGCTGGATTTCCTATGCATGCACAAATAATTGGCCGTGCTATGGAATTGGTTTTAGTGGGTGGTGCACAAGTGGTGCATATCTTTGTTAAAAGTAGTAAGTGTGTTTGTATGTCGGCACGATTCTATTGATTCGCAGGTAAAACGCAATCAGGTTGGCTTAGTGCACTAACCTTTAAACGATGAGTTTTGTTGATGTTTTTTTTTTCCTTTGAATACGTCTACAGGAGAGAGCAGTGAATTTACACACGATGTCTGTGGACCGAATGCGATTATGTCCAAGTGATGTGCCACTTTTTTTTTGGCCACACCATGAAAGAAAGGCAAATGACGTAGAAATTCAGACGCAAGCCAGTTGTTGGTGAACACTTGGTTGGTGCTCCCACTAATCCACTCTGGAAAGTGGAGTTGGGCAAACGAAACTATCCAACCTACAAACCATTTCCCAGGTTCCTCTTAAATGACACTGGCTAGGACGAACTTAAGGGCAACATATGGTAACCTTTCATCACCTTTTTGAATTATTGAAATTGAATTTATTTGACAGATAATTTTATGGCATTAAAGTTATAATATGAATGCGTGCGTGTGACCACAAGGGTACATGGCGAAATCTGTAGGTCAAATTTGTATATACTGTAGCAGGTGACGTAGTTGCGAGCACACTTCTAAGAATTAGAAAAAAAATTGTAAAGGAACTACCGGAGAGGAATATGAGAATTGAGCCATTCGTTTGTGAACAGTGAGGCAAGTGAGACGTAAATAAATATTGTAAAGAAATTGTTGTGTTTTTTTTAAATATATAGTCGGTTAAAATACCCTTCGTAGTACATCAAGATGTGTAGACGGGCATCTACCCTTCAGTGCTCGGTTGCAGAGGAGGTGCACATCCCACTACACGCAGTCAAGGCTTATATCACTACACAATTCCTTGAAATAGGAAACCTCAGATGACTGTGCAACATGAACATCAAATTTGGCCTGAATACAATCGATCCAAGACAAACGATCTCCTTCGACGAACTCAACAACGTCATGATATCGCCAGATTGGTACGAGATATTGGCCGAAAGGAAATCATGCCGTCGAACTAGTTATCCCACACAACACACATTGTCGCAGCTGCAGCAGAACAACTGAGAGGGAAACCTTAACACATTTCATTTGTGCACCGTCATTTGCTAGAACCAGACAGCGAGCGCTTGGCAAACCCTTCTTCAACTCACTTGACGAGATCACCGCGAAGGGACCAAAGATAATAGGAAAGACTTTCCTCTAGGAGCGACCATTCTTCTGCGCCATACAGCAGGACTGGGACTTTAGAGATATCTTGGTTCTTCGAGAGACGGCTTTATTGCCTTCTATGCCCAGCGATTGGCAAACGTGATCCTTCGATTTTACTCCGCGGTGGTGTCATTGATTGCATTAACTTCGGGTCCTAAGTAAACAAGGTCTATAACTATTTCGGAGTTATAGCTGTCTAAAGTGATGTAACGTAAATGTTTCCAAGCCCTTTAAACCGCATTGGAACACAACGGTACATGTCGAACAATTTGGAACAAGCATTGATGAAAAGAAACTGTCTTTTGAACGAAGCTATTCTTAAAAACAAGGATATGGATACCATACACAGTGGTTTGCACAAATTTGGCTTTTTTTTCATTAAACCCGACGTCTATAGATTTCTCCAAGCTGTTAAAAACTATACTGAGAATTCTCAATCTTCCGATCCAGAGCAACGCACATTCTGCTGCCGATTTGGTAATACAAGTATTTCATAATTGAAGAGTCAAACTGATCCGCACGGCAGCACCAGATCGATCATTAGACGTAACAGTGGCGGTTGCTTTGGGGTGCTGGGTTCCCAGGAGAAGAAGAATCAAGCACGATTCCTTATATGTGCTTAATAAGGATGAGCAATGAAAGAGCTGATGAACTAGCAGGTAACGGGACGGGTATGCCAATGGCAGCAGATCAGGAGACACCCCACCCCCACTGAAAATAATAAAATCGCGATTGATGACGATGGCGAAAAACGATACAAACCGCAAATGGTCTGAACTGAACACTTGCAGGATATCGAAAGCGATCTGGCTTGTGCTAAATCAAGGAAGGACTGATTACCTCCTAAAGCTAGACAGGAAGGTTATCCGTAGAGTGATAGGAGTGCGAACTGGCCACTGTCTTATAGGCAGCCATGCCAGAAGACTTGGGGCACCTTATAACGACTTCTGCAGAAGCTGCATCGATGAAGGAGAAGAAGAAATAATAGTAAACAACCTCAGAACATGTCCTGCCCTTGGGGGAACAAGAAGGAGAGTACTAGGCGCAACAACCTTGAGGGTCTGAGTAACATTGATCCAAAGGACTTACTATAATTTCTTAAAGCCTCTAAATGGCTATAAAAGAGTTCAGAAGAAATCACACATGGCCAACAAATCCCAAGAGGAACACATAAATCCCAAGAGGGAAGAACTACAAGGTCAAATGGTAAATTGGACACAAAGCCGAACGTGACAGCATTATGGACCAGTTGGTCTAAGGGAGTACGACTTTCAAATCAGTCATGCAGTCCTACCGTACCTACATAATAAAGATGGAACGTTAGATAAAACAACTTGAGAAGTCTCTTGCACAAATAGAGTAAACAATGCATCCCAAGCATAACTTAATGTACCGACAAGCTATTGTTAACTAAAATCTAAGAATTGTTTACATTTCCTACAAGGCTTTCGTGTCCGAATACTAAAAAAAAATGTCCGAGTCTTCGACCCACTCTGTCTCGATATAATAATGGCCTTCGACTCTGATAACGATATCAGTAAAAAACCAGATCACATGTCCATTAATGTTGGTTTCGACTAGTGATCTGATGCCATCTTCAAAAGAATGAAGCTCTGCTTAAGTCTCTGTCGCACAAAATATCAACAAGAATTCAAATTTGAGTTTATATACATAAACATCATCGCCTCAAAACAAGAACATCCCTGGTGAACCAACAATCGAAATAATCTCGATCGAGCCAGATATTCAAAACCAATTACATCGTAGATTCACACTTATGTAACAACGCGAGCGTCTTATTTTGGCCCCACCAGCCACAACGACAACGATAATCCCTTGAATCACTCAAATATGACGAGTGAGTACACCAGAGGTAAAGTCTCTCAAGCTCAGCCCAATGTCGCACACACAAAGTGTTCACTCTTTCTTATCTGCAATCGAACACACGGCCTCTGTCCGGAATTGCCACATGTTTACGGCTCTCAGTGTGACCACAGCATTCTGGAGCAGTAAAATCGGAGCACAATTGACGTCGTTATCAGCTCCCAATCGTTTGGAGCACCTTCTCATCGCACTCATGTTTCGTAATGCAACAATGAATGGATGGATGCACACGTCGAGATTAGGAACTTATGTGCAAGTAGGCACTCCTCCCTCTGTGTGGAGCCACAAGCAATTCCTTCGCAAATATGTGCACTAGGTATTTTATCTCGATTGCATTGCATTAATCCGTGTTTACCCTCAAAATTAAATCCAAACACTTGCCACTCATGGCTGTAGGACCGCTCTCCCACTCTCTCGCACACCCACCGAGAACTATCAAATACAAGCTTCCGAACGCAACGCACATCTCACTCAAATCGTTAGCTCGGCCGAGATTTCCTGAGCCCAAAACAAATATTGAAAGAACTTGTCGTAGCAGTTTTCGAGTTATGTTCCCCAAATCGGAAGCGTTCGGGGTGTTGTTCGTGCTGACGCTGGCCGTCGCTCTCGACGTGGGGGTGTACGGGCAAATTGCCTACACGCGTCATCTGTCGGATCTTCGCATCAGGGAGCTGCAAAATCTTGCCATTCGACTGGAGCACTCCGTGGTTAACGACACCAATCCGTGCGATGACTACTTCGTTCACGTGTGCAGCAGAAACCGTCCGATGTTCTCGATTATGGGCAACATGCCGAGCGAGAATAACATCTTGCGTCTATTGATTGACCTACAAAATGACGAGGAGATTTTCGAAGCGAAGAGCAAGGTCACGAAGTTCAGTATATCCTGCGGCGCTGTGAAGTCCGTCGACGATTGCTACCGCGAGACGTTCAACTTTTTCCGACCCATCTTTGGGTACATTGTGGCGAAGAAACACCTGGAGAGTCAAGACTATAAGACACTGCTGGAACTCTTGGATAGATTTCTGGCAAAGGTCAATGTGACCGAACACTTTGGACGACACTCGCTGCGGTACAAGCTAGAGGTGCTCAAGGATAAGCTGAAGCAGCGACACGACCTATTCAAGGTGAATCAGTTTGGTGTCAAAGTGAATGAGTGCGTGCGTGTGGTTCGGAGATAAGAGACGGCCTATTTAGGGCATTGTTAGTAGATCTGAGTGACGACGCTGGCGAGAGATTGTGTGGTCGCGTGAAAAAGGCGGGACTGGTGTTTGCGATGTGTTTATTTTGTGTATGATTTAGGAATACAACTGATTGCGGTCAATTCTGTAAATTTTCTTAATTCGCTCGGCGACGACATTGAATAGCTATAATTCTTGCTTGACTTATTTTCTTCTTTATGCAATTCATCCTTTTCACTAAGTCAAATATATGTCTTCCACCTGAAGTCCATCACATTGCAATTCGTGTGCGTTTCGTGACTGCTCGCTGATCGATCTTAAATTTCCAATGGTAGTTAGGGCTTATATGCTTCTGTTGCCAGACATTACATGGAGCATGAGTGGATGTGGTTTTCCTAGGACGAGGTTAGGTTAGAGTGGGAGGGCCATGGTCAAATGTGGGAATGGCCTTTGAATTGCATAGTTGCACTTAATAAATTCAAATTTGACACAGTCTCCAGCTACCGCGACCCCCGGCTAGCTGCCTCCAGTTCACCACAAAAAGATGCTTCAGCTCCATCGCAGCTTGGTTGCGCCACTTTAGACGAGGGCGTTCTCTGTTGTGTTGTCTTTTCGGGCCGTAGCTAAACTGTTCATGCGCTCTGTATGGCACACGTGCCTTAGTGGTGAACTCGTAGATATTTGGCTAGGCTCACGTCGCTGTACAGCCCCAACAGTCAATGCAAACTTGTCCAAAGATCGCACGCAGATATTTTCTCTTGACCATTGTCTTCTTAATCTGTTTTTAAATTCGTATTTAGCTCTGCGACGCAGAGCAGGACCTTGATGCTCTATGTCTTGCATAAATGCCGCGCGGTTCTTGAATTGACTCGCACTACTCCATTGCATCTCGGTACCACAATTTATTGTGGAACCAATGCACTCCTTCGAAGTTATAGTTGCCCATTGTGATGATCTGGCAAAGTTAATACCTCACAATTCCTTCATCGAAGACACACTCATTCACATCCGAGACCATGTTAGCTGCTTCCGTCTCAACGACAGCAAGTGATACACTGCCGCTGAGTTCAACCAATTATCTCAACGTCATCCGCGTATGTTAAAGCTGCGCGATTGGGCATCTAGTGAAGAAGTCACATAAAACCGCGTCACATTGTTTAGAAAAGTGTTTGACAGTGAGGGTCTCCGTGAGTTCTTGAGGGAGCAACAGTGTGTAGTGTAAAGATCGGGAATATTGTGCAATTCGCTGACCAGCAAATGAAACCCTGTGAGGGTCCATGAGGAATAAATAAATAGGTGGTTAGGCATTTACTACAAAATACAACCTACCTTTCTTATGTATCAGGTAACGATGTTGTCGGGCACCTCGGCTTCCTTCAACCATACCTCTCACAGATGAGGTGGTGCATGTAGGTCATCTCTAGCTCCTTGAAAGAGCTCGTCGGACAGCTTTGTTAGACTGCACTCTCGAGGGGACGGGTTTGCTTTTCAGACTGCTTCTTTAAACATTCAAATGTGTCGTTCTCCAAAACTCACTCTCCTCCGATAGTTTACATTCGTTTCAGTTCCCTCATAAGAATTACTTCCACTTTCAGTAAGAACTTGTAACGAAATGGCAGCTTCTGTGTGGCTGCTTTCAGCCTCTTGAACATACATCATCACGAATCATCACGATTTCACTAATTTCTCTTACTCTCATCCTAGGTTGCAGACTTAAACAAGGAATATGAATCGGTAAAGATATACGCCGACAGCTACCATCACAACGTCAAGTCCCTGGAAGAGCTTCATCGGACTAACTCCTCCTACAAGCACGGAATCAATCGGGCGATCCTCGATTGGAATCTGTACCTCTACCAGAGCCGCCATAAGCCTATGTCCTACTACTACGCCACTCTTAACGTCCACCTCTGGATGATGTTCTACAACAGCTCCAGCCGAATGGATCAGAGGAAGTACGAGGACAAGGCAGATTGCCTCAAGCTGCCGGCCGCCCTGAATGCCCTCGAAGAGGCTCGCCTCCTGTCGGTCATCTACATTCAGAGCTTCAACAACGCCTGGGTAGAGTATCGCCAGTGGATAACCTCAACCACCACCAGCCAGGAGATCTACAACCACGAAAACGAGATCCTTAAGCCCTACCAGCTGGACAACAAGCGGCTCTTCTTCACCCTCTATGCTCAGAATTTCTGCGACTTTGGCAAGTCCCTGGCCGAGAGCGTATTCTTCCTCGGTCTCAAGCAAAATATTGATTTCTACAATGTGTACAAGTGCGGCTACCAGACCCTCAAAAGCCTGGATTGCCTTGCAAGACAATAACTTTAAGAGATTACTTGAAAATAAATGAAAGAAAAAGACATTTGAATATCTTGGTCATCAATTATCGCTGTCCTCCCTGTCCTAGTGTGTCATCGATTTCGAATAACTCAGCGGGTGTGTTTGGCTAACCGTAGATTCAATCTGAAAAAAAAAATCATCTCCGGCTCCTGCTGGGAGTTGTAATGACTAGGAGTCACCGCCACCACCGCACGGCAAACAGTTCGGTTCATTTTTCATGGAGTTCCGGTGACATCCTCCTAGGCAGGGCGGGGTGGATGCGAGAGATAAGCATAAAATTGATGGGGGAAACCAGAAACAGACATAATGATGCGAATGACAACAAATGATGTGGTTGAATAAGTCGCGTAATTGTGTCAGCTTCTCAAGTTAACCAATCTTGCATATTTTTTTTTTTCGTTGTCTTCTTCTTCTTCATCTTCCTGTGCTTCCTGTGGACGCCTCTCGTGCTTGGGCATTCGCCTGATGTAAGCAACATTGCAAGACTGCCCTCCTGGAGGTGAAGGATTTTTCTCTATGATGACTCAGCTTAACGAAACATCAATGACAAAGGAACTGTATGCAGTGGTATAGATATTTCGCTTTGCGACTTATTCTTCGCCTTTGGGCTTGGATATTGAGTCTAATTGGATTAAGGATTTAGAAAGGGACTCTCGGACTCGCAACCCACACCATTGAACTGATTTTCAGGAAAGAGTGGTAAATGTTTTGCACTTTATTTTTGACACCTTTTGTATGTATAGAATAAATGTGCATAGAAGTCGTCGACAATCTGTTTTCGAATTGCTGTAATGTTCAGTGGTGTAGTGATAAGCATGTATCATGTACGGTACTCGTGTCGACTGAAGTGGAACATAGATAATTGACTGATTTCGCCACACTGTCAGAAGGAGGAATTTCTTTTCGACGGTAGATATGCACTAAATGGAATGTATCTGCAAATTGTATGAATTGAAATGTATATACGAAAGGATGCCGGTAAAGTTTGCACGAGCCACAGCAAAGGAGGCCCCTTTGACTGCACCAACTATCGATGGATAAGTCTGCTTAACATCGCATACAAGATCTTTTCTGCAGTTTTGTGTCACTCTCATCAAGTTCGGTACCGAACCCACCGTGACTTTCAATGCGAAAAAAGGATTTAGGTGGTGACGAGCTGTCATGTGACTTCTTCAACAACATCCTGGAGAAGAACGCCCAGAGGTCCATACAATTCGTAGACATTGACGTGATTGTAACTTGTAAGCCGTCAATGAGGCGTTTGCTGGCATTGAGATGGAAGCGGTTAAAATGGGTCTGGCGGTGAATGAGGGCAAAAGGAAGTTTATGCTGACCTCAAGGAAGGACATACAACATCGATGTCGTGGACAGAGCATCACAATGGGCAGCTATAACTTCGAGGTGGTTAAGGCTCCGCAGTAAACAGTACAAATCACATCAGTACCGAGATCAAAGGCAGAGTAACTCTTACCAACCGCTTCGAGCCGTCTATCTAAGGACAAAGCTGACTTTATATGAGACACTGATCATTCCAGTAATGCTGTACAGTGCGGAGGCATGAACAATCTCAAAAGCGGATGAAGAAGTCATTGGTTTCTCCGAGGTAAAATATCTGCGTGCGATCTTTGGTCCTGCGTGCGTTGAAGGAAAGATTCAGGTATACAGCGTCATGAACCTAACCGGGCGCATACAGCCTAAGGTGACTGGCCTATGTAAAACGCTCTGGCCCGAAGAGTCTTCGACTCCGAACTTGTGGTACAACGCAACAGAGGAGGTCTAAGGTGGTGCATCCAGGTGGAGAAGGACCTCAAGGACTGTAGCGCCAAATAATTAAAGAGCAAGGATTATTCGATGAGTATTCAGGGGGACACCAACAGCATTTAGTTATTTTATAAAGCATCAAATCAAAATAATGAGTTAACAAAGCATTGCCTAGAGGGCTCTCTGACAAGTGACTGTGATTCTTTTTCTTAAAGTTTAATTTATCATCATCATCATCATCATCTGCATGATCCACTAAAGGGGTCGCGGGGGTAAACCACGCACGAGAGATCTCCAGGCAACTCGATCCTCCGCCATCGACTCTAACTCATCAGGAGCTATGCCCAAGCGTAACCCGGCGAGTTTTTGGACTTGGTCCAACCACCTCGTCCTGGGTCTGCCAAGCGGTCGCCTACCTGATGGAATCGCATTCAACGCCCGCCTCGAAAGTCGTGATGGGGACATTCGTGCCACGTGACCAAACCACCGAAGCATAGCCCTTTGCGTTCGAAGAAGCAGCTGCTCAATGTTGAGTTCCTCGCGTACTGCCGTGTTTCTCATCCTATCCCGGCGAGTAATTCACACAACAGCACGAAGAAGTCTCATCTCAGCAGCTTGCACTCGCGATCTTATTCTTTCGGTAATTATTTCATTTAATTTATTATTCAACATAATTTTCTTTCAGCGCAATACCCTACTTAAAAATAGGATTTCTCAAACTGTGCAAAAAATAGTTTGGTTCACCGTCAGCAAACGTCAGCCCAAAAAATCAAGAACCGCTCGTGTCCTCGTACAACGAAGTTCAATGATTCACTTGTTCACAATTTCCTGCGAGAGAGCAGAGTCTGTATTGTCTTCAGTCACTTCACTGGTTAATCGAAGAAGTAGTGCTTAAGCAACACACGAAACTCACTTTTTCCAAACTTCTTTCGATCACGGTATAAATGTGTTTGACAAATCATTGCCTTGCTCAGAAAAAAACAAAGATGTCAGACTATACTTTCTACAATCCGAGCACAATTTCGTCGAAGTCACTGACTAATCGAACAGCTCCCGCTGGTAAAGCAACGCGCCTATCCATAAATGGTAAATACAATCCAATATTGGAGTCCAACACTCCAATAGTTTAATCCAACCGGCAATGTTCAAATGGGGGCATCGACATATCTCTCTCCAATGAGAGGTCAAATGTTCGATAACTCTGGACCATCGATCAGACTGAACTTGAGTTATTGCACGAGTAAGATCCATTTTATATAAAAATGGGGATTTCAGTCATGCATTCCTGACTGGATACTCAACTCCCTCGTCAGACCGACACTAATGTACGGATTCTCAGTCTGACAGTCATAAAAGCTGTCAACTCTAACACACTCAACGAAGTTCAACGACTGGCGTACAAACAGAGCGTTAAGAAGGACTTGTTTGTTTGCACTTCTCCACCTTCAGCTAATACAGCTAAGAGACTCAAGACACTTCCACAGTGGACCAAACTCAGCACATAGCCCCTCAACTATTATCATCGAATTCAATTTTCAATTCCCAGCGAAACTTATCCTACCCCTTAAGCGGTCATCGAGAAAAATGTATGTACTTACAGTCATTCCTTCCAGATTGGGATGGAAATTTGACAATCAGAGGCTAGACGGTCGCTTGCGAACCAGACAATGGAAAGGTGAGTGTAGATGTCTACTCCAAAGATCTGAATCCTGGCAACTTTCCAATTTCTGTAGCGTCTTCCAGGCAGAAATAAAAGAGAGACTGCCCTGACTAAAGAACGATGTTATATTCAAAGGGCTAGCCCAAAACCTGGAACAGTCACTCTGCCTGCTCGCACTAAGAACTCGCATTGGCATCATAATAAGGCACTCAATCTCAATCAAGCCGGCAGTATGTGTCCAGTACATTGATTTCTGCAGGAGCTGCATGGGTGAAAACGAAGTAGTGACCACACCTCACCTCCTCTTCTCGCGCTGTCTCTGTCTAACCGTAGGAACTGACATCTAGTGACCCACTTTTTCATTAACTTGAGCGAAATGATCGACATCTGCTTAAGCTAGATAAATCGATTTGCTGCAAGCGAATTCCGGCTATGGGAGTAAGTCAGCAGTTAGTTCATGTCACCTCCGTGAGATGACTATGACCTCCAATCGCTTGTGCACAATATCGACTGCGGCAATAAGCTGTGTGACATATAGCGCTGTCCTCATGGAACCACATTTCGTTATCATCCATTAAATCAAATTTTGGCCAAAGGAATTGGTGTTGACTGATCGATAGGGCATTCCATTCATGGTCGATTGCAAAGGAGTATCCACACCAAACCGTCCATCTGTGGATCTATAGCCACTTGGTGGACCTGGCATCATCCCAGATCTGGAAATTTAGTTTGGTGACTTACTCGAGAAAAAATGTTGTCAACTTTCTATATCTATGGATCTCCTCTGTGAACCCTTCGTTGCGTCGACTGCACGCTACGCATAAAGTGCTTGTTGAGTTGTCCTACGTTCGCATCCACAGAAAAATAACTCTCTGAAGTTCCAACGACTCCCTGTATCCAAATAAACACAACAGAATCGAGCAGCACCAATCATCTTTGAATTCCATTGGTACCCTCGCCGGGAAAAGAAAAACTCCCAATTTCAGTATCCATGCATTTATTTCGGAATCAGCACTTCCATAAGAAACGCATCCTTTGCCGAGCAGGCAGACTCAAAGAATAGGCAAACAATTACCAGCGTCGCCATGGGCACCACCCAAATCGAATCCGTCTGCAAGTATCGATCAAACAACAGCGCACCAGTGTCCGTTCGACGTCAGTCTATTCGTGTTGTCACTGCAGTTTGTTTCCTTTCAATCATGAAGGATGCCTCGGAAAATCCTGACGTCCCACATCACGCCCACTCGACGTTCAACGCACAAACTGTTGGCCAAACCGTATCGACGGTGACACTCATCTGGGATCCGATCCCAAATGCAGATGTCTACGAAATTGAAAAACATCATAAAAAAATCGGCTGGCAGCGTGTTGCCTGGTTTGTATCTGATGAATTGTACTTTTCATTCTTCTCGCGGCACAGTCATCAACTCCCATCACCCGCCCGTATTTCCCAAGCACTCGCCCAGCCGCGGTGGCGGTCGAAGACGTCCTCCTCAAATGTGTGCGCACGAATAAAATGCGAAACTGTAAACTGTGGAGCCCTCGTAAAAAAAATTATGGTTTGTGGTTGTTTGGTTTCGTTTTATGCTTCTGCTCGGTGACCAACGACCAAAAAGGACGAGTGCGTGCAGAACCACAATTGAGCAGCTGGATGATAATTTCGCGTATCGATTTCGAATAAAAGCGCTGACACTTTCACATGACAGCGACGGCGACGGCGACGGCGACGAAGAGGAGTCCTACAACCAGAAGATTGAATTCATTACCACGGCCGAGTCCGAGGAAATTGTGGTAAGCACAGAGTCATTCGCTTTATGAATACCTTCTAGGGTTGGCTGTCCATCAACCGTTCAGTTTTGCATGCGAATACTTTGCAGGGAATGACATTGTCAGCGCCGCCATCGACTATGTGCCTGTACCGAGCCATCAGGAAGGGTCAGCAGTTCCTGATCAAAAGAATCCTGCGACGTCGACCGAGTCTGATTGATTACCCATCGCAGAACGGTTACCTACCGCTGGCCAATGCCATTAATATGGGGGAGATGTGCATCGTCGACATCATCCTGGCTGCTGGAGCGAATGTGCACATTGGGAATACTTTAAACGGTCGTACACCGTTGCATGTTGGTTACAATGAGCTTAAGACTTGAGTGTCCCTTAGTCAAAGTAGGCATTTTTTTTTCATGTTTTTTTCTCTGTTCTCTATCCATCGTGGATGCATGTAGCTGGCATTCTTCAACGGACACATGCCAGTGGCACGAATGCTTCTCAACAAGAAGGCAGATATAAATGTCAAGGATATCAGTGGCATGACACCATCCCATTGTGCTGTGGACGCAAACCAATATGACATGTTGAGATTCGCTCTCGACAACGGTGCCGATATCGAGTCAGTGGACTTGTCAGGATGGACTCTGCTATTGAGAGCCGGTAGGGCCTGATGAATGAGGGGTTTGAGGTTGAGTATCGATTTTTCTCACCTAAAGCCTCGCACTTTGCCGACCAAAAAGTATGTTAATTTGTTTTCATCTCTCTCTCTCTCTCTGTGTACGTGTGAGTGCAGTGAGGATGCACTCGGATATGTCGATTGTGAAGCTGCTCCACCAGCATGGCGCAAATCTAAGAGCTGTGGACGTGATTGGGCTTAATTGCATGGAGCTGGCACGTTTGTTCGGGTATGAGGATGCATTGATGTTTTTGGAAAACTGTGTCACCGAGTAGCGAGTGGTGGGCTGCTGGGTTAATTCAAAGTATTCAAGTGGCTGAGTGGCATGAGGTTGGGTAGCAAGGTACTTTGTTGAGGAAAATAAAGCTTCTAATGTTACTTAGTGTGTTTTATTCTAAGTTCTATGCTGTCCTCATGTGTGGAGTAGTCATTGCTGGAAAGTTACTTGCTGACTTGCTTTTAACTTATCAACCTTCCGTCATGTTGTAGGAATCTGGAACTCAAACAGCTACCATCATTCACATCTAAGATGAGGATGAGCAAAAGGGGCTAGCGTGTTGCTTACATAGTGGACTAGGTTAGTATGTGTTCATTTAGTCCAACGTAGACAGTGAACTGTTGACTATTCGCAGACGACTCGCTGACGTATGCCAGCTCGAAGTCACCTCTGATCGCCACGTGAACGATCGAAATCCAGACATTGAAGAAATTTGACTACCACACCAAATGGGGTATTCATATCAATGTTGGAAAATCGGTACTTATGTGTTTAAGGATGGGACAGGAGCAAAATGGATTAAGACATATGACAGAGCTACGATCTTAACTTACGGCTTTCCAATATGACACACCATTTCTAAGACCAGCATGTAGCAGATCGCAATTTTCGAAAGAAAAAAACTGCGATTATGTTCCGGTGTCACCTTCGAAGGGACCGTCGAAAGCGTCACAGCAACAAGTAGCCTTACGATGAAGCAGGCATCATCTCCTTGCAACAGTGCATGGTGACACTGTTCAAAAAGCAACTTCTAGACATCCACAACTATCATAACGAAACAATCAGGAACCTGAGCAACACCATCCCCGAACAATGCCACCTCAACGCGCTAAATCTGCCAAGCGGGCAGAAGTTCCCAACGATATCTAACAACGAGTTGCATGGCTTCTAACAGAGCAGCAATAGCCCAAATCGACTACCAGCTTCACCAATCCATTTACAATGACTGACATTAATAAGTTCATCTAAGGTGTGGGAATTGAGGCCCTGAATGTCGTTTCCTTCGAAATGTGACACATGCTCCACGAACAGAGGTGGACACTTCTCATCCCCCTGGTTTCAGTAACTTCTACAGTTGCTATTGAAAGTGAATCCCATTCTAAAGTGGGCCATTGACACCGACGACGACTCCAAACGCCAGTCTACTCTTTCTTATTAAACGGAGTCTGCATTTGGCAATAATTTTAAGTCGGATTTGTTTCCTTTTGAGACGCCTAGTCCCTGGTCAAGCCACCTATAATTATTGAATTTATACGAGTCAAGCTTTAGAAGATCAGAAGATACAGGTCTCCACTAGGAAAGGTGATATATACGACTATGCTACGACTTCGCAATTTTCTGGAACGTCGTAGTTCGCCGGCGCTCACACGAGTAGAATGTTAAAATACTGAGTCATCTCGTCCATAGAGTGGTGGCCCGTGGCGTTGTGGGTATGTGCGTCGACTCCTATGCACTTGGACCTACCTGTCTAGGTTCGATTTCTGGTACGACAAGAAATACTTTTCACGGTCCCACCTCTTTCGAGTCACTGACAATACTCAAAGAGTATAACTGTCTAGAAAAAACTTCTCAAAATTGGCCGTTCGGAGTCGGCATAAAACTGTAGGTCCCTTACACTCGTGATAGAACAATAGCACGCACAACACAAGTGGTTGCTTAGAAGCTAGGCCCTGGCCCTGGCCCTCTACGGGCTGTAGCGCCACCAATGTTATATTATATTATATTATTATATCGTCCAGAGATATGCGTCATTGAAGGCATCATTTGCGGCGGGATTTAAGAAAAATTTTATCAGCAAAGTTTCTCGCTTAAAGGCGCTGCAATGACTCAGTACACAAAAAGATTTGTTTATGTTAAGATCTTTGAGCAGGGCATGGGCTTGGTGAGATGACTACGATCATTATAAATGCACCGGTCGAGGTGACATACAGTTCATCGTGGTATCCTCTAGAAAGCATCTTCGGCAATCACCCGTTGAACTGATGTATCTGGTTTAAATAAGGACCTCCATGTTAGTGGGTCTTGCGCGGGAATAACTTCGTCACCATGTAAACAAATATTACTTCAGAGACAACCACATGCCTCGGATACGGATGGTTCTACTGCTGACGACCATTGCGGAAACAAGACAAACGATTTTGCAGCCGATAAAATTGCGGATGCATTAGAGGGCTGACATCCAGGAGGTACGATAGGATGGGTCGGGCAAAAAGAGGATTGGAAACTCCGGTATATTCTACGGCGGTTGGTACAGACAGCGAAGGCAGCTCTTGTGACAGATGCGTGTTAGCTGTTCGAGGCACACTTAGGCAAGATGTCTTTAACTTTACAAAAGTCTTCATTAAGATTGCATTTGACAACATCAGCCTAATCTGCGCTAACGCTCCTACCGAGGATAAAGACGACGATAGCAAGGATGGCATCTCCTAGAATGAACATATGGTCCATGCCCCAGCTGTGACACCAAGATCGTCCTAGTATACATATATCAACGGCAAGCTGGGCAATAAAGCCGTCGGAAAACAAAGCCTGCATGGAAGCACGTTCGTTAACAGTCATCTGCTTATAACTTGCTTCCAATAAACGGGTTGTTCTTATATAATATAATGTATGTCTGTCCCGTTGTCCGTTGGGCTCATTGTCGTTACCACGGCGACATATCTTCGCACAAACATTGACTCGGTTACATTTGCTAATTGCGGGATAACTGAAGAATATCTCTCAAAGAGCTTGGTAGCTTCGAGAGACAAGTCTTGAAAGAAGAAACTGATGGACGAACTCAGACGCTAGAGTTCGTAAAGCGACATCTCGTCTCAGATGCTCGTCACAACTCTTCCACCCGGAAGGACTTGGACTCCAAATTACGAGGATGGGAAATTACTGTAAAGGAAGACCTATCAACCGGTGGAGTGCGCAGCTAGAAAGGGAATTCAGACAGCTGGAAAAGAAATTCAGACAGCTGGACATACGAAACTGAGGCTGCGTAGCACGAGAACGTGCTAGTTGTAGTTGCATATTGACTCCAGTCTCACGTCTACTGCGGGCTGTAGTGTCAGCCGAAGAAGATGAAATAGGCATTTGCTAAGTAGAGAAACGATTCTCGTTCGATGGTGTAGAAGACTCCTTCTATGTCTAAGATAGCTGGAATTTTTCGATCGTCCCTCGAAGAGCCATATCTCCAGAGTTGTTCTCGTTATGTTTCTGCCTAGCAAACCACAGTCGCGAAAAACCATTCCGCGTCAGTGCTCAAGTGGAATTAAGACAAAGGACAAAAAACTGTCTATGTTCAAGAACTTGTGAACGTTTTCTTACCTCGGGTATGAAAATCATGTTAAGTTTCTTTCAAGAGCTAAAGACTAAATGGTCTGTGTACCGACTCCCTTGGAAGATGAGCCATGAAATGGCTACGAAATTCTTACTATACACTGTCAATTTTTTTTAGGTGAAAAATTCGATGTCGTCGGATCCACTCCAGTCTTTGGATTTCGATAATACACATAAGCACAGCTGCGCACAGGTCGTAGGTACGCCTAGTTGGGCCGCTGTGGCAGTTGGAAGATGAGCCATAAAAAGGCTACAAAATCCTTACTATACACTGTGGATTTTATACAGGTGAAATATTCGATGTCGTCGATGTCGTCTTCCAAAAATTGAATCAATTGGTTTGAATTGTCGGAAGTTATTTAGTTGTGAAGTGAGACCTTCTTTATCCTACAACCAGTTGTATTTCATGCTGACACTATTTAAGTCCGCACTTCGCACAGAATTACCCCTTGTGCATGACCAGAAAAATGAGAGAATCGTGGCAAAGCCATGGATCCACCTTTTTCGACGTACAACACTGTCTAAATACAAGCAATACCTTGGAACAATGGAACAGCACAGCCATTAGCATGCGTATTTCCTTGCGACTAAAACTGCCCACTGATGATGATCTCGTCTTGCACAGCATCGGCTATATGAACTTCGCTGCTGATCCATTGCCCAGACTAAGTCATCGTTTTCAGGCTTTATCCAGAGCTTCGCCTTCCAGTTTTTATTTTCCTTATGGATCTTAGCGGTGTGTGTGCACTAGGGATTTCCCCAGTTCAGATCAATCTTTTTGGTAAGAATGTGTCGTCAGTGCAAACGACTAGGAGACCAACGGTGGGAAGCACACGACGATGATTGTTACACATGTCCTTACTTATGCTGCAGTGTTGTAGTGGCAGAGCAACGGCTATGATTCATTGAAAGAAGCTCCATCATCGTAATACCAGGTGTAGTCAGTATCAACCAAGATGATTGTTTAGCTGCATGGATCAGCTGCAAAAATCAGCCAAGGATACGGAAGAAAACATCTTTTCGTAGTACTGAACAGTTGCAGACACCGTGCGTCAGTGAGATTATACCCCTACCCCGAGAGTGGAAAGCTCAACACACCAACTTACATTTGCACAGCTCGCTTAAGCAACCCCTGACAAAACCAAAGTAAACCATAAAGGGATAGCCAAAGATGACAAAAAAAATACGCCTTTATTTCATCACACAGTCTGAGCTCGCAACAGAATGTTACTTCTTCACGGTATCGTACAAATCAACTCGCCTCTGTGCAAATATCGGGATCTGCCTCCTAATGTCGTCCACCATTGTAAAGTCTGCAAAAGAGAAATGCATCACAACTGACCATCACCACTCACCGTCCGTTCGCACTCACCGATGTCGACCACCATCACCTCCTCCCGCTCGGTAGCCTCCCGCATTACCCTGCCCCAGGGGTCCACAACCATCGAATGTCCGTACGACACATAGTCCCCTTCAGTGTTGCGGGCAGATGAAACTGTTGCCACAAAGACCTGATTATCGTTAGCGCGAGACCTCTGCAGCAGCTCCCAGTGCATGGGGCCCTGGGCCGTGCAGAAGGACGACGGATAAACAATCATATCACATCCTGGAAAAAAAGGAGTACATGACAATCTCGTCTGCAGGACCTTCGCATCCGCGTTCATACCCTCCTTCCTGTAGATCCGCGCCAACTCATCGAATCGCATGTCATGGCAAATGCCAATTCCAAATTTTCTATTTTCAATCTCGACCACAGTGAAGCTGCTTCCTGGTGAAAGGACCGACGATTCCATGAAATGCATCTTCCCACCCACCTCCGAGTTGAGGTTGATGTCGAAGAGATGAACCTGTCGGTGGACGCATGGTAACAAGTGGTAACTCAAAGTTACTGCAACGAATGCTTACCTTTCTGTGCTTTCCAATTAATTGCCCCTCGGGCGACCAAACCGTGCACGTGTTGTACAAGCGATCCGGATCAGCTCGCTCAATGATGCTACCGGCAATTATGTAGATTCCCAGGTTCTTTGCCGTTTTTGCTAACACTTGACTGGTCGGTCCTTGGGGCACCTTTTCGGCATATTGTTCGAAGTAATCCGTGCCGTAAGGGCCATTGAAACACTCCGGCAGGATTGCCAACCTCAAATCTGGATTCTTGTCTTTGACTTGTTTCACTGCAGCCACTGCCTTATTGACATTAGCGGTGGAGTCCGTGCCGACAGACAATTGAAGGAGAGCGATTTTCATTGCGGAATGGTTTTCACTTGACGGATTTAAGCTGACTGACTGCTGCCTGTTGTCGTGGGACAGTGCATTTATAAGAATAGCCTCGGGTGTGCACTTCGACAATCTTCCTACTGTTATCGCCCCGGGTAGATAATTAACATCGAATGTCAATTACTCGGTTTTGATTGCTTCGACGGACCAGAAAACAAGCGATAGCTAACTCACCTCTGGATTCGCTGTGCACCCGAGGGGACAGTCTCTCGTCGCATGTAAATATGATAAGGCGACTGTGAATTTTGTGACAAACAAATGCATCTTATCTGCTGCGATGACGAATCTTAAACGAGATGAAGTATAAATGCGCTTAACACAATGTTTCAACTGAAGCTGTTGCCTGAACAGATGTTTCTGCTATTTGCGTTGAAAACCGGCACAAAGAATGGAGGAATAAAAAACAACGACTAGCATTTTTCATGTAGCTTACGGGGATCTCAAATAAATTCGACTGCTGCCCTTGGAAGGGACAAATAACCTTACAAGCCACTAGAGGCAATCAAAGTGATAAAGTAAACTGTCATTAACATCATTTTTGTGGCATAAAAGTCTCGGGACAGCTTCTGCGCATGCATCTGAGACGATTTTGTTTGGCTAAACTTAGTCACGAGAGACAGATGGAGAAGAAAACAATTTGGGAACCTGATTCAGCGATTGGTGCGAAATTCAGAATACATAGTTGCCGTAGTATGTGGTGGCCCGTGGCGTTGTGGGTATGTGCGTCGACTCCTACGCACTTGGACCTACCTGTCTGGGTTCGATTCCTAGTACGACAAGAAACACTTTCACACCCCTTTCGAGTCACTGACAATGCTCAAAGAGTATAACTGTCTAGAAAAAGCTTCTCAAATTGGCCGTTCGGAGTCGGCATAAAACTGTAGGTCAATTCCCCTCGTGATAGAAGAATAGCACGCACAACACTAGTGGTTGCTGAGAAGATAGGCCCTGGCCCTCTACGGGCTGTAGCGCCACCCATATTATTATTATTATTAGCTGCCGTAGCGGCCAGTATAGAATAAGAGTCTATAGTATCGACAACTCCGGCGATTCGTCACCAATCAGCTAATAGGGTCAACCCGACTTATTTGGATTTTGGCCTTCGTCCGTTTAACAATGTGTTGACGCAAGAATTCAAGGTCGACCCTAGGCAACGCCGTGAGTTCTCTAACTGACCGCAGGAGCTGTTGGCTGAGATTCGCATTTGGGCCAAAAAACGAAGCCCATTTTTGACTCAGCGGATATATCAACAATCAAAATTTCCATCATTGGGACGAATACTATCCACAAGGGTTCGACCAAGGATCAATGCATCCACAAAGATTGACTGTTTGACCTCATTTCTTTCGAAAGAAGGAACCAGACAACCTTACAGCCAATGGTTGAGCGATATTAACCGAGCTCGACAACATCAATATGTCCGAGCTGTGGTTTCAACAAGACGTTGCTACATGTCATTCAAGCGACGCCACGCTCGTAGCTGTGAATGAGGAATGGCGACTGGGTCTTCTCACGGCTAGCGTTCAGCAATTTGGCGCCAGGATCAGTCTACTTGACACCTCTCAATTATTTACCTGAACCAACCTGGTCCTTAGAAAACCAACCACTTTGGACGAACTTGAGGTCAACATTCGAGACGTATTGAATCGAGTTATACAAAATTGAACCACTACCAGTGAAGTCCATTTTAAGGATGTGATATAATGGCATGAATGTTTGTTGTTGTATTTTAATTTATTCTTATCTGTTTACCCAGTCGGACAAAAAAAGGGGCGGCTAGGATGAGACGAAAACTTGACTTTGTCTGGCCCAGCCACCTTAAGAGTTCTATCTATGGTCGCCTGATTCGTCTGTCGCTGTACAGCCCATACGGGTGCATACAGGACCAAAGTTCGAACACAGAACTTTTCTCTCGAAGATATCAGGAGTTGTTCATCTGCTTTTGAGATTGTCTATGCCACTGTACAGCGCTGCAGGGACTAGGATCAGTCTCTTATGTATAGTCAGATTGCTACTCCGAGAGGCAGCTCTATTTCTCAGTTGCCTCTTAAGCGGTTGGCAAGAGGTACTCTACATTTGATCTCGGTTCTGATGTTGTTCGTACTCTTTACTTGGAAGCCGATTACCTCAAAAGTCAATCTCATCAACAACGTTGTGGGCAAGTCGTCGGTGGTGTGCGTCCTTCCTTGAATACAGCATGGGCCGCTTTTACGCATACTAAATTCGTCTGCAACTCTCCAATCTTGTTGGCAAGGGAGGTGAAACGTACAAGGGGTAGCCAGAGTTGCGTGTGCTCGAGAATTGCCATTGATTCCTTTTTATTTCCTTTTATTTCTTTTCGTTATTTTCGCCTTCTCAGTGTTGGGTAAGGGATATGTGTGAAAGGGTGGGAAGTGGAAAAATTTAGCAGGAATTACAACTGGGTTGTTTTCTACTTGCAAAAGTGGCTTGCCATCACAAAATGCAGAAAATCGTGAGTAAAAAGTTGCGTGTGTAAAATCGCCCATATACATCGTCTTGACCTCGTTTACCACTGAACCCATTTTGGTCGCTTCCAATTCAATGGCAGCAAAGCACAGCTGAGGTATAATTTATACCAAGAGAGAACATAACAGCAGTTCTGCTTGAAACTATCACAGACAAAAACCGATGCACTAGTTGTATTCGGGGCTCAGAACCCAACTGGTGCGTGTATTTGATGGAACTTCGAAAATTCAAACATTTCTTTCTTAAAGCTGCTATGAATGGTATAAAATGCAAATAGCTTTGTGAATACATTTTAGACAGAGTTTTCTTCAGTTGTGGGCGATTTGTTGCTATTTTGGTTTTTGAGTGCGCTGTTTTTGACAGGTCACGCGTGATTTGTGGCACGTGTCAGAGTCAAAAATGCTCAATTAGCATTCCATGGTGGAAGGGCTTGCGCCCTAAACACGTTCAAAGATTGTTGCATTTTTGTTTTTATCAAAATTAGTGATCTGTGCCTTAACCCTTATGTCAACACCCACACACCGGGATGTGTTTTTCATTTTCAAATTGATATATCTTGAGTTCCAGGTGTCGTATCGACTTGGGATTTTCAATAGCCTCGTAAAAAATTCTTTTTTATCATATTCCAAAACAAAAATTTAGATTTTCCTTGTGGGTCAAAATCTAGAAGCACTTTTTGAAATTTACCCCTTGTATCAATGAATCGAAAAACGTATGTAAATTGTTTGCTGAAAATGCAGAAAAGCACTTGTTTCATAATAAATTTATATTTGGTATTCATTGGACATTATTTTTATTTTGTTTGGAAAAAAGGAAAATATTACATGTTATTTTAGGATGGACATCTATCACACTAGGTTATATCCACTGAATGTTCAGCACAAACTGGCTTCTTGCATTCTTTGCAGACATTTCGTGTTGGTCTTCTTCTAGGACATAGGTAACAACTTCCTTCCTGTTTTATTCTGCCAGAATTGTCACATTCTTCTTGAGCACTTACTGGAAGATTTTGAACAGTCGGTGTTACTAGGTGGCCAAACATACTTTCAATTCCATTGCGTGATGGAAAATTTCGCATGATTTGGGCATTTTGCGAACGATCCTGGATTCCTGGTGTCCTGTTGCTGTTCCTGTTGTAGGAACAACCTTCTACAGTTTGTTGATGTCTTCAAGTGTGGATTATTTTCCGTGCATATCAATGTTAAAAAAAAGCTAAAGGCCATCTGTTCGTTGTTCTCTTCGTAGAGTATTCACCAAGGCACTTGTCCATATTGTCAACACCTCCTTTGCTACTGTTGTAATCGAGTATCATTTTTGGCTTTCTTTTAGGACCTTCAACTTCGCTGCTATAGTGGAAAGTGGAAAGAACCACAACCGATTTGTTCTTTTTTGGTATATATGAACACATACTTATGTTGTTGCTGAATCCAAAGATTGATGATTCTTTTGCTCTTCCTTTCGGATTAGAAAATTCGGGTGTGTTGGTTGTATGTTTGCGTACAATTTTTCAGGTCTTGACACAATGGTTAAACGACGAAACTCATTTCTGGTTGCATATGTATAATGTAAACAATTCTGCCTTCTCAAATGCATTTGCGGCTTTTCAAAGATCACCATGAAAACGACGCTACCGTCAATGGCGTTCGTTGTCGTTCAATGACTTCGAAATTTTGTTCGCTCAAAATGGAAGAGATGATCCTGCTCGACATCTCGTTCAAACAAGACGGCGCTAAATACCGCTTCGTTGTGATTGTGTGATTGTCCAAAAGCTATCGCCGGGATGATAGCAACTGATTTTTTGTTTTCTGTTTGCTTGAAGCAGACAAAACGACACCTCTCAGTCGCTATCGATTTTTCATACTTGCACGAAGCGAAATCCGTGCAAACGATAACGTCAGACGATTGTCGTCTTACGTGATAACAGCCTACTTCACGTTGCTTTATGTTTATTACCCAGAATTGACTTTTCAAGCTGGACTTATTTTCAATGGCTCTCATAATTACTGCCATTGCTTTAAAAAACATTAAATTTCACTTAAAAAGAGGTTGTCAGAAAATGTTGTGGGTCTAGTGAGGTAGACGTGGCCTGTCTCTATAGCAACTGATTTGTCGTTTTAATGACTTTGACTGATTTTTTAGGTCTGTTCCAATTGCTGTGAAATTTACCGAAAAACTGTCAAAAGCCCCATTTGGTGATTTTTTCGTAGTTTTTCACAAAAGAGCGTGCTCATGAGAGTAAAAAATTTCACCACCCTGCGAATTTCTTCTTCTTCTTTGTTTGGCGCTACAGTCCGGGGTGGACCTGGGCCTCAACCAACAAGCCTCTCCAGCCAGCACGATCTTTCTCTAGCTGCCTCCAGTTGTGCACACCAAGTTGGTTGAGGTCCTTCTCCACTTGTGTGCACCATATCGTTGTAGGACGCTCTCTGTTGCGTTGTCCCAATGGCTCGGAATCGAAGACTCTTCAGGTCGGAGCTGTGGTGTCAATCCGCTCTACGTGACCTAGCCATCTTAAGCGTTGGATCCGAAGACGCTTAACTAGGTGCATGCCGCTGTACAGCCCGTACAGTTCGTGGTTGAATCTCCTCGTCCAGACGCCATCAATACAAACAGGACCAAAGATCGCACGCAAAACTTTTCTCTCAAAAAGACCAAGACCTTCTTCATCCGCTTTCAATAGCGTCCATGTCTCTGCGCCATAGAGCAGGACAGGGATGATTAGAGTGTTATATAAAGTCAACTTGGTGTTTCGAGAGATGGCTATGTTACTCAACTGCCTCTTGAGCCCAAAGAAACAGCGATTGGCAAGAGTAATTCTGCTCGTGATCTCGATACTGGTGTTATTGTCCCTGTTTACTGCAGAGCCGAGGTAGACGAACTCCTTGACTACCTCATAGTTTCTGCTGCCCATTATGACGCTCTGTCCGAGACGTCGATGTTGTGCGTCCTTTCGTGATGACAGCATGAACTTGTTTTTGCCCTGATTCACTGTCAAACCCATTTTTTCTTCTTCTTTTTTTTTTTTTTTTTTTTCCGTCACAGTGTACACAAAACACTACGTTCTCTAAGTGTTATTTCTCGCTTTACACAACAGATTTTGCTGCGCGACTAAGTATCATCTACCGATCTTGCATCTCACAGATTACATCAAATAAACAGTATTAATTATAGCATAGTGCATGGGTCAATTTTTTAAACTCCAATCGAGACAAGCTAAAATCAATTTCGTTGCAAAGTTCATTAAAAGTGTTTATACACCTTGTAAAGGGTCATTACAACCATAGTTGGTTCTATGCCTCTTATCATATAGTAAATTTCTCATCCGAAGAGATCTTTGGGGAGCATATATATTCATGAGAAAGAGTAAGTCTGGTGAATTTACACTGCAATTAATAATATCGCGGATGAACATGGCTGACGCTGCCTTACGCCTGAAACTTAAGGTTTGCAAGCCTATTATTTTACATCTATCGTCATATTTAGGGAGTTCTTCGAAGGAATACAATTTACGGACAGCATATCTCGTGAAATTTTGTTGTACTCTTTCGAATCTGAGTTCTTGTGTATCATATGGGGAATCCCAAATGATGGAAGAATATTCTAAATACGGTCTGACTAACGAACAATAGATGGACTTAAGACTAGTTATATCCCGAAAATCTCTACTATTTCTTTTCAGAAAACCTAACATAGCATTAGACTTCGCAATTGTATAATCATAATGTGATGCAAAATTTAAGTTTGTATCAAAAATTACACCCAGATCTTTAACCTCTTCTAGGCGACTAAGTCTATGATCATTTATGAAATAATCATAGACAATCGGGGATGTAATTCGATATGCCGTAAAGATATTACATTTTTGAATATTCAGCTCTAGTCCATTGTGCTTGCACCATTCCACTAGTGCATGGATATCCAATTGGAAATTATTACAATCAGTTAAACTATTTATAGATAAATACAATTTAAAGTCGTTTGCGAATGTTAGGATTTTACAATATTTGAAAATTTGTACATTTCTTGTGGAATGCCCGATGTAACTTTTATTACTCGAGATCTAAAACTATCGATCATTACCAATTGCTTCCTGTCCTTTAAGTAATTGGAAAACCACTCTAACATTGACGAATGGAATCCCAAAGACTTTAGTTTGTTTCAAAGCAAAGTGTGATGTACTTCATCGAAGGCTTTCGAGAAATCGGTGTAAAGTACGTCAACTTGTAATTGATTTTCTAAATTTGTATAAATGTAATTTGAAAATAATGATAAATTAGTTGTACATGACCTGCCCTGCATAAAGTCATGCTGGTTATTAGAAATAATTTCTTTTACCATGAAATATAATTTTTCTTTTACAATACTTTCAAATAACTTTGGTATCGATGAAAGCTTGGATATTGGTCGATAGTTTCTACTTTTTGCCTTAAACCGCTTTTATATATAGGCGTCAGAAAAGAATACTTCCATTCATTTAAAAATTCACCCATTTTTAGGGATTGATTAAAGATAATTCTTAGTGGACGATAAAGCGAATTCCAACTTTTTTTTAAAATACCAGCCGGGACCCCATCGGGGCCTGGGCTGTAATTTACTTTAAGATTAGTTAAGGCATTTATTACATCCTGATCCGTAAATTCCAATACACCTATATCCAGAACCTCGGGTATATTAGAGTAATGGTTCATCGTTGTCTTTACCGGAAACCCATTATAGACAGACTCAAAAAAGTTGGCAAATAGGTCACAGGTTTTATCCAAGTTTGTTGAAGTTACGTTACCAAATTCCATTATCTTGGGCAAGCCCAAGGAATTTCTTTTTGAATTAACGTAATTCCAAAATGATGCACCATTGTTCCTTACCGAAGTTTCTACGGACAAGATGTATTGTTTATATAAAAATCTATTCAAGAACTCATATTCTTTCCTGAATCTCAAAAACCGTTCACGATTTAAACTAGTTTTATTTGAAACATAGTTTGAATATGCTTTCCTTTTAATATTTCGTAGATTTACTAAGCTTTTGTTTGTCCATGGAATTCTAAATCGATTTCTATGACGCGTTTTAGGAACAAATGACTCTAAACCAGAATAGCCGCTTTTTAGCCGCTTCCGCTTCAATGCCAGCAAAAGCCGCATTGGCAGCTCGTTGTGTTCGTCCAATCACGTCAATGTCGTCCGCGTAGGCAAGCAGTTGAACGGACTTTTGGAAGATCGTGCCTCTGGTGTTGACATTTGAGTTTCGCACGATCTTCTCAAATATGATGTTGAAGAAATCGCATGACAGCGTGTCGCCTTACCTAAAACCTTTTTTGACATTGAAGGTCTCGGTGAGTTCGTTACCGACCTTGATGGAGCAGCGAGAGTTCTCCATCGTCATCCTGCACAATCTGACGAGTTTGGCAGGAATGTCAAAACTAGACATGGCGTTGTATAGCTCGTCTCTATGCACGCTGTCATATGCGGCCTTGAAGTCGAGGAATAGGTGGTGGGTGTCGATCTGCATCTCTTGGGTATTTTGCCAGGATCTGCCGCAGTGTGAAGATTTGGTCGATGGTGGACTTTCCCGCCCTGAAACCGCACTGATAAGGACCTATCAGGTTATTGACGAATGGTTTCAGGCGTTCACACAAGACGGCAGAGAGGATCTTGTACGCTATGTTAAGGAGACTGATCCCTCGATAGTTGGCGCAATCAAAAGAGTCTCCTTCTCTCCACTCATCGGGCATGCTTTCCTCCGACCATATCTTACAGATGAGCTGGTGCATGCGCCCAACCACACCATCTCCAGCTGCTTTAAACAGTTCCGCGGACAGTCCGTCCGCTCCAGCAGCTTTGTTCGACTTCAGTCTAGTTATCGCTATCTTGACTTCGTCTAAGTTGGGGGGATGGAATTCTTGGTCATCCTCGGTGGAACAGTCTGCCTGACAGAGGACTTTGTGTCGTCATCTCTGTTTAACAGTCTGCACAAGTGATTTTTGCAAATTCTCAGCATCGTGCTAAGCTGATTTACCTAATCTTCGGGAATTCTTTCGTTATCCGTTGTTCGCCAGAATTCCAGTGAATTCCAGACCTCGTACGACAAATCATCACAAGCCAGCTTCAGCTACTTACCCCCGATGCAGATGCACCAGTTGTCCAAAAGATTGAATTGAAAAGCACATTTCTTGAGTATTCTACTTATATTTACTCCCCTTAAGGACACTAACACATTGTAAAAAAAAAATAATAATCGAGTACATACATAAAATAAATCATCAAACAGGATGACATCTTGGTCTGAGCGCGCAGAGCACCGCACAAGATCCTATGTTTATCAAGAACATGCTTCTAATCAATACAAAATATATATATAAAAAAATTACTATTAGAATGTAAATGAACTGCAATGCACCTAGCACCACAGGAGAGGGACGTTATTCAGCAGACGCAGATGGGTGGCGCTTGGAAAGAGTAGTCAATTCGTAAAGAAATGAATTGCGGATGAAACTAACCTCGGATGATGCAAGCAAATTCGCTAAGCTAAGTCATGTGTGAGTGAATGTGAGTTTGTGTTGTTTAAATGGGATAAATTCATTCGGGCTTATCACGTTGTGGGGGCCTTCACCAGGGTGAGCCTTGTCGAGATGGCCGACGCGAGCGGCGGTGGCGGCGGAACCTTGGGCGTTGTGTTCCCGGCCAGAGGGTTCGAGTATTCGGTAATGGGCTTTGAGAAGGGCTTGACGTTGCTGTTGCCGTTGCCATTGCTTTTTTCCGCCTGAAGGTAGTCGGGAATGGAGGGCGGCATCTCTCCGCGGAACGGTCCGAACTGCGGTGTGTTGCGTACGAGTGCTTCGGTTTTGGAGAGGCCGTGTGGGTTGCGCAGGTTGTCGCGAGCTTCGAGTTTCGGCGGACTTACCAAGGAAGTGTCGAGCACTGCCTTTCCGTCGTAGGTGACCACAGCGCCGCTGGGAAGCGGCCGTTGACTGGTCGACGGCTTGTTGTCTGGTGGAAGGTAGTAAGTGTCGATGCGCTCAGCGGCTAGAGCGAGCTTATCGTCGCCTTCCTCGACATTCATGTCGGACAGTTCCGCGGTAAGCTTAGCCGCGGAGCTGGCCTTGTACGAGTGCGTGGCGTTGGTGCTGTCCAGCGGCGATGGAATGAACATGGGCTCGAAATTATGATTCTGCGAGGTGTCCTGACTCAGGAACAGGGTGTCGGTTTCCATTACCTCGTCGATCTCGGAGCCAGGATCGATGCGACGTTTCGCAATCTTAACGTTATTCTCGCCAAGACTCTCCTCATCAGTCGTTCGGCGAACGATGGGCTTAAAGCCGCCCTCCACAACCACTGTGTCCGGCTTGAAGCCTTGATTGACGGCTGGCTGCAGTGAGGCCAGGTCGACTTCCTCTTCCACTTCGTATGGCGATTTGTAGCTGATCGCTGGCGAAGTGTGCGCCTTCTCAACCGGCAACGGTTTCTTTTCCTTCTTGGCTGGCATTACGTCGAAGGCGAACGCGAACTTTTGGATAGCCTCTTGGGGCACCGCATCGGAGTAAGGCACCGGGATGACACTGCTCGGCTTGGGCTTCGTAACCTTCAGCAACGGCTCCGTCTGGCGCTTGTAGTCCAACTCAGTCGGCTGGCCCAGGAGTAGCACGGAAGGAATTGGCTTGATTGGGAAGGGCTTGTCCTTCAGGAACGGCTTCATGCCGGCTGAGACCGGCTTGCGGTAGTGATTGATGATCATCGAGGGCTGAGGAATGGCGACTGGCCTGGGCACTGGCATCATGGATGCTAGGAGAGACGGCGGTGGTGGTCGCTTGTTCGGCAGGCGGTCCTTTTTCATTGGGTATGGACGGCGTTTGATCGGTCTGTGCGGCACTCCAGTCTGCGGGGGGAGGAGGAAAGTGGGCGGTCCTGCGTGCTGCGGAATGTGAATATGGTCCTGTGGTAGTGATGCTTGTAAACTGGTCATAGTGCTGAGGTTTTTAACGGTTTCACCGCTCAAGATTTCCGGGGCTGATGTCGACAGCTGAGGAAATCTAGGCGGCAGCAAGTGTAATGACGACGATGACTGAGATGATGACGACGACGATGACGACGACGACGATGATGAAGACGATTGCGTTGGCACCTTTCGGTTCTTTAGGCTCTCCTCGAGAGCTTCAGCAGCGCGGATTCCATCTGAAATCAGTTTGGTTATTTCCGATGACTTCGTAATTTCAAAACTCAATTTTGGCGGTGTTCCATTCATATTGTGATTCTTAATCAAATCAGTTTGATGCTTCAATAAAAAATTATCGTTGGGGCTGACCTTGGTTTCGTGTCGAATCGACGACTCGGCGGCGTAGTCCTCCTCTGGCTGGGCGATCACCTCGTCAATTTCGGACGCTGCAACACCCTCATCGCAGCTATCGTGCACATGTATCTTCCATCCGAGGTAACGATGGGTATAGCAATGGTAGTAGACGGTGTCTGGTGTTTTGCGATCTGGCGTCCAAGTGATCACACCGGGCTCACCTTCGTCACACTCCAGGGTAAGGGTTCGCTGATACGCGCCAAACGATTGGAAGTCATCAGCCGGCGGACCATCGATGTCCGGTGTCCAATTGCACAGACGTCCTACACCGGCGGGGGTGACTTTTCCAGCCCGTGATCGATGGACGCCAGCAAATATGCGAACACCCTGTAAGTAAATCAAAAAATCAGACGAACGTCCTCACTCGTCCACGTGAGATTGTACTTACAGCCTTCTCCTCGTCCGTCTTGTACTCGTAGCCACCAACTGGATCATCTGTGATGTAGAATGGATGGTATTTTGCCGGAATGTCTGGGTTGTTGCCACCCTCAACGACGAAAGTGTACGTCTTGCCTCTAACCAAATGAATCTCGGGGATGAGTAATCCATTTATGTACCACGATATGCCCCAACCGACGTGTCCTGCAAACAAAAACAAACCACACACACGCACCAAGACCCGTTTTGTATGAGCGACCAGAACAAGAGCAATATAGTTTTAACGAAATTGAAACCTCAACCAACCGGTAATTGCCGGATATCCATGCTTTCCTCCAGTCGGGCCCATTTGTGCATAGAACACTCCATCCTCTGGCTCGTAGCACTGAATTGCCGGAATGTCCCATGCCCCATTTGTGTTCGTTGGCTTTGGTGTTGGCACTGGCTTCCGTTGCGGACCAAGTGCTGATGTTTCTTGTCGTTTTGTTGGCCTTTGGAGAGCCTGTGGAGTTGGTTTTTGCGTTCGATTCTCATAGTACTCCTCGCCCCCATCGGCCTCATCATCAGCTTCTGGCTCGGGCTTCTCACTTTCGGGCATGGGGCAGTTCCATGTCGGCTGGCGACCAAAATTCACCAAGTGGACGTTTTTCGTATACTGCGAGTGATAGGAGACTTCGTTGCGTTGATTTAGTGGACCAATTGCCCAGACAATGGCCTGAGATGAATTCATGATTATGGGAAGATCGTAGCGGTCCGCTGCACTCAACGAACGCTGATACGTGACAATAGAATACCCATTGACCATGGCCGCGTTCAGAAGTCGAATGGAATTCGTGTCAGCCTGTGGATGAAAATTTAAATTGATTGTACTCTGAATGCATTGCAGTGGTTTGGATAAGTGGGCGTACCTCGATGTTTGCATCTGGACAACTGCCGCGTCGACCGGAACACTGCGATTTGTCGTCCAGATAGTAGTCCTGGGCATAGCCTTTGCCTGTTTCCTTATCGACCCACGCAACAACGACATCAGATCCAAGCATCACGGGACGGTCCTTACTGGGTGACAGTCCGAACGACATGTACTCTCCGTCAGCTAGCACCGGCAAAATGGGAAGAAGAACGAAAACAATGAAGTAAATGATTGAGGGCACCAAAAATGGGGGTAAAATTAGGAGAATACGATGGATTTTTGGTCACCCATTTTCCCCGGTGACCTGCAAACGTGTGAGTGGCTAACAAATGCCCAGGCCAACTTCAAATTGAATGCAAAAAGGAAACTTAAGCATCAATTCCAAAAAAAAACAGATTTTACGTGCAGGCGGGTATGATTCTGTCTCATCTTTTGAGGGGAATGAGGAAGTTGTTGTTCAGTTTATGACTCCAAACAAGACGTTGAAATGCTTAAATTGTGCAGACTAGTCGCACTCTCTAGAGAAGGGAGGATCTAAAACACATCAGAAAATGTACCACCACGGCAACTCTAAACCTGTTTTGACGATGGTTTCGAACCTCATTTGCTGCTATTGACCACATGCAACGGTGCGTCTATCGCCACTTGTGGCACTTTTTTATATCTAAGTGAATCAGATGTAATTTTGACAGTTCGCCGCCGGGGAGGAATTCGAAATTGAAAGTTTAAATTCGGTGGAAAATTAGACTTGTTAAAGCCTTTTCCAATTGTTGATTTCGAGTGCAATTAAAGGTAGTGACCGATTTACGATTTACCAAAGCATGTTTGAAAATATTGTCTGCTTCAAATTGTAGGTAAACTGTTGTAATCGCCATGAATAAAGTCAGCAGCTGCATTTCACTGATCCGAATTTGCTTAAATTACTTTGTTTAATATACTATCGGGGTAGGTAGGGTGACAGCATGCTTATTGTAAAGGGTGATTTTTTAGCTATTATCTTTTTGGCAACACTGGTTTAAACAGCTGACGCACGTTTCGTGTTTTGTTTCACTGTCAAACATCTTCAGTTTGGTCTATAATTTAACCATGAATCGTCTTACAAACGAACAACGCTTGCAAATTATTGAATTTTATTATCAAAATGCGTGCTCTGTTAAGAAAGTTCATCGCGCGCTTCTTCCATTTTATGGTCAGCTCATTTTTGGCTCAATGGGTAAGCAAATAAGCAGAATTGTCGATTTTGGAGTGAATATCAGCCAGAAGCATTGCAAGAGCTACCAATGCATCCAGAAAAAGTCACAGTTTGGTGCGGTTTATGGGCGGGTGGCATCATTGGACCGTACTTCTTCAAAGATGATGCGAATCATAACGTAACTGTGAATGGTGAGCGACACCGAGAGGATATCCAACTTTAACTTGCATGACATGTGGTTTCAACAAGACGGTGCCACATGGCACACAGCAAGCGCAACAATGGACTTATTGAGAGGCGAGTTCGGTGAACATTTTATTTCACGTTCGGGACCGGTCAATTGGCCGCCTAGATCGTGCGATTTAACGCCTTTAGACTATTTTTTGTGGGACTATGTTAAAGCTCATGTCTATACAGACAAGCCCGCTTCAATTGAAACATTGGAAAACAACATTGAAACATTTATTCGTGAGATACCGGCCGAAATGTTGTAAAGAGTGTGCCAAAATTGGACTAAGCGGATGGACCATTTGACGTCAGAAATCTACCCAACCCCACTACGAAGACATCAGAATAAAAATATTTAGTTAAAAGGAGACCAACATCACCCGTCATGATAGATTCCACTTGTGGACTGCATTTGCCATCTCGCCTAACCTCATGTGAGCTTTGGAGTTGAACATTTTTTGACATTACGCTTTTGACGAACCCAAGGCCAACAATCGAGTTATCAAAAATTTTCCCGCCGCTTCTGCGGTGCATCAAGCAGATTTCAAATTCCATACATAATGACGCTTCGAAATCAGTTTTTGTTCAACCGTGCCATGTTCTACTTTTCTAATTATGCGTATTTTTTATTAAATCACCACTACTTTTCGAATTTTTCATACAAATTCCATTCTATTCCCCAATGTACTGTCAAATTCCGTGGGAGTCATTTAGTACTACAAATATCCCCTCAAATCGTCTATCTCGGAGTAAGTACTAAAGGCAAGACCGTTCCTCTGGCCTGTCAACCATCATCGAAATGCCCGCTCTACAGGAAATAAGCTTGACGTTTGTCAATGTGTTAAAGAAGATACAAATGTATCAACATAGCTTAGCTTACGGAACTACAAAATTGACACCGCCCAACCGCTACCGTAACATACACTTTAATCACCACTGTCTCACGATCTACATAAGCACCAATCATGTGATGGTGTGCAATTATTGCGGTACACCCTAGGGGAATATCTCTTGCGGGCAACTGCAACACACGCATGCCATCACGCATAATCTCCTTTCCGGAATAATTGCGCAATAATCACAATTACAGTGAATCCTGGTCCAGATTACAGCACCGCTGCCCAGTGCTCCACTCGTTCAAACAGTTAGACACAGTTTCATACTGGTTCCCTTTGGCCAGCCACAATTATATCACTGAACACTAGCCATACGCACACACACTCGCGCTCTGGTAGGAGGGGGGCAAACAGAAACACCAATGCCTCTGGTCATGCGAAAGTTGTCCGACCACAAGACACATCGAGAGAGATGGCAATCTCGCTGCTACTAGCCATCCTGGTGCTCGGGAATGGAAGTGATACGAGAGGTGACTCGGTATGTGACCTGTTATGTCATTTTTGATTTTTTTTTTTTTTTCGTTTTCTTTCTTGCTTTTCTTCTGACCACCTTTTCACTTTTATGCTGTTTCGCGCCAAGCGCACGTGCATGAATATGTGTGTATGCGCGTGATAAAGCGGTAGCCGCTGCCGCAGACGCGCAATAACCTTTCAAAGGAGAGATGTGGTGTAACGTTCGCCGATTGTTGCGGATTTCTTGCACAAATCTCACAAATGGATTGCTTTATGCAACAAGAGGCGGCATTTTGTTTTTTTTTCTTTTTTTGTTTTTTTTTCCTGCTTCCACACTGAACCACATTTGTCATGTGCCGTTGCATGATCAGTCTCTATATGGTTTTGACACATAGACGCTAAGACTTACCTAATTTTGCGACAAGTTGAACAACGATACTTTCACCTGCAACCGCCCAACGCACCTCGAAGGCCAGATCATCGTAGAGAACCTCACAATTAAGTTTCGACTGTAAAAGTAAATTGGAACGCTATTGATGAAGAAACAAAAAAAAAAGAAGAAAAACCAAAAAAAAGAAGAAAAAATATATAAATCAAACCAATTTGCTAAAGTTAAGTTTTCTGTTCGCCGGTTACTGCTTCGGAATCAATAATCGTAGAATGCTCAACGCCATCTGTTATTCAATTTGCAATTAGATGTCGCAGTTGTCGTGCGTGTGGCTGTGAGTCAATGCTGCTTGTTAAGTCAATGCGTCGCGATGACAGTGACAAATCGATCGATCATGTGAGTTCGCTTTAGCATTTTCACTGTCAGATGTGAACGAGTCGGACGTGAAGTGATCTATTTTTTTTTTTTCTTCTTAGAATGAAAGTTCATGGTTTCAATGAAAGCAAGTCTTTAGTCGGAGTTGTTGGTTGTTTTGTGTCATTTGTCTTATTTGTCAACATGTATAACGGGTTCGCTGTATGTAAAGACAAAGAAAGAGTCTGTCTCAAAGATGAGTGACAGATGCTGTCTGAAATTAAAATGACAAAAGAACACAGACGACAGCCGAATTGCGTTACTTTAGTTGTGTACATACTTTGCGCCGTGTTGGGTTGCCCAATGTCAGGTGTCATCTAAAATGACGCATCATTTGTAGAGCTGTCAGTTGTCATTTAAAAAGCAAAGCCTAAGCATTTCTTGTAATGTTCGGAAAACCTGCTAAAATCCTAAAAAATTCTGTACAAACTGAATAACAACCAAGAAATAATAAAACTCTCTAAGAAATGGTGAAAAAAGCCTGCTTTTGGCAATCATCAATATAATCATTTCATCGAACAAAACAGTGATGTGAAAGTCTTAACTTGCGGCCGTTTGGCAATGACAGCTGAAAATATCGTGCACACTGTGTCAGAAGACCAATGAATGTCAACTTCCAGACGGCCACATGATTCGAACCTATTCGCAACCACACTGCATCTTGCATTTTGCATTTTGCATAGAAATTTGCCCTACATACTGTACTCATGCAGACCACGGACAACCCTGATTTTATTACTGATTTCTGCATTAGTGAACGAAATCATGGTTACTTGCACGAAATTATTTCGAGTGGTGCGGCTGATTTCCATTTGTTTGGGCTTACAAAACAAAGCTGTCGCATCCCCCATGACAACAAGTAGCACAATCTGTCCTTCCACAAAGAGTGCGAGTGATTGTTTGTTTTGCTTTTTTGGAATGCCGGTGCCATTGGGACACAAATCACGCTGACGTGACCGCGTTTCAGCGCATAGATTGCAATAGCGACTATCTTTTTTGTCAGAAATAAATTCCAGATGGTGTTTTAATTGCCATTAGAATGCCAGTTTGGTGAACCGAAAGTTCATCTTTCTTCTCGGAATGTCTCTTGTTGTGGAAATGTTGTCGGTGCTTTTCTTTTTTCTTAGTTACCATCAACGACGCTAGACGACTATTATTATCAATACCACGATCCCACATTTGAGGCAGCTGTTAAAAAAATGGCTCTTTTGCGAGAGAAAGTACCTCGACGCAATATTTGTCACAAGGGCCTACTGGTTATACTTCGGATTAAAATGATAATACTAGGACTTGTGTTTTACCAAATTTAACCACTTGTTGGGTAGTAAGTGAATAAGTTTCCACTTTTGGTTGTAATTTTGGAACACATTCTCCATTGACAATTGACAAATGTGCAAAATGTAACGAACGCTTGTTAGCTGTCAACAAACGTATCTATCTATCTATGCGAGTAACACAATTGTGCATTGGTGTTGCCGCTTTTGCGTTACATATGCATATCATCAGGCCATCAGGCATAATCTGAAATCTCAATTTGTAAGGGAAGTATCAAAACGTCGCAATTTTCTGAACGTTTTGAACATTGTGTCATGTTACTAGACCTATTTGGCTAACAAGGGGCAGCCCAGCAAAGCCCTGCGACTAAACGCACTCCGCCTGTGGTCCGAACTCACGATCGGTCACTCAGCCATTCTTAACGAATTGAATTTCCTTCCCAATGACATCGATCTCCTACTACGCTAATCTATCTTCGAGAAGAAGCATTTCTTCCAGATCGGATTGGATATCTGACAATCAGACTGTGTATCGAAGACGGACGAAGTGGTGGGTGTAGATGTCTATTCCATTATATTGTTCCCTCATTGAGCTCCCTGACCACTGTAGCGTTTCTCAGACAGAAGCCATTGCCACAAAATAGGCAAAAAAACATGTCTTAATTGCTGCCTTTTAACAAGTAGGCTGAACATTTCAATATACACCTCATGTGTCCACTATGAAGTCCACTATTGTGGAGGTTGGGCTCTTGTGATTTGAATTTGAGTCTGTGTTATGGACGCTCAGCTGAGTTCCTACCAACGTTCAAGCTGAAATTCTTACGGAGAATGATTGCAATTAAAAATACTCAATAAACAGTCATGAAATGCACAATTCTTGTAGACATTCTACCAAGACATCGTACGGTGTGGTAGGAACGATCGAATATACTGACTGAAAAGCGGCAACAAATTAATCGTTCATTTAGCTGAAAGTATCATGTAGACATCGACGCTTGTTGCCGGCAATAAGGAGTTGCCCACTAAATTGACATCAGAATACAATAGGTGACAGTAGTTGAAAAACATTCCTGCTCATACCAAAACTAACAAAAATTTCTTCGATGAGGTACACTGAACGAAACTGCGGACCGCGAAAGAAAGAACTCTTCTTCTCCCTCGCTACTACTGCTGCAGAGGAAGAGACACAATGCAACTTGGGCCAAATGGTTGGAATGCAGGATCGGAGGCAAGATTTCTGCAGAACCCAGAGTAACTGTATCAAAGGCGACGTGTACTGTCGTCCAAGACAACTTTGTAATCATCCACCACAACGTACACTGTGTCGATGCAGCGTGCCCAAGACCTACAGCGATGGAAGTCAGCTATTGCTTTGGCTAAGACCATTCAAGAGTCGCTGCCTTGATAAGTAAGTACAAGTAGGATGATATATGTACGTTTTATGTCGGCATATTAAAGGAGCGACTTTTAACTCTCTTGTCCCTTAATATTTTTCGACAGCGTTTTTTACACCATTTGCTTGCACCAATTAGAGAATGCCAATTTCATCAATTGTGAATAATTGTAAAACATGTCGATGAAGGAGAGGATAGTCAGCTATATCTCTGTAATACTAAATTTCTGCTGAGTACACAAGTCTCAGAAAACCAAGTAATAACGTACATATTTGTTTGTTTATCCTGTAGTGAGCAAGTCACACGGAATCGTGTCCCTGAGACAAGAGTGAGTTTGCTGTCCACACAGACTTGTTCCGATTCTACAAACGCGAGAAGGAGTGTTCGCATTTGGTGGAATTTCTTCGCTCTGTTATCCGTATCCGTATCCGGTCCTTAGTGACAATTTCCTAACTTAGCCAGCTTTGCATACACACTTAACTGAGCTGGCCTTTGCAGCACAATCTGTGTTTAATTTGTCTTTCCTCAAAGAGGTTACAGATTTTAATGTAGTACGTCAAATTTGTTCACTAGTCAAATGCATGATTTGTTCGCTTGCGTGTGCTCCTGCAAATGAGATGAGTATAAGTTCACCCAATGTTGAGGCTGCTGATTCGAACCAAATGTCTTAACATGAATTCGCATCTCCAGAAACAATCTGACACACCGGCCATTGAGGCCATCGACTTCAGTGAAAGCATTGATGGCCCATTCGAAGTGATTACAATGATTACATTAGCAAATTGATTAGATTTTTATTTTCTCTCGCACCACAACCAATTTATGTACGTGATCACACGTAAAAGCGCATGAATGTGTTTAGTTATTTGTGAATGGCAGAAAAATAAATAAATAAATGCTATCCCCCGCTTAGTCCCCAGACAAAATGTGATTAATTTTACTTCATTTTCATTCCTAAAAAAATAAATATGTTCATAGAAAATAGGTAATACAAAATGAAAAACTGTTAAGCAATTGTTTTTTTTATATTTTTTTTTTTTTTTGATTTTCTTTTAACGTTTGCTTTGGAAAATTTAGTTTGTGTAGCAATGAAAATAGTTTAGTTGAGTCAGACAGACAAACTTTAGAAAGTTAGTAGCAAATAGCTGGAAGGACACAAGGAAAAAGAATGGTTTAAAGAAACAAAAAAAAAAAACTAAACTATCGACTGACTGTCACGCAGCTGAAACATTTGCACTTCATTCTTGTTTTTTTTTCATTTTTTTTCATTCGTCAAGACAATTGAATTAAAACAATTTTTCATTTTGTATTATTAAATATTAATAATTTATTTCCATCATTTTTCAGAACTGCATTGCCTGCCGATTACATATTATAAAAAAATTTTCATGTATAATTTATGTAAGAAAAAAAAATGTCTATATATAAACTCTGGTTTAGATTTTTTAATCACATTTGTTTGATTTCGAGCAAGGAAAAAAACAAAATAATTTACACAACCAAAACGTTTACAGTCTTAAAGAGTAGAATTTTGCTTAAATGAAAAAAAAAAAAAATAAAACGAAGGCTCAACACCAAATTTTCGGCTTGTTGATACAAAGTATAAATGTATCTGTTAATGGATGGCTTACGAACTAAATATAGTTAATTTATATATATATACTGTATATGCATGTATGTAGTATTCTGACATAAATAAATATTTAAAAAATAATATAAATTTGCATATGCATATTAAACATATTGAAGAACTGTTAGGTGCAGACTACTCTACGAGTTATTGATTATTGAATTGATTTCCGAAGCGGTTGGCTTCTTTACCTGAGGACTAATACCAAGCATCTTCAGTGATGGTGGTACATTTAGACCGTCTGGAATCCGGACATGACCGAAGTCAACTGTGAAGGCTTCACACCAAACGCCAAAGTGGCCCACATCGAAGATGGTCAGATCTCCAGGTAGAGTGAGCACAATTGTCTTTCTGTCGTATCGTCGCAGAGCGTCCTCTTTGCCGTTCTCATCGGGAATGCGTAAGCCTTGTGGCGATGGTTTTCCACCGCGACCCACCCAGAATTTGGCATCTACACAAAGAAAACAAAAAAAAATAAAGAAAAAGCCCATCTAGGCATTCAACAAAAAGAGTATTATAAATCTCTACCAACCTGGAGCTTCACCGTCGTAACTGAAATTTGGAATCAACAGAGTCTGTGCATCGACAATCACAATGTTGTCGGACCGGACACCGTGCACACCCTGGAGTGGGGTTATCTTCTGTGGCCTTGGGAAGTCGAGATTCGGTGGAATTGAGACATCTCCGAAATTCACCGCAAACTCATCGCACCACACCGAAAACCATTTGACGTCACGCAAGGTCTTACCTTCCGGCAGTGACAGGGTTATGTCTTTGTTGCGATAGCGACGAGTTAAAGCTGTTGTTCCACCGCGTTCATCCCGAAGGCGGAAGGCGCCTTCGTTGCTCGGTTTTTTAGTGCTTCCCACATAGAAGTAGGCAGCTTAAAATGGAAAATTAAGTAAGCATCATGTTTGCATAAAGCGGAAAAAAAAGATGTGGGCGCAATTACCTGGTGCTTCTCCATCGTAGTTGAAGTTCTTCAGAAAGATCGTACGCGAGTCAACGGCATACACATCACCGGCCACACCGTGGTGGAGACGCTTCAGGGCACCAATCTTTGTGCCGAAGTAGGGAAATGATGCATGTGTTTCTGAAATGAATAAAAGAGATTGCGGTAAGATCAGGCAACATTCGATTTAATAAGAAGTTTAGCAATGTCTAATAATTCAACGAAAGTCGAACAGGATTCTTTCTTACATTTTTTTTTTTCGCAAATGTATAACTAGCTAAGAAAGCTTTTACTCACAAAACAAGAATGCCAATAAACAGAAGTGGAGATAAGTAAAGTAAGTGGTAGAAGTGCAAGTCCAGACCGGGCTCAAATCGTTTCTTTTTCCTCAACGTTGTTGTGCCCAACGTAAATTTAAGCAAAACTAATTTATGATTAGGATTTCGATCAAATTCTTATTTGAAAATATTGTCTTATTCTTGCCATTTTGAATGGATCAACATAACAAAGCGGGAGTTCTTGCCTGGCTCGATTCGTACAAGGTAATTTTTGATAACTTTTTGACACATATCGGTCAATAACTTGACGAATATTCGTCTTTAAAACGTCAAGAGTCTGCGGATTGTGTGTCTAAACTAGTTCCATCCTTCTGCATAAGACGGAATCCATAAAAAGAAATCAAACGGCAGCAAATGATACAAACTTGAAGACCAGTTCACCTAACCAAAGCCCCAAATTCAAGGGCTTTTTGATAAGTTAGTGACTTAAGCAAGATCACGCTCGGATTGGATTGTAGGATTTTTTCTGAGATCTTAGATTTTTTTCTGGGCATAGACTAAAGAAAAAATGTCAAGCTAGCCGATCACCTTTTACAGCAATCGAATGAACTTTGTTTTGGGAGATTTGGTCAAAAGGGAAAAAAGTGTATTTAATGGTCTTGTGAAGCACTCGATTTTGTATGGTTAAAGTATTAGAGAAGCTCGGGAAAGACTTCAAACATATTATGGGGACTCTGGTCCATCTCATGGACTCTGGTCCTTCTCATGAATTGTATTGACGCGTAGTAAAATGGTATTACGAATTCCCTAAATGTGTGAACTCTACCCAATAAACACGGTCAACTTGTCCTAAATTAATTTCTCTTTTCAACAATATCCCCTTGAAAGGATAAAGGTAAATTATTGGTTTAGATCGCAAGCGTAAATCATACGTCTAGTTAGTAAGTTATCTTGTAAGTCTTGCTAGACAGTCGAGTTCTGGAGTCAGCATTGTAAGCTAGTGATACGGGTTAGCTTGAATTATAAGTAGGGTGACTGCATGACTGATTTGGAAGTCACGCTCACTTAGACCTGTCACGTTCGGCTTTGTGTCCAAAACCCATTTCCCATTGACCTTGTAGTTCTTCACTCTTGTGATTTTTGTATTCCTTTTGGAATATGTTGGCTATGTGTGATTTCTTCTGCCCTCTTTTATAGCCATTTAGAGGCCTCAAGAATTGTATTAAGTCTTGTAGTCTACCCTTTTAGGCATCAACAAATTATTCGAAAGACTGGTGCCGCACTTGCTGACGATGCATCAAAATCGGAATCGAGTGATGATTTCGAAACAGAATTTTGGAACTCTTCAAGAGCAATTCCAGTGATTTGTACAGTAAACTTTTATTTGGCCTTGTGAAAGCGGCCTTAACTGGATTCTGGATGCACCACTACATACCAAGAATGTATTAAAAATTAAATCAGAGGATCGAACGCTCAAAAAATGTAGCATAATGGAACACATGTCTATTTTGCAGACTTTGAGAAATTAATTTTTGTGGAACAACCTTGACTTCGATATTTTAAGCCAAACGAATTCGGTTATAATTCCCATATAGCGATGAAAATTGACGGTCCTGTTTAAGTGGTGGTTATGGAGTATGGCCCAATGACACCATTAAATCAATGTGCAGATGGAGTGCTCATTTCGACAGACAGATTTTCACTTCCCCATATGTCACCATTTTGTATGTTAACGCACGCACGGACTAAACATACATTCTGTGTGGCTGCTTTTCCATTAAACGCGAAGATTCATCGTGGTGCCACAGATGATGAGGTTCTACTGCTATATGCTTAGTATCAGGCATGGCGTTTCCTCTGTCTTCTCATCCATGTACGTCCACAGTCTTCTATGAAAGCTAAATCCAGTGTTGCGTCAAAGCGCAGTGGGCTACAAGGCCTCCGATTAGGTTACCAGTCTTCTTTTTTCTCATTCTGTTCAGGGTGGTTGATTTGGGATGATCCATTTAGGCACAGCCTTGTATGGTAGCATGTATCTACATTGCGCCACATTTCGTTTGCTGTATTAGTGGTGAGAAGTAAAAGGGATATATTTTTCCTGCAGATCGGGCAAATACCGAGTATATCAATAATGTGGGATTTAAAACCATATTAAAAAATTGTATGTAAGGTCAGACTTGTGTTGGCGACACTGGCTCATATATATATAGTAGCAACACGACGAATGGCGGCCACACTTCGAGTCCAGATCACGTCGAAGCAAGACGGATAATTTTTTAGCTCCTGTTTTTCATTTTATATTTTCCAATAAATACCCAAATATCCTACAATAATAACAACACGAGTGAAGCGACAATTCGAGGTAGCCCAGCTACTAGAACAACCACTCGTGTTGTGGGTGGTATTGGTCTATCATACGACGAGTAGATGCGACCTATAGTTTTATGGCTACTCCGAACGGCGATGTCTGAGCAACATTTTCTGTACTGGAATACTACCCATCCAACCTCTTCCCCTGGGTAGAAGTTGATGCACCAACCCAATACGCCACGCCAGACCATATGTGACGTTACGGGGGTGGGGCAGTTAAAGGAATCTCCTTTCTTGTGTATCAGGCAAATGATACTGGCGATGCACTCAGACTTCTTTCTTCCGATCGATGGTTTCCCCAGTTGCTTTCAAGATTTCAGAAGACAGCTCTCCACATCACCATCGTCCAGATTGAGTGGAGCATCCGTTCAACACTCTGCAGGAGTGATCCCTGAAAGCCTGTCGCGCTGTTAGCAGTTACCAGTTGTTTCGTCCTGGCAATTCATCTGTGTCATTGGTTAGTTGTTTCACTTTCATTCATCATTCCTGGCATATTGGCTCTCATTCTCTCGATTGAGTCAACAAAAAAAAATGTTATGTAATTTCTAGGACGCCATGCCCATTGCCAGTTGAGTTCAAATAATTTGCAACAGAATTGCTTCGAAAACCCATCCACAACATCATCTTAACTCCTTACCAGACATAATCACAGTCTGGCAGCCTATATCGTATTTAGTGCACCAGTTATCAGCTGTTTCATGATCGATCTGCAGCGTCTTTAGTCTGCAGACGATAATTGTTCGTCAAATGAGGCATATGCATATGCGACCTTCCTTCTCGCGGATAACCACTTGAGTACTTTCTAAGCTCCATTCACACCGTTCACCGGTTGACTTCAATCTGAAAATTAAAGCCTGATGCAATCTTCTCGATTTTATTGCACAATCTCCATCTTGAGTTTAATTCGTTTTTAATTAGCCAAGTGTGTAGGGGCATCGCGACGTACACAATACCTCACGTGAGCTCAGTCACCTCGTTCGTGTCACACGCTCGCCTCATGTGCACCGCATGTTTAGCATAAACTTGTGTGTCAGAGCAATTAATGTGCTTAGAAGATGCTAAGTCAAAAAGACTTGAGTGAATATTCAACGCAATTGAATGTAATGCAAAGTCTGTGAACTATCTGGCAACGGGAAAGCCCAGCCTTAATTGTTGCTAATGCACCCCCTAATGGAGTGCTTATCTAGCGTGACAAGTGGGTAATATGAGGTGTGAATGTGCTTCGTTTTGGGAAAGAGATTCGCTTTCGACGGTTTGCCTCCACTTAGCTAACAATGTGTTATTTTATTCCTCGCCTGTGCCCCAGTAGGTAGCAGTAGGGTGTAATTGAAAGAAAATCACTACAATACAACGTGGATGAATTGATTTTTGACAATAAACTGGTCAAGGACTTAATCAGCTAGCAGCTGGGGCTTTTGAAAGCGAACCGGTTTGGAGTTCTTTGTTTTATCAAGAACATGTTATGCATTCACGAAGGCAGTCCATTTGCATAGTCATCTGATAGACAGCGCTGTTGATGATGGACCAAGTTGTGCTGGAAAACAACACCTGGCTGGGTGTTGTTTTTATGCTGTGGGTCCAGCGAAACAATTCTTTGAAACTGCTCGATGAGAGTGTCGGATAAATTGATTTTGCGAATTAATTCAAGGCGCGTTGATGAATCGCTAATGCGCGATGGTGCGATAGATTGAAAGGAAATGATACCTTTCAATCTTGGCCAGCGACGACAGGTACTGCGTGGTATTCTTCAGTCAAGAGGCAATTGTTCTCTAAGTTGAAGATTAATGTTTATCGATTCGATGGCCTCCACTGCGTAGCAATTTGCTGGTGGACATGTTTTGCTTGTTAGATATGTTCTTGTGAAATGTAACTGGCGTTTTGTATTAGTGATGAGGCTGATGACTGAAATGTGACGTGAGATGGGCAGTGTGTGGGAGACAGAGAACTTTTTTGATTCTGAATTGTTGAATATGACAGGCTTACCAAAACTGTGGTAGATCAACATCTTATTTGCTAAATTTTCAAATCTTCAGGGTGACCAGATAAGAACGATAGGAAAATAAATTTAAATGAAACAGTAACGGTGTGACACAATAAAACTAATTTTAGCCTTATTTTGAAGCCACATTGATGGTATTATAAATGGAGAAACATATGACTCAAGTCATGGCCGGCTTCGGCCGGCAGTTCATCAAGCTATCCGTACAATTTTAGATGATGCACCCCAATATGTACGGCGTTATTTCGGCAGTAGCATCTCGAATGTTGGCCTCGAGCTCGTCTAAAGTGATTGGCTTGTTAGCGTAGACTAGTAATCGGGTGGTGTCCAGTAGTATGATAACGGCGGCCAATTGCTGAACGCTCGTCGTAAGAGGACCCAGTCGCCAAATTTCGCAAAATTTCTTCGGGCGTTGAGTCGCTTGTAGCACCGTCTCGGATACATCGTTGTTATCGAGCTCTGGCCATATAAAGTCGGTAACGGTGTCTCCTTCGCTCCTCCTTCTGCATGCCAAAAGCCGCATCATTTCTGTAGATGCACTGGTGCTTAGTCGAACACGCGTGGATTGTGTTCGGTCCAATAACGTCAGCATTGCATTTTGACATGCCGGCTGAGAAAATGAAATCAATTTTTATCTAAAATCTCCAGCCAAAATTGCACTCAATTATCGAGATCACGTCGATGTTTATGGTCGCCCGGCTTCAGTTCTTTAGTCAGCACTAGCTTATGCGGATGTGGGCCCAAATCCAACCGCAGAATTAGTCGCGTTGACTCTCTAGCGATGGCCAATTCAGCTGATCGGCTTCTTCCATACTGGCCTTAAAATCTAAAAGTCTGTACTCACTCTCAAAAATACGCCAATTGAGGGCTTGAACATCAGCTTCTGATTGGCCGTTTTCACTGAACATTTTCTTCAGTGATGCTGTTTGTTTTATGTCCCCACGAAAGGACATACCGCATTGACCTCTTCGACAATGCGTCATAATGTGCAGCTTCGTCTTCCTCGTCTCTGTGGTAAGCAAATAACTCTTCCAATCGCTGAGAAGCACGAGGCAACTGAATAACAGAGTCCATACTAGCACAGTGCACGGCACAATACAACAGGCAGACAGACTAAATACAACCAACCCTAGTCCTTGAAAATATCTTCCCTCAACGATTTCTGAATAAATCGGAATAAATGGTATCAGTCGAAGATGAGCTTCCTCTAAAGATTGACAGCTCAAACACGAGCCCTGGTACAAACTTGACCTCTTCGAAAAGAGCAAGTTTTTCAAACCGCAGTGGATGCGATACACTAGGCGGCTCTCGTGCGGATAGACCGCAAAGTAAGCGACAAATAATCATTTCATCATTCGAAGCAGAATTCAGAGTCGTAGCAAAGAACATACTAACATCTAGTCAGGCGATGTAGACAGTGAGATCCTTGGTAAACACGGCCACCATATTCTGGCGTGCAAGACGACGGCAAACAGTCTTGTGAAAAAGGGGTCGGAACTAGAATATTCTTTAGCTATCCCTTATGCACACATACCGCTAAGTTCCATAAAGAAAAAAATGAAATTCTGGATGTAACTAGAAATGGATGACCAGAATCTATGCTGTGCAAGAGGAGATCATCAGTAATTGTCAGTCTTAGTCGCAAGCATGTGCGCATGCGACTTCTGCAGAAGCAGCTAAATAATCTGTTCTGACATCGATCTGGTGAATCGAGTTCGATACTCTCGTCTCAGTTCATATGGGGCGAATGGACTCTCCGGCCCGGAAAGTCTTCGTCTTCAACCCCGAGCTGGAAAGGAACGGATCTGCTGAACATGCGTAGTTGAGAGCAACTAGCACAAGACCGTCCTAGATGAAAAGGCCCAGGTCCGCCCCGGACTGTAACGCCAGCTAAAAAAATGGAAAGAACTGAAAAACTTCCAGTGACTCAAATATTGATACAGGGATCCAAGGACCTACCCTTTGAAACAAAATTATTATCCCAGTCCTTCTAGACGAATGAGGAAGTCCTTGGTATAGTCGATAGAAGGGTTCTGAGTTCGATCTTTGGTCCTATTTGCCTTGAAGGAAGGAGTGAAATTTGAAAATCTGGAGGAGTATGTAGATTCAACCACAAACTGTACACAGACATGAGTCTAGCAAGCCATCTACGAGTCTAAGGTCTAATCGGCTAGAGCATCTAGAGAACTTGCCTATGTCCCGAAGAGTCTATGTCTGTGATTCCGAAACTGTGGGACAACGCAACAAAAGACGGATGCGTTTAAGGTGGAGCACACAAGTAAGGGAGGACATCAATCAACTTGGTTGAGTCCCAAGTATACGCTGGACTACAGTGCGTTCCATCGATCCGAAGACGTTGTCGCCAAATTTAAATTCAAATCGAGTCGACGCTTGCAACATGTATACGAAAATTGAAGAAAAATTACCCACAATGGTAATTGATCATACGTACGTTCCCTAAAAGAGGTCGATCCTTTAATTACAATAGAACGTCCTTAAAATCACACAAACAAAACATTTTCCATTTCCAACACCTCGTATCCTTGGGTGAAACAAATTAAACCAGAACCACGAAGTATTTCATCACCTTCGTCGCATCAAAGCGAACGATTAATCTGTTAAGTGTGATACACACTTAAAAACAACACTGAAGCTGTCATTTATGGCTAGACATTCACAAAAAACTAAAGAAAAACAACCAGATTTTCTAGAAAAAAAACTAAAACAAAAACAAAAACAAAAACAAACGTAATTCAAAACCAACAAAAATGGACAGCACTCACAGGTAAACGGTCGATTATGTCATTCAAACACGTCAACACAAGTGTGACTGCTACATCTTTTAGCATGAGCAATGAATAAAAAAACAATTTTTTATTCGCCTTTGTCCGGAGGCCGGTCACACTTCTGAATAAATTGATGCCAACATATTGGAGCGAGAGGAAAAAAACAGATTTGAGTCAGAAATTGCTTGCGCGATAATAACAATTTGCATAGAGAGAGAGAGAGAGAGGCATTAAAAGCAAGAAGCTCCATAAATTAGTGCAGATGGGGTGACCGACGGCTGTACTGACAAACGCTTCAAATTTGCTGATGGATCGCCGATATCCTCACAGTTGATTGGACAGCGAGTTCGATGGGAAGGAGAAAGTTCTGGAACGTGTTTCGATTGTAAGACATCTGCTAACACGACCACTCGCAGTGCCACACAACAATGCACATAAATCTACCCACGTACATTTCATGAGACTAAGGTAACTCAAAAATCCGAAGCCTTTGCCGCGTTCGACTATGAACGGCGGGATTTTTTTTTTAATTAACTTCGAAGTTCAATGTCGTTTCAATGTCAATGTCAAAAACTGGATGTACGTATGCATAAGTGATGTCCGCGCGAATGGACGTGGTGAAAGGTGACTTACGATGATGGGGAGGGCAGTCGAGCATACTGGCTAATTAACTGGTTTTCATTATTTCACTGAAGATTTATGTGTTTTTCTAACAGCGATACAGACTCAGGAAATGACTTGTCAGGGATGTACGAGTACGTTATTGTTGACTTTCACTTTTATTTCAAACCTATACGCAAGTGTTTATCGGGGAGACAAATCACGGTGGTTTGGTGAAATTAATTACGAATAATGCACCATTATCGTTTCCATTTCAGTTGAGTTAAATTGTAGGGAGTGAATTTTTAAGCGTTTGGTTTTTAATAGTCACACAAAATTCCAAAAAATTACAATATTTGTGGTCAAATGTATTGCAAAATTATTGGAGAACCCCATTTTCAGTAACTTTTTGTACCATATTGGCTGAAATCCAGTCTTGCAAGGCAGCAACTGCCGCTGACCAGATGTAGCCGGCCAATTCACCGATCCACAATGAGATGTAAAGTGCTCACCGGATTCATTTTTTCAGTTGGTCCATCGATTTGCGTGTGTGGCATGTAAAGGGTGATTAAGATAAGATCTTAAGGGCCGATGTTGAATGTGAACCACACCTAAGCCTCAAGTTATTTTCTGCATTTCATTTGTTTCAATTTCAGACTAACTCAATTTGAACCATGGAAAGCCTCTTGACCATTTCAAGCGTCGTCAATGGTTAGTATGGCGGCAAGAAATGGCAACAGTGGATGATCAATTTTCGAAGAAAATCATCTTCAGTGATGAGGCACATTTTCACCTCAGTGGATTCGTCAATAAGCAGAATTGCCGCATTTGGGCGAATGATAATCCAAGAGTGATTGTCGAAAAACCCAAGGCAACATCGGGCCGTATTTTTTCCAAAATGATGCTGGTCAGGCAGTTTCTGTGAATGGTGTTCGCTATCGTGAAATGATAACGACCTTTTTATCGCCCGAATTCGAAGATATGAATGTCGACGATATGTGGTTTCAACAGGACGGTGCCACTTGCCACACAGCTAACGAAACAATGGCTCTTTTGCGCGAGAAATTCAATGGCCGTGTTATCTCACGAGGTGGCGATGTCAATTGGCTGCCAAGATCGTGTGATTTGACACCGTTGGATTTTTTTCTTTGCAGTTATTTGAAAGAACAGGTGTACGTCGATAAGCCAGAAACGATTCAAGAGCTAAAGGATGAGATAATTCGGCACTTTATCGGCATAGATGGAGGTGTGCCGCCGAGGTCGCGGTGAACCATACCAATATTATCAAAATAAAAAAAAACGACAATAATTTCCTAAATAACTTGTGTTTTATTCAAAATCAACATCAGCTCTTAAAATTTAACCACCCTTTAGTACCATCTTGCTAGAAGTGCATGTCTTTAAGCGATACGGTTTGACGGTAACATTGTTCTCATAGTCATCGTTGATAGAGTGCGGGCCAATGTGGCCTTTTTGCTTGCGGATGGGCAGCTCTTGTATTGCCTGAGGTACTTACTGAGCATATTCAACGGTGATACATTTCACGAATCATGAGTAAATTGCTACAAATAGAACAAGAAGTGATACGAAACCATACAATACCGCGAATTGTGTTTGTGGAATTATGTCTGGACTCAGACATCAGATGTATCAGCTTCAGATGTAGCTTCAGAGACGTTATCTTCCTATAAACATTTCGAACTGTCTTTACCACCTGATGCTGGTCTTTCCAAGAATATTGAAAGGATGTGCTCTCGGCTTTAAGCATACGCTCGTAGAGAAAATTAACTCGATGCATTAGAAGCTGCTTGCGCTACAGAGGGTCGTACATAAAAGAAATGCATCCATGCAGCAATTGAAAATTCTGAAATCAATCTTCTCCAAGTCGCTGGCTTTTCTATATGCGTGGGAATTTGATTCAGAAGAAGACGCCATTTTGTCAAAAATTCTATTATTCCTCCGATCAGTACAAAGTTGTATCTTTCAACGAATAGAATTTGTTTTGTTGTTTGATTTAATTTGAACTAAACCAGAGAAATCTTGGTCACCGCCGAACACTTTTTTCGGAGGACCATCCGGAGATCGTCTGCAGGACCACATCAGATCAATGCCTTTACAAATCAGGTAGGGCGCAAGTAAAAATGTAACTTAATCTGACCAGATGAATCGATTTTCGTCGTACGTGCACTTAAGGCTGCACTTCTTTGTTGGGAAGGGGATGAGCAAAGCTTTTGGTTATTCGTCAATGATCAAGGATTCATGAGGTAGATATTAAGTATTTATACACAAGGTAATTCTTGATCATTGCTAGCAATGCATCATATCATTGGCTTAGCATACGAGCGACTAGAGAGGTCTATGGTATTTTCTCTAAGAGTATTTAACTTTAATTGCATAGAAGTGGCTGCATTAAGATTTTCGGTAGTTGTAACTGTCAGTAACGACTCAGATTCTATTTTTGACGTAGTGTAACGTTCCACGCCAAGCTAATTCATTGATATTCTACATAATTTGTCCAGTCACATGGCCATGGCTTGTGTGTGAGAATTGGTGACAGTGTTAGAATCAGTGACATTTTCGCCAGTTTCTGAAACCTGTGAAAGAGTAAAGTCTGCTTGCTTCCATAAGGTAATCGCTGCTAATCGTTGTATCTTTCTGGTCAGAATACTGCAACCATTCATGCCGCTTAAACAAGTCCGCTAAAAATGCCCTATTAATTTCTTTTGGTTAGTTGTTACCGACTTACTCGACTATCAATCTCATGCAGTTGCCGTTGGTACTATATTTTGTGCTTCATTGAAACAATACCTTATGACGGATACCCAATGAAAGGTTTTGCGAATAAAAATAGTAATCCGTGCCTGAGCCTAACTTCTACAATAACCATTTGTTTGGTGGGTAGTGTTGTTTTCTCACGAATGGTGGACACCTATAGTTTTCTGCTGTCTGTCAAGAAAAAGGTTGAATTATTAACGATTTCTTGCCTTGGATGCGATACCACCAAACCGGGCATTGATTAGAATCAGTCCAAGAACTAGACTGGATGTGCTTGAGCATAACTCTTGACGAGGCGGAGGATCAAGTGGCATCGATGGAGGTCTCTAGTGCGTGCTTTGCCCTCGCGTGGATCATGCGGGTCACTGAAGATGAGATGAGAGATGATTTCTTTGTTTTTCCTAATTTTGTTGTGCATATTTATTGCGTTGAGAACTTCTTTTTTGAAATCTTAAGTAGCATCGAATCGAACAAATTATAACAGCTAGCGAGCGACGGGAAATTGTATCAAACTAGCAGCATTGATTCTGCTGAGTATATACATAAGCGTCGGTCAGTGCTCCCTTTCAGCTTGAACGCCTACTGGCATCGTAGCCTCCTCCGCCACTCCATCAAAGTCACAGCAACCACAAGTGCAAGCAAAACAACATTCAACCTGTAAATGATCCCACGTCAATATCTGGTTGGTAATGTCAAATTACATATTTCATTCCTGACAAATGCAACACAGCCATTATTAGCATACCAGAGTCTACCCCAATGATGGACCAATTATAAGCTTAACCACCACGGTCGTGATGTTCATCGTCAATTGCCGAGACGTTCGTGGTATGACAATGACTACCTGCGATTGATTATATTAGTCAATCAACATTCCAGAATACCCCGCAGACATCAATGGAGTGTGGGAATAATGGAAATTCGAATGCAATCATAATCAATTTTCTGTGATCCACTCAGGGAACTGTGTTCCTGGGAAACAGATGATTACTTCGCATTGATTGAGGGAATAAATTCTCCGGGAAAGTCCATTGATAGACCACAAAGTTCTTGGGCCTATATTGTGTCTTTGCTGACATAAGCAAGCTTAAGGTAGGTTGATGTATCTGACGGGATGCACTTGAATGGTTCTAGTGCTGAGGGATTAATTAGAGTTAAACCACTGGCGGGAAAGCCTCTGGATCGTGGATGAACAGAAGTCAATTTTGGGGTTGATACCTCGCATAAGTCGTTGAAAAAGTGAGCTCCCAGGAGTTTTTTTTCTGCGAGACATCTGAGTCGCTGCGTAGGAGGCGTGGTATGATTCATCTTGCAGTTGCATCGCGACAGAAGTCATTTGCGATGGCCTGATCTCCCAATAAGGCCAACGTAACAATAGATCACACAACCTGATCGGAATGAGTAGGCCGAACCTGAGATCTCTTATCGGTGTCTTCACTGAGCTCTGAGCCATTGGAACTTATGCCTCACGATTGGGCTTGCCTTACAACGACTTCTAAACTGACTAGCTGCCTATTCACCACGCTAGTAATAGCCATGTTGACTTACAGTTCTTATGTATTGTGGAATGCAGTGGAGGAGAAATATATTCTCAGTCAGAATCTAAAGATCGGCCTGCCTATGTTACAGGTTGTCTCAGAACAACACCGACTGCAGCACTCGAGGCCATTCTCTTCCTGCCTATTCAGCGGGTGCAGCATCACCGTCCCTTCGGCTACTACGGCCCTGACGGTACCATACTATCAAGTTGGACAGCAGCAAAATGATCTTCTGTGACATCTAAGAAAAATCCTTAGTACTAAGTTACAACGGCGTCTTTCAAGCCGAAGTGGCCGCAATATCCGCAAATCGATCATCATTTTTTCTGATAGCCAAGCGGCAATAAAGGTCATAGCATCAGAAATTTTGACGTCGAAGCTGGTTAGACTGTGCAAACAGAGCATCAGTGAGATTTCCTTACTGAACTTGTTGACCCTCTTCTGGGTATCGCGGCATACTGGAATCCAGTCGAACGAAAAGACGGACAGCCTCGCAAAAAGGAGATCAGAGCTGAGAGAATTTCTAGCCGTCCCGTATGAGCGTATGCTCCTTAGCTCCATAAGGAAAAAAATAGTTGAAGAAGCCCAAGTGAAATCTGGATGGCTCAGCCTGAGCATTGGAGCAGGGGCGAAGTATCTACGGCGGACGCTGAACAAAAAGAGATCAACATTTTGTCTGGTCTCACCGTGGTAAACCATCACAAACAAGGGTTGGTCTAAGTGAGCCAAGGCCTAAGGCCGACAAGGCACCCAACTACAACGTCTTCAGCAGAAGCTGCAGAGACGAGGAAGATGAGGAAATTATTGGGTACATTCTCTGTTGTTACAGCGCTAACTCCTCTCGAAGAAGAAGTCACTTAGGGGCACATTTCTTCAAATGTCTGCCCGCACTAAGCAGCATTAGTGTCAGTCATCTTCACCGCGTCTACGAAAAGCACAACTGATTCGATATATGCTAAGCCAACCTAAGATTCTGGTCCGCGGAACATACGTAAATGAGAAACCAGCAACAAGACCTTTTACATAAATAATCCAGTTCCTCCTACATTAAGGTCATATTCCCCACATCTAATTGTGCTGGGCTATGTTTCACAGTTCGTCTTATGTTCCTTGCTCCAACAACGAAAAAGATGATTATATGCTTATACAAGTAGGCTTGGTGAATGTTGTTGATAAATACAGACACTCTTCCTCAATAGATGCCACTTTCCGGCCGTACACCGAGTGGAAGGTTTTCAAGACATGCATTGCATATTGCATGTAATCTTCACATATCAACCCACTTGACGACCACTCAAAAGGTTAAGCAAGCCCGAGTGCATATCTATCATCGATCGGTACAAGGACAGCGCACCTCATCCATTAGCATAAATTAAGTGTGATATAGCGTTCGAAGTTCGAAGAATCTCCCTCTCTCTCTATGCGAATAATGCATATGTGTGTGTGCCTTGAGATTTGAAAAGAGTCATTGACCTCAATACGGGAGATGTGGGGTGTACATTGTGTCTAGAACCTTCGATGAGTACAAAGGTTGTTGGTACAACACTCGAAAAGGTCCAGTCCACATCATCGGATCACTCGGACTCCCCAACTTGACCGACATACCTTTCAGACTATTCACCAGTGCGCCAGCGGTTCACCAAAGTCAATAAATCCCCATTAATTATCAAGTGTTTGATTAAAAAAAATCGTGTCATTTGCAAATAGATGCATCTCGGTCCATCAGTCATCGTCGTCATAAATATTAATGACTCCGCGCCCCACTATCTCACTCTCACTCATCTCCGAATAGGACTGACCTTGAGCTTCATGCTATATTTTAATTATTTGCCTTTCTGTCTCTCGCTCTCCTCTGTTTGGTTTCTTCGTATTTCTCGAGCCGAAAACACCTCAAAGCAGCAGACAACGACAACACTGCTAATTAACAATCAACTGAACGATGATTAACGATGACCCACTCGAGGGATAATCACTCGATGGGAGAGGAATCGCCGAATAGACCAGCAGACCTCCGAAAAACAAACAGCCAACCGAACTGCGTGTTAATTACCCTCGAAAGACTTGAGAATTTTGTTTTGTTTTCTGCACAATAACCGCAACTATGAGTAACAAGTGGCAACCGGAACGTGAGCCGACTTGCGGGGTAAATTAACAGAAGAAAAACTGAAACTGCAATTGTTTCGACACCATGCGAATGTTGTGCAGAATCCGAAAAGTTCGCCGGACAAATTTACATAAACACTGGCTGCGGCGTTCGCGACTGTGCTTGCTGTCGCATTCGTACGTATTCGACGGTGTTTTTTGGCTTTTTGTGCGGTTTTCTGGGCTGCAGATGTGTTGACTTAACACTTTTCTGCGGGAATAATTACCAGCAGGCAGGCACTTATTGTGGAAGACGCTGGGAGAGGAAAATGTCAAGGTGTTGGATTTCATAATCCCCAGTGGAATGAAATGATTTTTTTTTCTCTTTCGATTCTCTTTTGTGTTCGCATAAATTTGTGATCCATGGGAGACACCACAGCTGGATTGGGCTTTTGATGACTAATTGGCTTCAAACACGCACCTAGAGACACCGCTGTTAGTGATTTATTTGATAGTGCAGTTAGAGAGTGTTTGCTGTTAAGGGGATCCACTTACGTCCGGTGTTACCGAGTTCAAAGCGAACCGCTCACCCCTATTCTTGAATTTGGTAGATCGTAGATTCCCTTCACTCAACCGATTCGCTTTCACTTTTTTTCTTACATTCATCGTTAGAACCAGCTGATCGATGGTTTTTGAAGTCAACTGGTGCTTTGGTAAAAATAGAATTGCTTTAGATCGGGTTTCCTTTGAAATTTTGCAATAAAGTACAAAAACTTCAAAAGAATGAACCGGATAGCAGCTTGAAATCCAACATCCAAACGTGCGTCAATAAAGCCTCCGCAGCTTTGTTCATCTACAAGAAAGCAATTGGATGCAAATGGTGTGTTTCGTGTTAGACAGCTGTGTGCAGCTGATACCTTGCGTGTGTATCAACAGATCCTTAAGGACAGCCATACACCTCAACTTCCCTCCGAGAGATACGTTTAATCGGAAAGACAGCCAGCACAGTGGTTAGACCGAAATCACTGCAAATGTGGAAGAAACTCCATTCTGGATATCCTATCGTCATTGACAGATTATGATCCATACCTAAAGACATCGACCTACTGTTACCTAAGCTTATCTTCGCGATGAACTTCTCAACCAGATGGATGCTCTACGATTCTCTGCTAAGCTGCATAATTGGACAAGGCATGGTTGCAGATGTCTACTCTAAGGATCTGAACTTTTACGTAGACCTAGAGGAGTATAAAAAACAAAGCGAGTTCACAGGCTACAGCAGGACATAGCATTACACAGACTTGACTACAAAACATAGGATTTGCAGGACCAAACACGAGAATTTGAAATGCCCCTAGACTTAATTCTGTCATGAATTGACATAATTTTGAAAGCTTTGCTTAAATACCTCAAAGCTGGGGAGAGTTTTCCTTACCTAAGACCTGCCAACAGCTTACAAGCAGGGCTATCAATGTACAGATGGTACGCACCAGCATCTCGGGCTTCCCCAAGTAGATGTAGAACTGGAAGCATTACTCTATGAAAGTTGTTGCCAAACACAAGAAGATCTCGCAGAATCTTTGGGTGTCACTCAAGCAGCCATTTCAAAACGTTTAAAAGCAGCTGGATATATTTAAAAGGGTTTCCCATGAACTCAAGCCGAGAGACGTCGAAAGGCGGTTTTGCATGTCCGAAATGCTGCTGGAACGCCACAAAAGGAAGTCATTTTCGCATCGGATTGTTACTGGTGATGAAAAATGGATCCATTACGACAAGCCCATCATATGTGAAACCCGGCCAAATCAACGTAAAAGCTGAATATCCATGGCGCAAAGGTAATGCTCTGTATTTGGTCTGATTAGAAGGGTGTGCTGTATTATGAGCTCTCAAAAATCGGGTGAAACAATGGACAATGGACAACGCTACCGAACACAATTAATCCGTTTGAAAAGAGCAGTAGCCGAAAAACGCCCGGAATATGCGATCAGACACGAGGCAAAAATGTTCCATTGCTCGGCCCCACGATGTTATTCCAGTTAAGAACTATTTGGATAACAGTGGATGGTTTACCCCACCCGCCTTATAACCCAGACCTTGCCCCTTCTGCCTACCATTTGTTCCGGTCGATGCAGAACGCCCTCGCTGAAATACGGTTCACATCAGAGACGAATATCAAAATTTGGCTTGATTCATTCTTGGCTGCCAAGCCGGCGCAGTTCTTTTGGGATGGGATCCACAAATTGGCAGAAAGATGGAGGAAAAAGTCATGGCTTTAGATGGGCAATATTTTGGATAATACTATTGTACATATTTTCCTTAAATGAACGTTCAAATTTTGAAGAAAAAATACCGCACGAATTATGTTACAATACCAATACATGCATGTATATACGATCCAATATAAATGATCTGCCATCAAAAACGAGTGACTCCTCCGTAGCATATGTATATTCATGTATACTGAATGCATCCAAACATAAGCAAATGGGCAGCACGAATTCGATAACCGAAAGAAAGGAGAGACTAAACGACCTGATGATCATTTGTAAGTAACTAACTTGCAACCCCTGATGTAAGGAAAACAAGGAGTGCTGGACAGCCGCAAAAACAAATTAAAAAGACGCAAAAGATTAAAATAAAGGAAATTATTTTTGGTGCATGACTGCAAGCAGCAATGAATACAAGATTGTGTGGAGTCTTGGGAGTTCAGTGCCCTAAGCGTAATACATGGTCGCATATACTCTGTAGGTGTTGGTTCTCTTCCGGGCGCAATAACATTCATACACAGAGAATATCAGCATCAACAAAGTAATATTGAACATTTGAAGTCGTTACGAAACTGTACGTCCATTCCTCTCACCCCTCATTCAAGAGCAATGAAAGCCAGGCCCAAGTACACGCTAATTACTGATGAACCATATCGAAGACTCATTCAAAAAGGAAGCTTCGAGTAGCACTGCGAGGTAGACCAAAGGCCGAATCTGCGAGTTAATTTGTTATGCAAAACTTGCCCGAAAGTAAACAATCGAATCATTTTGTTTCAACGAAAGTGATTCATTATCTGAGCCAGCCGGGCTGATATCATCCGATTTTAGCAAATTTTATACGCACAAAAAATGTGTTTTTTTGCTTATTGACGAATACATTTGACAGAAGAAAAAAAACCCCCCGTCAATAGGCAGCCAAATAAACTACAAAACATATCTTACCAAGTGATCCAATAATAAAACCAGTTCCATGAGAAACCAAATGCTCTTCACTTCCCACTTAATCACACGCCTGCGGCCCGCTCAGAACGGTCTAAGCCTGTTTTCTAGAACGAATTGGTGTTGGTCTTATTCGGTCGGTTCTATTTTTTTATTTTTGTTTTCGAATTTGTTTACGCGGCAATAAAACTACAATTGGAGACAGTCAATGTCACATTTTCCACTCGCCTTGGTCGGACAGAGCGCACAGACTGGCCAGGCCAGCAAACAGAGGAAACGCACAGCACCATGTTGTGGGGTGAAACACACAGAAAAGTGTTCATAAATTATCATTTCAAGGGTCATTCCCAATAGACCGAATCCCATGAAGGTAAAAGTAATAACAATAATTTATTTTACGGAAACAAAAGCGGTGGATAGGCTCCCAGCACTCGGCTCAATTGCGAGGGATTCGGATTGTGTGAACTGTGCGGTAGTTTGAAATGCAAATCGTCTCGCGGGCCCACTAACGAGACGGTAAATCATAAAAATCACGAAGTATCTCGAGAACAAGTTCAAACACAAGCGCCTATAAACTCGGAAACTAATCGGAACTAGTTATCGAATTATACAGGCTTCGGTACAAATAAGTTGATTGGGTCTCCACCGTGTCGCTTGAGTCACTTGACTTAGTTTAAAGTGGGCTGCCACAGACGAGTAGCGAAGCCAAACTCTTATGTCAGCGATCTTAAGTGGAGCGATACTCGGAGAGCTATCAAAATTTACATGATGAAGCGCATCGTTTTGTCCGTGTATGGATGGAGTCGAGTGTGGAAGGGCTCTGTGAGTGTTTTATGGGCCAGAGAAATACATTATTGATTAGAATCGATTTGTGGTGGATTGTTCGAGATCTTTCAAAATTGGATTATTCGGAAACCGGTCGACGAGTGGTGAACCGCGAAAAACCAATACAACAAGTGTCTCTCTTGAGGTTTTGATGTGGCTCGCATTGCATATTTATGAATCGATTTAAGGAGGCGACATTTGGCCTTTCTGTAGTGCACACACGATCGGTGGAAGGACAGATTTCAGATCGCTTTCACTATTCTTGCATTCTAATCAATTATGAGTATATTTTGTTTTAAATTTAACTTTATTGCTCCTGACGATGGTGGGGAGAATTGCCTTTCAGATTTAGAGTCTTGTTCCAACAAGTTGTTCACATTAACTGATCTTTACTGTAGAATGGGAACTTTTTAACGACTCTTATACGCGAATTATTTGAATTAAACTATGTACAATTTAGCTTACATTATTATACAAAAAAAGATAGTTGCTTTAGTTTTGGCCAACACTGTGCTGCAGATGCTAATTCTTCATCTTCTGACGATGCCACAGTTTGGGATGGCATGCCTCTCCAACTGACACGATCGTTAGCCAGTTACCACGAATTAAGCGCGGCAAGTTGACTAAGTTACTTCCTCACTTCTGAGCGCCATCAGTTTCGTGGACGCTCTTCTGCCTAAGCTTTATGCGCCTAACCATCTTAGGCCTTGAATCCGTAAGACGCCTGACCAAGTCCATCATGCATATACTATAAACCTACTTTATTTTTGCGTAAAAAAAGCCAATACCTACGACTCTACTCCACAAATTTTAGCGGTTAGGAAATAGTACTCCAGAGGACTCAATAACCTGCCAAAACCGTATCTGCTTTGTAGATTTGGAAAAGACATACGACCGTGTGCCTCGAGATAAACTCTAGAGTATATCTACGACATGGAGGCTCTAGGGTAAGTCATCTTCTTTGTGCAGATGACCTACTCATCCTCACATCTTCCCAGATGGAACTCCAGCGCGCACTGGACAGGGTTGTAGCTGTATGTGCTGATGCTGGGATGAAAGTTAACGTGGAGAAATCAGAGGTTACACTAAATTCCACAAGGTCTGTTAAAGGCACTCTGCATCATGGAGTCCCATTGAAGCAGGCGCAGAAGTTTCAGTATCTTGGGATCGTTTTTTCGCGAGTTCTGAGCTTTGCTGTGGATAAGAAAGACCGAGGCTGGTGTTAAAGCCGAGTTTTGGCATTTATTCCAACTTTCACCTATAGTCATGCAATTTGGGTAATGACCGAAAGAATAAGACCTCGAATGCACGAATGTGCTGCCGAGATGAGATTTCTTCGTGCTGTTGTGGGAATTACTCCCCGGGATAGGGTGAGAAACACGACAGTGCGCGAGGAACTCAACATTGAGCAGCTGCTTCTTCGAACAAAAAGGGCTACGCTTCAATGGTTTGGTCACGCGGCCCGAATGTCTTCACCATCACGACTTTCGAGGCGTGCCACGAATGCGGTTCCATCAGGTAGGCGACCGCTTGGCAGGATGAGTCTACAGACTCCGCTGATTCCGCTTGGGCATAAATCCTGATGAGTTAGAGTCATTGGAGGAGGATCAAGTGGCCTGGAGATCCCTAGTACGTGCTTTACCGCCGCGACGCCTTGACTGACGATGTTCTCAATTCAGTTTACGAACACATTATCCACTGTCATTGCCCGGAAATCATTCTCATGATATGAGATGGAAATATTTCCTTTTAAATTGTGAAACATGCAACATCAATCAAGTCCTGGCAGTCGAGGAATCGGTCAGAATGATATCAGTGTTGGAAATACCACCGGGTGATACTACTACCATTAAAATTGACAGTCGAGCGGCCAATAAAGCAATTTCGGGAACAGGAATCATGTCGAAATTGGTCGCATGTTGCGGCGAAGAGTCCAGGGTTCTTAGCCCACAGCACTCGATTATTCTGAGCTAGGTCCTGGGTTATAGGGACATAGCCGGCAATGAGGCATCGGATGAACTTGTTAGGAAAGCAGCTGAAACCGACCCCTCCCAGGCAATCCTATAGATCAAAGCACCTCTTGCTGATGTCATGAATAACTCGGTGACACAATCGTAGAGACAGCTAATAAAAGATGGAATTCCCTATCCATTTGTGAGTTCACTCGGATGCCGAAAGCCGATATACTCCTTCAATGTAACAAAAAGTAGATAACGATGGTAGTTGGCAACACTAACTGGCCATAACCAACTGAAGTGCCATGAAATGAAAATTAGACTACCTAACGACTTTACATGCATAAGCTGGGGTGACGAAGAGGCCTCACTACCTTTGCCACTGAATTATGATTTGACAACGACACGCAGTTGCAACGGCAAAAAGTTAAGCAACATCTGAGTGTACACATGTCTTTGCACGAAAGTCCTCTACCAACTTGTTTCATTTGAACGGGGACATTCATTAGGATTTGCACTCTTCAATAAACCACAGAAGCAAAAATCGAAGTCGAAGGCGAATTATTAACACCCGGACTTCTGTTTATATTGGTGGCAGTAGTTTGATAGTGGTTAAAGTCTTACTTAACTCCATTCGTATCGGCATCCGCACAACATCCATCAATCATTCACAGCTCTGTGGCAACAAACTAGGGGAAATTTTCCAAACAATTCACCTTGAGACTGTGCAAAACGCATCCCATCCAAAGACAAAACAATAGGTTTTTGGTGATCATTTCGGTATGAAAATTAACCGATTCGCGCATTTCTAAAGAATAATTGTGTTGGGTTGCAACATTATCTGCCTAAAATTATACAATTCATTCGGAGCAAGAGACTCCGGTGGCATTCAATGTGTATGCCACTGCTGGCAGGCACACACCTTATCCCAAATCAGCTTCTCATAAGAAAACGATAACAACACACGAGAAAAAATAAAAGAGAAACAATAAATTAAGCACACAGCAACAAAAAAACAAGGAAAATATATTTAAAAGTATCAACAACAACGGCAACAGCAGAAAGCAGGCAACGATCACCTTTACCTTGTAAGAGTTTTATTTTATAGTTGGGTCATTATGGCAGCACGATAAACCAGATTACAATTTGCAGATACGTTGGGGCAGCAGCAACACAAGCAACAGCGTCAGTTATAGCGCTATATTTCATTTCAGTTTCTTTTTTTTTTCTCTCCTTTTTTTTTGTATTTAATTCGGCCACTGCAAGTATCTATTTATCTTCACATCGCCTTCCACCATTCTGCACGCTGCCGCCGCCGGCTTATGCTGGTCGTCGCGGTCGTCGTGAATCGTGAGTAGCATCTATCGATATTACCTACTTTCGGAACCTGAACCCGATGATGACATGTTGCGTTGAATAATGACCAAAATGATGAGAAGCCCAACCAAATTGCATCCAAAGAAGCCAACCGACCAACCGGGGCGTATACTGAACACGATCGTGCTCTTGGTCGTATTATGCAAAACAACGGCGACTCGGCACCGAATCGAAAAGATTCGCAAAATTACTCAAAGAAAGCACGAACTCACCGTTGACCGATCTGCTGAAGTCACACTTTAAATGGAAACCTGATTTGCACGCACTATCGTGTCGTGAGTTCCGCTAACAAGAAGTTCACAAAATTGTGTAACTCGCCGGTGAAACGGGTCGCATATAATTTATGTTAAATGCTGTGAGATCTTTCTTCTTCTAATTAATATTGTATCTTTTAGCATATAACCAGCTGGAAACGGGTTTCATTCGGCGAGGAGATAAATGCCATTTCCATTTCCCCTTCCCATCCGACGAGAAGGAGGATTTCATTAATTCACTGGCGTACTCTCTCGGCAGGGCGACTAATGAATTTTAATTAAATTGCATAACAGTGAAGTACGAAAAAAATCGTGTGAACTCAACCAATGGTTGTTAACAAATTAGACAAGAGTTAAGTGCTGAAGAGTTGCTGCTGTTGATGGTGGGGTCTAGCTGCAAATGCAATGAAAGAGATTCGAAATGAATGCAATGAGGCCTTGGGCGTTGGTGGTTATTTCTCAACAGTGATTAGAAGACACTGCATGAGAAACAGACAATTGACTGGAAAGGGTGTCGTCTTTATATATTGGCGTGCTTTGCTTCATGGCTGCGATTTACATATCGAACGTGAGAAAATCTAACGTAGAATGCAGTAAAAACAGGGGGTTTTACCCAACCAACTATAGGATCCCTGATGGAGGCCATTACTTCCTTAAACCGGATTTCTAAATTCGTTCTTACTGCATTGTATATTGTTTTATATCTCAGCTTTAATGTACTTCATTTTATTCGCAATTTGATTGGGGTAGCACGTTCATTAAGTCGTTAAGTCACACCTCATTAATATAAATAAATACATTAAGCAACAAAATAAAAGAACTAGGGAATTAAATATTTCTTGGAAATTCTCCACGCTTTGGTTGCCTTTCTGCAAACGGGTAGACGGATTTCGGCAAAAGACTACAGTCGTTAGGCGTCGAATGAGATAATGAATCAACTTAAGACTACTTTAGTAAGCAATTAAGTAAAACATGAGTGGGATTAATGTTTTAGCATGAAAGCTAAGACCACCCCTTCGGACTTGGGCAAAGTTTGTGCACGGTGCACGTTCAGAGTGATCATTACAATATCCACCAACCACTGGAGAGATGGAAATGCCCACGTTGTACAAAATTTATAAACCTCCGTCGACTAGATTCGGTCACATCGATCGGATGAACACCAAACAAGAAGATCTTGGCACCCGACCTTCTTATTTGAGAAGAGCATAAAGTCTGGCATAAAGACCAACTGATTACCGGCGTAAGCCAACTTCATCTTGATGACTAGAAGCAGAGTGCTCGCTACCGTCAACAATGGACGGCAGCTGACGGCAGCTGCTCAGGCTCACCAGAAATCTCTGGCCTGTGAAGGAAATAAGTAGTTACTCACATGGAAGTCAAGTGTGAAAGTTGAAAAACATATTTATTTATTTGTTTATGAAAACCATGTTTTAACATTTGAATTACAAATTAGTTAGAAAAAAATCTAGAGTGTAGGAGCGTAAGAGCTTTAGGCTTGAATTTGGAATATAAAATGTGGATTCGACGAACATATAGCACAACTATGATACTTCAAATGGACTGTACCAATTTTTGCACATATGGTGCAAACATTTATGAACCAAGAGTCACAAATATGTGGTATATTTCAAAGAACAGCGATGAAGGCAAAGATCGGCGACAGGATGAGCAAAACGTCAAGGAAATCAAACGGTTGGTGCAATTAACACACGATTGACGTTAGTGCCGTTAAGATTTCATTCCAGAATCAGTTCCCACTATTATGGAAAGAATTAGGAGGTTTTTAAACAGCGACAATGCGCCTTCGATACCATTTCTGCTTCGTTGGACATAACCGAAATCGACATGTATCGATGATTCGAAAATTTATAGCATATCGGGAGTGGAGTACAGTAGCTTGCGGTTGAGCAAAGACCTTTTCTTTCGTCATCGCATTGGGTTAGGGTATGCTAAAGCGAATGATATATCCTAGTCTAAGTCCGATGTACTTTACAGCTTTCAACCATTCCTAGTTCATTGTTTCTAGTCCCCCGATGAGGGAAACAAGTAGTTTAACCTTGTTGTGTGCTATAGCTACTTAGCGTCACTAACCTAGCCTAGCCTTCACTTCCTGGGTGCAGCAAGTCCTGGGCAGGTGTCGAGATAATGGAAGATCCCTTCCACATTCTCCTCGTCACTCCAATTCCTACAAAAGACGAGCTGTTACCATTCTTTTATTTCGATTGGCCAAAATGTAGCGCCGTTGTGACCTGCAAATGAGAGTGTCACCTTACAAATCTCTTTGCTAGTGGTACCCCTAGTAGACAGTTTTTTTTATTTATTAGTTTACTATCGGACATGGGTCACTGCGTGTGTCATTTGTGATACAAATTCGAATACGTTCAGTGAAGGCTAAGCTGTTGCCTGTATCCTGTTTCCTGTATCTGATGCCCAAGGCATAACTGCTCCCGTTCTAGATAGTTGACCTTGCCTTTTCGTCGCTTTGAATATTTCAAATTGTTTGCCAGATAAGAAGCATTTGCAAGCAGGTTTATTGCGCTGCTAAAAGTCATCGATTTCTAGTAGAAGTCTACGATACCGATTTTGGACAATAATGGTTTTTGATTTTCGACAATAAAGACCGTAGAAGACCCGAGAGATAAATTAGAAAATGTAGAATCGCCATAATTATTGTAGTAAGACTTGCGCAAAATGCATGAACAACTCGCAGAAACGTTTAAAATCTCTAGAAAAGATTCAAAATTAGAGAACCTGTGGTCTATATTGATTGAAAGGTGGAGACGTCTGAGACAAAGGCTTGATCTTGCTCAGATCATGTATCAGAACAACACCGCAAGCTCTTTGGATGTGAATTGGAAGCATTTTTAAACCACAGACCGGGTATATCGTTCTTCAATCATCATTCGCAAGAAACTATCCGTCGAAACGTTATATTTCGATAAAAACCTCTGTTCATACTTGTTTAACACACGCAGGCATTTCTTCATTCATAGTATACATCTACTACCTTCACATTTTTATTGTTTACTGTCTAACTTTTTAACTCTTAACTCTTATTCATTTGGATGCATTGAATTTTCAGATTGTGCATTTAAATTCGTGGTAGCCCGTCGTGGGCAGCCCGTAGACGGCCAGGACCTAGCTTCTCAGCAACCACTGGTGTTGTGCGTGCTATTGTTCTATCACGAGTGGAAGGGACCTACAGTTTTATGCCGACTCCGAACGGTCAAGTTTAAACTTTTTCTAGACAGTTATACACTTCGAGCATTGTCAGTGATTCCAAAAGGGTGGGACCGTGAAAATAATAGGTGTCATACTGGGATTCGAACCTAGACGCCGAGGTTCAAGTGCGTAGGTGTTACATACCCACAATGCCACGGCTTCCACCGTTTGTAACGTGTATGTCACTTAAAACACTTTCCGCTGCAATGCACTATATATAGTTATAAAGGAATTTAATATTCCTAATCGCTGTACGATCTGATTCAATAAATAATTAAATTGAAATACGCCCCAAAGCACGTTGCACACCTAGCAATAATATCAACGATTGAGAACCACTTTCCGTGATTCGAGAGAGGTGGCGCCCCGAATTATGAAAGTCAGCCGTGTCGGGAATTGAACATAAAGACCCAGCATATGAGTCGACGCACCTACCCACCACGCCATCCACGGTGAATATTAAGTCCCAACTCCCATCCGCGGCTTTCATTAGATTTGGCCACTTCTGGTTATTACGTTTTTCGATCGATGCAGTACAGAAGGGCAATTTCATGCTTGCGGAGAAATGACAAATTGGCGTGGTGAATGGTTATTCTCAAAAGACGACAGGAATACCAATTCAATCAATCAGTTGCTTTTTAAAATAAAAGAGTTTTCTGAGCATTAAATCGATATTTCATATTCATATACCAAAGAAAGCGGACATGATTGCAACGAAGTTTGAGGTTTTCTGCTGGCATTTTGTCAGATCAATAAGATGGGACTTCAATTTGGAGAGGGAACTGAAATTCGACACGATTTGGCAACACTAATGCCAGGTTTCTTAAAAGTGGAAAGCATGTGGAATGTATTGCCTGAAATTTCATCCGATGCTTACACATTTGTAGACAATCTGTTAAACGTATAAAGGAGCTTCCCATGGCCAAACATGCCATACAGACACGGTCTGACAGGCTCAACTCTGATCGTGTGACCACAAGAGACGACGGTCTGTCGGACATGCCATATGATTTTCAAAAATGTTTTGATATGTTGGTGGTTGGACACGTAAACGAGAGAGGACAGGACACACGTCGGACCGGAAGGAAATTTCATTTCCTGCGGAATATTAAAATAACGTTGAAAATGGCTCTTTTTGAAAATATTCAATTCTGGAAAGAATTTTGAAATGATTCGACTAGCAATTGAAGACAAAAAAGTACAAAATCTTATAAAACAAGGAAGGAACAATAAAGAACGAGTCGAATTTCAAAAAATATTCAAGAAGTTAGAGCAGGGTGTAGTACTGATGACTTTTACATACCGTCTCTCTCTGTCCTTTTTACATGACCAAGATGCAATTATCGATGGTGTGTTTTCAATGGAGGAATAGACAAGAACATCTCCATCGTCTTTGACTTTGACCGCTTTTGAATACGAAAGCCAGTATAAGAAGTATAGAAACACGGTGAATAAGAACATCGAACTAATAAAAGCGCAGTACTACAAGCAAAAATTCACTGATGCTAATAATGACCCGAGAAAAACCTGGGGTATCATTAATGAACTTCTTGGAAGAAGGAAGCGCTCAATTGACGAAGTTGTTATAACTAGTTTTCCAAATGCATCTGTGTATAAATTTCCTTTCTCCAATCAAGCGGCAAACATCGTCCATGCCTGCGACACAAAGACGTCAAACCACGTGAGCAGCCAACTTCAGCAAAGCTTCTTCTTAGAAGCAACTGAGCAGGAAGTATTTAAGATACTGAGTCAGCTGAATTGTACAAAAAGTCCTGGAGCAGATAAAATCTGAATGCCATGTGTCTCAGCCCAGATGTCACTAAGATTATTAACTGTAGTGTGTGTCAATTTCATGTGCCAAGGCTGATCAAAAGATCGATAATTCGCTCAATGTACAAGGGAGGGGCTAAAAGCGAAACAGGGAACTACACGCCGATTGCAATCCTAGCCGCTGTTAAAAAATGCCTGGAAGAAGTACTTGTTAATCGTGTCAATTGTTTTCTATCGAAACATACAGTACTACACCCGAATCAGTGCAAGAGCACCCAATCACTGCTGAGGGAGCTTACAAATGTCACCAATTCAGGCCTTAACAAGAATCATCTCGTAATTGTGCTATTTATGATGCTTTAACACATGAAAAGCTCATTGAAAGTGTCAGCAGAATGGGGCGGAGAGGAGTCCTATCAAATTGGCTCAAAAGTTATTTGACTGACAGAACTATCCAAGTCAAAGTAGCTGATACATTGAGTACTGAAAAGGAAGTTCATTTGAAAAATGATGTCTTAGTCTGTTCGACATTCATGCGACCAAGTCTGTCCGGTGATCTTTGTCCATGGGAGCTCCCCTTATAAGAGAGGATTGAATAAGCTTGATAGCTTGGCAACTTGAAGTCTGCAAGGGATTGTGGGTATTCATCAGTGCAGTTCCAGCAATTTTGGCATTTCCATCAAACGATATGCGAGCCTAGCCGCTGAACAAGTAGCCTACGCAGCTATCGAACCATGATTTTCGACCAATTTGCAAGTGTTCCTCCGGGCGTGGTACGAAGGAAGGAAAAGCACACTCTAAACAAATCCAACGTCAAAATAGCCATAAACATCATCAATGCAGAGCGTCGTCTAGAACTTAGCAATAGAAGAACAGAAATATGTCGCTGATGAGATGATCGTGGATGTGAAAGATGTAGATCAGGCGACAACCACCGTGTGAGCGTAAGTGCTTTAACAGCATAAGCAACACATCGGATAATGCATAAGCGGCTGATTGAGAATTCATGTACACCAATATAGAGACGAATTCAAACCAATGAAAGAAGAATAGAAACAGGACATCTTCAGTCGTTAAGGAACGATTAATTGGCGAACAAATTGTGAAAGTATCATAAGCTCCCATTTCAGTCACACTCTGATGATTTTCCTCGGCAACGTGTGCACAAGACGACCTCTTACTGGAATCACTCGCAGCCCAAACTCGTTTCATCGAGAAAATAATAAATATTTACCTTAATGCGAACGTCCAAAACTTCAGCTGACCGTGTCATTTAAGACCATAAAAAAAACGACTATTAACATGAATATCGCTAAATACCGAGAAGGTCAGTGATTAATTAACAGCCAACGAGATGATTTTTGCAGACGCCTACCATTAAGGAGCACATTAAGCCAACTCCCCATGTGAGCAGATATTAAATAAGCGAAAGACATTCATGAATGTTGTCGCCTTGGGGTTGGGTGTAGGAACCTTCAGCCAAGCATCGCACACAAGTTCAACAATCGCGTTTAAAATATGTACATACGTCCAAGGGAGATAAAGGATTTGGACCGCGTCTGGGAATTCACGTCTGAGGGGGACTTTCACATTGGCTTTCACGTTAATGGTTGCCTTTCTAGTTGTCGAAGATCACTTGAACAACTCAACTTACGGTCGAGATCTCAATAAAAATCTACGAACTAAATTTTTAATATTTTTGTTGGTAAACCGAAAGAAACCCCTTCATTTGCTGTTCTGAAAGTAAGTAGAAATATCAACGTAATCGACGATTTTGGCCACAGAATTAGATACATTCTGCAATAAGTTGGTTGTGACTCAGGCTCAGACTCAGATTCTAGCGCCACTCTCTTTGGATTTTCGAATATTATTCCAAGAATTGCCACAGAAGCAATAAACATTGACGGTGATTGATGATAATGAGTGACGACGTTCGAGAAACTCAATCGAAAGCCTTCGTCGAAACGCAATTACGGCTTGATAAAGCCACTCTTTTAGTGAGCTTTATGGGCTAAATAACAATTGGTCCATATTTCTTCAAAGTTGAAGATGAGCAAAACGTTACAGTCAACGGTGAACCGGTACATAGACATAATTACTAACTTGTTCGTGCAACACTGTGACTTGGAAGCCACATTCGACGCGTTATTGCCATACTGGCTGTATATACACATACAGCCTGATGTGCTGCGTAGCGTATGTTAAGTCAGATTACTCGCCATCCACAGTGGTCCCATGCCCGAAATCACATTCGAATACTAATGACATAACATTATCTGTCAAATAAATTCAATTTTGTGAATATTAAAATCATTTCTCAAAAGTTTAGTTATCCACCTCTTAAACAGAAACCGTACAATACAATTGAACTTAGAATGTTGTAAGTAAAAGTCTATAAATTCGAGATGCCACGTATAGTGATTTTACAGAATATTCGGTTAGACTCTCGTTCGAAGCGTCGAATATTCGGCAATACTTAGTCGAGTTCTCGGGTGACATGTTACGAGCTGCTTCATTAAAGTGTATGCGGTAACTAGCCAGTAGCCATGGGAATACTTGTTTTATTTGAGAGTAGATCGCGTCGCAACGAGTGTTGAATCCCCGGTAGCAGTGCATACAGTGAGCGGTTATTTTCGGAAGGTCTAATTTGCTAACAAAATTGCTTTCATTCATCATAATTTACCACCAATCCATTTTAAGCATTAAATATGCTGAATCTTTCTTTATATTTATATTTTATGCTTTTTTCTTCGTGATTTATTATTCGGTATACCTATATAAAGGGTGGTTAAATTGTAAGGACCGATGTTGAATGTGAACCACACCTAAACGTCAAGTTTTTTTTCTGCATTTCATTTGACATTTCTCAATTTCAGACTAACTCAAATTGAACCATGGAAAGATACACAATTGAGCAACGCGTTGAAGTTATTCAGGCTTATTATGAAAATGGGCGTTCAAATCAAAATGCATATCGTGCACTTCGTGATTTTTCGGTCAATTTAATCGCCCAAATGTGCGTACAATCGGAAAAATCGTGCAAAAATTTGAGCAAACCGGAGATGTGAAAACATCAGTGCATTCTCGTACAGCTCGTACTGCAGAAAATATTGCTGCTGTTCGCGAAAGTGTGGCTGAAGAGCCGTCCAAATCAACTCGTCGTCGTGCCCAACAATTGCACCTCGCACACTCGTCGTTGATGAACATTATGCATAAAGACATGCATTTACACGCTTACAAGGTGCAATTGACTCAAGAACTAAAGCCTCTTGACCATTTCAAGCATCGTCAATGGTCAGAATGGTGGCAAGAAATGGCAACAGTGGATGATCAATTTTCGAAGAAAATCATCTTCAGTGATGAGGCACATTTTCACCTCAGTGGATTCGTCAATAAGCAGAATTGCCGCATTTGGGCGAATGATAATCCAAAAGTGATTGTCGAAAAACCAATGCACCCAAAAAGAGTGACTATTTGGTGCGGTTTATGGGCTGGCGGCATCATCGGGCCGTATTTTTTCCAAAATGAGGGCGGTCAGGCAGTTACTGTGAATGGTGTTCGCTATCGTGAAATGATAACGAACTTTTTATGGCCCGAATTGGAAGATATGAATGTGGACGATATGTGGTTTCAACAGGACGGTGCCACTTGCCACACAGCTAACGAAACAATGGCTCTTTTGCGCGACAAATTCAATGCCAGTAACAATTCAAGAGCTAAAGGATGAGATAATTCGGCACATTAACGGCATAGAACCTCAATTATGCTTCAGCGTCATCGAAAATTTGGACCATCGGATGGAGGTGTGCCGCCCAGGTCGCGGCGGCCATTTGGCCGATATTTTGTTCTATACATAATTGAATCATACCAGTATTATCATAATAAAAAGAAATGACAATAATTTCCCAAATAATTTCTGTTTTATTCAAAATCAACATCGGCCCTTAAAATTTAACCACATTTTAGTAAAAACGTTGCCTATTAGGTCGAATATTCGTGGCATATCTACTGCAAGTCAAAGCAATTAGAAACGAAGAAACAGAATGAAATGCCAGGCACTTACATAAGTTGCATATACAATTTTACACATAAGTCAGAAAACATGAGCAGAAATTACGAACGAATCAATCAATTGATCAGAACTCCAGATCCCTTTAAATTCATATATCAAAGCGAACTAATTTGACATTTTCTGCATTTCATGTCCTCACTAAGTTAACAGACACAAGACTATGGTCCAGTCTATCCAGCTAAATGACATCATGGATGATTAAGTCATGTAGGTAACTTCATCACCATCATTGCGTCTATCGTTTATTTATTGTTGTACCTTCTGAATTTTAATGAACTTCGTCGAGTATGCATTTTCAAATGATTTCTGTTGATTTTGGTTGAAATTTGTAGTAAATTCGTAAACAATTTTACAGTACGGAACTTTCGGAATTCGAATACTACTCTCACTGACTCACATTCACCAGACTTAGGATATTTCTTTCATACATGTTGGATGCTACATCTCATGTTTAAATAACGCCTGCTTTGTCACTCTTCCAAAAACAGCACTCTTCCAGCAATTATCGTCCAATCGACATTCTTTTGGCACGCTAACTTGAAGCAAAACAATCGTTCAAACCAGAAGCGCCTACAAATTCAATTAGACCAAACGGGGATTCCAAGATTTCGTGAACAATTTTCGTGAAAATTCGTGACAAAACAGTCAAAATGTCGCTTAAATTCCTTCGTGGACCGAGCTGTGAACTCGGATATGTCTGCAACAGTTGCTTTTTTGGTTCACTTCACATTAATGTCAAGTGACTGGAAATAAAAAGAGATGAGAGCTGATCCTGACTCGAATACGACAGCATCCACTGTTCGGACCAGAGTACGTAATCAACTTTCTAGAAGACTAGCGCCAGTGTGTGCTACTCCTCTCAACGAGTATCGCAAACCAGACAAAAAAAATTGTCTCAATCTTTGAAAACGGGTGGCTGATGGTCTGAAAAAGCGAACAAAATGTGCTTCGTTCGTCCACTTTCAACTCGTGTCCGGCTAACTGAAGCAGCACTCAACTGGATGCCAAATTTCACCAATTCCTGCCGATCAAGCACACACCAACATCCTGAATCAAGTCAAATCTCTTTCCACACCAGAAATCTGGTAAGCCACAAAGTCACTCCAAGGAGTGTCAAACCGCTCCACAGACGCCTGCCAGGCTTTCACTTTACATTTCCCCCCTGGCTGGCTGAAATCTCAATCACCGCAAGGAGCAACTCTGAGGATTTCTTTTCGCCATCAGTCCCCAGTTTATGGCAGAAGCGCACAGCTAATTTCAGCGAAAAAAAAATCGAAAAAAAACGAATATTACTCGTCTCGCCTTGGCATCCCAATCATTAACCGCATTCTCGAGTCTCTGAGTATTTCGAATTGCATACGAAGCATCAGCAGCTCGCGCACAACCCAGCACAGATGCGAGCATAGAAGCACACACAAAAAAATCAATTTCACATCCAAACACGTTTAATTGCTGCAGCAAGCAAGTGGCTTAGATGAAGATACGCAAACTCAAATGGCACATTTTTCAAATTGTTTGAGCGAGGAAGAAAAAAGAAGAATAATACAAGAAAGAAACCCCAGCTCAACCAACATTGCAAATTATTCCACAAAAAAAAAAAAAAAAAAATGTCGCCTTTGGCAACAAGTGGCCAACTTAGATGCATACGACACCAGTTAATCGAGTTTCCAGAGAGCCAGATTTATTTGTGTAGCTCGCCTCCGGACTGGTGTCTATTATATTAAAAATCTTATTGTTTTCGAAGCCCTCACAGCCCCGCCGACAGACACAGGGATCGGACTGACACTCGATAGAACTTGTTAATTGTTTATTGTCTGGCTGAGGTTGAGCTGAGACTTGTTCTACGTCGAATGGTGCTCGAATGGTGAATACAGTCAAGGATAAATCTACTTACGTGCAATGCTAATTAGTCCAATGATCAGGCACACGAACTCCTTGAATTTGGTCATTTTGAATAAGGCAACTTGGAACTGTGACGAGTTTATTGTGTGTATTCTCTTTGTTTTTTTTTTGTATTTCCGCCCGTGAAGGATAACTGCGATCCTACGAGATCAGCTATGAATGTACGCACTTCACTGTGAACTTTAAACGGATATGGGATTAACCGACGAGTTAAATTCCAACACGGATTATTGAAGGCTTGCACTTAGATGCAGAGAGAAATCCATCCAAACAGTTCTGACACCCAAACCACACTGAACTGAAGATCTGGCGACTTCAACAGGTACCTCACCTCGGAGCCGATCCAAACTCACAATCTGAACAACATCAAGCGCGACAGGCCGAACAAGAAATAACTCTCAGTGACGCTGCTGGTGCTGGTACTGATACTTGCTTGGTACCACTGGTTGCGCCGTAGCTTTTCAAGCCACGATCGATTGACTGCGACGGCGACGACGATGATGACTGTAGACGGTATGGACGGTATGGACGGTGTGGACGGTCGTCGGTCGAATGACGGCAACAACGAGAAACGAACTTATGCGGATTGCGGAGTTGTTTAGGGGGGACTCTGGTCGCTGTGTGCGTGTGTGTGCCACGAGATGACAGTGGGCTGTGCTGTGCTGCACTGGTGGAGTCATTAAGATCTTGATGCTGCTGAATGGGTTGGAGATGGGATTGATGGTGATGATCGCACTGTGCCACAGAAGCAGAAAATCTCGCCACCGCAGTGCGTGTGGCTTCCAGGTCCAAGCGACTGGCTGTTTGGCTTGACCAGAAGAGCTCGAAATTTAAAGAAGATAAATCGCTTTTGGGGCAGCGTTAACTAGGTGTAACATAGTTGAGATGTTGTGCGCGGATACAGATACACGGCATTCTGATTTGTTTTCCTTTCCATCGTGTACATACCTGGTTGACGCTGCACCGGTGCGCCAGTTGTTTGTATCTGCTGCCAGCGAAAGAGGCTGACGGGAAAAGAGGCAAGCAGTTCTCATGATATTGGCATTATTATGTAGGTAGACTTGAACATTACATTAACATTTCCGACCGAGTGTATCGGTATTTTATTGAGGCACCTTGAAGGTAAACTGTTTTTCTTGCACCGCCACCGCTCTGGCCGGTGGAAGAATCACTTCAGCAGTCGCTTGTTATTCATGGTTTATTGCTTAATGGGATGTGATGCTTTTTTGAGTTTGGTGTTGTTTGATTTTTGAGTGTTTTCTTTTTTTAAGAGTGGACCAGAGCGAGGTGGGGAAACTGAATGACTGAGGGTGAATATTAAAGTAGTTCGAATCGATCGAATCAAGATAATCTCATAAAAAAGATGGACAATGATTGGCATTCCCTCAAGTCCTCCAGTATCAAGTGGTACTTGAGTGGAGCTACTATGACCAGTGGTCCAGTTTCGTTATCCATTGTTAGTTACCAACGAACCAGACATATGCCTGTTTTCCATCGTCCACGCCGGTGTTGAATGCGTCCGCGAACGCTTGTGCTTTATACCAAGAGTTCCTCTCCTTCTTGTCCCAGTAGGTTCGGGTTCTGGTACAGCACTGGTGTTCATTTGCTGGATGTGGCAGAGTCAGTAAGCCTTTTGGACCACATTCACATCCTTGTTCAACTCAAGAATTCGCTGTTGTCTCGGATCAGCAAAAGCCATATTCTAAAAAATTATATATAATCTAAAAAAATGTGGGTCTAACGACACAACACTTCGAGGAAGCATTCCATTCGGAATAAGTAAGTTTCCGTAGTGCATCGATCGCATAAACATACTTCGAATAATTATCGAACGGAGTGTTGAATGAAAATCAGCGCTTCATCTGTTGTTCATTGATTTCGAAAAGGCATTCGATAATGTGCACAGAGAATTTATCTGGAATGCAATAGGCAGAGAGAGAGCTCCCCAGTAGCTATTGTAATTGCTCTTATCAAGTCTACAACCGACCAAATGTCACGTGCTGCTCAGAGGTAGATAAAGTGGAATAAGGCAGGGCTGCAGTCTATCACCACTGTTGCTTCTCTTGCTAATAAGCAATGGCTTTCGCTGAACCCTGTCACAAAGGAACGGAGGAAGTTGATGTACTCTCACGACTCAACTGAAGTACCCAAAATACGCTGACAATGTGTGCCTACGTCCGCATAAAATAATTTATCTCTACCCCAATGGCAACAAAGGTAAAGATGGAGGAACACGACAAAATAACAAAATTCATCAGACTTGAAGAGACTTCAGCTGCTGAGACAGGCATTGGTAGAGAAACGACGGAAATGATCTGTACATTGGAAGTTGACTTTCGGGATGCTGTTCAAAATTTGGCGCAGCATTGAAATGAGCATGAACACCAAATTAAAACTTAACTGAACAGTCGAATGTGTCTTGCGATATAGCTACAAAAAGCCACTACAGTCACATTAAACAACAGACATTCGTCAATAAGTCCACACGCAAACATATTGCAGATTTTGTGGCACAATTTAACGATTACGGCCATATGTCAGAGATGAAGTAGTCCTCCCTCCTAGCTTTGAAGAAGTCGGCACAGCCATTAAGAGGCTGAACAACAACAAAGCCACAGACTCCGATGGTCTACCATCAGAGCTCTTCAAGGCCGTTGACGATGTTCTGGTGGGGAGCATGCATTAGGTCATCTGTAGAATTTGGGAAAGACGAAAGCATGCCCGACGACTGGAATATCAGCTCCATATGCCCCATCAACTAAAGAGGAGATCTTACCTTCTGCAACAGCTAAAAAGGTATATCCCTGCTCAACGTCGCCTACAAGATCCTGTCCAGCGTACTGTGTGAACGTCTAAAGCCGTTTTGCACCGCACTAATCGGCACGTATCAGTGCGGCTTCCGGCCCGGCAAATCGACTATAGACCAAGTCTTCACACTAAGACAAATCCTGGAGAAGACCAGTGAGTTTCAAATCGATACGCACCACTTTTTCATTGATTTCAAAGCCGCATACGACAGCATTTATCGCAAGGAGCTATTCGATGCGATGGCCGAATTCGGGATCCCGGTAAAACTGATCCGGTTGTGTCGCACCACGCTAACACATACGTGATACACCGTGCAGTTCGGCTCAAGGATTTCCGAACCATTTGAAACTTGCTCTGGATTTCGGCAATTTCGCACTGGAGAAGATAGTGCGCAGGGCAGCTGTAAACACGGAAGGCACTATCTTCTACAAGTCGGCCCAACTGTTGGGGTACGTAGATGACATCGACATCGTCGCGCGTTCTCAACGTACCGTAGTGGAGGCTTTTACGGCGATTGAAGAACAGGCGAAACGAACTGGTCTCAAGGTCAATGAGGACAAAACGAAATATATGCTGTCGACCAAAAAACGTTCCGTCACACACCACCTTGGACACAATTTCACGATCGACAGCTACAATTTCGAGGTAGTAAAGGAGTTTGTCTACCTCGGGGCAAACGTGAACTCCACAAACGACATCACAGTGGAGATCCTTCGTACAATCGCCCTTGGCAACCGGTGCTACTTCGGTTTGTCAAAACAACTGAGCTCAAAACTCCCGACTCGAAGGACCAAAATCATGCTCTACAAAACCCTTATTTTGCCAGTCCTGCTCTATGGAGCCGATAGCTGGACGCTAAGCAAAACTGCAGAGCTGATTCTTGGTACCTTCGAAAGAAAAGTTCTACGTCGGATATATGGTCGCGTCTGCGAGGAAGGCGAATGGAGGAGACAACACATACATAACCGCGAACTCTACGAGCTGTACCAGGATGTGGATGTAGTCCGGCAGGCAAAAATCCGACTCTGCCACATCGAGGTCGTGGACAACAATGCTCCAGCAAAGAGGATCATTGAATCCGAGCCTACTGGTTCGAGAAGGAGAGGAAGACCGAATCTCCGGTATAAAGACCAAGTAATCGCGGATGCAAGACAGCTTGGTCTTGATGACTGGAAGCAGCCTGCCCAGGACCGTCAACGATGGAAGGCAGCAATTGCTTAGGCTCGGACCCTGCATGGGTCGCCGGCCTAATAAGTAAGTAAGTAAGCATATATCGAAGAAAGGGCCGGAAATCAGTAGAAACATGTGGAAAGGTGACAGCTTCATAGCTTCCTATGCAATGCAGAAATCATGGCGGTGCAGAAAACATAACAGTGAAAGAATAAAACGCAGAAAATGGGGAAACTGTTGCTAGGTTAGGTAGGAGTGACTGGCTACTGATAGCAGTTATGCTGAGGCCAATATAGGCCACGCAGATTGACTTACTCTTGAACTCGAAAACGGTTGCAATGCAGCGCTGAAGCTGGCTTATATTGACGCCATTCAGTTCGCTGAGCTTGTTGTAAAAGTAGGCCCCTAGATGAGAGTTCCTACGAGTAGAGGAGATAATGTGTACTTTCTATCTGCTCTTCATTCCTGCAGCTTCTTCAAAAGTCTTTATACGGGACTCCCATCCTGCGAGCGTTAAACAGTGTCTAGTTATGACACCGGTAAGGGTCCTGAGTGCAGGCTTAGTCTGAGCAGACAGAGTGATCGTTTGAGTGACAAAGTGTTGGCGATATTTCTTTCGTTTTAAGGCATGTGATGCCTTCGAGCCATTTGTGGTTGGTTGTTTTAAATGTGGTGCTCTTAAGAAGCTGGGCGACTGTAACGGGTAGTAAAAAGTTGGTATTTCCTCCTGATGGGAGTTCATTCAGTGTGCACAACACCCACTCGTTAAGAGACAGTTGGCAATTAAGGGAAGTTCTTAAATTGAAAATGGCAGTCTCTTGCGGTTTGAGTATCTAAACTGATAGAGCCGGTAGAGGACTCTTGAGCTAGTACCAAGAATCGAATAATAGGCACTTTTTTTTATTAATTTTTGATTTATTTTCGAAATCAGCTAGACAAAAATACTTAAAACTAGCTTAACTATCTTAACAATTGATCTTACATCTAACCCACTGACCTTATACGGATACTCTAAGCTGTTTCGATCTTAATTTAAGTGTGCCTTGGCATGTAGGCGTAGTAGAGCCTCACAAGTGTTATGTGCATCCATTCAAAAGATAATTAAAGGGTGATTTTTTAAAAGCTATAGGAAAGTTTTTAAAAAATAACAACACATAAAATTCAGGAAAAATGCATGAAATCTTTATTTGATTCGATAGTACGGTCAACATAATTTAATGTTTGAAGATTATTTCATGCAAATGTTGACCTTGACTGCACCTCAAATGGCCCATCCGCTTAGTCCAATTTTTGGCATACTCTTTCCAACATTTCGGCCGGTATCTCACGAATAATTGCTTCAATGTTGTCTTCCAATGCGTCAATTGAAGCGGGCTTGTCTGTATACACATGAGCTTTAACATAGCCCCATAAAAAATAGTCTAAAGGCTTTAAATCGCACGATCTAGGCGGCCAATTGACCGGTCCCGAACGTGAAATAAAATGTTCACCGAACTCGCCCCTCAATAAGTCCATTGTTGCGCGTGCTGTGTTGTTGAAACCACATGTCATGCAAGTCAAGCTCTTGCATTTTGGGCAAAAAAAAGTTGGATATCCTCTCGGTGTCGCTCACCATTCACAGTTACGTTACGATTCGCATCATCTTTGAAGAAGTACGGTCCAATGATGCCACCAGCCAATAAACCGCACCAAACTGTGACTTTTTTTCTGGATTCATTGGTAGCTCTTGCAATGCTTCTGGCTGATATTCACTCCAAGATCGACAATTCTGCTTATTTACGTACCCATTGAGCCAAAAATGAGCTGACCATAAAATGGAAGAAGCGCGCGATGAACTTTCTTTACAGAGCCCGCATTTTGATAATAAAATTCAATAATTTGCAAGCGTTGTTCGTTTGTAAGACGATTCATGGTTAAATTATAGACCAAACTGAAGATGTTTGACAGTGAAAAAAAACACGGAAAGTGCGGCAGCTGTTTGCCAAAAAGATAATAACTAAAAAATCACTCTTTATATCCCTAGTCGCAATCTGCAAAAGGAAGCTCGAAGTAATAAAGTTTCATTTGAGCAATTGGAAGCCATAGATCAATTTGACTTGTTTATTTGAACCTCTGCGCTTCCACCTATGCATAAGCAACTCACTCCACTTAGCTCTGAGTTTGCTTTCGATTCAGGGTGGAATTCAAGGTGGAAGTCAGGGACGAAATGACACTCTTCACTTGTCGACAGACTGAGAACGAAAAGGATTGCCAGAATCATCGAGGATATATGACTCTTGCCGGTAGTTACTTTGGTGTACCAATTGATGATTTCCAGTGCTCGAATAGGGACTATTCTATTTATGAACAAAGCCAGCCAAACAGAAGTAGTTTTTTTGCCAAAATAAGATCAATTATGTGAATAAAATGTTTTAATATTAGTCAGCAACTTGCTATCGACCCTTTCTCTACGCCTGTCATAAACCCACTGTCAAAATGGCATCCAAACCAAAATGGCACCACCCAGCGTTTCCATACTCAGACAAAACATCAATATTTCCGGTGCAAAAAAAAATCAACAATCAAAAAAAATAAAAAATTTATACATACTTGTTCAATTGTAACCTCTCGCCGAATCAGTTGTACGCTCAAAGTCATACATTCCATTTGATTAAAATAAGCCAACTGGCTTTGAATGTTACAAAAAAACAAATGACAGCCGTACACAGCTTACGTCTGTGTGGCAGGGACCATTGTTTCTCCACTTCTAATTTTAGATATGTAGCACGTAACTTTTCTTGCTCCATTCATCTGACTCTCCAGCAGTGAACGGTCAAGAGAATAAACTGGAATCGTACGAGTGCCCACCAAACTACGCCCTTCTAAATGATAGGCCTCGGTACTCACTATAATACTACACAAGTCCAGAAACCAAAGACAAAAAAAAAAAAAAACAAAACCAAGTCAATTACTTTCTCTCGAAAACAGTGGCAACCTAAAGAAAGTGGAAGCTGCGTATGCCGCGAAGTAGACGCACAGCCGCGAACGAAATCCATATGAGGGCAGGCAGCATTCAGCATCTATGGGTGAGGTTTTGTATCATGTTGCTTCTTTCCTTCCTGCTGAACCTTAGTTGTTTGTCAGTTGCATAACCGACTGATTTGAGAATCGTATGTCACTTCTGGCAGATGCCGGCGGTGATTTGATTGTTTTTCTCGTCTTTCTCTTTTGTCTCTACTCTCGTTCGTTTTGTTCAACTTGAGACTCAAGTCCTCTTGTGGATTGAAAACAAACTCAACCTATGCGCGTTTAAGGCGATCTTAGATCGTTTTCACTTTCACTCGGCGAGATTATTTTCTTTATTTTGTTCATCTCCTTCTGTACTCTGCAGTCGTTGAATCGGTTCTCTTTTTGTTGGACGTTTGATTGGCGCATGTGTTTTTTTTCTTGAGATTGATGGATAGGAGTTTAGAAAAAATCAGGGCGGCAAAGTGCATCCCATCGGGAATCTTTTTCCAACTGCTTTTGCAAAGTCAGTGATTGACAATGGCATGAGGAAAGCATTCGCCCTGACTTGACGGAGGTGTTAATTCACATTTCCCTCATCTAAACTTTCTCTTTACACAATAATTGTAGCGTATTCGCAGTGGTGTCTTTGATGCTTCACGCACCGGATGAACGCTGGCGATTGCATTCAAATCATTCGTTATTGGATTGTGTATAAGATAGTAAGTATTCCCGCTTTTGCTTGCTTCAGAGGAGTTATGGACTGTTGTAATTTGCGGTGTAGAGATTCGCTTGTGGAGTTTTAAATATTTGAATCAAATCGTGATAAAAGAAACGCAGGTGACCAGGAGATGTTTTAGGTGCCTTAGGTGCCTTCGAAAAGATCTACGTTACAAATCGATCAGTTAATTTATATCACTTATAGAAGCAGGACACAGTACTCCGAGTCCGAGTTGGATCTAGAACTAGCTTCTACAGGAAACCACTTGTGATGTGCGTGATATTGGTCCCTCACGAGCGGAGCGGACCTGCTGTTGCCATGCCAAACCGAACGGCGAAAAACTATTTGAACTTTGAGACGTTAATTGTGTTGGAAATTGAATCCTAAATCAGCGTAGGATCCGACGCATCTAACCAATACGCAACGAGGGAGATGTAGGGCATAAGCATTTCAAATTGGTCTGGACTCATGAAGTTCAAACGGTTGTTAGTTCCCCAAACGTCCGATGATCACCTTGCATTTATGTCTGTATTTACCATCGTAAAAATGGTCAGATTTAGGTCAAGTATGCGCCGTTTTGCTGGAATATTTGTTGCCATTTTGACGGTAATGTCGTTATCCCTTTCTCGTAAAAGTCTACTTTCGAAAAACTGAAAGAGTCTTGTTTGACAAGCTTCTCTTGAGGTGAACTTTTCCCCAGCACGGCATGGACAGGAACAGGTGTTAGGTCCGGACTATACGGTGGATACATAAGTACCTCAATAACCAAGCTCCTGGAGCATCTGGCGAGTCACCCTCTTAACTGAAGGAAGACCCATCTTAAGACTTAGTTGCTTCATAAGAAGTTATTTTTCTCCTTTTTCTTCGAGTGGCTGTTCACGGTGGGGTCGACCTGAGCCTCAACTAACAAGCCTATCCACCTGGTAACCTCCAGTTGTGGACACCAAATACCTACCTTAAACGCTCGCACAAAAATCAAAAATATTTTATGGCTCAATATTTTCATAATTTGTTGCAGAGAACAGTTCTGGTTCAGTTCATTCATTGTCCGTTAGTGGCACTGCACGGCTCAAGAAGTTGAATCTTTGTGTTTCACCCAAAAAAACGTCATTATTTTCTTCCTCTTTTGTTCTTAAAGATAGAACAATGAAACCTCCCAGGATTTCACATCATTTATTAAGGAAAAGGGAAGATAAACTAGACAATATGACTTTAACTAGATGTTACTTCAATCCATTGTGCTATCACTATCCCCCGATTGATACACCGATTCCTCGTTAGCCAGGGAACTAACAGACATAGTTGCCTAGTGTGCTTTTCCTTCTTCTTGCAAGGACTGGACAGATACCGAAGTAATGTAACGTGGTTCCTACTTCTTACTCATCCATGCAGCTCCTGCAGAAGTCATTGCATGGGGCTCCCATTCTTCTTGCGTCTGAGCTGTCCAACATGCAGTGACAGGTGATTATACCTATGACCTACGATGTGTGTGTATAGATCGTTAAACGTCCAAGAATCGTCAAAATTGAATATATAAATGTAATTGCAGCATATTGATGCTCAATAATCGGCAGCAGTGATTGTTGATTGAACCAAAATGAAGAAGTGAGTGTTTGGATTAACGTGATCACCTCCCGCTAAGGCTCAATACCACGGGGTCCTCACACCCAGAGTCAGGCAAACGCCGACCAACGCCATGAACTTAACTTCAAGTACCAATTGAGTTTGTATCTTAAGAGATACTCCCTCCCCTAAGGCCTATCTAACACCTCTTTTGATCTATAGGTCACAGCACCAGGTTGTAATGCAACTCCACACTGAGTTGGGTCATAATCCCATGCACATCTTAGAGTGAAGCACGATCACCACGAGTGATAGTCGTTATTGTTTCCATGATGCGGTGGTATTTATTCCCACTCTCCCCGCGATTTGGGTCTAAATCACAGCCACCACGACGCTTCCACAAGGGGGCCAACCGCTCGGTCAGGCTGAAACCAGGTTTCAGGAGCGTGGTACCAGAATAGCCTCCGGTAGGGCTCCGCAACCTATTGGTTACTACAGTTAGGCTCCTTAGTGCCCGGGACTGCTCGCCTTCTTCTTCTTCTTTATTTGGCGCTAGGGTCCGGGGTGGACGTGGGCCTCAACCAACAAACCTCTCCAGCCAGCACGATCTTTCGCCAGCTGCCTCCAGCTGTGCACACCAAGTTGGTTGAGGTCCTTCTCTACTTGTGTGCGCCATCTCGTTCTAGGACGCCCTCTGTTGCGTTGTCCCAATGACTCGGAATCGAAGAATCTTCGGGCCGGAGCTGTGGTGTCAATCCAATCTACGTGACCTAGCCATCTTAAGCGTGCATGCCGCTGTACAGCCCGTACAATTCGTGGTTGAATCTATTTCTCCAGTCGCCATCAATACAAACAGGACCAAACATCGCACGCAAAACTTTTCTCTCAAAACGACCAAGAGCTTCTTCATCCGCTTTCAATAGCGTCCCTGTCTCTGCGCCATAGAGCAGGACAGGGGTGATTAGAGTGTTATATAAAGTCAACTTGGTGTTTCGAGAGATGGCTATGTTACTCAACTGCCTCTTGAGCCCAAAGAAACAGCGATTGGCAAGAGTAATTCTGCCCTTGATCTCGATACTGGTGTTATTGTCCCTGTTTACTGCAGAGCCGAGGTAGACGAAGTCCTTGACTACCTCAAAGTTTCTGCTGCCCATTATGACGCTCTGTCTGAGACGTCGATGTTGTGCGTCCTTTCGTGATGACAGCATGTATTTGGTTTTGCCCTGATTCACTGCCAAACCCATTTTAGCCGCTTCCGCTTCAATGCCAGCAAAAGCCTCATTGACAGCTCGCTGTGTTCGTCCAATCACGTCAATGTCGTCAGCGTAGGCAAGCAGTTGAACGGACTTTTGGAAGATCGTGCCTCTGGTGTTGACATTTGAGTTTCGCACGATCTTCTCAAATATAATGTTGAAGAAATCGCATGACAGCGTGTCGCCTTGTCTAAAACCTTTTTTGACATTGAAGGTCTCGGTGAGTTCGTTACCGACCTTGATGGAGCAGCGGGAGTTCTCCATCGTCATCCTGCACAATCTGACGAGTTTGGCAGGAATGTCAAAACTAGACATGGCGTTGTATAGCTCGTCTCTATGCACGCAGTCATATGCGACCTTGAAATCGACGAATAGGTAGTGGTTGTCGATCTGCATCTCTTGGGTTTTTTCCAGAATCTGCCGCAGTGTGAAGATTTGGTCGATGGTGGACTTTCCCGGCCTGAAACCGCACTGATAAGGACCTATCAGGTTGTTGACGAATGGTGTCAGGCGTTCACACAAGACGACAAAGAGGCTCTTGTACGCTATGTTAAGGAGACTGATCCCTCGATAGTTGGCGCAGTCAAAAGGGTCTCCTTTCCTGTGGACCGGACAAACGACGCTGAGATTCCACTCAAGGGGCATGCTTTCCTCCGGCCATATATTACAGATGAGTTGATGCATGCGCCCAACCAGATCATCTCCAGCTGCTTTAAACAGTTCCGCGGGCAGTCCGTCCGCTCCAGCTGCTTTTTTCGACTTCAGTCTAGATATCGCTATCTTGACCTCGTCTAAGTCGGGGTTACGGAATTCGTGGTCATCCTCGTCCAAATTAAGTGGAACATTCAGCCTGACAGAGGAGTTTCTGTAGTCATTTCCGTTTAGCAGTCTGCAGAAGTGATTTTTCCAAATTCTCAGCATCGACTGCGACTCTACTACTAGTTGTCCATTTTCATCCCTGCAGGCTTCTGGCCGAGGTTTACCCTCCGGATAACTGTTTTACCTTTTGGTAAAACTTTCGGACCTCCTTCCTGCCGTAACATCTCTTCATCTCTTCGACCGCGCGCTTCTCGTGCTCTTTCTTTTTCATTCTGAGGAGCCGGTTCTCTTCCCTTCTCTTCTGATCGTAGAGCTCACGAACAGCTCTAGTTGTACGATGCAGAGTTGCCTTGTATGCCTCCTGTTTGGTTGCATGTGGCTGCCTGCACCCGTCGTCAAACCATCGCGTCCATCGCGTCTACCTATGACAAAATATACCTATTCTGCCTACATTTCTTAAGTGTAATTGCCTTCTGCAGTCAGTCACTCCTATATTTCATACCTTTCCTAGATAACCAATCTTCTTTGACATCTGGTGAATATTTGCTTAGCAAATATACCGAGTCTGATGGTACATTCTTGGGACTGTAACCAAATTTAACAACAAATTTCATTCATTATTCTCAAACGCCTGAATTTTTTCTGCCAAAAACCCTTCGAATTAAGAAAAAAAAAGCAAAATATTTCACAGCCGAATTCACATTAACATTCTTTCATTTACTTTGCCTGACAAGACAAGGAATTATTTTGCATTCCAAGCGACACTCAATCACAGCGGCACACTACCCATTAACAGAGTGCAAAAATTCGAATTATTCTAAACACGCTCCAAATTTCGACAAACGATACTGTTTTTTGCAACTCAATTTCTTGTCTGGTTCTAGATCGGTCGCGTAACAAGCCCAATTTGAATTTGTTCAACGAAAGCGAAACGACATCGGCTAAGCATATCAAATTGATGACTTTTATGGCCATTAACGAGCACGCGTAAGGAGTCTTTGATCGTGTACTGTTGACATTATAGTGGAAAAGAACCATAAGCAATTCCAGCGCTCTGATAGAATGCGCTGCAGTGAGTTTTCGAAAATAGCAGGACATCTATAGCGACAGCTGTTAAGCAGTGCAATCAATTGAACTCACTTAGTTAGTGAGTCGATAAGTGAAGCACGATGAAGGTTTTCAGGAAATCCAGAAAATGTCTTTTGGTATGTTTCTCTTGCACCTGTTGCTTGAAGTTTAATTTCGAAGTACATACAAGTGGAAAAACACTAGCGAATAGTATCTATCGAGTGCCATTTCCGACTGCGGTCTTTTGACTAGATTTATGAATGAATCTACTTGAGAATTTCGGAATGTCAACTGTTCGCCTGAAAATTATGCTAAAATAGAGATTGCCAGTTGTGCGGGTACGTAGATTGCAGACCAATGATTCTACGGCGTTTAACGACAACTTTGGCATACAAAAAAGTTGATGATGTTGGGGGCGTTTGTGGAGCCGTATTGGCTTAACGACAAAACGGGCTTAGATAAAACTTGGCCGATGGATGGCTTTTGTTCTGGATAAGCACATGAAAAAAAAACATGTTTGACTAGCCTTACTTTTTGACGATTTCCAAGCCTTTAGCGATGTACTAGCAGGCTGAAGCACTTATCTTCTCGTTTTAACGAACTATATCTCATATAAGATCTCCCTATCCCAGCACGGAAACGAATAGTCTGTATTAAAATCTAAAAAGGCGTGTTTAGGATTGTGTTTTTGGCGCTATTATTACGTTGCTTTTTTACTAGCGATCTACTGCCATAGGGAGTCTACGAACTAGCCACATTATCTAAAGCGCTGAATCTCTTGACCTAACTTGTGTAGATGTTATGTAAGCAGTGATGAGTCATCAGCCATCTGTCAAAACTGCGTCTAAATTGACTGAAGTATGCTCACATTATTGTTTTTTGATTAAGGTCTCACAGTACTATCATTCCTGTTAGCACTGCAATTGGTATAACCACCGGACACTGCCTCCTAGGCCTTCACCACACATAACGACTTCACGCAAGACTTCTGTAAAAGCTGCCTAGACGAATAGGAGGAGGAGCACATCCACCACCTCCTTTGCAACTGTCCTGCTCTTGCCTCAATCAGGAAAGCCACCATAGGCTCCTACTTCTTCGACAGTCTAAACGACCTCAGAAAAATACCAGTCAAAGGGCTAGTCAAATTTGCTGAGAAAACCAACTGACTGCCATAAGCCCCCCTGGTACAATGGACCTACTCTGGCCTACCTACCTATCATTCCTGTTGTCATGTACTCTGGATCTAGAGCTACGTCTCTACTGCAATGCTCAGTTTTTTTTAAAAATGTTTTCGTGGTGGTGTCCCGTGGCGTTGTGGGTATGCGCGTCGACTCCTATGCACTTAGACCTACCTGTCTAGGTTCGATTCCTGGTACGACAAGAAATACTTTTCACGGCCCCACCTCTTTCGAGTCACTGACAATGCTCAAAGAGCATAACTGTCTAAACAACAAACTGTCTTCAAAAAAGCTTCTCAAACTTGGCCGTTCGGAGTCGGCATAAAACTGACGGTCCCTTCCACTCGTGATAGAACAATAGCACGCGCAACACGAGTGGCTCTCTACGGGCTGTAGCTCCACCTACATTTCGTGAATACCTCGTAGAGGAAAGTATTTCCACTGACTATGCCCATTCTTCGCATAGATTGTGGTTTATTGAATGTTAATTACATTAAACGGCCACTAGTACTGGGTTGCGGGTTACGGGCTGTTCAGCGGCATAATTTTGCTAGGACATGTATATAGCATGACCAACACTGATCAAGTCGGAAGGACAACGGAATAGAGGACGCCCAAAATTGGACGCAGCCTAATCGTGTAGCTGAAAAGGTTTGTTGGCTGAGGCCCAGTTTTACCCCATGCTGTCACGCCAGCAAAAAAGAAGAAGTCTCGGTTGTTATGACACCCAAATCAAGATGCTTTAATCTGGCACAACGTGTGGTCAGGAGATCCTGAAACTTAGTGGTAGAAACCACGATAGTTTTGAATCCGAAAATCAAGGGAACAACTGCAGATTATAGCAGCAATGGAGTTCATCGCGTCATGTTGCGAGACTACGACTTGAATGGTTTTGATTCAAAGGCAGTTCCACCCGGAGAGCAGCAGCAGCAGGAGGTTTTTATATTAGCCTCGCACTTAACCAAAGTTGGAAGGAAAAGAATCTGTCCATAAAGCATGAACTCAATTGATACTTGAGTGGCGCACTCAAGGCGTTCTGGATTCCATTGACAATTTTATAATGGTACCTAAAAGCATTAGATCTAGAGTCTGTATCTTCGTGTTCGTTTCAGTCTATAGTTGATCGCTTTTTAATTCTTCAAGAGGCCATTACTGCCTTCTATCACTCAAGTATAAACATTGAGCCACTATGCACGACCGAAACCTGATGAAATACATTTTAGCAACAGCTTCCTTTTCGAAAACTTCGTGTCAAGTTGCAGTTATGTGCTTTGCAATATAGACAAGTTTTTCAAGTTAAGTTACCATCATTCTGACGCTTCTCTTCCTTCGTCTTGAAGACGTTTGAAAAGCTCCTAAGTATCTACATCATCAGTAGCTTCACGCAAAATACCATCTCTAGGGCACAGCATGCGTATATGAAAGGCAAAGGCATTGAAACCGCACTACACGAAGTGGTTAGTGTGATTGAAAAATCCCTATATGTCAAGGAATATGCACTTGCTGATTTGCTAGACATAGAGGGGGCCTTCAATAATGTAGAGGCCACGGCAATTAAGTCCGCCCTTGAAAAAGCCAAAGTTGAGCAATCACTTACTACAGTGATGGTAAGTCTGCTCAGCAAGGGAATTATTAATGCTACCACAATTAAAGTTGCGGCTGCAAGAAGAACTCCTAAAGGAGGGGTTATATCCCCTCTCTTATGGGTACTAGTAATAAATGAAGTACTGGAAGAGCTCAGACTAACGGGAACCAGAGCAATTGCCTACGCTGATGACGTGGTGAGTATAGCTCGCGGTAAATTTATCCCGACTCAGCGAATTAATTAAAACCGCAATGGGAGCCCTCCTAACATGGGCGATATCCTGCGGTCTAGGAATCAACCCTCAAAAAACTGAGTTGGTACTATTCACCAACAAAAGGGTCATTCCACGCTTCAATCCTGCAACAATTGAAGGCACAACCTTCAAATTGGCGGATAGCGCGAAATAACTAGGGATTATCCTAGACAGGAAACTAAACTGGAAACACAACCATACCTGAGCAACAGGATATTCGGCAAAAAGTGGGGCCCAAACCCCAAGACAATTCTGTGGATGTACACAGCGATTGTAAGGTCAATCTTGACATACGGCAGCGTGGTATGGTGGCAGGCCACCCTGAAATCCACCAACCTCTGGCTGCTTACTAGAATACAGAGACTAGCATGTCTTGGAGTTGCAGGTGCTATTTCCACTACCCCGACCGCGGGCATAGAGGTACTATAAAACCTTCTCCTACTTTACCTCTACATGCAAGCTAACGCTGCTAACAGTGCCATTAGAGGCATTCAATCAAAATGCTGGCTCTCAAGTCCTACTGGACATGCTAGTATACTGAATAGACTACAAATAGAACAGTCCGAAAGTGACTACACACTCCCTTTCCTCGACTTTGAAATACCCTTTAGATGCTATTTCCCGACGAGAGAGGAGTGGATCACCAAAGAACCCATCAACAATTCGAGCATCCAAGTATATACTGCTGGATCGAAGATGCAAACAGGCACAGGTGCGGGCATTTTCTCCGAATTGATAAACATGCACTGCTCTATCAGGATCCCTGAATATGGCAGTGTTTTTCAAGCGGAGGTCCTGGCAGTCAAAGAAGCGGCCAGAATGATAACAATGTTGGAAATACCACCGGCTGATATTACCATTCTAATTGACAGTCAAGCGGCCATTAAAGCAATTTCGGCGAAAGAAATCAAGTCCAAGCTGGTCGCGAGCTGCCACGAGGAGCTCAAAGCTCTAAGCGTGCAACACACGATAACTCTATGCTTGGTCCCAGGCCACAGAGACATAGCCGACAACGATGCAGCTGATGAACTTGCCAGAAAAGGGGCCGAAATAAACCCATCCCAGGCAATCGAATGGATTCAACCACCACTGGCAGATGTCAGGAAGAAGGTGGATGATAAAATTCTAGAACTAGCGAGAAAAAGGTGGTTCAACCTTACCACCTGTAAGACTACTAAGATGCTATGGCCCGATATTAATAGAACTAAAACCGACAAACTCCTCCAGTGTGACAAAAGCCTACTGAGGATGGTGGTCGGAGCTCTAACAGGACGTAATCATCTGAAATACCATGAAACAAAAATGGGACTATCCCATGATTACATATGCAGAGGATGCGGTGATGTGGAAGAAAGAGAGGACACTCCTCACTATCTCTGCTACTGCCCAAGCCTCAGCCAACTGCGATACAGAACTATGGGAGAATTCTTCTTCCGGAACCTGCAAGAAATTAATAACATCCGACTATCTAACTTTTTCAAGTTCATTATGATGTCAGGCTGGCTAGACGAAGAGAGGTCAACACAAGCAACTAATACAACGTCTCGATGAGTGCGATAAGGGTACAAGGAGGAACATTTCCCCCTCTGGGCAACACAATGAGTCCACACGGACCTAAGTGAGACGTGCTTCCGCACGTCTACCCACATTCCTATCCTATCCTACCATCATTCTGGTTGGCCGAATGCTCGAACTTGGCATCCCTGGCAAGCTGACACGGTTGTGTCCCACCACGCTAACAAATACGCGATGCACCGTTCAATTCGGTTGAAGGACCTCCGAGAGGTTTGAAACCTTCACCGGAGAAGATGCGCTGTCCTGTGACTTCGTCAATCAGGCACTGGAGAAGATGGTGCGGGAGGTTGCTGTGAACACGGAAGGAGCTACAATTCAGTCCAACTGTTGGAATCCACAGATAGCAATCACATCGTTGCGCGTTCCCAACGTCCCGGAGTGGAATCTTTCACTGCGATTGAAGAACAGACGAAAAGGCTGGCTTTAAAGTCAATGAGCAGAAAACGAAGTCACCGTTGACCGATCCGCTGAAGTCACGCTTTAAATGGAAACCCGATTTGCACGCACTATCGCGTCGTGAGTTCCACTAACGAGAAGATAGCCGACATAGAGATGTGACAGGGCTCGACAGCAATCGATATCAGAAACAAGAGAGCAAGGAGATATTCAACTTCGGCCAGAATTACCCCTTGTCCACGGCCACGAGGGAGTAATGGACACTTCACAAATACTTCTACAAAATCCATCGATCCATTTTCCCATTTTCCCGGAAGGATTTCAGCTGTCCACCACATCGTATACGTTGTCAGATGAAATCAAAGGGCAAGGGAGGTTGAAATCGGATATCTGCTTGCTCTCTTATTTCTGATCGATATATCCGGACTGTGGCATGCAACAGACGCAAACGCTCCATGTTGTGAAGGAGAAATTTTGCGACTAGGTCATCTTACGGCGAGCGTTCATCAATTGGCCGCGATAATGTAACTTGGCACCACTCGAATATTTTCTCTGGGCCTATGTCAAGGCCTTAGTCTACGCTAATAAGCCAACCACTTGGACGAACTCGAAGCCGGCCATTTGAGAGACCGTCGCACTTACTTGAACCTACGCACATTTTCTCCCTTTTATTGTAACTCACAAATAATGCCAACCACTGTGTTGAATCTCTGCTCTTTGTTATCATCGGGATACATCGGTAGCATCAGAAGCTACCAGCGTACATCAAAAGATGCAAAGAGATGCAAGAGATTCCAAGTAAACTAAAAAAAGACTGCATTTTACACAGGGAAAGTGCTTGGCTTACGAAAGTACCATTAACTTAACCAGCAGAGGATTAAACAGGGGTAATATTCAGCAGGGGCTCTGATGAAAAATTAAGGTGCGAAATGAAACCCAAGGAAATGCTTACAATGTCTGCATTACAGTCGTTGGCACAACTCTAACTTTCATTCAACAATTGCCGGCAATTTGAGTTTATTACACGCTTACGCGTAAGCCAACACACAAGCAATGAAAACTAAAATAAGACCTTAAAACGTCTTTCAGAAAATCGCATAGAGCATGCAACACAACAACCAACCAAGAAGCGCAATAAACACTTAAGTGATTTATACATTTTCTAATTACACAGAAACGTATGTAACTGAGAGTGAGTTTATTGATGACAGAGACCAAAGCAAAAGCAACGAGCACAAGAGACCAAAGACATAGAAAAACTGCAAATCGAAAGGAAATCACTGCAAGCGAAAGCAAAGACCTCAAAAGTCATCGCAAATCGGACGCGGATTGTCGCCGCATGAATGCGCTATAACCTTGGCAGATTGTTGCATCGAACGAGGTGATGTGCTTGGCAAGCAACCTCACTTTTACTCCAGATGCACGTTAGCGTGTGTTGGTTGTGCGAAAAACTGAAATTCTTCAAGACTGTGCTTGTGGATGGTATCTACGGCCACATCGGCAGGTATCATGTCAAACGTGAGTGCCTGACAGCGGGGAGAACGTAATGAAGTAGTGAACGAAGCCCTCGAGTGACGCGAACTTCCTCCGGTCTGCGATTGATAGTGCTGTGCCATTGTCCATTGCGTGCGGTGTCATTAGACGTCAAGTTGTGAACAGGCACACACCACTCGGTCCCGCTTATCGATCGATTGAGTAGGTTGACTGGCTCGCTGGCTGGCTGGCTGGCTGGCGTGTAGTTATTTCACAGTTGGCGAATGGAACGGGAATGTCTTGAGCCAGATTTACACTTGCAATAAAGTATAGGTAACGGTGGCAATGGCTGTTGGAAACAACTTGAATAACACTTGTCCTTGTGACAAGTGCAATGAACTGGCTTATGGGTTCCCCCCAGAAACTGGCCCGGGTGCTGTTTGGAGGTTTCCATGATAACGTCATGGATATTGTTTTGACTTTTGATGACTGGAGCAACGGAAGTGACAGACTTCGAATGAAATTAAATGCTTTACAGTCAATTTTAGACCAACACAATGGACACTTTCTAGCTTGTCATTGATTCTGCAATCGTTTCCTATCTACTTTTGAGACCGTGGAATTGTGCAATATATATACACAAAATTGGGAACACCTTGGATGAGTTAAATAAAGAGTGGATGGGAGGTTTGAAAAGTTACATCAATCCCTGTCTAAATTCGTGTGGCGTGCTTGAGTAGTATGTAATCTTTAAATAATTGGATTGTGGATAATCTTACCTCTGCGTGCTTGTTGTTGTTAAGGCCACTCGACCGGTCGCTGAAGACGATCTGGTTAGGTGCATAAACCAGATCATCTGTGAGGTGTAAAAAATATATCTTAAGCCGCCGTAATGCAGGTATGAACCTGAGTTGAATTTTAAGCAGATTTTCCAACTTCTTCTCAGTATAATTGGTTTCCTCTTCGTCTTCTTTGGCTGGCGCTATTGTCAGAGAGAGGACCTGGGCCTCAGCCAACTTGCCCGTCCATTTAGTACGATCATGTGCTAGTTGCACTCAGCTTCGCACGTTTATGTTGGTGGACCTTTCTTGTCGACAGCATATACCTTATCTTAGCCTCATTGACCGTAAGACCCGGCTTAGCCGCAGCCAGTTGCACAGATTTGTGGAAGATCGTGCCTCTGGTGTTGACGTTTGAGTTACGCACGATATTCTCGAGAATGATGTAAATTTCGTAAAAATAATGCGAAATTCCACACGCGATGCCACGATGCTTCGCTCGCAATAGTTTCTGGACCTTGGCCGCTGTCCACAAATTGCTTCGCCCGCAATAGTTTCTGGACACTGGCCGGAAACAGAATTTACACATCTCTGTTTGGTTGGTGGCTTAAGGTCCAAAAGAATGTATTCACGCTCAAATTCTTCCACGATGGGACCACAGTTCGTAGTTGAATCTTTTCCTCCAAATGCTGTCAACGGAAACACGACAAAAAATCGCAAGTTGGCTTTTTCGTCCGCTTTTGAGATTGTCCATGTCTCCTCGCGATACAGCAGGGCTGGTATGATCAGTGGCTTATATAAAATCAGCTTGGTCCATCGAGAGACGGCTCTATTACTCAATTGCATCTTGAGCCTAAAGCACCAGCTGTTGGCATTCAATTTCTGTTTGATATCGAAGAATATGTGGAATATGTGGTGGGTGTTAATTTCCATTTCTGTGTGGCTGAGTGAAGATCTATCAAATTGTTATAAACGGCTTCAGACGGGCACACGAAACGGCAGACAACACACCCTCGGTACAAAGCCTCCTTTCTTGTGGATCGGGCAAACGATACTGAGATTCCACTCACCGGGCATTCCTCCGACCATATACTAAAAATGAGTTGGTGTCCGTACGGAGTCCGCCCGTACAGCTTTGATATACTTCAGTCTAAGTCTGGGGACGGAAGTCTCGTTATTCAGTGCCCGGAAAGAGTGGAACATTCTGCCTTACAGCGGTAATTTAGTCATCATCGCCGTTCAACAGTCTATAGAAGTGATCATTCCAGATTGTTATCTTGTCACCCTTTAAAAATTTGCTTTGTGATATTCGAACTATCTCGCAGAAATGCTTACGACTGTATCATCCACTGACGCGATCTCTGGGTACAATGTTCACTTACCTGAACTGCGCCTTTCCACACAGAAAACTTTTCGAAATGCTTTTTATTGTCGAAAGATGCAACGACCCCCAAGCAAGCACTTCCAGAGTGCACTTTGAAACATGTTACACGGCACTCCGAGTGCAACCTTTGAAGTGCTTGAAGAGTCCCACTTGAGAAGCATACCAACAGTGCACCAACTGCTGAGCACTTCAACCATTATGTGCTTAATTAATGTTATCCACTACCTTTGGCATCCATCACATCACATGGTCGATTTCTTCCAATAATCCATCTTGAAGATTTCAATTCAATAAAAACGAGTATTTCCCGTAATCAAACATGGAACACCGTGATACCAGAAACGAGATAAATACCATAAGCACTTTCAGCCCAGTCTCCAAGCAACTGACCTTTGCAATATGCAAAATCAAATGGGAAGTGAACACTTCACATGCTGACTACGTGACAGTTGATATTAAGCAAATAGCTCTGGTGGCACATTTGCATAGCACTGCAAGACTCCCACCGAAAAGCAAACGGATGACAAACACTTTTCGACACATCATAGGTACCTGTCGACGCGAATTAAGTTCAATTGAATGCGTGTCCGGCATGCCAGATGGGCAAGGTGGCGCGTTTCGCGAATTCTGGAAATTTATTCACATCACTTCTTGATTTTGAATCTAGTTGGGGTGTTGGTGCCAAAGGAAGAATTAGAACTCGAAGCTCATGAGGAACTTAGAGAGTGACCTTAATCGGAGACTGATGGTACAATATAAACAGAAGTCTGACTACTGCGGAAGCGAGCGTGGCGGATGGGATATTGTGCGTCAATCTTGCTGTCATTGACGAGTCATTGTTTACAAACAAGGTGTACTTTAAACAAATAGAAATTAGCATACGTCGTTTGTTTCGGTGAACACTAGTGAACACGATTATTTTACAACCCCTGACAGTGATGATTAGATACAAATTCGAGTAGGGGTTTGTACTCAAGTCAAAAATGGACAAAATGTAGTTATTAACCAATTCTTGATGTTCATGGTTCATCATGCGTTCTTGGCGCTACAGCCTCAGAGAACAAGCCTCTCCAAGTGTCATGATGTTTAGCCATCGATTATCGAAGTGTTATATTTATAATGTAGCTTGGTCCCGCGATCGAGTCCTCTACTACTCAATTGCATCTTGAGCCCAATGAAACAGTGATTGGCTAGATTTATTCTGCGTTTAATCTCGGTACTTGCGGTATTCGTAGTGTTTACTTGAGAGCCGACATACACGAAGTGCTTAACTACCTCGAAAGTACTGCCGTTGGTGACGTCTCTCTCGTGGATGGTGTGGTGTGCTCATTCCTTACTAAGACCATTTTGGCCGCAATCGCTTCATTAACCGCTCGCTGTTGTAATTGTACGGACTTTTGGAATATCGTGCCTCTACTGTTGTCGAGTAAGTTCTGTACGACCTTCTCAAGAACGTTGGAAAAGCCACATGACAACATCCCTTTGTCTAAAGCTTTTTATGACATCGATGAGTTGGTTACCGACATTGATGAACCAAACAGATTAATTAATTGCCATTTGTTCATTTAAGTGCATCAAGACCTGCTCAAGTTTCTTTAGATGAACTACTACTAAGGATGGCATAATTCATCCCTTCTTCTAAAATGTTGATTATAGCATTTTAGACACAATAAAATAATACCCCTGAGATTCCTCATTATTCAGTAAATCTAAGTCAAACTAAAAAATACAATAAATTGTTTTTTGGAGATCATTTCGAGACCGCTGTCATATAATTATGATATTGTGATTGAGCCCCCTTTTTAAGCTTAAGGGTAGTTGATCTCTATAGTATTGGGTTCACTGATTGAGTGACTGCGTGACTGCGTGACTTAAGTCTTTAATAAGATAAATCCATGTGTTTAAGTTTCTAGAACTCGAAATAAGAGCAACGGTATTGGTAAAATTACCCTTATACAAGCTACAATAACCGGCCAAACTTACGGAGATTATAGAGAAATCTCTACAAGTCAAAGTGATTGCTATTGGCGCTCGTACTTAATGCAAATGGTTTTACTACCTTTGGATATCATCCAGGAACGTGTCAGGAAGGCATCTAGGCTATAGGATCTAAATGGGGACTACAACCCCGCATAGTGGATATTCATCTCTATAGTCAGGCTCTCTTTAGTCATTCCCATACTACTATATAGCGTCGCGACCTGGTGGATCGCTCTTAACATAAACATCAGTTGCAAACAGTAGATGCATCAGTGGAGCGCTAAGGACAACCCATTCCGAAGCCCTGAACATTCCGCCGATAGAACTATTCGGTAGACCAATCTGCTGCTTGCTCGGCGATAAAGCTGACATCGCTAAACATGTGGAAGGAACTCCGATTCGGACACTCCACCTTTCTAAATTGTTTTAGGTCCTTACCTGAAGATACCGACATCCTAACACCCAGGCTACACTCCGAGAAAAACTTCGCTTTCAGCATTCCTCCAAGATCTGATTGGGAGTCTGATTATCAGACGCTGGATGGTCCTCTGCGAATTTTGACAGATGGATCGAAGATGGACGATGGTGTCCCCCAACTGCCATTCCGACCACCAAACCACTGTAGCGTTTTTCAGGCAAAAACCATAGCGATTACAGAAGCGCTTTCCTGACTAAAAAACAATATAATGTCAAGCACAGATATCGTCATCTGTTCTGACAGCCAGGCAGTGATCGAACAAATCTCTGGACGCAGTCGCTTTTAACTCAAAGACTTCCCTGAATTGCCGCCTATCTCTCAACGAGATGGCCACGTATTTTAACATCCAACTTATCATTACATCCCAAAGATTTGTTAAGCGGACGAACTCGCTAGAAGGGGTACCAATGTGGTAAGCAATGTCAAAAAAGGTTTTAGACAAGGCGACGCGCTCTCATGTGACTTCTTTAACATCATCCTGGAGAAAATCGTGCGAGACTCAAACGCCACCACTAGAGGCACGATCTTCCAGAAGTCCATACAATTGCTAGCATACGCGGACGACATTGACGTGATTGGTCGAACATAGCGAGCCGTCAATGAAACGTTTACTGGTATTGAAACGAAGGCTGCAAAATTGGTTTAACAGTGAATGAGGGCAACGCGAAGTACATGCTGTCATCGAGAAAGGACGCACAACATCGACGTCTCGGCGAGAAAGTCACCGTAGGCAACTTTGACTTCGAGGTAGTTAAGGACTTCGTCTACCTCGGCTCCCAGGTAAACAGTACAAACAACATCAGTACCGAGATTAAACGCAGAATAACTCTTGCCAACCGCTGTTTCTTTGGGCTCAAGAGGCAATTGAGTAGTAGAGCTCTCTCTCGAAGGACCAAGCTAACACTATATAAGACCCTCGTCATCCCTGTCCTGCTCTATGGCGCAGAAGCCTGGACAGTCTCAAGAGCAGATGAAGAAGTCCTTGGTATTTTCGAGAGAAAAGTTCTGCGTTCCATTTTTGGTCCTGGTTGGTTTTGGAGTTTTTGGAGAAGAAGATACAACCATGAACTGTAACGGGCTGTACCGCGACATGAGCCTAGTCAGGCGTCTATGGATTCAGCGCCTAAGATGGCTAGGCCATGTAGAGCGCATGGACAACACTGTTCCAGCCCGAAGAGTCTTCGACTTCGAACCAGTGGGACAACGCAATAGAGGACGCCCACGAAATCGATGGTGCCAACAAGTGGAGAAGGACCTCAACCAACTTGGTGTGCACAACTGGAGACAGCTGGCTAAAGATCGTGCCAGCTGGAGAAGCTTGTTGACTGAGGCCCAGGCCCACCCCGGACTCTAGTGCCACTAGAAGAAGAAGAACTCTAAAGTCCTAGCTCAAGAAAGGGGCCACCATATGTGCATATGTATGTAGATATATCGTGGTTGCAGTGCTATTTGATTGTATACTCACTCACTCCCCATTTTCTTCAATTCAATTCAATGTGTTTAAGCCCACTCGTCTTCCTAATTACATTTGAATGTCAAAAACATAAATCGACTAAAACGAGATATTCAACTTTCTAGTAGGAAATCCTCACACTAATCAATCTGTCATTTATCCGAAAACGTCATGCAACTAGTATTTAACTGACCTCCTCTTGAAGTGTAACAAATCCTCTGTCAATGAGGAGTGGGCACCCAACATTCCACACGAAATCCATCTCGCAAATTACGAAACATCGAACTCCTTATCGCATGCAATGCAAAACTAATCTTTGTTATTCTCATTTGCGTTGGAGTTGGAAACACAACACCGCAGTAAGTCCAGGTGAGACAAAGTACTGTCAATTGCAAAATAAGTTATTGCCTCGTTCTTGTTCATGGATCTCTGTGTATTTCGTAGATCAACAATATCAGTATTATCTCACTGAACTTGCGCACATGTAAAACATAGAAATTAGTGTGACATCCGGAAAACAAACCATGATAGCAGTGCCACCACCAACTGGTAGAGGGACTGTTCATGATTTAGCTTATCCCTATTCACCGGTAGATGGGAGTGTTTGTTTCGGGAAAATCGTTTTAACAGTTTTCTCTTAAAATTGCTGTACAGATGAAGTAAGTAATGCAATGACATCCTTTGTCGGCTGAATTATGTTTTTAGCATGCAAGATCCGAATTGAACGGAATTTGGAATGTAAGTGGATAGACTTAAATCAATTCTGATCTGGCATGCGAAAGACTTAATTCAGCGGAGAAAGGTGTTGGCTAAACCAATGGATATTGTACATCCTTGTTATTTTCATTATGGTTTGTTTTTATTTAGTATTGAGCTATGATCTGTGTTGACAGCAAGGTTTTCTGCTCCGTGTGGACTTGTTGGTCCTCCCGGGATGGAGCAGCCTATTTAACCGCGATGGTGACTGCTAGTACTACTTTGGTAGAAGTAATACCGTCCGTCTGTTGATTTTCTTGGGAATGTCTGCTAGTCTACAGCATTGAAGAACTGTTTTCCTGGCGCCGTGCTTCTCAGGATGTGTAGATGGTTGCCAATGTCGAGCAGCCTGTGGAACAGAGTCTTCTTCAAATTTTTGTAGCGGGATGATGCGAGCATCTTCATAAGAACTGCTGTTGCTGGGGTACTTCTGATTCTGTCCCTGTCGAAGGTGACACCGGGGCATATTCGGATTATCTTCCTTTTGAAGATAGAAGCCTGTCTTTGAGGTGATGTATGCCATATAGATAACCCATACGCTATGAGTGATCGAATTGGTTTCATATAAAGAAGCAACTTCGTCTTCTGATTGATGCGATGAAGACCAAGGTTGGCCTTTCTGGGAGCCAGATTTTAGTGACTGTGGAACTTTAGTCTCTCAGTGAAGGTCCGGTCGATGCAGAACGCCCTCGCTGAAATACTTTTCACATCAGAGCAGAATATCAAATATTGTCTTGATTCATTCTTGCCTGCCAAGCCGGCACAGTTCTTTTGGGATGGGATCCACAAATTGCCAGAAAGATGGGAAAAAAGTCAGCTTCAGATGGGCAATACTTTGAATATTACTATTGTACATGTTTTTCTTAAATAAACGTTAAAATTTTGAAAAAAAACCGCACGAATTATGTTATGCCCCCAACACATGCATGTAAAGGGAGGTTAAATTTTAAGGGCCGATGTTGATTTTGAATAAAACACAAATTATTTAGGAAATTCTTGTCATTTCTTTTTATTATGATAAAATTGGTATGGTTCGATTATGTATGGAATAAAATATCGGCCAAATGGCCGCCGCGACCTCGGCGGCACACCTCCATCGGATGGTCCAAATTTTCGATGACGCTGAAGCATAATTGAGGTTCTATGCCGTTAATGTGCCGAATTATCTCATCCTTTAGCTCTTGAATTGTTGCTGGCTTATCGACGTACACCTTCGGTGTCAAATTACATGATCTTGGCGGCCAAAATTTGTCGCGCAAAAGAGCCATTGTTTCGTTAGCTGTGTGGCAAGTGGCACCGTCCTGTTGAAACCACATATCGTCCACATTCATATCTTCCAATTCGGGCCATAAAAAGTTCGTTATCATTTCACGATAACGAACACCATTCACAGTAACAGCCTGACCGGCATCATTTTGGAAAAAATACGGCCCGATGATGCCGCCAGTCCATAAACCGCACCAAATAGTCACTCTTTGTGGGTGCATTGGTTCCTCGACAATCACTCTTGGATTATCATTCGCCCAAATGCGGCATTTCTGCTTATTGACGAATTCACTGAGGTGAAAATGTGCCTCATCACTGAAGACGATTTTCTTCGAAAATTTATCATCCACTGTTGCCATTTCTTGCCACCATTCTGACCATTGACGATGCTTGAAATGGTCATGAGGCTTTAGTTCTTGAGTCAATTGCACCTTGTAAGCAAGTCTTTATGCATAATGTTCATCAACGACGAGCGTTGTTGGGCACGACGACGAGTTGAGGTGGACGGCTCTTCAGCCACACTATCGCGAACAGCAGCAATATTTTCCGCAGTACGAGCTGTGCGAGCATGCACTGGTGTTTTCACATCTCCTACAGACCCAGTTTGCTCAAATTTTTGCACGATTTTGTTTTTCCGATTGTACGCACATTTGGACGATTAAATTGACCGAAAAAATCACGAAGTGCACGATATGCATTTTGATTTGAACGGCTCCAAAAATATATACTATACACTGTCAACTTTTTAGGTGAAAAATTCGATGTCGTCGGATCCACTCCAGTCTTTGGATTTCGTTAATACACATCTCAACACATAACCACAGGTGTACACAGGTCGCCTAGGTGGGCCGCTGTGGCAGTTGGAAGATGAGCCACGAAAGGCTCCAAAATCCATACTATACACTGTCAACTTTTTGGGTGATAAATTCGATGTCGTCGGATACACTCCAGTCTTTGTCTTTCTAGCCGGAGCGTTGGTGTCCACTCGCTCTACATGACCTAGTCATCTGTACAGCTCGAAGAGTTTGAACCATATACATATACACAATCGAACAACGCGTTAAAGTTATTCAGGCTTATTATGAAAAAAAGCGTTCAAATCAAAATGCATATCGTGCACTTCGTGATTTTTTCGGTCAATTTAATCGTCCAAATGTGCGTACATTCGGAAAAATCGTGCAAAAATTTGAGCAAACTGGGTCTGTAGGAGATGTGAAAGCACCAGTGCATGCTCGTACAGCTCGTACTGCAGAAAATATTGCTGCTGTTCGCGATGGTGTGGCTGAAGAGCCGTCCACCTCACCTCTTCGTCGTGCACAACATTTGCACCTCTCACGCTAGTCGTTGATGAATATTACGCATAAAGACTTGCATATACACGCTTACAAGGTGCAATTGACTCAAGAACTAAAGCCTCTTGACCATTTCAAGCGTCGTCAATGGTCAGAATGGTGGCAAGAAATGGCAACAGTGGATTTCGAAGAGGCACATTTTCACCTCAGTGGATTCGTCAATAAGAAGAATGGGCGCATTTCGGCGAATGATAATCCAACAGTGATTGTCGAAAAACCAATGCACCCACAAAGAGTGACTGTTTGGTGCGGTTTATGGGATGGCGGCATCATCGGGCCGTATTTTTTTCCCAAAATGAGGGCGGTCAGGCAGTTATTGAGAATGGTGTTCGCTATCGTGAAATGATAACGAACTTTTTATGGCCCGAATTGGAAGATATGAATGTGGACGATATGTGGTTTCAACAGGACGGTGCCACTTGCCACACAGCTAACGAAACAATGGCTCTTTTGAGCGACAAACTCAATGGCCGTGTTATCTCACGTGGTGGCGATGTCAATTGGCCGCCAAGATCATGTGATTTGACACTTTTGAATTTTTTTCTTTGGGGTTATTTGAAAGAAAAGGTGTACGTCGATAAGCCAGTAACAATTCAAGAGCTAAATGATGAGATAATTCGGCACCTTAACGGCATAGAACCTCAATTATGCTTCTGCATCATAGAAAATTTGGACCATCTGATGGAGGTATGCCGCCGAGGTCGCGGTGGCCATTTGGCAGATATTTTATTCCATACATAATTGAACCATACCAATATTATCATAATAAAAAGAAATGACAACAGTTTTCTAAATAATTTGTGTTTTATTCAAAATCAATATCGACCCTTAAAATCTAACCACCAATTACATAATAGTTTGGAAGAGCTAATACGGTTTTCATAATTCAGTCCTCGTTTCCATTTCCTCGGAAAATCGAACTTCAATCATCAGTCCTAGTGTTGAATACAGTTCTTCAATGGAACTGTTCCAAAACAGCAGAAAGATTACGCCTCAAAATTGAATCTCCACGCGGTGCCGAAGATGAAAAGCCCCTCATACACAGAACTAAACAAACCATTCTTTTGTTCACCTCTTCACGAGCCCTTGCGAGCCAACATGTGTCAGTCTGTTGCGGCATTGCACAGAATGCTGTGACTGCAGAGGATGTCTATTTTTGGAATTCACAAAACATCTGACTGGCACATTTGAACTCTGCAACATATGGACAACAAACAAAGCAGCGTGCACGTATTCAACGTAACCACTGAGACCTCATTCAAATTGTGCTCTGATCTGCGACTCTTCTGGGTGTGTTTTGACACAAGATTACTGCTATTCAATGAATGCACATAATGGAATTAAATCGATAAGGTTGGGTTAATTTTTAGCCATTTAAAAAAATTAAACTGTGGCTTAGAACTTGTGGGAGTTTACGGTCCATGTCCAGTGGTCTCACTGTGGTTTATGTGTGAGTACATTCGTTCTATTTGCAATTCAAGTAATAAATAATACTTCAGTAATGTGTTTCCGCCCGTAAACTAAAGCTGTATTCGCTTTCGCTTTTAAGTAAGCAGAAATTAATGAAACTGAGCGAAGTGAAATGGCCCGAACCCGACCTTAAGAATGCAGTCCGTCTGCAAGACTTCCCTTCGAAGTGACATGGAGGACTGGCGATCTGAGGGTACTAGATTTACCAGATTCAATGCCATCGCCAGTGAAGGGTTTCATACAGTGTGCGCTTCGAAGGCAGAACATCCAGAGATTTTCAAGTCATTAAAGGAGAAAAAAATCAGCGGAAATCGATGGAATATCGAACACTGTTCTTTAGTATATGCCGCCAGTAGGGGTTGAAATGTACGCCGTTCTATTCAACAATGGCCTGAAGAGTGCACACTATCCAGAGCAGTGAGAACCAGGTGTGGTACTGCCAAAAAGGGGAATAGACACCATCAATCCAATGAATCTGATGATACATTTTTCTGTCGAACATCAGTTATTCATCTTAACAAATGAAATGAGTTGTGGACAATAAGACAATTCCGGATAACCAAACTTGTATCAAGCAGAGCATGATACAATATTACCGTCAAATGAAGCAGAGTAAAAAAGCATAGCAGGGGTACCTTGCTTGTCGAATTTGGGCAAAGGCTAGAAGAGCTATTTTAGAATTTGAGCAAGGTAGGCATTAGTAAACCAGTATTGTACATGTCGCTTAATTTGCTCACCAGAATAGGGAGCGGTTGTCTGAATGGATCTGATGGGATCCCTTCGGCACGCAGACGACCTGATTGCGTACAGTCCTTTTAGGGAGAAAAAGGCACTCTTTCAACGTGACAACGACACGATTCAGCTATTTTGCGAAGACTGGAAATTTATCATCAACCTTGTGAAGTCGGTAACAATCTTGTCTATCTGTACAAGACTGCAGCTCTGTCCAGAGCCCGAGGTGATTTCGCTCTTACTGTTTCGCAACAGCCAACTCGATGCGAAAGTGAAGGTAATCTGCTATAGCTCTTATTCGACCGATGCTTACCTTTGGCGATCCGCAACGCAAGCTTGATGGAACAAATTCGGTGTTTGAGAGGGCTTATCTTACGGCATGCCTTCTTACTTACTTATTTTTGTCTTTTAACCACGCCTGCGCGCCATCTCGTTCGGAGTTCGACAACACGTTTGAGCTCTGTCCAACTCATTCTTAAAGAACATCCACTCCAACTGTTCTGCGCCACGTTTGTCTATGGGGTCCCGCTGTTTTTTTCTGCGTGGGTAAACGGATTCCATTGGATGGCGTACTGCGCACTGGAGGATAGGGTTTGTCCAATCCACCGCCATTGATCTGTATAGGTTCTTGCCCCGTAGCTCGTTGGAGATACGATTCGGCCAAGAAATCCTAAGAATGTTCCCTAAACATCAGATTACAAAAGATTGCAGCTTTCGACTGGTAATGGTGTCTACTTATGTACGTCTAGATACTGAACAGTCAGACCTTGGTTCTCAAGCTGATAACGTTGCTTTTCCAGATCGTGGATCATGGTCCGTCTTAGCCTTCTCAATTCGGGTCCACACATGAAGTTCGGTGCCACCGCGGTTAATCTCCTGATAGGTGCTGGTCCGATAAATGCAGAGCCAATGCAGCCGGAAACCTAACAGCTCCAAACTAACGCCTCAGATGCGGGCCGAAAATTCACAAATCAAGATGATTCGTAGACATGTTGCAAGGACAATGACCTCGACGAATAACCGGCTCTATGGGGTCCATTTTTCTTCTTCGAGTAGGCATGTCTGATCCAGGATTTTTTAACAGACCGCAAATCCGCAAACATAACTTTATGCTGCATACTTACTGTACAGCCAAGACGTCACGCTGAACCTTGAGCACTTACTCCGATTCAAAGGATCTGTGTCCACCCGAGATGTCAAAGATGTGAGCAGGCAACTTCAGAAGTACTCGTCGAATCCCTTTGACCCAGGTTAGGCTTACTACAAGTCAGCCGATTTCATTTTCCATGGCCGACAGACACAAACGTGAGTATTCACCGCAAAGTTGATCGTGTTTTCAACGAAAAATTAATTCATTGCTTAAATTGCTTAAGAAGGCTCATTAGGCCGCTTTCACACACGCTAAATTCGTCGTCAATTTTTTCAACGGGTGTGTTGTTTCCTTTGTGTGATCCCTTCTGTCTCACCTCCATTGTCCACTT